>JAODKN010000001.1:33090374-33101917 GCA_026774425.1 Petrocephalus zakoni
AACTCTAGAAAGCAACATAAAGTAGTACCTATATGAGGTAGAATCTGTTAAATGTTTTATCAAATAACATTAAAAATTTTCAACACTCTGGTAGGTTGATCATTATTAGAGATGCCCCTCATATATAACAGCAATTGTACATTCAGTCTGTTAATGATGCTATTTTAAACATATATATTAACTGTTATTATGATTCTGTTTTTCTATATTAAATAATTTTCCATATTTAAAAAGCTTTGTAGACCTTTTAATCCACTTCTGACTGTATGTACAGTAACATAGTATTTCACATGACACAAGCCTCAAAGAAAATCAAAATGAAAACAAATGTATTTGTCATTATTTTGAGATAACTAAATTGAAATTTCGAGTTATTAAGTAATTATTTTGAGATAACTAAGTCATTATTTCGACTTTTAAGTTAATATTTTTTTTATCACGCTGGCGGGCTTCCATAAAACGCCCACATTTAAAAAACGGCTGTTTTCTTAAAATATCTAATAGTGCAGTGACAGAACTGACCAGTGGCTGGACAAGTAATCAAACCCAAATCGACCACGTAGGGGTCAAATAGGGAAAAGATCTTCCGCAAAAGCATGGACATAATATTTAAAAAAATACTCACTGTTCAATGGGTCCTAATACAAGTGTGTCTACAGCGGTTCTATGGAATTGTTTTATTAACTTTTAAATATGTATTATAAAAAAGGCGTTATAATGCCTGATGACAGCAGGTTGGAAGAATCCCCAGAAGCGCTTCTTAGCAAACGACAGTAGAAAGTGCCAGTGGCTAAAGGTGCTCCAAGGTAGTACCTTCTACAGCGGATGGGCAGAGTTTATAATATTGTCTCTCCATCCATCCATCCATCCATCCATCCATCCATCTTCTCTAACCACTTGACCAAGTGTGTAATTTTGATTGATTCTGAGGGTGGCGCTGTTGCCTCACACCTCCAGGGTTGGTGGTTTGAACTTTACCGTTCTGCTCTCTCTCTCTCTCTCTCTCTCTCTCTCTCTGTATGTGTGTATGGAGTTTACATGTTCTTCCCGTGTTGCACGAATTTCCCCTGAGTACTCCGGATTCATACCGCAATACAATGACATGTACTTATGCTAACTGACATTTCTTTAAATTGCCCATAGTATATGGTCGTGTGTTTGTCTGGGTGTGTTCATTCATGCGCAATGGACTGGCATCCCGTTCAGACTGTACCCTATCCTGATGCCCTAGCAGCAGGTAGGGTATGGATGGATGGAAACTCAATATTTTCTTTTGTCGGTAGGTAGCCCGTTTAATTGAACTGTAATTATCATGCCACTAGAGGGAGGCAACTTCCCTTAAAAGACTGTTAGCCATAGAGAGGCGTGATGAAGCCCGATACCTGCTCTGCAGTTACCTTTCCTGCTCATGCAGATCCCCGTTATGTTATGTCTTGACTCCATAAAACGTTATAAGGAGAGAAGAAGGACAGGAACCATCAGAGCCTTTTCATAAGAGTAATGAAATTCTTAATGTGATAAATTGGTTAATGTAGGACGTGGAAATGGGGACCATTTTAATACCAGCAAAATCACTCCAAAATTATTAAAGTTCTCGTATGGTTCCAATAATTGTATGAATCTCACATCTGGCTGACCTGCATTGTTAATCAGGCTAGGTTACTTTGTGTAAATAGATAGTTTAAAGATTATAGGAGTGCACTTAAAGCATTTACTAGCATGCATGTTATAAATACAGCCTCAGTGCTGCAGCAAGGACGTGCCACACACTAAAAACCAATTATGACCCAACAAAACCACCTAGATCCCATTCATTTCATCTGCAATTTTGCAGTGGGCATCACAGTCTGACCACAGCTCCCGTGAAAGTGTAATTATGTGTTTGCGCCAACCCAGCACGTAAATGTATATATTTATAATATGGTTGATCTACATATTGAAGTGATATACAGCCACTTTTGGGGCAATAACATGGGAATGAAGATAACAGACTGAATTCCAATTGGCCTCCAGGAACCGAGGCTGAGACCTATAACTAGAGTCGATGCTGGTACTTCAGCTGGAACCCAGACGGCCAGACAGACCTTCTGCTAAGGAGTGTGTGCTGCTATCTGGGGTATAAAACGCCCTTGGAATATGTGTGAATCGTTGTTCCAGCTGATCAAACTGAACTCACACAGTAATGTAGAAATAAACTTATTATGTAACTCAGCAACCTCTACCTGCTACAGTATCCAAGAACTGAACCAGAGCTGGACACAGTTACAGGATCCATGGAAAGGACTGGACATTATTGATTTTGCACTGAGTATCTGAGGTTTCTGGGCAGTACCAGGGTTTGACTCTGCCCTACTCCCATGTGTGGGGAGTTTGCATGTTCTCCCCATGTTGTTCTGTGGATTTCTCCAGGTACTTTGGTTTCCTCCAACAGCCCAAAAACATGCTGAAGTGAATTGGAGTTACCAAATTGCTCGTAGGTGTGCATGTGTGAGCGAATGGTGTGTGAGTGTACCCAGTGATGAGTTGATGCCCCATCCTGAGCTTTTGCCTGTAGTCCATAGCCTCCTGGATGGGTTCCGTGACCCTGAATAGTACAAGTGGTTACAGAAAATGGATGGACTAGGTATCTTCAGCTGGTTTAAAGTGACCCATGTGGTAGCCACCTCTCTTCTGCCAAAAATAACTGCCCTGTTCCACAAACTATGAAACAATTACCGGAGACTCTTCAGGTCCTGGGATTTATGGTGGCCACGGTCGATGAGACCAAATGACGTCGTAGCTCACTTTTTGTCCTAATCAATCTCCGTGGTGACCCCAACCTCACCACATAACCAGGGCATGAGTGCCCATAAACTCCCATATTCATGTGTGTCCACACCGGAGGTATAAATTACACTTTAATTAATGTTTCCTCCGACTATGCCCCAGTCCTCACCCCAGACAGTCACCTTCACTGGATGCAAGAACAGCGTGCATTGTTGTTGACAATGTGTGACATACCTTTCCACTGGTGAAGAAGCTTTGATTCCTCTATCATATCGTGCACGCACAGTGATGTCATGCACCCCGCCTCACCTCCAGAACATTCTGAGGATGGTGCCAAGGAGATTTGTGGCTGATTTGCTGTTTCACGGTTTCTTAGGGTCGCTCCCATTCTGTTTGTTTGCTTTGCACTCTCCTGTTGTCCTGTGACACAGAAGCACTGCCCTCAGACTGCAAACCGCTGCCACCCTTTATTGACTGGGTGATTAGTTAATTCTTTAATTAGCCAGGAATTATGGGTCAACCTGGAATGACCCTGAGTCCCCTGTGTTCCTAGGTCCCTCTAAATCATACCTGCTCTGCCACGTGGCCCAGGCCGGTTTCCACCCCTCTCGTTGCGGCCCGATGTTTCAGGTGCGGTGCTCTTTGCCCTTAGGGGATAAATCAGGTGCTGCTCAAGGCATTCAGGGGAGCGTGACACCTCAGCGAGCAGCGTCACCGACATCACTGCCTTTGGTGCCACTTCTGTGGGGCTGCATTTGCATGTCAACAGAAGTGCTGCTTAAGCAAACTGGTGACTTTAAAATGAAAGCGACAGCCCTGCCCTTTTCCTTTGCAGAATACCGCAGCGCTAAATGGGTGCGGATAAGGGATGGATTTACCAGAGCAGGGCCTCTGGATTACAATATCGAAGTGGGTAATTAGACTTTATAAGTGTATACCCGGAAGCAAGGGATGATTTATCAAATAAGTATAGTCAAGGGCACTGTAACGTAACAGATGGAACGCTGCATTCTGCAGGGTGGTTGGCAGGTGCTGTGTTTCTGAGCGTTTCTGTTCGCTGAGCGCAGTTCAGCACAGTTCCTTATCCAAGATATTTCATAACAAATTCAATATGGCGCGCTCCACTGACCGCAAAGTTACTGAATTATGGACTCGTGCAAGGTTGAAGTTTTAAAAGACACTTTCTGCCTGCTCATTAACTGTCAGCATCTAGGTTAAATGCATAATTAGTGAATTAGGTGGCATTGCTGTAATCATGAAAGGTATTGCCTTAATTACTGGAGCGGCTCCAAAGCAATGCTCTCACGGCTTGGATCAGTTGCACCTTGTAATTTAATTAAGTCCACAAATGCGGCATGAAAACTTTGCCCTAAGGGGCAATTAGAGCAGCAGGACTGAGAGGGTCCCAAAGGGCTACACTCAATGGCAGGAGATGGCCTGTGTCAGTTAGCTGATTGCATTGATTATATTGATTTGCAACAGCTTTTGGGTAATTTCATCTCCAAAGGTGAGCACTTGATCTCTGTATAAACACGTTTGCCCTCAGGTCGTATATTTATTTATATAATTTGCCAAGTGATTAAATGAAAGTGTACTACCAGATATCAACAATAAGTCTTTTTTGGGGCTAATCAATAATTTTTTATTTTCCTCGGGGTCATTGGAGGTGATGCGTTATTGATGTTTCTAAATACATTATTTTTTTTCAGTGATAGGCATGCACAAAATGCTGATGAATGCAGGAAAATGTCATAAATCGGTGAACGGGGATGCAGGCGAATACATAAAACGTCTGCCTTTCCGGAAGGTCTGGAACATTCTGCGTTTGTGCGAGGGTCTGTATACGGGGGCTTCTCCTCTTTCAATTGTGCATATGTATTTTTTATTGCATAAATAAGGCATTTCCTCACCATAATGGAAGGAATAATCTTCCAAATTAAAAGATACATAAGCATAACTAAGTTATGTGCTGACGCCGGCCACACTCGGCACACTGCGGAGGTCTAATGCCGTCAGGGCAGCCTGGCACACAAGGCTGGCTAAGCGCTGGATGTGAAGTTGATCCATCACAGGGCACATTCACACACACACTGATACCCAAACTATGATACGCAAACTTATGAGGCCGAGGAGCGTAGCTGCATGCCCTTGGACTACAGGAGGAAATCCGTACAACTGGTGGGGAGGCACACAAAACAGGAGTGGGATCTGAATCCATGTCCCTTGAGGTGTGAGGTGACAGTGCTAATGAGGAGCCCGCACACTCATCAACAATTAGAAAGTGTGTAAGTTTAAACACTTGGTTCGCCAATTAAGTCAAACTGAGTGCATTGAACAGTACTTAGCAACAGTTAGTTAGCATTTGGGGCTGCCACATTTTGGCATCTGAATGGGACTGGCGCTTGTCACACTGCTTCTCCCAGCTTCAGCGTGAGGCCCGCACACCCCGCTGGGTGCTCCGGATCACCAGCACTTCTCCAGGAGCACGTGTCTGGTGTCTGCCTAATTGGTGGATCAGAGCTTCATTAAAGCTGATTAAAGGCTGAGGATGATGAGATTATCCAGTGTTAGGATAGCTGTAAAGAGCAGGGAGATGGTGGGAATTAGTTGATTAAACCAGGCAGCATGCTGGCAGTGCGAGCTGCCGGGGGTGATTAATACGTGCGTGTGGGTGGTGGGGTGTTTGTGTACCACGTCAGTGTGCTGTCAGGGGCTGAGTGAAATGTCTCCACCAATTTGTACCCATTATCATGTTAATAGGTGTGGAGGGTGTGGGGGGGCTGTTCCCAGGCACCAGTGCTGCTATGCCACCATCTGTGCATCCTACCAAGGCAATGAGGATTCAGACACACACTCACGCACACGCGCACACGCACACACGCACCTCAACCCCTCCCAACAGGCCCTGCTTACCGTAAGCCTGTTTAATTTTCCTGAAATAGGATGCTGACAGCACCTTCATGTTGATTAAATGAGGGGACGTGCGGTGGCCGCCACCACGCGCCCAGCCTTCATTCATCAGCGTTATGGTATGCCCGGCGTCCAGCGGCATCTTGTATACTTCAGATATTAGGCAAAATTAATGTTTGTAATGCTAAAGTCCATGATCCGTTTTCTATGGTAAGTTTTTCCTTTTTTCCATATTAAATTTATTCCAGCCATTATTCACGCATGGAGCCGGCACACTCAAGTGCGGCACTGTATACTGTTCCGTGCGGAGTGGTTTTCGTAGTACTTCCTGTGCTATTTACTGTCAGCTACGAGCAAAATATATGTGCATGTATGCACAGTCAGGGCCGTCTATACTAAGTCTTGAGGCCTATTTATACCAATCATTTTTAATTTGTTTAAAATCTCAGTATCATAAGAATGATAGGCCTTCTCATTTAACTCCATGCACTTGAGGGCAAAGTCACAGCACGTGATTACAGCATTGAGCCAACTGGGATTCGCAACGTGTCGCTCACGGCCAGGAGCGATGGGCCACTAATGCCCCCACAAAAGGCAGGAGCGCATGTGGTGCTGGCGACTCTAGGCTTTTCTCTGAGGGGGGTGCAAGGTGGGAGAGCTCAACCAGTCCTTCATCCAGCTAAATGAATTCTTAAAAAAAAAAAAGCAAACACATTTACAGTACATTACGCATCGATATGACCAACACAAGCCACATCTTCAAATCTAACGTTACAATATAATTAAATTTTATTGAACTTAATATGTTTAAACAGCATTTTAATCGGACAGTAAAATCACCTGTGTGCACGTGTGCAGTTTGGAGCAGAGCTGCATTGTTTAAAAGGGGAGAGAGAAGGTGGCAGAGTTAGACATGAGCAAGGCGAGCTCCGTGACTGAGTAGCAGCTGCCTGTGTGCGTTACTACAGGTGTGCCGCTGGGCTGCAGGCCCTTCCCTGTCACTCACAACCTTTCGTTGGCTTCATGCCCCTGTGCCATTGCCTTATGATCATGCATATGTTAAAAAACCAGGGCAGGCTTAAAGTAATATCCGAGAGCTGTTTTTTATTTCACCTCTATTGATTGTTATGGGTCCCACAGCCACCTGACCCTGCTCAATTATATGGATGGGACAGCGTGAAAACACTCTGTGTGAGCTGGACAATAAACACGGAGAGAGGAGGGAAAAATTGCCTAGCCAGAGAATGCATATTACTTAATAAAGAAGAATTGAGTCTCTCGCATGAGTGATGTCACTTCCCCCCATCTGTCATGTCACCCTGCCAATAAACGCAAAGCCATTACATTAATGAAGCGTGACGTGACCCTCTCAGGGTCGCTAAAGATCAGGCGGAAAATTTAGACCATATTTTGACATTTTTAGCCGCTAGTTTTCCTTTGCGATCAATTGATTTTAAGAATCGTAATAAAACCCCAAAGTTAGCCCCTTGTGTGAAGAATTTAGTGCACCATTGTGTTTTGCTTGGGTGAAAATGCTGAGCGTATTGTGAGCCTGCTCTGACCTTGACCACGGTGTTCCAGGTACGCTGTAAGTGTCTAATGCTGTGTTAAAGGATGCATACTTAAAGTAGAAATAAGAACATAAGAAATTTACAACCGGGAGGAGGCCAGGCGGTCTATCAAGCTTGTTTGGTGAGAATTCAACTAATAGCTCACAGTTGTTAAAATCTTATCAAGCTCTGATTTAATGGTACCCAATGTTTTAGCCAGAGATGGGTAATTCAGGTCCAAATAGTAAAAAATCCAGACCAGGATTTTGTTTCAACCAACCAGTTAAGCATTAAGAGTCTCAGTCACAGAGTACTCAACTAGTTGGTTGACATGAAATCCTGGTCTGGATTTTTACTCTTTGGATATGGATTGTCCACCTTTAGTTTTAGCTTGTACTAAGCAAACAGGAAGACCATTCCATACTCTAACTGCACGCTGTGGAAAGAAGTGCTGTCTCAAATCCAGTTTAAAATGTTCTCCTGCTAATTTCCACCTATGGCCATGAGTTCTTTTATTTGAACTAATATTGAAGTAACTATTTAGTTGAATAGCATCCAGACCTATTAGAATCATGTCCTCACCTACCCTCCTTTGTATTTTTTAAAAAGCCCCATGCCTCTTCAACAGTTTTATTTAACTCCATCCACAGTTTCTAGTTTCATTCTCATACCATTAAATTATATGGCACAACCTCACTGGTATTTGACTCCAGCTTTAAATAAGGTGCATGCAAAGGTTAGGGAAAGTGCCATCTGGTGTTTGAAGTTTTTTTTTTTTTGCCTGAAATAATTTGTCAGTTATTTCTACGGTGCAGATGAAAGGCCAAAGTTTACACATTTGTCTCTTCTTGTAATACAAATGTGTTCTGCATGAAATGATCATGAAAGAAGCGGCTCTCCATCTCGTCTGCGCTTGGTGGCAGCCCCAGCATCAATGGCTGTGCCTGGGCAGTGTGTGGCCTGGGGGGAGGGTTTATCCTGACCAGCTCTCACAGCTCAGGCATTGAAAGCCGCCACAGTCCTCGGTTTTTTCTGAGCTTTTGCCCTGGTGGGTAAACAGGCTGTAGAGTCCTTAGACAGACCGGCCTGGATTGATGAAAACCAGGGCTTTGATATTGTCACATTGACATATATTTTTCTGGCAGGTGGTTACTGTACCCATCAAGCCATTGAGCAACATCAGGCGGAATGGTGACACTGCATCAACAGCGACGAGGACGCGGCAACGCTCTCTCAGAGGCTGGTGGCCGTCACACGCGGACGCGGGGGCCGCCTCACACATCCCTCACTCGCTCAGCCACAAAGACTTTCTTTCAGTCAATTACCTGACTGAAGGCAAACATGCGCTTGAAATGAAAAGAGAGCCTTGGCATGAAAAAACACAGGATTAGTGCTAATCACTCCTAAATGTGAGCCTGACAAAGGGACAGCAAAACAAACAGCCTCAGAAAGCTCTGACTTCAGTTCAGAGAGTCCTGCACAATGAGGTGTGAATGCGGCGAGCTGCAGGTATGCAGAGCACCTGCTCTTAGAGGGCTGCCCTGGGCTGGCCTGGAAGCCTGTGGATTTGAAGAGCTGGGGGTGCAGGTCCAGCACCCTGAGACTCAAGGAAACGCATCCTCTTCACTGTTTGGTCGATTGCCAGCTCACTAGCTGGGCTGTGTACGTCAGCCAGGTATCCAAATCACAAGGCATGATCTGAGGAAAGGGTGGGGGTGGGAGTAAGGTGTGGGGGGTGTGCAGAGAAGGGGAGCACGGGGCAGCCAGAAGGCCGGCTTCGCGAGGAACTGTCAGCAGCACGGGTGTGCTTAGCCGACCCAATTAGGACGAGTGGCTGTTCCCCGCTCCACATTACAGCCCGCTGGCAGGGGTTAAGTGTCCTGATGAATGGGATCTGCCACAAAGCAGGGGCTGTTAGCCGTCAGCATGGCTGTCCCCAGCCCCCCACAGCCCCCCTCCCTTCCCCTTGTCCCCGTGGGGTCAGCCCACGAGAGGCTAATTGAAAGATGCCCAAACAAGCCCTTGTTATCTGCTTGATTGGGCAGGGAACCAGCATGACATCTGTTGACTGGATATAAAAGGGAAATAGCTGTCTCCATTTGCTGTAAGTGGTGTCCTCTGTACCATCGCCTTGCCCCTTTCTGTCTTGTACTCGCTGTCTCCGTGCGAGGTGCGACACTCTTCTCTTCGCACTAATTGCCTCTCCCCCGGGTGCACGCTTTTGGGAACGTACACCCGGAGCTGAAGAGTGCGCAGGTCTGCTGTGTTTAGATTCCTGCCGGAAAAGGGAGAGCGCATGTATGGATTTCTTTTGTGTACATTAACACTGTGTACCCCTGGGCTTTCAGGAACAGAAATTGCTGAAAAAGTGCCCCCCGTCGGGTGACCTTCGTGGGGATGACTTCTGTGTGGGAGGGAGTGGTAGTGCCCATTTCTTAATAAATCATCTGTCTTAATCAACGTGGAGGCCCCCCCCCCATTAATAACCTGGCGTGCGCACGGCCTGACGGCGAGTCACAATGCGCCTAATGGAACTATTTATTTCCATAATGCTGCATTGTCACAGCTGCTGTTTGGCCAATGGTGGAGGCAGGCGGGGGGGGGGGTGGCTTGCGGTTTTGAAGGAGATGTGGCAGGAGGGGAAAGCAGGAGGAAGGGGGGGGGTTTCTAATTAGCGAATGAAATTTCATGTTCAGCTCGGGACAGAAGATAAATCGACCATTGACAGTTCTACCCTTTCAGCTTGTCAGAACCCTTGACTGAACGGGCAATTAAAGGATTACTAATTCCTCAGTAAGCCCTCCGCGGGCCTGTGCCCTCCTGCCAGGGGTGGGCTGTTTCCTAAATAAGCTGCCAAGGAGCTTGGTGTTAGTGGTGGCACCTGTGGGGGGGGGGGGGCATTGAGGTGGTGGAAGTGATGGAAGACAAATAGCTTAGTGTGAGGGGAGTCCAGGCGCCAGACCCCCTTCAGCCACGCTTTGGGTGGAGCAGCGCTATGATGGATGAGTGGCCACTGAGATGGAGAACGCGCAAGGTCACCGCTGTGCCCTTGATACTGTCTTTAGATCTGCGAATCAATGGTAAAGGGTCATTCCTATGCACTTGCCAGCCACATAACAATTGGCATGTAGATTCAAAACTCCATGGGTGTTACCATTAGTTCTGGATTTTCTCAGTCCCCTTCTAACACAGAATCAGAAAACTACAGCATTCTTAACTACTGACAAATTCAGAGACCTCAGCTGAACAGCACTGTAATTGTGGATGACAAAACATCCAGGCATCTCACAGTGAATACTTCTGTACCGCTGACCTATCCTACCAAGTCTCAGTAGTTTGGATATTTCGGCAACAAGACGCTATAGCGAATATGGAACTGAACGTGTGGCTGAACCCCACCCTTCTTATGTGAAATGTGTTAAACTATGTGGTAGGCACTTACACAAAAACCTGGCCACAGTTTGCCATTATTATACAAGCTCTGATGGTAGCTGGATGTAGTACTTGATTAGCTGACCACTGGTGCGTTAAGAAGAACAGCAAATGGAGATGCATTGTGGGAGTGCATGTGCTTTGGGGGTCGGCAGAGGTTGCCGTAAGGTCCACACATTCTCCGGTCACAGTTTGGGGATGTGTTTAGAGGACATTTGGTGTGGGCGTGGTGGAGATAATATATCATTTTGTTTATTTCTTTTCATTTGGACCTCTACTGTGGGCTTTCCTGATTAAACGGGCCTGTCAGGCTCAGAGGCGGAGCACCACATATCTGAGTCTATTAGCCACTGGGAACAAGAGGGAATGGTGGACAGGCACGGGCTAATTGAACTGCCTTGTTTAATGACTTCTAAGGGGGGGAGAGCCACAGACAGACAGATGATCATGAGCCACAAACTGAGAGCATGATTCACCTCCCAATAAAGGCTTATAGGTATGCGTAATGACCATACATTGATTATTATGTATGGTTATTATGTTATGCATAATAACCATATATTGCTAGAGGAATGCGTAATGACCATACATTGCTTATAGGCATGCGTAATGGCCATACATTGCTTATAGGCATGCGTAATGACCATACATTGCTTATAGGCATGCGTAATGACCATACATTGCTTATGGCATGCGTAATGACCATACATTGCTTATAGGTATGCATAATGACCATACATTGCTTATAGGCATGCGTAATGACCATACATTGCTTATAGGCATGCGTAATGACCATACATTGCTTATAGGCATGCGTAATGACCATACATTGCTTATAGGTATGCATAATGACCATACATTGCTTATAGGCATGCGTAATGACCA
>JAODKN010000001.1:33106275-33126772 GCA_026774425.1 Petrocephalus zakoni
GTGTCCCTGTATTTGGCCTAACCCCCCCCCCCCCCCCATCCCCCTACCACCACCACCAAGACGTCCCTGCCTGAAATACCAGGTTAAATGTCTTATTATCCAAAAAACATCACCACAAAAAAACATAACCGAATAGTTGAAACTGACTGAAAACCCACCCGAGCTGTTACCTTTGACTGGATTATGGCTGGGAGTCAATAAACTGTCCACCTGGGGAAATGTAGCCATTTCCTGTATTAGCTTTTAGCCTGAATCATCAGAGGAGCCCAGACTTGAAGAATTCTGCACAGTCTGATGGCAGTCAGGGTGAGCCGCATGTGGCCAGGAGCAGGCATAACCAGAGCTGTTACCAGCACACCTCCATGATGCTCCATAGCTGTCATGCAAGTTTCAATATTAGTTAATGAATGACGTGAGATAAAAAGAGTGTAATAAATTACCTTTATCTCCTTAATGAGCTGACATTAATTTAGGTTCCAAGGTCTGGCTAGTAACGGTGTGATTTATCTGCACACTCTAACTGTGTGGGAATTAGTCTAATTAACAGAGGTGGACTGGATATTTTGCTTAATAAAACAGCCATTGAGGCCCGAGACATATATCACAGAATTGAAAGTTGGCTCTGTCCAAGAGTCCAGTCCTGCTGTTAGTCGATCTTCAGTCTCTGAGAAAAATGCCCTCATGTGACAATGAATGCTTTTCCTTGATTTTACCAGCCAATGGGAGAGGATTGGTATAATCGACCAATGGGAAAGCTCAAAAACCTGAAAGCAAGGCAACTGTTGACTACAAATACAGACAGCAAAACATCAAAAATACATAGTCCGATTAGTCTCCTCTGATGACTGAATGGGGTCAGTGGAGAAGACGGGCGTGTGAATGCATTGTGGCCTGCCTTTGATGTTTGCACCCTGCTCACTGCGGGGAAACACAAAGGCTCTTTTTCCAGGACAGTCCCGGGCCGCTTATCAGCCGTGAGCAAACTCTGCACCACCTGGGAGTAAATAAACTGCTGACTATGACAAGGATTAGTGGAAAAACAAGCACAGGCCCAGGCTGCCATTTATTACCAGGATCAACTTTACACCATGATAATGATTGAAAAATATGCCTGTAATTGATAATGAGCCCTTTAATGTTCTGTAAACTCAGCAGGCACTAAAGTTTATTGCTGAGGAATTAATTGATAAATCCTGACTTTGTGATGCAGTTACAGACAGCACTGTAAGATAGCCTGTGTCAGACTGTGTTAGGGCACCCGAATACAGGACTGATCCGGCAGACTGCAGGCCACAGGCCTGGCTCTGTTTTACATGGAAACACATAAAATGATCAGGTGCGTTCACCTAGTGCGTCCAGCTGCCCAGATCCTGTGCTGGTGTCTCGATGATTAACACGCCTGGATTCAGTTCTACACAGGACTGAAGAGCACTTCCACAGCTAGGCTATATCCCCCCCGTCAAATGCCAATGTGATTGTGTGCTAGTCGTGCACGCTGTAGCTTTTGTTGTACATTTTCAATCAGCTGGAAAGTGCGCCTTAAACGTGCTCTTGCACTATTCGTGAATCACACAAAATGGTTTGCTATCAGTTGTTATCATGTTCGCCTGTGCAGCCCACAGCTATACTTGTCTAGTTGATCTGACTTGACTATTTTTTTCCTGATTACGTAGTTTTCATACAGATTAATATGATTTCTTAAAAACAACACTGAACACTGGTGCAGTGGTTCACATTGCTGTTTCATACCTCTGGGGTCTCCGCCATGGTCCTATGTGTATGGCGTTTGCATGTTCCCCCTGTGCTGTTGAGGGGTTTCCTCTGGTCTCTCCCCTCAATGGTCCAAAAACATGCTAAAGTGAATTGGGGTTACCAAAATTGTCCATATGTAGGCCCTGTGATGGGCTGGTGTCCTGCCTGCTGACTTGTGTCCATGGATTCTGTTATGGTTCCCCCCCCGCAAACCTGAGCAGGACAAGTGAGTACAGAAAAAGGATGGATCGACATATTTTTGGCGAGGTTTGACTGGTAGCAAGTCACACAGTTGTGTAATAACTGCCCTGCAATGAACTGGCAACCCTTCCAGGATGTGCCCATGCCTTTTTGCCCTCACCTACCTGGGATAGGCTCCCCCCCCCCAAACCTGCTAAGGATAAGCAGTTGGAAGATCTGTGGCTGGATGTTGGCTAATAAGTAGCACTGCTGCGTTTGATGTGGAGCAAACTGACCATGAACTGAACAAATTTTCCCTCTACATTAGCCTGCAGGGCTGAACAGTTTCTGCCACAGCCACCTGAGAGGGCATGGTATAAATCTTTAAAACTAATTTGTTTAGACTATTAGTCTCTTCAATCATCAATCCACTTACAGCTATCATGTGGAATATTATATATTGTTTTCCGAAAGCAGACATACCCCGTTTACATTAGGAAACACCCGCTCCACTAAATCGGCCGAAACGGTTTAATTTGTGCATTTCTGTCAAACGTTTTAGCCGCCGAATTTACCGCCGGCAGGTTATTTAAATCACTTTCAAATAATAAAACCAAAGGAACAAAGAGAGGCAGTTTAACACTTGGCTACAGGCGCTGATTTCCCTGGAGCAAATTAGCTTTATGTCAAGGCTAGCGACAGGCGGCAATCTTCGTGCCGGGGAATGAGGCAGAAGGGGGCGTGTGCGGAGTCCCTGTTCCAATCATCCCGGCTCAGGCGCTACAACTACAATCAGGTTTCCCGGAGTTAAATCAGCGCTAGGCCACTCGCAATAAAGTGATTTATTTGTTTCCCCATTTCGTTTCAGCAGCATTTCAACGATCCGGATATGCTCAATCTATTAACGTATCCTTCCCGCGTAGATAGATGTGATATTACAGACGTACATTTCAGTTTTCCTGTTGCTTCTCAGTTTCAAGTCGCTTGTACTTCGTTATATTAATTCTTCTCGTTTGACTAAGTTGGTCTAGCGTGGCCTGTATTCAGATTCCCTTCACTTTTCGTGATCTGCGGTTGTCAGAGCCGTGGCGTAAGCCGCATCCATATACGCTATGTACCGTATGCTGCAAACGAATACATATATTATTAAAAAGACTTATTCTATGGCTAAGCTTATTTCATGAGCAGTTATTATGTGAATTATTTAGTAATAGTGACCCTCAAATGCATGAGCAATTGTTATCTCCCAATACATTTTCTAATATACTCTAATTTATCCAGACAGCTGCTACAATTTTGTAATAAAATGAACATTTGATTCTTTTTAGGAATCAATAGGCCTATTATTTTTTATTTTATTATAATAATCTAACGTTTTAAAAATATTTACTGAGTCAAAACTCAGTCTTGTTTTGCATTAAATTAAGAAACATAAAACATTTTGTAATACCAAAACAGAAGTCTGTGCATTTTTGGAATTACATTTTAAAGGTTCCAAATACTAAAACGACTCGTATTATTGGAAATAAATATTGTGAAATGAGACACTTTCTCCGCTATTTTATAGCACTCGCCCGTTGATTTTCCCGAGCTCAAGAAAAAGCAAACGGGCACTTTTGAAATATAGGCATATCTCTAAAAATCAAAATAATTTCCTTTCTATGTTTGTAAAACCATATTCGATCTGGTCGGAAAAAAAGACACCCGAGTCTGGGCGAAATTATGTCCAGTGAAATGTCCTGCTATCTAGCAGATATTTTTTCAACTTTTAGTGAAAGTTCTCCAGCCTTTCCCGAAGGACCGTCACCCCGTTTGTAGTTAATCCTAAGTAATCAGGTAATCCTCTCTTTATCATCAAAACATATATTCATGCACAATTTTTAAAGAAAAATAGGCCTACCATATTAATCGAAGCAATTAGTAATCTGCATAAAGTTTTTCCAGGCCATGTAATTGTAATCTATAATAAGAAGCCTGTCCAGTTTTTAAGTATACGAAGCTGAGCGACAGGACGCGTACCAGATACTCAGAAGAGTGCTTTGCGACAAAGTTTCAAAAAGAAAGGCCAATTAATAACATCATGATGTAGTTTATGGATTAATTGCAATAAGCATAATATGCGTAATTCTTTGATGCACACATATACGTTGTATACACGTATACACGCATATTACCTTCTTGTGTTGTAGACCTTTAATATTAGTTATTTTTAATATTAACTCACAAATTTCATTATATATATATATACTATATATAAATTTCATTAGATATATATATATACATATATGTGTGTGTGTGTGTGTGTGTGTGTGTAGGCCTGTAATAAATGTTTTATATATCAATTAACCCATGCCCTGAACGCATATAATAAAGATTGCATTTAAAGTGATAATTTTCTACTTTTGGTAATCTGAAGCTATACCTAAAAAGCTGTATCCTTGCCCGCGAGCATAATGGTACTTTGGGATGCCAATGCGCGATGGTCAGCGGTTCTAACATTTGACAGACCCAATGGCTGTAGTTGTAGTCGCTATAAAAAGCGAATAACACAGCGATACCCATGAAGACACCGGGATGAGCAACACGATGCTAAATCACATCTCTTACTAATGCACTCTTTTACGGTTTATGTATAATTCTACCTCGTAAAATTTAATTACTTGGGCATTTTAGTCTGGATTTTTAACATCAGCGAGTCGTTAAAAACGCACTAATTAATATATAAATCATAATATTAGTATAACCTTCTCCCACGTATGCCACTTGTCAGAAACGTATGCCACAAATGAGGCTGAACATTCCCAGATTCAGTTCATTTTTGTTCAGGCAAATTAATGAAATAATCTACATTGGAGAATCATTAAATCGTTTATATGATTATTATTATTATTTTTTTACAAATAATTGTTTTTATAATGGTTTTTATTTTTTTTTTGCATGAGCATAGGATAGCATTAATAATAAGATATGGGCCTATTTCAAATATACAGTAATAATTAGTAAAATGTGCTTCTTAAGGCTGTGATAAAACGATTTTTGCTGTAAAATGAAATTTAACAAATCATAAAATAACCGACTTACAGAGGAACCTACAGAGGAATGAGGGAAACACGGGAAATGCACTCAGTGAGCATGTATCCATGGACACAGAAGCTTGGATTAAGATAACAGAGTAACAATCATGTTATGTATACCTTTCCTATTTCGCATTTCTTAACTTTCCTCTCAACGGTGCTTTCGCCATCGTCCCTTGTCAATTAATCATAAGGTATTACTATCCACTAGGCCTGTATTATAAATGTCACACTCTCAGTACATCTGTTTTGAATGGTGTTTTTCTATTGCTGGAAACTAGTAAGATCCGTTTAACGGTGTGGGCACAACAAAAGCTCAGAGTGTGCTGGAAGAGGTGGTAAACGAGAGTGTAATTAGTTAATTAGAGAGCTGCATTTGCGTCTGACCTCTCCTGGCCGCACTCTGAGCCAATCAGAAAGCAGGGAATGGGAGGGGTGCGGGGGGGCCTGTCAGAAGAATTGGGGCCGGAGTACTAAGTAAAGATACCATAAACCTGAAGAACAGAAACAGACGACAAAACATGCAAGAGACGCGAAGAAGAAAGAGTAACGTGCAGGGGTTAATGAACAACACGCAAAAATAAGTAAAGAGCATCACAGTTCTGTTTTAGTGCTCGGTTATCTGGATGCCTGAAATCTGAATAAGTTCTAGCCCTTACAGAATAATAATAATAATAAGCGTGAATCGGAATTCCTGCGGCTGGATTCAGGGTAACAGGGCGTCAGTGCGAAGGAACTGGGCTTGTTGCAGAGCTTGTAGCGGGAAGATCGGGGCATTATGCAGGTAGCTCTAGAGCGGAGCTGATTTCGCGTTATGTTTCACTGTTTCGTTTTTCTTTTTTTAGTACCGCTGTATCTCGGAGAATGTGCTGCCGAAAATTAGAATAGCCTGCGCGAACTATCGGCGTGTATCGCAGGTGTCACGGCCGGCGGTACGGGTAGGGAAGTTAACGGAGCATAAGAATTGTGCCGGTCGAGGTATTTGCAGAGTGCCGTCGTCTCAAAAGCAGCTGCCATGGAGAAATCCAAAAACTTTCGAATCGACGCTTTACTGGCTGACGAACCTAATCGAGGTAACCGGGACCTCTCACCAGGATTAAGCAGTGACAGTCCCACCGGCAGCCCCGTATCCTGCCGGCGTGCCGAGACTCCTTCTCCCCGTGGAACCCCTGGAGCCCTCCAGCTTCAAACCGGAATTATACCCAAACCGGGTTTGTTGAACGTCCCTCACCCAGGACTTGCCTCACTCCCCCAGGGTACAATTCCTGGAATGTATCCAGCGCCCATGTACCCCATCTCCGCTTTGGGGGGTCAGCACCCTGCCTTCACCTACTCTAGCTTCACGCAGCTGACTCAGCCGTACCCAGAGCATCTCAAAGCGGCGGCCATGGCTGGCTCTTTTCCTCTGGAGCACTGGATTCGGGCCGGGATTATGGTACCACGCCTTCCGGACTACAGCTGTAAGTGAAACCCGTCGTGGGCACATTGTTCGTAGTATTTCGAGGTCGTATCTAATGTATACCCAATAACAGGATGAGAAGACCTTGTATTATTAAACAGTTTAACTTTGTCCGTAGGCTGCACATATAAGACATTTTTAAGAATGTTTTTCTCGTAGGACCCCATTAGTAATCAAAATAGTTAAGAAATGAAAAAATGAATAATCCTTAGTAGCATTGCGGTTATACATTATTTAACTAAAGTTGTATTTTTTTAAGTCAATACTAACTAAGTAAATTGCTTTGCAAACATAATGCAAAAGAATGACAACAAGGGAAACTTTCATCTCTTGTTACTTTTATTTTTGTTAATTCATTTAATAAGAATTACTTCATTTGAGTGTTCAAATGAACTGTTTAGGCGCAGTGAAGCTTTTAGAGCAACAATTTAGACAAAATCGTGGAGATAAGTATTATTATTTTACAGGTTTCTTATGTTGGAATCATCTTTATTGTATGGAAAAAGTAAGAGTGCACGTAATTCTTTTTCATCAGTGTGATTTTCATACTGACAGACTAATTTTCAGTTAGTTAAAAAAGTGAGTTTATCCGATTGCAATGGGCATTAAACCATTTTATAACCTTGTTAGAACAAGCAGAGGGCGAAAAGGTGCTCCTTGCTTTAGATCGGCAATCCAAGGGTGACACATTCAACCAGTCAACCGCAATTTATCTACAAATATTTCATGGCATTATAACGCAGAGCTCAGGGTATAAAACTCAAAAAATCTGGAAAGTTGAGGAAGTAGGCTACACTCCCAGAAAATAATGGAAGGCAACCTAAACAGTGGCGGCAAGGCATAGACCAATTTTCTTTAACTCAGTAGGGTACACGCACGCCGAAATACGCTTATTAGGGTTAATTTTTTACTAGGCCGGCACACTGTTTACGGCGCTGTTGGATTATTTATTAAATTGAGGTTCTGTGAAGTCAGCGATAAGAAAGGGCATGATGAAAACAATTAAAATATTTCAGATTGCAGTTCCGTTTTGGAGACGGCTATGTAGGTTCTGGGATTCAGGCATTGCAAATTCACACAACAAATCTTGAACAACAACAGACCATCAACAGACCAAAATCATTAAAAAAGATTCTATTTATGCTACTGCGCCACTATTGCCACTTAGAAAACTCTGCCAATTAATTTTCCCAAGCATGCGTACTTAGCGGTATGTAAACTTATTTAGCGTGGATACTGAATATTACTGTCCTCCCTAATCTGTCTTCACACCAGATAATACATTTATTTTATACCTAATAAATGATACATTTATATGCCTGTAACAACCAAGAAACAATCATTATTGCCAAAAATTGTAGTATTTTCATTATTCGTGTAGATGCATATCTGTTCCTAATAATTACACGGTATCAAAGTATGATTTAATTGTTCAAAACATTAGCAAATACGTATATTTAACACGCTGAAAAAAAAACGTTTTCGAGGCGATGTGCTTCATTCAGAATGTCTATCCACTATAAGACGCGAGTAAAAGAGTAACGGTAATTAGGCCTATATCTTTGTTTTTGTTGTTCTGTTGCTATAAAGACTCCGTTAAAATAGCTCCTGTGTTAGGGGAGCCTATAAACAAACGCTTTAAACATTCTGTAGTTCATCAATAAAGTTTCTAAGCCGTCCATCGAATTTTCATTAACTTAATGGCGCCGTCTTTCGCTTTATAGCCTTGCGGCTATCGTCACGTCCTCTGGAGGACAATAAACTGGAATAAATCATAATTGACCATGAAATACAAAACTATTTGTCCTTATCTTTGGGTTGAAGGTGTCACATTTTGATGCCCCCTCTTCCATTTAGTTTGCTGCTGAGAGTGGATCAGCCATAACCTACCTCCAGCTCACAATGGCTCCTAATCCCCAGTCAGCGGAGCCCTCGGGTTGTGTAACTGTGTTACTGCTTTATGGCATCATCTGCAGCCCTATTTGTTTTTCTCGTTTTAAAACAGCGGCCCCGCAGGCGGGCCTGATGGGGAAATGCAGACGTCCGCGCACGGCGTTCACGAGCCAACAGCTGCTAGAACTGGAAAACCAGTTCAAACTCAACAAGTACTTATCTCGCCCGAAGCGCTTCGAGGTGGCCACCTCTCTGATGCTCACGGAGACTCAGGTGAGATCACCAATCAGACACAGAGAAACGGCGGTAGTTAGGAGAGCACAGGTGTCAGGCGCCCCATCACTCTGGGGCTTATGGGTAAATTTTGCGGCAATTAATAAGCCCAAAACTTGCTTGAATGAGCATGACGTGATAGTTGAAGAAAATAGGACTTTACGTGTACATACGTTAGTAATTTAGCAATTTAATAACTGCTGCCCATTTTGTGTGTCGCCGCCCTGCAGGTGAAGATCTGGTTCCAGAACCGCCGGATGAAATGGAAGCGAAGTCGCAAGGCCAAGGAGCAGGCGGCACAGGGGGACGGGGAGCGGCTGCGGACGGGCAAGCCGGGCGACAAGCTGGGCGAAGGCCGCAGGCCCGGAGCGGGCCTGCAGCACAAGGGGGACCCAGATGAGGAAGAGGAGGACGAGGATGAGGAGGAAGAGGAAGTGCAGCAGGAGTTTGCTGTGAGCATGACGGGCGGTGTGGGCCTGCAGCACCCGTCTGACTTCCTGCGGGACGCGGCCGAGCTGGGCTACAGCCCGCACAGCACCTATTCCGAGGATGAGCTGGAGGAGAGCGCGGCCGACAGAAAGATCCACGCGGCACTCTGAGTCGTCCTACTTTTTAATGAACCAGCAGCCAACACATTGACAGCGTGCAGCTTTTTTTTGTTGGTTGGATCTTGCTGTTTGTTCTCTTGTCAGGTTTTGATGTGGGGGGTGGGGTAGGTGGAAGGGGATCAGGGGCAGAGACTTAACACCCCCATCAACCCCGCCCTTGGCAACGAGTCAGTGAAGAACTTATCAGATTATGGCCCATCCGAAAGACCTATGTGTTTGACTACAGTTCATTTGGACACTTTTATCACCAATATAATAATTCCATCAATCATTAATTAAGTGACAACATGCAGAATATCACTGAATGTAGTATCCAGACAAATCCCAAATTTCACATTAAAATGGTAAGGTTATAGTTTTGGAAATTAAGGTGTGCACTTTATTTTCCAAAAAAGCAGTCATCTGCAGACTTTTTTTAAATCTTGTATCTACCAAATTAAGTCATTTTGCTGTAATTTTAAATGTGTCATTTTAATATAAGCCAAACATGTTAATAAGGTTGGATATATGTGTTTCCACCATGTTCTCAGTTTAAGATGAGGACGTCTAAGGATATGGTCTGAGATTGTTGCTTAATGTAGGCAGGGGGAACCCTGAGCCAAATACTGAGCATTGACGGGAGACTGAACCAAATACAGACATGACACACATTTCACGGAAGCCATTAACATAATTTCTGCACATTAGTCAGGCTGAAGGCTCATCACACATCTGAATGGGGGTGCAGAGCGCCACCTAACGTCCTAGTAATTTAGGTCAATTGATTTTGACACATTTTATAGGACAGCCTTCTTACTACTTGAACTAAGGTCTAATAACCACATTGTAAAGTAATACCAGTTAGCATCCGATGATTTAAGGCATCCACCTGTATAAGGCTGAGGACCAGAAAGGTACTTGAAAAAGCCCATGGGAACCGAAGACCAGCAAGCTGCTAAACCTCACTAAGCATGCTGATCATATGCAACATGCAAGGAATTGTTAGAGTGTGAATCCAGTTAGAACTAGCGTGGTGGGCAGTGAAACAGTACAAATATGCAAACACGTATGAAATATACACGCGCTTGCACTGCAAAAACTTAGCAAAGCGGAAATGATATTTGATGAAGAGATGTTTTTGCTTCTAACGGGGTAATAAATTTTGTGAATCTGATCTTTTTCGATTGGACCACAACCCTCAAAGGAACAGTCAATATGCATTGTTTCCATTGCGTACATTTCTCCATAGCATGCTTATATGTACGTATGTATATATAATATCATCATTTTGCAGCGTGTTATATATATATACACTGTGTGACATAGTCTGGTCACTGGCTTATGTTTAACAGGCTGTATGTGATTTTGCACTCTGGTGTCTATGTGTGATGGATGGGGAGGTAAGTTCTCAGAGTGTAGCACTTTGGCTCAGACCTGGCCGTAGCGGGAGGAGTCAGTACTGATTTGTCTGAATCAGCTGAGGCCTGACGTCGCCTTGGCTGTGGTGCCTGTTTCACCTCCACCCGAGTGGAGCTCTGAGAAGCCGAGAAAGGGGCCCGTCGGTGCCAGTTACACATTCTTATTCCTTTTTCTCCTCCTTGTTACTGTTGCTATGAATGTTATTTAAGCGTTTAAAATCGTATCTAATTTATTTCCAATAAGAGAAGAAAAGCTACATGTATTTATCTGTAATGAGTCTGTTGATGTTTAAAAAATAGTTTTAAAAATGAATAAAGAATCCACTCATACTTGGATGTTTTTGAGTGTGCTCAAAGGGATTGGTGCTGTGATCTCACTGGCTGGCCACTATATTGATCAGCCCCTTGGATGTAAACTAACGATTGAGTTGAATCTTGCCACAGACCACCAGTAAATCTGAATTTACAGCTTTCCTCATACGTATGGGCCAATTTCAGGGTGTAATCAATCATTTAAAGAATATTTCAAGAGCTTTCTGGGGAGGACCGAAAAGATCATTAGATCTTTCCAGAGTTTTTAAATGTTAAACCTGTTAAAAAAAATCACAGTTCACATAATTACAGTAATATCAGTTAAACAACACAAACATTGTTCAGTTATCTGTTTATTTTCTTGCTTATTTTAAGATGTTTGGCAAATTAGAAACTCTGTTCTCTGTCTTTGCTCAGTCACTGCTTAATGGTAGGTTTTGTCTAGGAGGTCGATGAGAAAGACAGAATTATTGACATCAATAATTAATAACTTAAGTGAGTGAAGACCTGATAGGCACCACATTAGGCGATGCATTCCACACACCCTGCACCCTATCACTGGATTTGGTCAGAGGGGAATAACTCTGCGTACCATTTCGGTACGTCACTCGTCACTTTATAGATCAAATTTGCTATTCCTCAAGGCCTGCTGTCAAAGTATTGAACAGAACTGACCTTAATGCAGCTTATCCCAGTCTATGGTGGTCTAGTGCAGTGTACTACTTCAAACATGAACGTTGTTGCATTTTTTTACTTTGAAGACCTATTAGAGCAGTGATCCAAATCAGAGATTCAGCTACAAATTGAATTTCATTACATCAAATATTACCTAGGGTGCCTCACATCTCTGGGACCAAAATTTAAGTCTCCGCTATGGGTCCATGTGCATGTTCTCCCCATGCTGTCGTGGGGTTTCCTCCTGGTACTCCGGTTTCCCGGAGTCAATGGCGGTTACTAAATCGTCCATAGGTGTGGATGGTGTGCGGGGCCTGCAAAGTCTGGGTTATTCCCTGCTTAGGCACTGGACTTCCCTGTGACCCTGACTAGAATGAGCCGGAACAGAAAAATGGATGGATGGATGGGTGTTTTGCATGGTATAGCATGATATGGAGTTTTATTATCCTTCCTGTAGTTCACAGGGTTTGAGCTATGAGTAATTGTAGCTGCAGCTGGGTATCTGGGTATCAGCTACAAGTTGAGTATAATAGGGGTTGCCATACAGTGAGGCGAAGCCCTGCTGTTTATTATTGACTCCCTTGTGATCATGCCATTACAAAGTTCAAAAACTGAATTGTTGACTCTAAATTGCCCACAGTGTGTGATTGCCTGTTAGCGTGTGTGACTGCCTGTTAGTGTGTGTGATTGCCTATTAGCGTGTGTGATTGCCTATTAGCGTGTGTGACTGCCTATTAGTGTGTGTGACTGCCTGTTAGCATGTGTGACTGCCTTTTAGCATGTGTGACTGCCTGTTAGTGTGTGTGACTGCCTGTTAGTGTGTGTGATTGCCTGTTAGCGTGTGTGATTGCCTATTAGCATGTGTGACTGCCTGTTAGTGTGTGTGACTGCCTGTTAGCGTGTGTGACTGCCTTTTAGCATGTGTGACTGCCCGTTAGTGTGTGTGACTGCCCGTTAGTGTGTGTGATTGCCTGTTAGCGTGTGTGATTGCCTATTAGCGTGTGTGACTGCCTGTTAGTATGTGTGACTGCCTGTTAGCGTGTGTGATTGCCTATTAGCGTGTGTGACTGCCTGTTAGTGTGTGTGACTGCCTGTTAGCGTGTGTGACTGCCTGTTAGCGTGTGTGACTGCCTGTTAGCGTGTGTGACTGCCTTTTAGCATGTGTGACTGCCTGTTAGCGTATATGACTGCCCTTTAGCATGTGTGATTGCCTGTTAACGTGTCCGTGTGTTTGCCAGGCAATGGACTAGGCTCCCATCCAGTGTGTGTGTTGCTCCAGGCTCCCCACAATGCTTTACTGGATAACAGGCTGGAAAATGGATGGACAGATGGGTGGATGGATGGATAAAAGTATGGTTGGACCGATGAAGGGATGGATGGGTGAATAGATGGATGGATGGATGAAGGGATGGATGGGTGAATAGATGGATGATGGCTCGAGGGATAGATGAAAGGATGGATGGGTGAATACATGGATGGATGGATGAAGGGATGGATGGGTGAATAGATGGATGGATGGATGATGGATGAAGGGATGGATGGGTGAATAAATGGATGGATGGATGAAGGGATGTATGGGTGACTAGATGGATGAATGGATCAATAATCTTCAGCACCATTGTCATTCCTCCTATCATTGGTGGTAACAAAGCAATTTACTTCTTACTTTATAAAAAAATGTTGTCCTCTTCATATTCTACTAAATTTGACATGAATACTGTTTCCTGCAACATTGAGGACTGTATTTTAGTTATGTATGGTTAACAAATGACAGAATTTCTACAAATGTTTGGGAAACGTAGTGTAGTCTGTAGGAAGACGTAGAGGAGACCAGCAGTAAATCCCTGTATAGAACAGACAAAGGGCTGCCAGCAAAAGAGATGACAAACTAATTTACTGGCTGAGATCTTTCAGTAAATTGACCTGTCCAATATAAGACATTTTGTGGGCATGGGCTCAGCGTCAAAGTCCAAGAAGGGAGGAAGTTCAGCGCATGCTAAGAGGAATTTCGGTTTATGTGACAGGCCTCACTTGTGCCGAATTAAGATGCGAGAGTGAAGTGATCAGATAATGAGACGAAAACATTGGCCAGTTCTCAGTGACTTTAAATGGAAGTGTCCCCAAGCTAACACCTCCCAATTCTTCCCAGCTTGTTTCTCTCTTCTCCTGACAATAGGGCTGATGCGAATGGGGAAGACAGGCAAATCCGCAGAGCATGATAAACGCAGCAGCCCGGTATTTATTGCCGGAGCTCTCAAATATGAATTACTCAGGCAGGTTTACTGATAGTCGAATAATTAAGTTAATGAATGGGAGTGAAATAATGAGCCCCCGATGCTGATGTCACCCGGCCCATTTAATTTGCGAAAAACCAAATGATCAGTGAGACCAAATGGGGATCTTTACTGGGAGGCAGCGTAAGGGCAGTGATTAAATACCAGAACAGTAGAGACACAACATAACTCCTCCTCGGGGCGGGCAAGAACATGTTTATATAGTGATTAAATGTATTTTTAACTGGCGCATTTGAAGTTGTGCTGCCTCGTTAAGGCTCTGCGAGGTCTGCCTTCTCGTTGGCAGCCTGGACGACACCCTGACAAGATGGACCCTGACACGGCTCCTTCGGCCGTGACAATTAATGCTAGAAACGGCGGTGGTCTTACTGAAGAGAGACACTGCACCATGATCCTTCAGATGTTACACTGCCGGTTTGGATGCTTTATTACACTGTAAAAAATCCGTAAGAGCATGGATAATGTCCCGACAGAAAATTACAGTACATTATCCATTTTTTACGGATTTTTTTTGTTAAATTTAGCGGGTGTACTCGCTCTTACAATGCAAAGCGAAATTCAAATTAAAGGGTAAAACACCTGTGAAAAATTTATACGGAAAAATCCTTCATATTAGCACGGTAGATTGGACCCTATTTTTCCTTTATTTCTTTTTATAAACAAGCGAAGTAACACCTTATAAGTAACATTGTTCTAACAAGACGGCATCTTAGCATAAGCGGTAGGTACCACAGTGGTTAAGGTTACCGTGTTAAGGAAACAATATTGTAATTAGATGCAGCTTTCATTTCACTGCAGAGGCCCCGCTGCATATACTTAAGCAAGGTACTTAACATAAATGTCTTCTGTGAAATATATCCTGCTGTATAAATGGGTGAAATGTAACACTTAATGCATGCTAAATAAACGACTGAATGATGTGTTCGGCAAAACGTCTCTGGGAGGAAATCTTGCAGATTGTCCTTTAAACTGGATGGTTGTGACACAGAACTTGAGCCCAAAAGGATAGAAAAACACCTGCAGACTGACACTATTGTGCATGTGGATAACGGCAGTCGATCGGGCACTAGTGCGAGTCGAGAAAATCTTCAAGTGAATGGTAATTACGTAGTTGTTAGGGTAGATTTACACCAAGCAAGAGAAGGTGAACTGGAGGACGAAGAGAGACAGGGAAAATGGTAGGCTATGGTTTTGGTACAATTGATATAATAGAGCATCGAGAATTATTAAAAAAAAGCATTATTAGTGGAATTTGAGAAGTTTGCTCTGTTAATACATTACAAATATGGCATAATTCGTGCATTGTATTGACTTTCATTTCTCCCTATTGATGTGTAAAATTTTCAAAAATAAAAATAAAAACTCCATAAACAGCTTACCTCCGGCAGCCAAAGCTTATGTGCATAGCATTTTGGAGAGTTTTGATCAGGCTTGATATTCACTGCTTAAAGAATAACAAACAATACTATATGAATTTATTTAGGTTTTAGTAATGTAATTAAGGTAATTTTCACTAATTTATTAAGACTTGAAGTGACATATTAAAAAAAAAATCATATCTCTTTAACGTAACATAAAACAAGCTCAGTGTAAATAATAAACTTAGGTATTGCAATATCATCCTGTCTAATAATTTTATTCACTAGGTAGGCCTACAATAAAAATAAGGCACTAATCTGGGTCTTACGATCTTACAAGATTTCATAGAAAGATTACACTGGTCAACAAATTTTTTACTTTATTTTGTTTCGCAAATCAAAATAAGTGAACCTTCCTGTATAGTTTATGCCGAATTCAAATATCAAAACATAATTTACCTATCACGCGAGGATTTTGAGTGACACAATTACACCTTACGCTATATGTATATTTGCAGTATATCTCACTCAAAAATGTGCAGGTGACTCATTGATTTTCTGCTGTACTTGGCCTCAGAAACATAAGGATGCATCCTCCAGCAGAAGCCAGCGAGCAGACTGGGAACCCACTTGGCTTCACCCTTGGCTTGTTTCGATATCAGAGAGAGAGCAGGACCCTATATCTGCGTGTCTAAACATGTTACAGCCTGGAAACTCAGGCAAAACGGACTTACAGTACTTTGCTCCCTTATGTGAAGTCCTAAAATGTAAATAAAATTAAAATATTGACTCTGGAACTAAAATTCTGAATGCATTTTCTTAAATCACCATCATAAACTACATAAACGACAACCCTTAGTTGTTTTATACTCAGATTTTTGCTGCTATGCAAAATACCCTTGTTTTAAACGTTTTACAATAATTATAACAAAATTGGCCGTTTCTCAAAAACCTCATGTGATGTGAAAATGTGAAAAGTTATTTCCACCAAAAATTATAAAGGAAACAATAATCTTGTAAGCCGGTGTTATTTCTTCGTGTTAACCAGTGTTAGTGTTAGCGAGTGTTAGTGTCTTTACAATAAATAGAAAAAAATCTTCCGAAAACCAAGAACAATAACGATAACCATACTTACATGTTTATGTGAAACAACATATTCTGAGTGAACTGATGCATTAATAATAACAACAACAACAAAAACAACAACAATAATAATAATAATAAGAAGAAGAAGAAATAGACATTTTATGTTTTTAAACATGCTGACATTTATCGTGGATTTGGGGTGTCAGGTAACCGGTTAGCTTGTATGTGTATCCCTAGGTTGTGTCTATTATATTATATTATTACTTGTGTATGCACTCGGCGAGGCTTTGGGCAGTACAGTGCACGCTGATAGAGTACGTCCTTGTTAGGACACTCTTCGTGTTGTGCTGTTTGCGCTTCCGTTTTATACAGCAATATTTTACTCACTTCTGCAGCAACGCTGCGCGAGACCTATTGTGCTTACTGATTATATGCTTGAGTTAATCCTATTTGTCTGATGCTAAATGCACTTATTATTTGCACTGACAAGTTTGATTTGGAGAAAAGCTTCTACCAAATAAGCTAATGTAAAGGATATTATTCATTCATTCATTCGTTTTTTTAATTTAAGTTATTTAAGTAAGAGTTTTGGGATGAAGTATATCACGCCCCACTTTACTCAAACATCTCGTTTCGGAGTTTTTGAGTATAAATAAAAATAAATACAGAAAATAGAAAAATCCATAATATGCTACGACAGTTATGCCCTTTATGTCACCCCACTAGCAGTTTACCTCATATTCAGAGTATAAAGCGAGACTTTATGTAGATTTCTGTATTCTGCAGTGCGCGTGAAATAATATTGGTCCATTTCGATGCCCAATTTAGGTGTTTGTCATTTAATTGCACAAACGGCAATAAAAGAACCGAAGAAATTAAAGTAATACGCAGATGAAGATTATAAATTAGCAGCATCTACAACTATATTCAAATAATACTGTAATGACCAATTTATTGCTAATATTAGGCTCTCTTGACAGAACATGCACGTGATACCGATTTCTATGCTATACTGTACATTCAGCAAATTGTGCGATGAAAGGTTACTTTTTATAGGCTGCTGATTCAACGTTCCTACTTATGATTCTTTAAGGCAATGTTGCTGTAATGAGTTTATATCCGTGTGTGTTTGTAAGTGAGAGCGTGCGCAAAGCAGAAAAAACGGATATGTCTATTACCGTTGCTGTATATTAAAGTCACCCTACGCTGTCAATATGACCTGCAGTACTCTTCCACTTGAAAATGGTTACCAGAAAGCCTCATTTCAGAGTTAAATAAATAAATGTGTGTATTTCATTTGTTGGAATATAAATCAGCAACAATAACTTAAGCTGCGCGACCCTGTAAAATATTTACACCCTGTAGTTTAATCAATCAGCGAAATGTCAGGCTCATTACGGAAATATGAACAGATTGTGTGATCTTTTAAAGTAATCACCCTTATTGGTTTAGATTTCCTCCTGCCTTGTCGTGTCACTTAAGTTAATGGGATGGTAAAGGAAAGAGCGAATGGTCCATAAATTCACATCTGTCCAACTTTAACCGCTGGGCATCGGAATGAAAAAAAAAAGTATTTGAAAAATCCCGTACTATTTTATGGACGGTTAAACCTATGTTTGTATGCGCGTAGGTATACGCTTATATTTGGCTGCAGTTTATTCAGCTTATAATGCAATATCTTGTCGTCTCCGTTAATTTGTACTATTAACGCATGATTTAAATAGCTGAGAATATTACCAAAAGTTCGGATTTTTGGTAGCATGAAAGGGGTCTGCAAGAAAAGTGCTTGGAATCAATGACACAGGACGGTCAACAACAATGCAGTCATTTAGGCCTACCTTTATGTAGGCCTACTGTTATGTAGGCCTACCGTTATGTAGCAGATGGTTTGGTCTATAGCAATATACAAGACAGAGGGCAGGTTCAACCAGTCCCTAGATCAGCTGAGGGTCAATATGAGAGACTGTTTAGAGTGAAATTATCGAAACACATTCTAAGGTACAGCACAAGTAGTGAGTGTGTGCATGTTTCTGTGGTATGGGGCTTACAGGATTAGCATTTGAATGTCTAAGTGTTTCAATAAATTTCACCCTAAATGGCCTCTCATAAATCAGAGGCTTTCCAAACATCGGCACATCATCCAAACCCACAGAACAACACACTGATTTCCAAAATGAAAAACGTAAAAGTGAAACGGTACAAACGTTTATTTTGTCCAATTAACTTGAATTACCTGGCTCTTTTGGAAACTACTACATTCGGGATTCTCTGTAGCTAATCTTAGGGAGAAAGTCATGGGTTGGAACGGTGGTCTCACACATGACAGATCTGGGTGTTTGGGTCCCTTGTTCTCTGTGTAGAGTCTGCATGTTTGTCTGTATTTCCAGTTGCAGGCCAAAGGAGGAGCTTCACTGAGTAGGGGGCAGATTGTGGCTCAGCAGGTTAAGCACCTTGAGGTAGCTGCCCATCACGGCCAAGCTTGCTCTTACAGAGAGCATGTTTGGGGGAGGTGAGCAGAAGACAATTTCCCCACAGGGATCAATAAAGTATCTCAAAATCAAAATAGGTATGTCATGATGTGAGAGACAGAGGACTCAAAGGCAGGTGTAAGGAGGACAAAAGGGGCTGGGAAAGAAACAGGACCCTGAGGGGAGCCAAAAAGGGAAGACGGGTACAGGGAAGGACATGGCAGACCAGAGGAGTGATGTTGGTATTTGGAGAATATTGCCTATCACAGTTTGGATATCTTCACTTCCTGTGCAGTTCTCCATATTAAATCCCATTAACCAATCATTTGCCCAGATTGTTAAAGTGTCTGTAATTTTATTATGATGCTTCTAACAAGTCTAACATGTTTACAGCAGTATTACTCTACCTGGACCTGTTCTAAATATAATTAATCAGTGGACGCCCTCTATTGGCAGCACACAGGAAGTACGGTATAGTGACCACCAAGCTGCAGTGCTACAGTAACTGTGCAGGTCTCACGTAAACCAGACCTCTGTTACGTTTAACGATTTCAGAAAGCACGTTCACATATCTATGCATTGTCAAATTTAGTGTCAATTGCGCACCATCTGCAAAGCAGCTTACAAATCCAGCACCGCTTTGTGGTTTGCAGGAAATTCTATCTTTGTCCCAATGGGAAATTCAAGGGGTAGTAGACTTATTCAGCCGTATCCGCCCATTTTGATATAAGGTTTCTCTTATGACATGTATAGCATGTAATGTTTACAGTTTGTAATGTTTCGGCGGCTGCTTTTGCAGTCAGCTAAGTTAGTCATGAACAGAAACAGGTGGCCCTGGGTTGTTATTGACCAATAGCTGACCAACGTAATCACTATCTTCTCGCTGTAAAAAACACCAGGCTTCTCACAAAGTTCTCTTTCTTTGATACACCGATCAATCCATCATCATCCATCCATCCATCCATCCATCCATCCATCCATTCTCTACCGCATGTCCGGGTTGGGTCGCGGGGGCAGCAGTCTATGCAGGGAAACCCAGACTTCTCTCTCCCCAGCTCTTCCAGGGGAATCCTGAGGCGTTCCGAGGCCAGTCGAGAGACATAGTCTCTCGTGTCCTGTGTCTTCCCCGGGGCCTCCTTCCAGTGGGACATGCCCGGAACACCTCACCAGGGAGGCATCTAGGAGGCATCCTGACCAGATGCCTGAGTTACCTCATCTGGCTCCTGGAGCAGCGGCTCTACTCTGAGTCCTCCCCCGAATGACTGAGCTTCTCACCTTATCTCTAAGGGAGAGCCCAGCCACCCTGCGGAGGAAACTCATTTCGGCTGCTTGTCTTCGTGATCTTGTTCTTTCAGTCACTACACACAGCTCATGACCATAGGTGAGGATAGGAACATAGATTAACTGGTAAATCAAGAACTTTGCCTTTTGGCTCAGCTCCTTCTTCACCATGACAGACAGATGCAGCGCCCTCATCACTGGTGACGTCACACCAATCCCACCTGGTGATTTCCCACTCCATCCTTCCCTCACTTGTGAACAAGACCCCAAGATACTTAAACTCCTCCACTTGGAGAAGGACCCCCTCCGCGACCCGGAGAGAGCACTCCACCCTTTTCCAGCTGAGGACCATGGTCTCGGATTTGGAGGTGCTGATTCTCATCCCAG
>JAODKN010000001.1:33136176-33147943 GCA_026774425.1 Petrocephalus zakoni
GCCTTCTGACCCCTGGGAAATTACTGTGCTCCCAGGCCTACTGCGTTTCCTGGCTTGTCCACCCGTGCTCCCTGGCCCAATCTTCCCGCCCCCACCACCGGGCCCCCACGGGGGGGGGGGTGCCTGAAGCTCATCTAGTTGTTGGGGGAGGGGGGGTGGATCTGGTCCCCTCACAGATTCAGAATTTCTTAATGACTCTGGTTGTCCACTTTCTTATTAAAACCATTTCACATTTTCTTTGAAGAAACAGGAATTATAACTTTAATTGCAAGCAGTTAAAATAGCATTGCTATCATAAAAGCTAAGCATCGCCCAGTTTGATCCTGGAAATTTTGACATTCAGACAGTAGTCCAAGACAAGTGTAATATATGAGTTCCCATTATTAGTGTAAATTTACAATGAATCCCTTTCTGGTGAATGTTTGTGAAACTTTATTTAAAATGGGATTTTTCTCTGTCCACAGTATTTAAGATGGCACCTGCAGTATAAAAATAATGTTTAAAACTTTGCATCAACAAAAATTAGCAAGAAATGGGAAATGACACATCCGTCAAGGTCAGCATTTGTAAATGCCAGTCAATGCAGCAGCAGCACCCCCTAGAGGGAGGCGTGGGCACGCTGAAATGCAGCTCGACGTGCTGAAATGCAGCTGGGCACGCTGAAATGCAGCTCTGTCCACTGGCTGCAGCACCATGTCATTCAGGGCACACATGCTGCTTATAAGCAGTGCTTGTTCTTTACATCAAACTGAGAAATACCATTACTACTACTAACTGGTAGCTTTAAGGGTCATTAAAAAAATTCAGTCATTCAAAATAAGAAACACTGTAAGGCACACAACATGTGGCTGGTTCAGGCTTTGGGCTTCTGCCTTTCTACAATGTGTGGACACGGAGCAGGACTGGTCCCCTTTTTAAAGACCTAAAAACATTAGAGTTAGTGACTGGAGGGGCAGATTGATCAGTATCTTGTGGATTTCTCTAACAAATTAAAGTTCTCCCACAAATGCAGGACTCGATCCTATGGGACCCCTTTCCGGAACAGTGTTGCGAATGTTCTTTGACCATTAACGTGTCTCAGAGCAGAGAAGCAGGGAGGACAGGCAGGGGGTAAAGAGCTCGCAGCAGTGCTAGTTTGGGAGGCGTAAGGTGGAGGAGCAGCCAGACACCAGCTGGGTCCCTGATTGGCAGCCCGAAGGAGAGGAGGATGTTAAGGTGTGAGGTGATTGGGTGGTTGGCCTGCCACTTTGACGTCACGGGGCGGGACTGGAGGCCGGCTCACTCCCGCGGGTTGTGAGGGGCGTGTGCGTCTGCAAGGAGCTCTGGCCTGAGGCATTCAATGGGACACTGGATGTTCTGGGGGGTGAAGAGGACACCAGCAGCTCACCATTATCCGTCAGCCTGGGCTTTTCTCCACATCTCACAGGTACAAACATTTTTCAGCTGTTCACTGACTCACAGGACCACATTTTATACCACTCACGGCTCATCGCTTGCTCAATTTAAATTTTAATATTTGCATAATTGGTTTCAAATTGTATTTTGTACTTTCTTGTACATTTTGTGCTTTTTTTTGTACTTTTACTTGACTGTGCATTTCTAAAAGTTCTGTTATGGGGTTCAACTATGTATCGAATAAAGAAGTACAGGTCAGTAAAGGTAAGCAAATGAAATCATCCATCCCTTCTTTCATAACTGCTTATTGTACACAGAGCTTTGATTAATCTGGAGCCTATCCCATCAAGCATAGGGCATTAGACCGGGAACACGTGGATAGGCTGTCACAGTGATTTTGGAAGACCAGAAAAAGAAATGCCCCGACCTGTAGGAGGCAGCAGACTCACCACTTTGCGTGGGGTGCCGTCCCCGTAGCGCTCGTATACGTTGGGGTGTACGGGGTGAACGTCCACCCCCAGCTCGCTACCCGGCCGCCGGCAGTTCTCACAGCGCCAACCCTTGGGGATTTGTGCAGGGGTCAGTGATGCACACAGTGGCAGACTCCCATGATTGATTAAAGCAATTGCTGTTACATGAGATCACCAGCATCATGTGCTTCCTGCAAACCAGCCACTAGGTGGCCTCATACCCGCAAACCACCCTGATGCAGTGAAGAGCAGAGTCTCCATGAGACGCCTTACCTGCTGCCCACCATAGCAAGTACAGGTGCAAATGGCTCCCAAGTACTCCTTCTGCCACTGGTTCCCGACGTGGTACATCTTTCCATTATCGTAGCAAGTGGACTCATCTGCACAGTTAAGCACAAATCTACTGTAAAACACCCACAGCTGAATAAAATATTATGCACTGACCCATATGTTTTCAGTAAAGGCTTATCTTGTATGGTCATTGTTAATATAAAGACTTTGTCTTACAGAGCCTATGACAGGAATACCCTGGACTGTAGATTAGATTAGACTAGATTAGATAGATCAATATAAACAGACCACACCAAAGAAGCATACAGATCAATGATACACACTCAAGCCAAAGTACAAAGACACTACAGAGTACAAACAAGACTGTGCAAACAAATAAAGAGATATAAATTAACAAATGGACTAGAAACCAATAACCACAACAATGCTGGATAAATACTGTAAAGATGTATTACAGGCAATGACATTACACTGGGAGTAAGCATCATGCAGAGAGTGAATGTGCAGGCTGCCTTAGGAAGGAGAGCGCGGGCAATGACATTACACTAGGAGTAAGCATCATGCAGAGAATGAATGTGCAGGCTGCCTTAGGAAGGAGTGCGCGGGCAATGACATTACACTGAGAGTAAGCATCATGCAGAGAGTGAATGTGCAGGCTGCCTTAGGAAGGAGTGCGCGGGCAATGACATTACACTAAGAGTAAGCATCATGCAGAGAGTGAATGTGCAGGCTGCCTTAGGAAGGAGCGCGCGGGCAATGACATTACACTGGGAGTAAGCATCATGCAGAGAGTGAATGTGCAGGCTGCCTTAGGAAGGAGTGCGCGGGCGTCTCACTTACGCGGCTCGCACTTGAACTCGCCCTTGCCATTTCCCAGGCAGGTGCAGCTCATCATGTGGCCGTTCTCGGCGTGGCGGTCCCACTTCTCGCCGATGCGGTAGTTGTTACCGTTGTCATGGCACCACTCTGATGGGGACATTTTCCGGCAGACAAAATCCCCTCATTCCACATCCAAGCGACACCGTTCTCATTACAATGAGGACGACCATCTCGCTACCTGATAACATTAACACTTATTCTCTTATTGCCATGTTTTGAAATTCATAACTATGGCGAAAGAAAGCTAGCATGGTTATTAATTTTGTTAAAATGAATGTCAATTCAGAACTGTAACATTCGCTTTACTAAGAGAAAACCCAGCACCTCTGAGTATTAGAAAAGACTGCAGGTTTCCCCAGTGTTCTGAGCCAGACAGATACACGTGTGAAGACCGTCGACGTGCCCGTGCCGGGAAAGTGGTGCCGGCGGACGGAAAGTGTGCGCGACTCACTGGAGGAATCGCATCGGAAATGGCCGCTGCCGAGGCCCAGGCACGTGCACCACAGTTTGAAGCCGGTGTCAGACATGCGCTCCCACTCGCCGCCCACTTCGTAGGCGGCCCCGGTGAAAGTATCGTAGCACATGTCTTTGTCAGCAGGTACGGTCGCCGGAACTGTCCGTAAGGGAGAGAGACACTCATTTCGGACCGTTTTAAGCAGGAGCCAGACGAACCCAGACAGAACGTGAAAGAAGCATTTCCACTATAAAAAGGGATGCATTTAAAATATATTTAATGGACAACCCGTTACAACAATGTTTAAAGTTGCTTAGCAGAGGCCACAGGTAAACTGCTAAATCCACATGTACATTTACCTGCGTTGCCGACAGTGACGGTCTCATCCAGCACTCTCTCCCGACCGGAGCTCTTCACAGCCTCCACAATGATGTTGTAGGAGGCCCCGGAGGTCAGGCCGATGAGGGTGGCGCTGCTGGCACTTCCTGGCAACTGGGCCTGTGAGTATTACGGCTATTACAGTATCATGCAAACACTGCTGGGGGTGGAAGGTAGAATTAACTGCACAGTGATCTTTAAAATTTCATCCTCTCTTTAACTGGAGCAGCCGAGGTCGAACTGATGTTAGGATAGATCGATTATTTATAAGTCAATTTCCTGGAAAAAAACTGGCAGAGTTGTACATCTGATGAGCTACCCAATGCTACTATAAGGTCAAGAGAGAACACTTGCCCAGACTGTGAATCATAGCATTTAGACACAGCATGATGTAAGTAATATAATGCTGGTCTTTGAAGATTTGCAGACTGATTTCACTTCCTATTCTTTGACTTGGTCCCTGAATTAAGACAGTTGTACCTTTTCTCCTATCCCACCCCCTCTCATCACCAACGTTGCTCAGGATGAACATGAATATGTTGGATGGATGCTCCATGCAGAGGTCAGATTGTGTCTGCGAGGCGTGTCCCCATGTGGCTCTGTGTGCGCTCACCTGGATCTGGTTGTTATGGTCGGTGACAGGGCACCAAGACACCAGATAATTGGAGCTATGCTGCAACGGGTTCCAGGAAATGGTGGTCTGGGTCTGGGCTTCCTGGAAGCTGGTCCTGTTGCTTGGGAAGCCTGGGAAGGTGACCTCGTTCACCCACACCACAGGCCTCTGTGCCCCGTTGGGGAAGTAAACCAGAGGCTCGCGGGGGTGCAGCCTGTGGCCCAGGTTCTGGTCCTCCGTGTAAATGTGCTGACCCCCATTGCCCACCCCGTTTGGACGGCTGTTCTCCGGCACGTCCAGGATACCGGGTCTTGGGCGGTTGGGCACTGGGAGCTGAGACACTGGGACCGATGGATCTGGCTCTGTTTGGGAAACTACAACTAGTCATAAAGGCTTCCACTGCTGGGTTCACCAAACAGAAGCCACATAGCGTGACACTGTTTCCCTTTGAAAACTTAAAAACCAGAATATTAACGGCCAAAATTTTAAAAAGCAAGTGAAGGGCAAATCAATCCCAGGTATTGATTTGGATAGAGGACATCTAGGGAATTGTTAATTTCAGATACTGGAATGTGGCTACAGCACACACAAAATTAATGCATTGAGCACAATTTTAAAACTTTTTCTTGCCTAGATCTAGTCTGAAAAAGTCTGATATCATGCTTGTGTACTTACGCGTTCTGGCTCTTCCCACTAGCGGGGTGCTTTGCAGGCTGTTCTGTAGAGCTGTGATGCTAATGATGTACTCCGTAGCTGGCCTCAGACCTACACACACAAAGACACAGCTACGGGTGCGACCAAGAACGTACCGGAATCTCCGAGACATGGGGCAGCCTGTCTAGTTTACACGCTGCATTGGAGACGTGAACATCTGGCGTGTTTTTACCCGTGAGGACGGCAGAGTTCATGCCAGCCTGAGGTTGGGGTGTAAGTTCCCGGGGGATTCCCCCTGACTCCCGGTAGGAAATGATGTAGCTGGTGATGCGAGTGTGAGGAGGCTCCCAGGTGAAGGAAATGGACTGGGGGGTTATAGAAGTGAACTGAATGTTTGTGGGGGATTCCACCTTTGATTTCTCTGAAAAATAAATATATATATATTCATATATACAGGAAAAAACTGCAGTACAGTTTTTACTTCCAGCTGAAAAATCTTGCTGAGAAAGACCATACCCGTGGTAAGACATAGGCGACAAGACAGTGACGAGCTTCATACCTGTGGTGACAATGACCGCAAACGGGTCGCTGCGAGAGTTTCCGTTCAGGGTGTACATGCGGACTGTGTAAGTGGTGCCAGGATGCAGACCTGTTGGCGATTGATCGCCGATCAACAGATGGTACAAAAGCAAACCAGCTATACAGTGTGTATCCCAGCTGGTGATGGCAAACCGTGTGCATGACCTTGAGGTGAGAGTTTCACTATGCCAGCAAAGCAGTGTTTCTCAATCCGTCCTCGGGGACCTACAGTCAGTCCATGTATTTGCCCCCTCCCAGCTCCCTGTCAGACAGTCCAAAGTTTTGCTCCCTGCCAGAATGTTGACTCTCTGTGGGTCCCTGAGGCCCGGATTGGGAAACACTAGAACAGAGTAAGGATCAGCGTGAATACCCGTGATGGTGTAGGTGCGTTCCTCAGGCGAGATGGTCCTCTGGATGGGCTGGTGGCTGCCAGAGTTGGGCGTGACCTCAACAAGGTATCCGGAGATGGGTTCTGTCTTAGAGCGCCAGTTGAGGATGATGGACGTGTCCGTTACGGTCAAAACCCGCACACGGCGGGGGGGGCTGATGTCTGCACAGTTAAGAAAGTATTAAAAATCAGAGTGTCAAAAGCTAAGAAGGAGGACATATGTATGTTTAGTCTGTATTTACAATGAAATGTGTGTCTTAGAAGTCTGCTGCTTGTGCTTCCTACATGGACCCTAAGCTAGCAATCATGCACCAGCACAATTTTATGGGCACAATTACAAGCTAAATCCAATTGAATGTGCTTTTACATTCTAGAGAACATGTCAACTGCAAATACAGCAACTACAACAACAAACATTTAAAATGTTAACTTTGATATTATTATTGGTCAGTGGTTTTGTATTTCTGATGGACGCCTACTTACTCTCCAGGGTGGTGACCTCACTTTGAGCGGGGCGGCTGGTTAGACTGTTTTTAAGGGCGTACACCTGCACCTCGTACACTGTGGAAACCTACACACGCCCCAGAATGAGAAGAGTAAGTGGGGAAACTGAGCAGTGTTTCTAATACCATAATACCATGGGTATATAAAACTGCCAGCACATTAGGAAGGACAACGCTGTCATGTGGTCCCGGAACATAAGCCGGAAGTGGATCTGGGTGGAATGGAGAGCTCAGTACTCCTTCAGGTTTAACACATCGCAGTTTCCTATTCCGGTCCTCGGGGACCCACAGACAGTACACATTTTTGCTCCCTCCCAGCAAACTGTCTGGCAGGGAGCAAACACGTGGTCTGCCTGTGGGTTCCCGAGGACCAGGCTGGGAAGCACTGTCATATGGTACAGAGAAGTGGCCGTACCATGAGTCCAGGCACCATGACCTGGGTCTGATCGGGGGCCAGGTTGATCTCCTTGGTAGGACCACTCTTGTTCTTGGGGTTAATAACCACACGGTAACCTGTGAGTCGAATGCTGGGCGGCCGCCACACTAAGGTGAAGAATGTCGGCCCCACTTGGGAGAACTCCAGGTTGGTGGGAGCAGGAACAGCTACAGAACAGTGGACCAGACAAAAAAGTAAGAAGAGCTACGGGTTCTCTCATTCCTCAGTTATGCATGCAGGTAGTTCCTCAGTCATGGTTAAAATTCAAGCTGCACCTGTAGCCTGCTGGCCAACCAGAACAGGGCTGCGGTTCTGGCCGTGCAGAGCGATGACCTTCACCGTGTACTCCGTCCCGGGAAGCAGTCCGCGCAGCAGCGCCGTTTCGTCATCGCCGCCGGGCGCGGGATGGAGCTCACGCTCGCCGTCCTCTGCGCAGGAGTAAAGGACCCTGTATGACGTGACCTCACTCTCTGGACTTTCCCAAGAGATCTTCATGGAGGTGGAGCCAACATCAGAGAAGGTCAGGTCCCTGGGGCTGTCCACAGCTGTAAATCACAGCGAGTACAGTTGAAGTGCTTTCAACTCTGGCTCAAAAAAGCTCGAAATGATTGCAAAACTGCACCATCAACATGGTACCGCTGCCGGTTTGCTCACGGGTGACATTGGTGTCCACCAGGGGCGCGTTCTCCCCATTCTGTCCCAAAGCATACACACGCAGCTCATATTCAACTGTGGGCGTCAGGCCTGAGATGGTAATCTGTGTTTGATCTGCAACATCGACCAGTCAGGCATCTTAGATAAATGTTCCGCCACTAGACAACACAAGAACTAAGCTCACGGTCCCTGTTTTTGGACCATGAACTTCGGAGTAGCTCCACAATTTAAAAAATACACAGCACAAAATACAAAGGGCTTAACTGATAAGTCACACAACAGAAGCCATGAATAGAACGGAGCCAGCAGACATGCAGGGTGGATACGTGTCCGTCCACAGGCTTGCCACACGCTTACCAGGAGGTACTTCACGCACGAAAGAGTCCTGGCCTTGTTTAGCAGTTCCCACAATGCGATAGCCTGTGATGGGACCCTGCGCAGGTGTCCAGCGCACCGTGATGCTGGTGTCCTGTGCATCCGTTACCGGCACCCCAGAGCCAAAGTCTGTGTCTAAAGAGAGACAGGCATCCTTCTATTTATGCCTTCTTTAAAAACAAATTGACAACATCAAAGCTATAAGGAAACCAGGATAACAACAGAAAGACAAATATTCTATAACATCTTCCATCCATCCATCTTCCATACTGTTTACCCATCCATACTGTTTACTTCAATACTGTTTAATATCTAAAATGAAATTAAATTCCGTACTTGTCCTGTGCCTGATATATATGGGCTTGCTGGATGCGGGGCTGTCCCCCCTCCCCGTCACAGCGAACACAGTGATGATGTAATCTGTTCCGGGGCGCAGGTCCGTAATAGTGGCAGAGGAATCGGTGCCGGGGACAGTGAACTCCTTAGGGACGGTATTGCTCCCTGTGTTAAACAGGGTGACATTAGCAGATGCGACAGGGCTGCCAGCTGCTAGCTGATCTACTGGCTGGTAAAGCGCAGGCCTGCCTCACCTGACTCCCCGTGGGTGATCCTGTAGTATCTGACCGTGACGGGGGGGGCGTTCCAGCGGATGGTGATGCTGTTGGGGCTGGCTGATGTCACTTCTAGGTCAGTAGGCGAGTCGGAAACTGTGGGGTGAGCACAGGAGCACTACACTAAGGTGAACAAAGCCTTATTCGAGTATTTTTGGTGTGAAGTGCGTGTAAAAAGAAATAAAAAATGATTTAGCTGTAGAGGGTCAGTGCTGAGAGCAGGGCGGTGAGGAGAAAGGGGGTCATACTGGTGGCCTGGCGACCCACGAGGGGTAGACTGTCCTGGTTGTGGCTGACGGCATAGATCTGGACGATGTACTCCGTCTCGGGGGCCAGGCCTGTCAGCGTGAAGTAGTTCCGGGTGGGTGGTAACCTCTCCTCCTTGGCACGCCCACCGGTGGCCATTTGATAGCGGATGCGGTAGCCGGTGAGGACAGCACGGGGCGCCAGCCAGTGGACGGTAAAAGAGTTGGTGTAAACCTCAGAGAAGTCCAGGCCGGTGGGGGAGTCCACAGCTAATGGGGGGGGGATTAGAGACCCACTTTATTAGAGTCATGACTCCTGCCACAAGGCTGCTGCTAATGGATGTGACTTCCCATGTGCAGCGGGCTCACCTGTTCTCATGGTGCCTGTAAGAGGAGTACTCTCTCGCTCCTCGTACATGGCCACCACGCTCACCAGGTACTCAGTGTTAGGCAGCAGGTCTGTACAGAGATGGCGGACTGTCAGTCTTTCCCCGGTGTGAACCAAAAAGGCTGATACACCAAAAAGGCTGATACAGATTCATCCTTATTTGGTGTCTAAAAGTGCTAAGAGGACATCAGATTAAATGAGGAGCAGAGCAGGCAGTTTGGTGTTCGCCAGCGCGGAGCCCTTACTGCTCAGGTCGATGCTGTCGGTGTCCCCACGCAGGCTGCGCTCCGTTACATCATCGTAGTTGGTGGCGGGGTAGTAGCGGACGATAAAGCGTGTGCGTCCGCTGGATCTGGGGAACTCTGGCCTTGTCCAGAAGACCTTTGCGGTGTCAGGACCCACCTCCCTGAAACGCAGGTCTGTGGGTGCGGGGACGGCTAATGACAAAGAAAGACGGGGGCGGAGGGGTGATTTAAAGCAGGAATTCCATCCACGTGACGTACACCCAAGTATTAAAGAACATACCACGTGAATTAGCGGTTAGCTTTATTATGTTTTATGAATGTCCTATAACGTTTTAAATGTTGAAAGTAAAGGGTTTTACAACAAAAAGACAACATAAGTGCTTTCCAGCAATGATTACGGAACATACGCCAATTAAATCGAGGAAGAAATGACGTTTTCACAAATTGAGAACATGTGAGCTTGAAACAAGCTTCCCCGGCCAGGGGTCCCAGGGCCTCGAAGCGTACGGTACTGAAACCTAGAACTTCATGAATTTATCTCCCACATCATGGAAAGTGAACAGACATCAGGCATCAGCAAAGTGGACTTAGCCGCTAAGCCAGACTGGCTCACTAGGGGCCAGCAATGTAAGTATGCCAGGTCATAACATTTAGCATCTGATCAATGCAGAATTCAGTTTTATTGTGTATGCAAATGACAACCATATAAACTAATCTGTTCAAAGTAAGTCATGAGTAGAATGGCTGAAACAATGTAACTTGACAAAATGACTGAAGTACATCAAGATTTTCTACATGAACAGACAGGAAACAAAGGAGGCCTCACTTTACTGCTGATTATTAGCTCGATCTAAAGAAGTATTCTGCGGAAAGGACCGTCACCACACTCCTCCTGCCACATGGGGACACAAGAGCGAAAGAGCAAATTCACCGGTTTGCTGCCTGAGCGTGGTGGGCTTGCTCTCTCCACCCTGGCTGATGGTGCTGATGCGGATGTCATAGTCGATGCCAGGCTCCAGTCCATACACGGTGTAATACCCTGTCGCGGGTTCCACGGTCTCCTCAAAAATGGGGATCGTCTCCCCAACCGCCACTACCACGATGCGGTAGCCGGTGATAACGGTGGAGTTAAGCGGACTCCACGTCAGGCCGATTGTTGTGTCGGTGACATCGACAAAGCTGAGGTCAGTTAGCTGGGGCACGTCTAGCAGGGTTAGCAGGCAAGTGGGTCAAACACCAGACAGAGACACAAGACACAGAAGCTGTGATCATCACAAATCACACAAGCCCAACAGACAGTCCTACTACTGAATTATTGCAATCATAAAACAATTACAATTTCAAGAGGGTTAATGCATCAAGACATTAGAATTACATTAAAATGTTAACAACAGACAAGGCTTATAATTAACAGATGGACTGGGGGTTCCTCAATTCTTGATTGGCTGTCAGAGCACTGAGGTGCAAAAGGCGTCCTTATTATTGCATGGTACGACCACATTAACAGAAGCCATGGCACAGGGTATTTCCCCACACAGCATGTGAGCATGTTAGTGCAAAGTTACAATTATGGCTTAAAACAAAGACAACATTTAATTCTGAGAGAGGAAGAGTTATACTGTGTTAATTGAGCGTCTAGAAGTAGTCAGCGATGGGATCATCAGGGCACCACACTACACACAATGTCCCAGTCTGAAAATGATTGGGTGGATACAGGCGATGTTTTGTGACTAGTGACAAGTGGCCAGATTAAGCATAATCCTAATAAATCTTGCGCTGAAAACAATGGCCTTGAATATACAACGAGGCTAAATGTTTAATGTCAACATTTTAGGATTTCATCATACTCAAATAGAGCTTTCTGGCTACCCTGTTGGAAACTACAGGTAGTCCCCAACTTACGATGGAGATGCATTCCGATGACCCCATCATAACTTGAAAAAGTCAAGACGGGCTTTCAAACAACAAAAACACCAAAAAAATATGAGCTCCAACTAGGGCTGCACGATTAACCTTTATCGCATCGATATTGAGGTTTTAACTCCCGCAATAACCTAACGTCAGGAGTCTGAGGTTTTTTCCCCCGCCTCTGACATTTGAGTGACAAACCTATTAGCCAATCAAAACGGTCAAATCTCGCGTTCCTGGCTTGCTGGCCAATTAGAAATGGCAATGGAAACAAGGTTGTATGCAGTGTAGAGCCCTGCAT
>JAODKN010000001.1:33150838-33167462 GCA_026774425.1 Petrocephalus zakoni
TCCCCAAGCGAGCTTGATGGGCCGAATGGCCTCCTCTCGTTTGTATAGTTCTTATGTTCTTATGTTCTTATGTTCTATCCATCTTCTAACCACTTATCCTGGTTAGGGTTGTGGAGGCCCTGAAGCCTAACCTCACTAACATAGGTACAGCCAGGACAGGACACCAGGCCATTGTCGGGCACGTATAAACACACAATAATACATTATGGTCAATTTAGAGATGTCAATTAGCCTGTCTTTGGACTGCTGGACGAAACTGGTGGACAGGAAGGAAGCTTGCAGGACAGGAGCGCAGTGCAGAGGTTCCAGGTGTGATGTTGGATGGGGATTACTTACAGGTGGACTGGTCTCCAAACAGTGGCTTGCTCTCCACACCACCCTTGACAGCATAGATGTAGAAGCGATATGTGGTTCCGGGCTGGAGGTTGGTGACCTCAGCGAAGGTGTTCCGATTTACAGGCAAGTCAAAGTCCCGCTGTGGGGTGACATCAGAATCCAGGGGTCTCACAGTCACTCGATAACCGGACACTTCGCTAGACGGCGCCGTCCAGGCGATCACAAGCCTTGTGGTGGAGATGGAGTAAAATTCCAGGTTGGTTGGGGGTAGGACTTCCTCTGATGGATGAGAACACAGAGAGATTTTTCATAGCTCACACTTGCCATATGAGAAAAATCAATATAGTGCTTATTAATAGCTAATACGCGGCTTTTGCAATAACCTGTACTATGACATCAGTGAAATGCACAAGAATGCATTCTTTATCCATATTTCTAATATATAAAATATTCTTGCATATCCCTGCTGTAAAAACCAGCTTGACCAGCTAAAGTAGGTTAAGCTAATTGACCAATTTATGATAGCTGACCAGCTTAAGGTCTGTTTTCGTATGATGGTTTGATTGTTTAGCTGGTCATATCAGCATGACCGATAGGCTAGCCACACCAGCATGACCAACTGGTGACCCACCCAACTTAGACTTAGACCAGCTATAAAACCAGTTAAAACCAGCTACCAGCATAAGCTGGGTTTTAGCTGTTCTTTACAGCAGGGATCTTGAAATTGTGGTGCACATATTGCTTTATTAGCAATAAAATATATCTGTAAATATGTAGTCAGTGACCATCAACAAACTGAGTATGAAACAGTGATAACACATGGCTACAGTTCATTATACTCTGTATTTACCAAGAAACCTGCAGCTTAAATTTGCACAGTATGTTTGGAAGCCACGATGGCGAGTCTGTGTTAAAATTGAATTTATTTTGAGTTCAGCAGCACTGCAGCTGAATTTGGCTCTTCTGAGATTTTGAGCATAATTTACGAACACAGTGCCTCTTCACAGACGTACGCAACAGGCCTCTGTACTATTGTTGCCACTGATTCGTTTTACTTGGAATACCTTTTTTATCTTCTGTGTTGGAAAACTTTCCACTGAGAATAGCAGAAATGCTTCTCCGTTTCCAGGAATTCCAAAAGACATTTTGTTTATTTCTTACATGTCGTTGCTGCTTCATCCAGTTTCACATAATAATAAAAAAAAAGCCTTGACAGTACGTACCTAGTATAGGCTCTCCAGTGGTAACGACCTGTACAAATACTGGGCTGCTCTCCAGGTTCTCTTCCACAGCATAGATGCTGACGTTGTACTGTGACCCGGGTCGTAAGTCGCTCAGAGTCACTAAGTCGCTCGTGTTGGGGAGAATGAGTTCAGTGCTGGTGCCCTCCGTCGAGGGCGTATAGACCACGCGGTACCCTGTATCAGAACGTGCACACAGCCATGTTAGAGATGCTGACAGGTATAAGCAAACAAACGAGCAGACGCAGTGCTCCCACAGAAGCACTCGCCTGTAATGGGAGCCAGTGGCTTGGTCCACCGGATCACGATGGAGGTGTCTTCCACATTTTCCACCATGTGGTTAGTCGGGGCGTCTGGAGCTGTTGAGGAAAACAGGCCTGTCATCCGCTGACAAGTCTAAGCAGTCGAGCTTCTGTACAACAATCTCTCTCGAATAAACAGAAAAACAGGGAAAAATATGTCCGTGATGTTCCAAGTCTTGGCTGGAAGACAGTTACGTAACCCTGATCGGTAGCTCATGGAAAGCCAGACTTGTTTTCACCCTGATCGGCAGAATCAGGTGGATAGGGACCAACCCGTGGTCTGCGACGTGGTTAGGATGACCACCGGCTCTCCGGCGGTGGGAACCTTGTACACGTTGACTTTGTACTTGCGGCCAGGGAGCAGGTCACTGAGACTGACTGACGTTGCAGTGTGGGGCAGCTCTGGAGTAAAGGAAGAGAAAAAACAGCACCGTCTGACATCCGGACACAAAACAGCCAACAGCACAGGCAGCCTCTGAACCCACTACAGTCCTTAACCCAATTCTTTTAGCATGTCAGTCTCTTAGGCTTTAAACTCATTAATGGTTGCAGTACAGAGCGCTAAAAAGCACCATACAGACAGTGAAGCCGAGATAATTTACATTTAGTTTGGCTACAGACAGGTAGAGAAAAGCATGAAAGAAGTTATATTTACTTTCATATTTACTTTGTAAAAGTGCTACCATTATGTTACTGCTCATGTACATTCCAAACATTTAGAACCAGAATAAACAAAACGTTTCACCATTTGCCAGGAGAGGTCAGCGCATGGACATTTAGCAATAAAAACCGGGAATATACTGTAAGGTACCCACCCAGCACTTTGGTCTGTGCCCCCTCCTCGCTCAGCTCGTATTCCACCCGAAATCCCGATACTGTGTCCGAGGCCGACACCCAGGAGATGACGAAGCTGCTGGACGTGATCTCCGTTACCGACTCCGAGATGTTCATCATCGGCGGAAACTGGGTGTTCTCGCCCTCCGTGTTCCCCCCTGTGGAACCAAAGTCGCGGCTTCCAGTTTAATAACTTATCAAAGTACAACCAGGTAAAGTAAAGCAGCATTCAAATCACGGGGACACCGGGCACGTCCCGCCTCACTACACACTGCAATACTCACGGATGCTGTGGGTGGTGAAGTCGAAGTAGGTGACCTCGCGGCGGCCGTAGCGGGTGATGCTGACCAGCTGACCCTCATAGACAACGTTTGGCCTGAGGCCGGCTATTGTGTATGAGTTGAGGTGACCCGGGATATTCACCTCCTTCCAAGCAGTCCTGGTGTTTTTCTGTTTGGGGGAGGAGAAGAAAGCAGTGAATGTAAACTTGTAATCTCATATGATAAAAAGCCATCTCTTGCTAAGTTCTGGGTGGGCATTATTCTCCCATCCACTAGGACACACCCTAGCTGCTTGCCCTTTTCTGCTGCTCCCTGAGACCCTGTCCAGAGGAAGTGATTGGAAAATGGATAGATGGAGAGATGGTTGCCCAGTGGTTGCCGGTTCGAGTCCCTGACCCTCAAGTACTGCTGAGGTACCCTGAGCAAGGCACTGTCCTCAAGCACTGCTCCCCGGGGGCTCAAGTAGCTGCCCTCTGCTGTGTCACAATGTCACATGGGTTAAATGCAGAGGACACCTTTCGTTGTTGTGCACTGTGTGCTGTGGTGCGTCAGCAATGACAATTAATCACCTTTCAAACCGAAGAACAGAATGACACCCTGTCGTTCTTAAATGTTTATATCTGTCCCCATCAAAAAACATTCAAAAGCCAGGATAATTCCCAGAACAGTGTGAGTACAGCTCAGCATTTAAACAGCAGTGAAGGACTTCAACCTCTTTGATCATTTGCTTTGATTTTGTTTGAGGAAAAGACTAGCCTGAAGGACACGGCCCTGTATTTTTGGGATTGAACATGATGTCCTGAAATGTGCCGATAAATGTTTGCACGGACAATGTTACGTTACACAATGACTCACTGCACAAGATGCTCACCTGTCTCCAGCGGAGGATGTAGTGGGCGATGTGTGAGGATGCGGGTGTGTTCCACTGGATTGGGTGGGAGTCGGGCTGACTTCCAGACTCTGTGATGATCACCTGGACGGGGCGATGGCCGCCTAGCGGAGGAACAGAATCGCACATTTGCTATCCGAAATCCATTTGTGCTCAGGCAGGTTCCAAATATCCACAAATGGCTGTGTAAATTTAGACCAGCCATTATAGAAATCCAGTCCAGAGAACATTAGCAGCATGCCAGCTTTCACCAGAGAGGCCAGCTTTGAAATACGCTGCAAGAAGTCGGGCTAGAAGCTGGAGAGAGATTTAACACGGCGGTGTGACATTTTTACGAGAGAGAGAGAAAGCGAGCCACCCCCTGCTTTAGGGCAGGCTACACCGATACATCAGTTTTCTCTGGCCGAGGAAACTGCCATCCAACATTTCAGGAAGCTGGAAAGAGTCAAACCAGTTTTCCTTCCGCTGACAATGTTTGTGCAGTCAATTGCAAACAGATTTTCTAAAATCAGCCTCTTTTTGTGTATGAGAAATCATATCAGGTTGTGCATCTGTGGGATTCATGAGTAGAACAGGGTGGGGCTAAAACCACCGTACCACCAGTAAGGCCCACTGCTGATCTCAGCTAAAATCAGAAAAGCCGGTTGCCAGGGTGTGCCGAACAGAGAGTTCCTCTGCTTCCTGGCCTGAGCTGCAGACTGGGTTTACGGATGGAATGCTCCAGCAGCTCTGAGACAGAAGGAGTAAGTGGGCCCAGTCCCCTGCAGTGGTTATACCAAACGACGTATTCCATGTGATTAAACACCAGCCGGGAGGAGACCACTTGTGGAGCACAGGAGCAGGGTCATAAACCCCCTCCCTTGTTCGCGAGACCGGCACCCTACAGAGAACACCAGATGTCCAATAACAACAAAAGGTCGGGGGTGGCGGTGGGGTGGGGGGGGACAGGGCTGGGCGGTGGGTCCTTTTGGTGGAAAAAAAAAACCAGCTGCCACAATCCGCTGGGGAAGAAGGCTGCTGACCTAAAGACAATTCTGGCCTGGTTATAAAGGGGACTAAATGGCAGGCGGCCAAGCGTGAGCCAATCGCACCGTGAGCCATGACCGCGCCCGCTTACCCGAATGCTGTGGCTCGCAGCTCAGCCAATCGCACCGTGAGCCATGACCCCGCCCGCTTACCCGAATGCTGCGGCTCACAGCTCAGCTCGCCCAGCCCGTTGCCTTCACAGGAGCACTTGTAGAGAATGCCATGGATCATTTTTTCCCAGGAATCGCCGACCTGGTAGAAGACCCTGGTGTCTGGCTCCTGACACTGGTCTGGGGAGTAACAGCAAGGGCCTCCATGACAGACTGAGCTTACAAACACGTAGCTGGTCGAAGAGGGCACGCTCTTTATTATACCCTTTATTTACTCTTTATTTATTATACTTTATTGTCATTAAAAGGTTCACTGAGCAGATGAGTGAATAAAAACATATTTTGACATGCATTTTGGTCCACTGGGTTTCAGGGCCAATTCTCCAATGTATGTAACATACAATTATAGATGTTTATATACAATTTCTATGCATCTCTTACAACTAATACAATATTCACTAAAGTTATGCTGGTTAATTCAATCTTGCATGAACTTTCAGCTAGCAGAAATCCTCCTGAAAAAAGCCACAGCTTGTAATATTCAACTTTCAAAACCCCTCAAACAAGTGGCTTATCTGTGACTAGAGCTGCAGCCTTTTTAAAAAGAATTAAAGGAATTCAGACTGAGAACCCAGTCTCATTGTTGAAAGGAACTTGAAGGAAGGAAAGGACCCGCCTCGAAACATTTACAGACAATGCAGCTTAAGCGAGAGTGATGTGAACAGCTTTGTTTTTGTAATATCACGACTGAACTGGGAAAAGCTCATGTCTCTGATGGTAATTATAATAATGGCAGCCTGGAACGCAGACTCAGGGAAGGGGAACTGTGTTAGTACTCACCGACGGCGTCGCACTTCCAGCGCCCACGGCCTTGGCCAAAGCAGGTGCAGTTCATCATGTAACCCTCGTCGTGACGCTTGTTGAACGTCTGGTTCACATCGTACGTCTGGCCGTCAACAATGCACTGATCTGTGAGACGGGGGGGGGGTACAGTGGTGAGTCCTGGTGCAGCGGCAGAGTGGCTAATGCCACAGCATTGCCCTCGTAGTCTTAGCGTCGCGGTGTTAGCATCACGATGTTAGCCTCATGGTGTTAGCCCCACGGGGTTAGCTTCACGATATTAGCCTCTGGTGTTAGCCTCATGGTGTTAGCTCTGTGGCGTTAGCTTCACAATATTAGCCACATGGTGTTAGCCCCATGGGGTTAGCTTCACGATATTAGCCTCTGGTATTAGCCCCACAGTGTTCTCCCCCAGGGTTAGCCTCGTGGCATTAGCCTCACAGTGTTAGCCTCTCACCTCTGAGCTGCGAGTAGGCGATGCAGCTCCATTCGCCTCGCCCGTTCCCCAAGCAGGTACAGAGCATCATGTGACCCAGCACATCGTGCCGCTTGTCCCACTGGTTCCCGACGTGGTACATCACGCCCTCACTGGTGGTGCAGACCTCCTCATGAGCTGTGATGAATGGTACAGGATTCTTCAGAGCAGGGAGTCACTTCCAGGTAGTCTAGCTAGTGAAATTATACTCTGTGTTTCAATATTTTGGGGTGTCTGGAGCCAATCCTAGGGATTACAAAGCGGAGCTACACCCAGGACAAAGTGCCGGTCTAACACCGTGCACATAAACCATCACACGGACTGTATGCAACTGAATGAATGAATGCAAATTAGCCTAGCTGTACAAATCCCAGAGTAATTGGGGAAGCCTCCTCAAAAACATTGTTGGCAGGATCCCGACTGAACCAGCACACCCCCCATCTAATGTGAGCCTAGATCCTATCACAGGACATACAGAGCACCAGGCAGGAGAGACAGTGAACAGGATGCCAGTCTATGGTCCAGTGCACCAACCAGGGTCAAGTTACAGACAATAGACCAGTTAAACTGCATTTCAGGGGACTGTGAAGCCAGAGTGCTAGGGGGAAGCCAACGAACATGCAGAAGATGATGTTTGTAAAATATCACAGTATCCACAGCGCAGTTAAGGGCACAGAGACTGACCGGCCATGGGGCAGAAGCCAAACTTGCGCTCCGCGTCGTAGTTGGTGGTCGTGCCGCACCACTTCATGCCATCCTGCCGTCCGTCGGAGGTGCAGTCTGTGTAGTTGCGTCCACTGTACACAAAAGGGAACTGGCAGAGGGCGCCATTGGAGTTGCCTCCTCTGGTTGTCACCAGTGCTGTAGACAAAGTGGCTCAGTGGTCATAAGGAGAGCAGAAGCAAGCGGTCACATGACCCGTTAGCAGTATCCCAGAGGGCAATGCGGGATGGGAATGGATGCCAAAGCCCCTCACCATTCTTCTCCGTACAGTAAGAGAATTTGTGGTCAGATTCATAGTCGGAGGAGGTGCTACACCACAACTGGCCATCGGTGCGTCCATCGGAGGTGCAGGAGTAGTAGGTCTTGCCCATGAACACAAAGGGGAAGACACAGGGCTGGCCATTCGAGTTCCCGCCATATACCTGATTCTGGCCCTCTGCACACAAAGAGTGACATGCTCACAAACAGCAACGCGGACAAAAAACAGCAACAGATCTGCATCCATCTCGCTTTGGAATTCAACGAATTCTAAAAATAATTAGGTAACAATGAGCCCAATAAAAACAAAGACAATGTGGTAATTGTGCTCTGCTTCCCAAGCAGGCAGCACAGATGCTGCGTCGTGAGAAACAGATCTACAAAGGCACAGCCCTCCCCTCATTGTGTTGATTTTAGCAGAGGGACCCCGTAAAGGCAAACACTAAAGGTTTGTACAGAGCCCTGCAGGGGCAGGGTCCAGAGACCCCAGCAGGAACACTCACCCCACTCGTCACAGCTGACGCCGTTACCCAGACAGGTACACAACATCTGCTTGCTTCCCTGAGTCTTGATCCAGCGCATGCCCACAGAGTAAGAGACCCTGGACTCCGCCAAGCACGTGCCTTCGGTGGGTGGCATGGGGTGGGGTACTGGCTGGTAGACAGCTGGCTGAATGTTGGTCACCACGCGGGACCCAGTGCCTGGATTACACAGCAGTCACTCATAAATACACTGGAGGACGTAGGTAAAATGAGCGGTGAGAGTGAGAACCTAAGGCAGACTGGCCGCAGTGCCTGCAGAGAGGCGGGCTTAACCCACGCGGGAAGGGCTGCTGGGAAGGACAAGGGAAAGCGGGCTCTCACCGAGGCCGCTGGTGTGCAGAGAGGCATGGTGCTCGCATTTCCACTCGCCACGCCCGTTACCCATGCACAGGCACTGCAGCTTGTTGGCACGGGTGTCCGTCTTGGTCCAAGTGTCGCCGATGCGGTAGGACAGCCGTGTGTCCTGGTCATTGCAGCGGTCTGCAAAGTCATAGTAAAGGGAAAGGAGACATTAAAGCAATGGCACTGATGCTGGAACCTCAGATCCTATAAGGCTTAAAGGTTCTGCCTGGAACCACATTGCCTTTTTTGGACAGCACTGCATGACCCTCTCCCCCTACCCCAAATGCAGTCCCTCCAAGGAATACAAAACTTATTGGGAATACTTGTCTCGTCATTTGCGGATTCCACTATCTACAATCATATCTACAAAGACATAAAGGTAACTTCACAGTGTTGAATGATGCATTGGACCCTGAAGAAATGACAATTCTCCTGCAGGGTTTTTTTTTTTTGTTCTGCTGCAACTGCAGAAGGCCCAGAAGGCAGGTCTGAAGGAGCCGGAGGCAGTGAGGTCATCAAGGCGTAACCAGAAAGCCTCCATTTAAAGACAAAACAAGGAATCTGGCAAACCCTCAGAGGAAACATGTGTTTGGCAAATTCCACAACATTTCCATTCACTAAAACCCCCGAATGGGACAATACCTCAGGTGGAAAGTGAACTGTGCAGTGAGTCATTATAAATACAAAAGACACGGTTCAAGACATTTGAGCACAAAAATCTTGGCAAAGACCAAAAACATACGTCCCTTAAAAAATTGGCCAAGGGGATATTTCAGAGGTGGCCATTTACATTATAGTCAAGCTTTAATGCAGCAGCCTTCTTAAATAATGGAGATGGACATATCTCACCAGCCGAAAGAATCTGACAATAGCTATTCATCCTCCATCTTTAAACTGTTAAGTGTTTGTCTAACCTCTTCTATAGGGTACATCCTTCATGCCGATACGTCCTAATAGCTTTAAGGCCAGAGCTCTCACTGAGTATTTTACTGGCAGTGAAAAACGTGAGAGTAGAATAAAGTTCTGGTAGAAGAAGCTGGGGTTGCAGTTACAGCGAACTTCCTATGCTCCAGGCAGCTGGAAGGGCTGGGGGTTCTATGCTACAATCCCGAGTGCTGATCGTGGTTCTCCAGCCCCCAGGGTGGTCCTTACTTCTAGAGGTGCAGGTGATGCGGCCGTTGCCCTCTCCTAGACAAGTGCAATCCATCATCATCCATCCCTGATAGGGCTTTTCCCAGGTTTCACCCACAACATAGGACGTGGCCGCCGAGTTGTCATAGCAACGCTCCGCTACAAAGAGAACAGAACAGGGTTGATTGTTGATCAGGGTTGACCGCTTTGGATGTCAGAAAATTATAACCATTCTCTCAATTACCAGGGACGGAGCTCAAAATTCAGAGCCCCCTGACAAAATGTCATCTTGGGTCCCCCCACCCAATTTTACATGTAATTTTACGTGTTCAAGGGCCCCTGTAAAGTGCTGCCCTCAACCCCCCCCCCCCAAATCTGCCAGGGTATCCATGCCCCTACTGTGCCCCTGTCACTCACACTGACATAATACTATTTCTTAGAAAGGTATCTATTATTTGCCTGACCATATAGCCATTGCAAATGAAACATTGCAACAGGTCTGTGTTTATCTATGTGTCAGATTTACTTGGTAGTCTGGGAGTGCACAGTCCAGTCAATATTTACAAAAAAGTAAAATATTGCCCAACTTAGCAGAACATTCTTTCTTAACAGGCCCCCAAAGAACCTAAGGTTACTCGGGGCAGGTGGGACAGCTGGGCAAACTTTCATAACCATTTCCTGCCATAAAACAGCCACCTCCACATCACGTCATATCCTTCCCATGTGCTGAGTTACATGGGTAACACTGTCAGTTATAATGCACTATAATGGTCGGCAGAAGAATTAGTAAAGCATTACAAATGCATCTTCCATGGACAGTCATAAGGCATTATAGTGCTGATTATAACACTATAAGCTCAGATGAAGCTCTTATCTATAATGCACTATAGAAACCTTCATAATGCATTATAATGATTGGCATAAAAATTAATAAAGCAGTCTTAAGGCATTATAGTATTGATTATAATGCTTCATAAGCTCCAATGAAGGTCTCATCTATAATGCACTATAGATATCTTCACAATGCATTATAATGATTGGTATAATAATTAAGGATGCATTGTACTGTATTTTGCCTTTTTATAGATATTTATAGCCATGCTTATACTGCTTTATTAACGCATCATAGAGTGTTATGAATGTGTTCATAGATTCTTATAGACATGGCATTCATAGAAAGTGTTACCACTACTTGTGGTAATCTCTATCCTGCTTCCTACCAACAGGCTTGCAGGTCCATTCTCCCTTGCCGTTGCCCAGACAGACACATTCCAGCATGTAGCTTTCCGTTTCATGAAGCCTCCTCCACGTGTCGCCAATCTTGTAGGAATTCCCATCTTCGTGGCAGCGATCTGACAAAAAGAGATAGTCCTTAAAAGGCAGTACTTATGAAAATACGCGGTTACACAAACCTAGAAAGAAGTGTGGCTTGTGTGTACAAACACATGCATGCTTTTTACACCACTCACTCGCTATAGTGCAGCTGATTTTCCCCCGGTTCGAACCAATACACGTGCAGTCCCAGATCATGCCGTCTTTGGGGCGCTCATAGGTCTCACCGACTCGGTAAGAGCGTCCATTTATTTTGTCATAACAGGTCTCTTCAGCTGTAAGAAGAAATATTTCTGAGAACCAGAAATATTTTTGGCAGGACTAGACTTTAAAATGACAAACCTGTAGGAAATCATTTCAAGCTGTTGAAAATTTAATTTGCGTCATTCCACCCAAAAGCACAGAATTTACGATCCAACCAAGTCCGAGAAAAATTCGATCAGAGTGGCAATGTGGAATTCGCGATGGCTTACGGACTAAGGTGCAACTTGGGTGAGAGAATCACCCGCATTGACTGCAGTTTGTATTGCGGTGATGGAAATGCAAGCTCACCTTCGGGTTTGGTTTTACATTTTATTCCTGCAGCTCCGTGACAAGAGCAGACCAACGTACTACCCAGATAGGGCCGCTCCCACTGGTCGTTAACTCTATAATGTCGACCGTTTTCAACGCATAAGTCTACAGGAAAATGTCAATGAAAATAATGAATTGCCATGTACTTCTCATGGGTGATTTCTCTCTATAAAATTACTAGAAAATACGAAGCTCATATTCATCCATTTCTAAAATCAAAAACTACAGTTAGGATGAAGGAGGGTCTAATTTACTTAACTGAACAGCAATAATTCCATGATAACACCAGAGTACACGACTGATAATAATAATAATAATAATAATAATAATAATAGTAGTAGTAGTAATAGTAGTAATAATAATAGTAATAATAATTTGACATTCTACGCATTTTTCCTTGCTTAAAGCAAAATCAAACAGTATAAAAACGACCTGACAAGGGGTCTGTATCTCACCTTGCGTGTAGGAGGTATCGGCAGCCGGGTAGACCCGTTCCTGCGCCTGCCGCTTGTTCTTGCCCGAGTTCTTCGGCATACAATAGACGGCGGCGCTGAAGCACAGCACCAGCAGCAGCCGGGCCACTGTGCTACCTGTCATTTTCAAAACTCTGCGGGGGGAAAAAAGTCGAAAGAACAAAACCTTAGGGGTTTAAAACCTGGGTGAGATCAATAAAAAATAAATAAAAATAAAGAGAGAAAGGGGAGAGCTTGTAGTTACGGAGGCTGTCGGAGCTCTTCTTCCCCCTAGAGCTGTTTTGGCTGCGCTGCCGACCTGCCGTCCAGCCTCCGCCGTGCTGCCTCACTCAACAGGACTAGCGCTACCCCAAAGAGCGCCTTTATTCCGGGACAAGCCCACCGTAAGCGGGAGGAGCTCCCTGAGCTACGCATGCAGTTAAACGTCGGTCAGTTAAACTGCAGAGGAATAAGTGAGCGTGGGATTACAATAGTTTTTTTTAGCCTGTTTTACTTGAAAAGAGCCACAAATTAAGTGCAAACCTTTGGAGTGTTTCTTAAATTGCTAAAACATACAGTCTGCTGTAATAAACCGGGTGACAGATATAGTCACTTACAAATTTCCATTCGGGAGATGTAACCAAACATCCATCCATCCATCCATCTACCATGTATCCAACCATACATCCGTCCATCTTCAAACCAATTAACCATAGTAATTTATATGCAGTACACATTTTTGTAGGTCTGCACCTATATTAGCCATAGATTCCAATTTTCTCTGATATGTATTAGAAGCATATTGCAATGTTAAATCCCAAAATAACAACTTGGTGGACAAATGCCACTGAAAAAAAATTAAATGTCAGTCTTAGAATAAAGGTATGAACTTGTGTGAAAATAATAAAATCTAACAGCGAGAAATAATATTGCGAGTGTGACTTGTATGTGCATTTATGTTCTGGTGCACCTCAAATGAATGATTAGGGCAGTAATCTCCGCTTGACCATATCAGGCATAAATCCGGTGCTTAATGTAATATTTTCCTAAACCTGGAAGACTTTATCTCTCAAGGCCTGAAGCTCTGGCACGGATGTCTCCAGTGCGCACCTGCATTTTATCTTCCGTTTTCAGTCATAAACATAAACAGTCTTATGCGATACAAGCATTCCATGGTGTAATATTCACTTCTTCTAAGGATATTTTTGCTCTTGTTCTGTAGCTGTGTACATATTGTGTCTGTGGAAGTTTCTCTCATCCTGTGGATGTCTGTAAAAAAGACATCACATCTTTCAGTGCTAAAGAAATTACCGCATAGTTATGCTCCCTGCCAGTATGCCACCATATAAAATTCATAACAGGAGGTCCATTTGAATTGACTACAGCTTTGTGCTACAGCTGTGAATAAATTAATACATAAATCACGTTTTTTGTGAATGCTTTAGATTGTTGTGCTCCTCTTCCACGCTACATTTTTTCAGTCATTAGGGAGTTGTCATGACATCATGCAGGACAATAAATATGGCATTCTGGGAGAACCTCATGGAGAACGTACCTCCTTGTCTTCAGATAGATAAATCCAGCTAGGCTTACAGACAGCTATTTCACCTAAATTCATTCCACCAGTTAGCTAAGATACAAGTAGTATATTTTGTACATTTGTCAATGCATATAGTAATCAATATTCCCAGTTAGGATTATAGCCATCTGAGGAATATCACCAAACACTAGGATCTATGTTTTACAATCTCCAGTAAACCTAAATAACATGTTTTTGGGTTGGGGGAGGACATCTGAGTATTCCCAAGAAATAGGTAAACTTATAAAACGCAAGACATTGCTGCACACTGAATGTACTACTTCATCGCAGATGGGACACAGCATATATTAATAAATGTCGATGGATAGGTGGCTTCTCATGAGAGCTTTGACACAGACAGAACCTGTAAGGCTCCTGCAGATGAGTAATGGATATCAAACAGATACGGAGACCCTGAAGGTTTCAGTTACTGAAAGTAAATCCCTCCTGAATCTCTCCAGACTCCTGAAAACTCCAGTGATTTATTAAACAAACTGTGCAACACAAAGGATTTCCATTGAGCAGGACCTTAGACCATTCCTCCTCAGAATTATAGAGCAGCATCAATATGACAATGATTTGAGAGACAAAGTTAATACAGCCTCAGTGGCCAGTTTTTAAGGTTAATGCAAACAGCCTGTTTCTCCAAACAAAATGAAGCATGTGGCTATAGCTGAATACATACAATAAAGAGGTCAAAATGTTCAGTCACTGTTTGGATCAGCTTTGGAATTGGCTAGGATGCATGATCTAGGCTATCTTGAATGCGATGTATTTGTTGACACCAAATGTGGTTGCAGCATGTCAGAAACAGCCACCTTCCTGGCATTCTCATACAATACAGTGCCTAGTGTTTACAGAAAATGCTGCCATATACAAAAAACATTCAGTTAGTAGCAGATGGGCAAAACATCTTGTTAATAAGAGTGGTGCCAGGAGAGTGGTCAGACTGATTAAAACTCACATGAAAGGCACCAGTGTAAAAATAACAGCTCTGGACAATAGTGGTGTTCTGAATCAGCTTCCCTGAACACACAGCTCCTCTATGCTCCAAGTGGTTATGGAACAACAAAGCTGATCCTACCCAGTACTAGCTGGGTATATACTGTATCGAATAAAGTGTCCATCAGGTAGTTTTAGTTAAGTCAAATATCTTTTTTCAACTATGCTGAATAAATTGTTTAAATACAGTGTAGGACTAGAGGAAAGCAAAAGTTTTGGTAACACTGGATTTTCTACATTACACCTTGAAAATAATATAGCTGTCAAGCACATCTTCTGTCATGGACTCAGGAAGGAAGGAAGCATCTCTCTCTTATCAGAAGCCAGCACCATATTTGGCAAGCCTCCTGAACATGCCGTCCTCGGGACACATACCCAGAGTAGACATGATGTGCAAAGAAGCCTATAATCACTGCATCAGTCCCTAAGCCCATGAGCTCATCTCCCTTGAGAGGAGGGTGTGGTGCAGCTACAGCTCCCATCAAGTTAATTACCTTGCCCGCTCTGGGCCCGTGCGGCCCAGCTGGGTCTTCCAGTTAGCAGACGTATAAGATTCAATATTTAAGCCAAAATTCCGTAGATCTGGGGAGAAGTTAATCCAGAGTGAGTTTGGATACAGCGTGATTCTTCATTACGTACCTAGCAATCTGAGAAAGATTATTAAGAGTAATTTCAAAACACATAGTGGAAAAAATTCTAATTAACAGGCCTTGTGAGGTCTGTTCTTTAAAGTCTATGAATGACCTGTGCAGCTGCTCATATGAGTCATGTGTAACTTATTTAAATCAAGTAGCAGTACAAAGCAGACTTATGATATCCAGGCTTACTTTTGGTGCAGTTTAGCAATATCAGTCTATATCTCTAACTGTGATCATTCTGGCAGCCTTGCTTTCCCTTGCCCTGAAGGCAGACTGTAAAAAAACCACACTGAAAAAAAGTATAAATGAATGAAGGGCTTGACAAATTCACATAATTACTTTCTAACATGTAATTTAATATATTTGCTTGTATTAATACAGACATTCTTTGTGGCCAGACTTTGTTAAAATAATTGTGAAAATAGTCATCTTGATCTGCAGTAACAAGCCAAGGTTACTCATATTAGTTGAAGCTATTTCTTTTGTTTTGGTCTGTGCTATTACTGCTTCCATTTTGGGTCTTGTTTACTTTTAGAATTGTTTACCTTTAGGATTGCCCTTATGAATAATAGGCGAGTCCCTGACCTAATAAACAGTCAGTCTTCAGACATCCGTGGGGTAGGCTTCCTTTGTTTATCATGCAGAATGCAAGTGATTGCTCTGATTCCCGGGACACTGTCCCACTTATTTACTGTAGAAGGCTGAAAAAGGTTGACGAAAATCAACAAATGGGAGGAGTTTATTTGTTGTTTGGGTGGAGACACCTTGCCTGAGGGTGGATGGATCTTTAAATTTCAGGCACATGAGAAGAGATGAGCAGTGAGACATGTCTTACAAGAGATACAAGGGACCAGCTAGCTTAAATGGTACAGTAAATACATTGACTAAACATCAGCACCCTCTACATCCTTGACTGCACTACATCATTTTCTAGTGTTAATTTAATATAGATTTTCAATATCAGTATCAGTTCAATATCAGTTAATAAAAAGGACACCGTTGACTAAAATGTTTATACTTTGCTGCTTCTTAGCACTGTGTGCAAATTTTCATGTTGGATAAATATTTATCCAGAGCTGTTAAACCTATTTAGCTCTCTTTGCGACTGCGTGAGCAGCACTCATGCATTTTGTGCTTGTACAAGTATTAATAACACTCACGAGAAATCCGAAAGACAGAAGACTCCTGCTTCACATATCTGTAGATTTCAGGAGGAATCATTTCTATTTTCTCTTGGACCATAATATTCTTTGCAGTCCTCAATAAACTTGTTTCCAGAAGGAAAATCCGTGACATCAGGGAAAGGGTGGTATCCATGGAAATTTGGTGAGAAACAAATGGTGAGAAGTCCAGGAACATAAGTGTTGTGGCACTTTCCCGAACAACTTAGGTCACGGGGAGAACTGGAAGTCATTACTGGTGGAAGCCCATCCTAGGAGTTGAAATTAAATAGTAATAGCAATATATATATATATATATATATATATATAATTTTTTTTTGCTTTTCCAGGTAGCTCAGGGAACAAGGCTGGGTTAAACACCGGATGGGATGCCAGTCCAACTCAAACAATCATACACTGTTGACACAGTAGATTTGATTTGAACCCCCAACTTTACTGGCCACTGAGCCACATATACTACATGAGTGTGTGTACATATATATGGCATTATATATGAGTGTGTGTACATATATATGGCATTATATATGAGTGTGTGTA
>JAODKN010000001.1:33190421-33220851 GCA_026774425.1 Petrocephalus zakoni
GTTTATGTTGCTGCTGCTCCAAATCAGTGTGTATTAATGATGCCGCACTGCTCAAGCAGACCTCCATGGTGCTCTGCTGGGGCAGCTGTGATGAGAATCATAATAACAATCTTTCCACCAAGGAAAAGGAACAAAAGGGTGGCTTCATCATTGAAATCAGAGGAGAGCCTTTATCCCCTTCCAGATAATCTGGGCAGGATTGCCTTTAATTCCCCAGGCCAAGGAGGCCGTGACGACATGTTGATCCAGGGTCAACTTGCCAACCAGGATTTATGATCATGCTCTACGTTATGAGAGTAAATATGGCCCATGAATCCCAATAAAAACACAGAACTTATAGAGCCAGCCACTCAAATCCCCCCCCCCCCCAAGGAATGGATCTGAGAATTCTGTTTATATCCATACTCCTACACTCCTCCTCCTTAAGTCCTATGAGCTGAATCTATGCTCAGTTTTGTAACTCAGAACATGGGGCACCCTGGCTGAATAGAGGGTAACAGGTAAATTTGTTCCTGCAGGGATCTGGGCGGAAACATTTTCCATTAGAATTGGGAATTTAGACCAATGTATTGATTGTTAGGTGGTGGCATTAAGATTATTATTTACTAATAACCTTAACAAAAGAACATGTAAACATGAGTTAGCTTATATAGCAAATTTGCTAAGCTTTCTTAAAAAGAAAAGCATTGTTTAATATTTTTTTTAACAGAATAATGTACACATCTGAAATAGGCATGAATGATTGGACTTAAGTGCATAATTTCTAATTTATGCCATTTACTAAATAAGCTTCTTGGAAGATGATTTTTAAACAGCACTGTGCATAAGATAGTACTGCATTACTCCATTTGACTTTATGATAATATGGCATTTAAGAAATCATGGAATACAGCATTTGTAAGACCTGGATAAAGGCACTTAGCTTGCGATTATTTCATGTACTGGGTAAATAACTGAATTATTAATATCTATATTTGTTTGGGTAAAACATCACCAAGAGCATCTCACATATACAGTAGACTAAGTATCCTTTCCCCATTGAAACGGTATTAGGCGAAGAATTAAGCTTGACCCATTAATACATGTAGGTGGCTTGTGGAAGCTTAATCTACTGATCAACCTACTTTCACAGAGAATTGATAGTGATTAAACTGATTGCATGCCATAGTCTTCACAGCAGCTCATTACCTCGGTGTCCACTTAATGAATTGGCTTGTCTATCAGGCTTGGGGATGAGGCGCGCTTTTGCCACCGACTGCCTCATTATCTCCAGCATGGCGACCTGGTGCATTCAGTGAAGGCTACCTCCAGCGATGCATCGTTACAATGGAAGAGAGAGAGACCAGTCGGCCTATATCCTCTCAGATTCATTAGAGCTACCTGAGAAAGCCTCAGCTCTGTAGTACTTTGTCCCTTGGTCGGCCATTCAGGCCAGAAAACAAACCATTTTTGGCTTCAGAAGCACAGCTGATGAAAACAATTCATTTAAAATTAGAATACTAACATAAAGGCAGTGTAATCACACCAACACGGCGAGGTTATGCAGGAGTTACGCCTTGATCTCAATAAAAAAGCATTGCAATTGAACCAACGGTCAGCAGTTCACTGGGCCATTCCATGCTCTACATGCTTTGTCTATAGTTTATTTATGAATCCCTGAGGTTGGACTGTTCTATTTCAGATGCCGGAAAGCAAAATAAGAGACTGATTCTTGATGAAGTCCTGGAAATTCCTATATGGGATTTCAAAGTTTCTCTTCAAAAGCTACCCAATGTCACATTGCATCTTGATGACATGACTTTGGAAGGAAATGAACGAGTACTGCTGGCTAAACTCAACAGTGCTGTTTATCTTCTCTAATGTATCACCGCAAATGTATCGCAAAAGAAGGAATGAGGCTACTCTGCTAGTGCAGCTTTGTTTGCTAAGAAAGGTTTGCGTTTATATTGGTATCTGCCTGTATTATCTAAGTAAATCTATCCTTATGAACTGCTCTAAAGTTAACAGTTACTCAGTTCAGTGGGGTATTTTTCTTGGGAAGCTTTTGTTTTAAGTGACTGATTTTAGAAATATATCTAATAAAAGTGTATTGATGTAGCCGAATAGCTGAATGAAGATCAAGCCACCGCTTGAGGGATGTTTTTGTGGTCTTATGTTCTGCTAGGTCAACTCCGTTTGCATCAGCAATGACGCATTTGCGGAGGACTGACTTCATTCTGAGGTCAGATGCCACAGCATCTTCACGGTTTTATGTTCCACTATGACACCACCATACTTATGGGCATCATTGTAGCTAGTGAACTTCAGTGAATTTGTGTCATTTGTCTATGAGTGAGGCTAATGCTTGGACATCAACGTGCAGCTCATCTGTACACCCGACTACCTCTTGCTAGTCTCATTAAGCTGAATAAAGGAGATGTGATTGTTTCCTGGTTGGATTTGAAATATTCTATTCTTTGGTTTTTACTTAAATGGAACAATACAGTTTTCTCTATTTGTTTATCCTTTGGACCCACAATATGGCCAGGATAATCTGATCAGGATGGATGTTTGTTTCTGCTTTCTTACCAGATCTATTAAACACCTTGGTAATTCTATCTTTACGTAAAATGATTATACAGGCTCAGTGTGTGGCACTCTTGCTTCACAGCACCAGAGCTGGGGGCTCCGATTAAAAAGCCGCTCTGTGAGTGTGCATGCTCTCTCTGTCTCGTATGTATGTGTGTGAATGAACAGGGTTATTGTGAGAAGTCGATATAGGTGTTATTGCATGCAGTGGCAAATGCAGACTACACAGCAGGGAACAGGGGATAGTACTACCTCCATCCTATGCTGGTTTGTCAGTTTTTAACAGAATCATCGCTACACAAGTCCTGCAGTTGAATGTTAGCCATTTGTTCAGCCAGTTAATCTACAGCAATTTCAACTATCTGACACCAGACAACTATCTATCGTGAAGTGATTAATGGTCATTGTTGACACCACAATGAAATGTGTCTTCCACATTTAACTCATATGTGACATTGACATAGCAGTGGGCAGCTAATGCAGCACCTGGGGTGCAGGGCTTGAGGGCAGTACCTTGCAGGTCAGGGAATTGAACCAGCAACCCTTTCATCACAAGGACACATCCCTATGGGTTAGGCTACCACTACCCCTGCAGTTAAGTGAGAGTAACAGTATCTTAAAAGTAAGTAGTTTTAAATATAATCTTGGAAAGTAACAATAAACACCTAGCTGTTATGTAGGACGCCACATAATAGACACATCTCTCTTATTCAGTACTAACTTCTTACAGTACGTCCCGGCTCCCTTTGGGATGAATGTTAGGCCAGTTACAATGAATAATCTTTCGCAGACAGCACATTCAGGAAGTGACACGTTTGCAGCTACAGATAGGCCATGTAGAGCTGCATGGCTTGAAAATATCCACACACCTCTTTATCGTATTTGGCAAATACGGGTCAAGCTCCCTCTTTCCTGCAAAATGCGGTGACCTGTCAGGCTTGGAAAAGTTGTCATCATATCGGAACACATCAGCACATATGAAAGGTTGCCAGGGTATCGGTGGACCTCTACAGTGAATTCTACTGATACTGCCCGTAATGAAAGGACCCATCCAACCGTTATTCTACGGCTTATGCAGGAAATGAAAAATAGTTGAGGTAACCAACAGGAAGTTTACACACCGAAAGTTAAATGATAAGCTACAAAATCATGATGGTCAGTTTTGGACACTGATACCAGAATTGTAGCAAAGACTAATTTTCCTGTCATTTGGCAGATTGCTTCTCTCTATGATATGAGGACAGGACTACGGAGTCCCAGATATTAGCTGGTATACATATCCAGATATCCCAGATATTAAGTTGGGAGGCTCAAAGTCTGATGCTGGTTTAAATCGGGGCGGTAATAAAAGACTTCAGGGTATACCTACTTGTAACTACCATCGTGGCACATAGTAGGAGAAACTGACACAATGATATACTGCTGACAAAATGAAAGTAGAAAAAACTTTCTAGTAAAGTAGAAAGTAGAAAAGACTTTGTGATAGAATATACAGGGGTTAGACAGTGAAGCTGAATCACCTGGATTTAGACCATGATAATTTATTAGTATGGTGCATGGCCTCCTTCTGCGGTCACTACAGATACAGGTCCTGCACAGTGGCCAAAGGGATTCTGGGCCATTCCTCTTGCAGAACAGCAGTCAGGCCAGTATGTGATGCTGGTGGAGGGAAACATTTCCTGACTCACTCCTCCAAAGCACCCCGAAGTTGCCCAATAATATTCAGATCTGGTGAATGGGCAGGCCATGGGAGATGTTCAGTTTCACTTTCATTTTCATTAAACCACTCTGTCACCAGTCTTGCTGTGTGTATTAGTGCATTTTCACCACCTTCAGCATGTAATGCTTGAACCATTGGGTGAACGTGTTCCTCCAGAATGGTCTTTGGCAATGATGCGCCTAACTAGAACAAGTAGTGGACCTAGGGAATGCCATGATACAGCAGCCCATGCCATCACTGGTCCATCCCCGTGCAACACTCTGGGTACACAACAGTCTGGGTGGTAAGTCTCCTTGGGGTTTCTCTACACCGCAACTCTCCCAGATGGAAAAACAGTGAAGGTGGACTCATCAGAGAACAATACATGTTTCACATTGTCCACAGCCCAGGATTTTTGCTGCTGGCACCATTGAAACCGACGTTTGGCATTCACATGAGTGATTAGCATGAGTTTGGCAGCCTAATTATGAATATTGGTCCTGTGAAGCTCCCGACGAACATTTTTGGTGGAAACAGGAGTGTCAATGTGTGCATTTAATTCCGCAGTGAGTTGGATAGCTGTGGTTTTGTTTTTGGATACAGTCCAGGTTAGTACCTGGACATCCCTTTCAGACAGCTTCCTCTTGCATCCACAGTTACTCCTGTTGGATGCTGGATGTGGTCCATACTTCGTAGTGGCATACAGACATTGAACATCATTAAACAATATCAAGCAAAGTGCAACCTGATCTCGGTATTCTTCATAGATTCTTCTTTGTGGTCAGTGCTCTTATATCCTGCTATATCACAAGAAGCGAAGCTCGTTTTTCTGTACTTCAGGTATACAGACATCACCATGGATACTTAGCTCTCAATACACCACAAACACTTGCTGCCCTGACCAAGGAGGCACCAGCAAGATGCACACCAACAGTTTGTCCTCTTTTGAACTCTGATATGTCTCCCATTATGTTGTGCATATTGTAATATTTTATGTAAAACTGTAGTGTTGCTCTGCCAGTTCAACCTTCCCACTCTACTCTTACGGATGGAATGTGCAATCAGTGAAGTCGAGCCACAAGGCCACAAACATATAGGCATGAAACCTGAAAATGTCACGCCCTGCATATCTGACTCTCCCTAGCATGGCCCTAAGGAGCCACACCTGTTAGTCGTTGTCTTACCTCACTCCTAACCCATGTGTTAATCACGCCCAGCTGCCTCTCGTTTGCTCCCTTGTTAGTCAGGTATTTAAGTGCTTCCCTGGCTTGCGTTCCTCAGTCTAGCCATTGATCTCAGTTCCATGTGTTGCCTGTGCCTTCTCATGTTCCTGGCCATCCCTAGTGATCCTATTCATTTGTAGTCATTGTTCTTCCATCTAATTTCAGTTCACCTCAATGTTTGCTCTCGAGTCCTTCGTCCTTCACATCGCTAATGTTACAGTTTCATTGTCCAGCCCATGTATTTATGCTCATTTGATGCTTTGAAATATACTCAATATATGTTTATATTCTGACCTATATTTTGCTCCATTATGCAGTTTGAGGAAATATGTATAGCTGTGCATTTATATGAATCTTTGATAAAGCATGCAATACCAGCAATGGCAGGATAAGTACAGTGCGAAAGTATTATTGTTAAACATTCTTGCTTCTGAGTAGCAGCAGATATGATTCACTTATTACCGCCACACAAAGGCATTGCCAAAGCTGAAATGTGTGCTTTGGGCCAACAGATTAACACAGTTAACAGATGAAATCCTCCCTTATTATTCTGCAGACCTGAATGTTTTATGTATTCCAACAGCGTATTAACGGAATCGATTCCAATTCTGGGCTTTTGTTGAAGGGTTCACCAGCAAAACTATATTCAAGAATCATCCCTTCTGCTCGCATCTGTCACAAATGTATTTCATGCATGTGTTTCAAAATTGCTTTATGCATTTGCAGCTGAAATAGTACTGTGATAATGATATAATTAATGTTTCAGCGCCAATGAATTTCATGCTTTTCCTTTGGTTAATAAGTTAGTGGATAAATTTGCCATCAGGATTTCATCCAGCATGGCAGCCCAGATGCAGATACAATAGCGATGTCATTGCTTATTCATTCTCCTGCAAACTCTTCTCTCTGTCAGCAGTAGCTGCGTTGGATCGGTCACCCAATGATAAAGCTTTTGAAAGACAGCTGGACCTAGCTGTTTGTGACCCAGATACATTCTCCACATTGGCCTGACAGAGATGCACAGCAGAAGCTTCTCCTGCTGTCAGCATCAGCACTGCAAGCACAGAACAGAGCAAGAAACAAATTGTGACGTACAACTGGATTCTCCTGTGGAACAGTATGCGATCTGGCAAGGGAGATGAAATTATGCCAGTGTACTGTGCTCTTCATGTGAGGCTGAGTTAAAGTCACAATCGGGGGGGGGGCAAAGGTCTGAACTGTTCTCAGTCTACGTAGATCAATGTCAAAAGGATGTCACATACGTAAAGACTCCTGGAAGCATCAACCAGAAGTGAGTATTTCAAATTCCTTCCTTTAGCCTGGAGGAACACCAAGTTAGTCCGGCTGTGCTGGAAAAATCAATAGTGTTTTTTGTTCTCAGTGGCAAGATGACAGAGTTTCTGATGAATAAAAGAGTTACGGTCACATCTTGCATCCTACATCTTCCCCTTACAGATAAAAAGCCCCAACAAAGCACCATGCTGCCCTTTCGCTTACCTCCTCTAGCTCTGCACTTTACAGCCAGAGTCTAACTAAATCAGCCTGAATTGCTTCCATAAGTTCAATTCCCACTCTGCTTACAGCATTAAGGGAGTTGCTTACAGTCACAGATGCAATGAAAGATTTTTGTCCGAATATTGCCACTGACAAACAAGCGTTAAGTTAAGAAAACTTAATTGCCGGATGCATGAAAAAAATATTTTGAAAATGAAAAGCTGGTTCTTCATAAAAATGGGTTAGATTAGCATGCTCTAGAAAAACATGGGTGGGAAGAGTCTAAAGAAGACATGCAAGCTTCGTTGGCTTTGCGTACATAAAGATGTGCTTGAATTTTCAGAAAAAAGAGGAATTCCTATTGTCTACTGCTGTGGACCAGGAATCCAATTACATCCTCTCCAGTGATGGAGGTCCCTATTGTTTCTGCTTGGCGTTTGTACATTCAGACAGAACGTGCCACGCAAATGCTATGTCGCCTCAGCTTTCAGTGGTCCAGAAGCCAATTTAATGGTGACCGTCTCCATGATCAAATTATGCAAAACGGAGACCTAATATTTTTTTTCCTCCTGCTTGATCAGAGTGAGAAACAAAAAAATATCACATTATCCTTAAAGCTGAATTTGCCTGAAGAATTTTTTAAACCATATAAGAGCGAAAGAATTAAGGAGGACAACAAAATATGAAAAAAAAGCTAGGAGAAAATTCTAGTACAGTATGTGATATTTCTGTCAATTGAAATAACGGTGGCAAAAATGCTGTACACTGTATCAAGGTCATTCTGGTTCTGTATTTTGGATCTAATTATGTATGCAAATGAAATATATATATATAATGTACTACTACTGGACATCCAGACAAATGCTAATATTAGGCCTACATACTGACAGATTTAGGACCCTCTCTCTTTCAACACCCCCACAAAACACCTGAAAATGGTTACACTAATTACGCCCTTGTTGGGGTCGATGACACATAACAGCCATTAGCCAGCAACATCCTATATCTCATTATTATTTGATAACACCATTATCTCAGGTGTTCGTACAGTCAAAATATAACCACTAGATGGGGATATTGTCATAGCCAGGATCTAACATATGGAACGAAGCATCGCTCTCTGTTGTGCATATCAGTTCTAATACCCCATCGCATGTAAATAGTTTCTGATGATGTCCCCCTATTATGGTGATATTATGGTGAGCTAGTTACCAGCAGATGGTATTCCACTAGTTGAGCATTTTGTGATTTTAAGCCCATTTTCATATGGGAAGCACAACTGAAGGCAGCTATATTTACAGAGAATGATAGAAATTTCCTTGGTTGAATTCTGAGGAGCTAGTGAATAAGGTAGTGTTGCGGTCCAGGTTTCCAACAGTTGAATGCAGCTTCACGTACCATAATGAGTGCTTTTATCATGCCAATGTGCCGAATAATTACATTAAGATAAGAAAAGTCTTTGTTGATTAACTACAGTACATCTTCCGAAAATTTATAAACTAGATGCTGTTGAAACAACAACAATGGCTTTCCCAGATGGCCCCATCATCCCCCCCCCCCATCTAATCCTCACTCCTCCCACACCCTCCCACCTCTACAATCTCTACACACTTTAAAAAAAAAAAAAAACCTTTATTAAAAGCCGAGCTTTATGTGACTTTTCTCAATGCAGTCAGGTCCAGCAGATCTGCGTCCGGGGCTGTCCTTTCATGTGCCCGCACTAACAGCTTCAATTTGGGTGTGATTTGTTAAAAATGAAATAAGCCCCTCATACTCATTTATACAATGTTCCTGGGTGATATTATCTTGAAATGAAATCAGGTGTAGATCTTCATCCATATAATGTTTTTTTAAAGGTGCAATAAGACCCCTCTAATGCTTTTCGAGTTATTACAAGGTGACGTGTCTTCTGCAGTCACACAGCGGCGTTGCTTCAGACTTGGTACAATTTGTCTAAAGATAAAATGGGCCCCCAGGACATTACCTATACAATGTTTGGAAGTTTGAAAAAGATCTGTCAAATACTCTTTGAGTCAACGGGGTCAAGTGTCTGCGGCTGTCCTTCTAATTGATATCACTATGTGGTGCAGCTTCCATTATAATGCAATTTGTCTCACAATTAGTTCACTTTCAGATCTTCACCCCTAAAATGTGTCTGCAAAGTTTTAGGGAAAATATTCGTCAATTACTTTTTGATTTATCATGCTAATGGGATGAAGTGTCTGAAACGGCCCTTTTCTGTGCCGCACTGTGGGCCACTGCTTCAGTTTTGGTGCAATTTGTCACACAATTTGATCAGTCTAGTTCCTCACCCATACGCTGTGTCTGCAAAGTGTGAAAAAGATCTGCCAAATACTTTTTGAGCTATCGCACCTGAAATGGAGCCTCTGCTGTTGGGTCAGTGGGATTTGACCAGACAAAAACTTGAGAACCACTGCTCTACTCAAATGCAACCTTTCCACTTGGGGTTTTGTGCATTTACTAGCCCTGTAGTTCTTTCCATCGTAGGCACCTAACAGCATGCTTTATCTCCTAATATCTGCCCTGCGTGTAACATGGCAAGGGAGCGGAGCATTACCCACATTCCCCATAAAGTCTCCAAGATGGAAAAATAATGAAGTGCTGCATATTGTTTTTATTACCTTTTTAATTACATCTATCCATCTTCCCATAGCCATAGCTAGCAGATTATGATGCATCTCACACCGAGGGCTCTGCCTGTAACAGCCCGCACCCAGCAGCCACGCAATGTAAATCCTGCAGAAGCACATGTTAAAGCCCCGTTTGGTAATCTAGGTATGCACATTTCATATGCCCTCGGGGAATTTACTTTCATTGACATGAACACATCATGGAAAATGCTGCCTTGAAACAATGAATGTTGTTTTAGCAGAACATATGACAGTATCCATGGACCAAGAGCCCGTTTTGGCTGTCCCTGCCTTCAACTGCCACCCAATCTACATTGCACCCGACCACCACATATCCCCCGGCAGGTGGAGAGCCAGCAGGAGGACAGACCCATATTACTACTTAGGGCTGTGCCCAGCCGGGCCCCATGGGTGATGGCCCAGCCAGCAAGCGCTTGCCTATAAGCTCCCCTCCCAAACCTAGCTCCAGGGCATGGCCCTGGTCTCCCCAATCCAGGCAGGGTCACACAGTCCTTCCTCTCCATCTGGCGAAGGGTGAATTGCTCTCTCCAAGTGGAGGAGTGTAAGTATCTCGAGGCCTTGTTCATGAGTGAGGGAAGAAGAAGTGGGAGAATGACAGACGGATTGGTGCAGCGTCAGCAGTAATGTGGATGCTGTACCATTCTGCTTGGGTGAAGAGGCCAATCTACATTCCTATCCTCACCTATGGTCATGAGCTCTGCGTAGTGATCAAAAAATAACGTCACGCATACTAGTGTCAGACATTCTGGAGGGGCTCAAAGTAGGGCAGCTGCTCCACCGCATCAAAGGAAGCCAGTTGAGGTATCTATCTATCAAAGATGTCTCCTAGACAGCTCCCAGGGGAGGTGGTTTGGCCATGTCCAACTGGGAGGAGGCCATGGGGCAGACCCAGGATATGCTGGCCTAGTAATACATTGGGATTCCCCTGGTGGAGCTGGAGGAGGTGGCTGGTGAGAGGGAGATCTGGGCATCCCTGCTTAGACTGCTGCCCCCACAACCAGACCCCAGATAAGCGACAGAGAATAGAAGCGTGGATGGATGGATGGATGTGACAACATCGCATTCATCAGTAGAATTCCATAAGTGTCATAATGAATATTCCAAGGATGAAAGCATACCCAGTAGTATGTATCTAACCATTCCATGGTGCTCCTGCCTGGCTCTTGATAATTTATTGTACTTACAGGCTCTGAATTTGAATTGAAAGTTTTTTTTTATCCCAGAAGTTATGACCACAAGCTGAAGACAGATTGAAATATGTCAGTAACCCCCTCTGTCTCTCCCTGCGTCTCGCTCTCTCCGCTCCGCAGATTGCGGCACAGATTGGGGAATTAGCATATTCATGCCCTTTCTCCTGGAGGTGCTCCGATGGAATATGGCAGGAGGACATTCACTGTAATTTGCCTTTCATGAGGAAGTGCAACAGTTACTTGGGTTTTCTAGTTTATCACCTTCCCTGCAGAATTTCTCAGTGTAGTCAATTTAGTGGCCCAAGAGATTAATGATATGGGATGTCCTCTTGCCTCAGTGCTCTGTAAAGGCAGGATAACTGGGGAAGTTGTCACCAAAGGGATTCTGGCAGCAAGCCATATGGGATGATCCTGGCTTTGCACCATTTCACCTGTACATGAGCAGCCTCACAGGGTCACAGTTATGACCTCACTGAAGCACTGAGCACAAAGTGTACATCAGTTACACTTACAATGTGTATGTCAGTGCTGCTTGCATGTAGACAACGAATAAAGCATGGTTACGACTAACGGTAACACCTTACATATTGCAGTAGCACTTAATGGACTAATTGACCAGAAACTAAGTGCTAGTTACGTACGCTACCTGTGCTCATTCAACATTAAGCAGTTGTAACAGTTCATGTATTTCAGACAGGAGCCATATTTATGTTATGTTATGTTACATTACAGTATGTTACTTTATGTCGGTGATTTGTACTTCACTAGTAGCTAGTTAGTAACCTTAACCCTTACCCTTGAAATAAGATGTTACCTGGCTGACTTTACTAAAGTCCATGTGTGCGATTTGTGTGCATTTTTTATGCCTGGAAGAAATGCTGACTGGGGCAATTGAGACGCGGTGCGTCAGATGGAGCCATGTGTGATCACAGATATGTCCAGGCCCACGTATCTCAGCTCTGCTACACATAAGCAGAAACTTCAAGCACGGCTGCAAACGGCGTCCCCGAAAGTCCAGCGAGCTTCCAGGGTGAAGTACTGTGAAATGAGTGCAATTAGACCAGAGCAAGGCAGTTAGAGCGCTTACCTTTCTTTTGATGAGTTTCTAATTTAATTCATATATCTGAGCATAATCAAAATGCCCAGAGACTTTTTGATTACAAATCTGTCCTCTACAAATTACAAACAGATCTGAGCCAGGGATACTTGCCTAATGAATATTATTACCCACTTTCATTATGTGAATCAAATCAAGAAAACATTAGCTTGCACTCCGGAGTCTAGTTTAGAACTCTGCGGGTTATTCCTTACCATTGTCTCCCACGCCTTCCATCTTTATTTTGCTTGCTGCATGTCAGCGATGTTAAGTTTCAATGGCTTCATTCAATGGTAAGTAATAAATCAGGCTGGGCCCGCTGTGGGCTAGACGTGTGTGATTGTGGAGATGTGCAGCCGTACATTATTTTTGCTCCCGCAGTAGCAGTCCCTGCTGGAGTGCCATTTCCCATAACACTGTGCACATTTTGGTGCAGTGACACGCCCCTGTTTGAGTGCATAAGCATGCATATGAAAGGGCTGCTCTGGGGACGATGCCGGAAGGAGTCTGTGACACCAGTATGGCAGTTTCAGTGAGTCATACACGCAAAAGAAAGACTTTGGGGCTCAATGACGACACTTCTGTTTGGCACCAGCAGAGCCGGTCCGGACCAATTTGGTGCCCTAGGCAAGATTTTAGCTGGTGCCCCTTCGCAACCAGTTCCACCACCAAACATTGCATTCAGAGACTGACCCTGACAGATATCTTTGGGTCTTTGAGAGTTTTATTTTTTTAGAAACAAACAAACAAAAACAACCATCCAAAAACAGTATTGAAGAAACAATTGTCAAAATAAATTATAAATACAATATCTATATTTTCCAAAATTCCATAACAAAGAAACCAGCCAAAATCAATGGATGTAGCTCAGTGAGCTTGACAACTGTGGAGTTCAGTACCCTGGTCAGGACCAAGTGCTGTTTTTTGAACCAGATGGCATGAAAAGATTTATCAATATGATGTAAGTAAGAGTATTGCACTAGGTTACAGAAACCTTTGTTGTGATCCATGGAAGGAAGGATGCAGGAGGATGAGTTGGGGCAAACAAAACCAGGTTTATTACAAAAGGCTGAAATAAAAAAAAAAAGGATCACAGGGGAAACAGGGAAAGGATCGGGCAACAGACAGGGCAGACACCATGATTGGACTGGGGAGCGCAGGACTGAAAGGCATTTATAGGGATCACAACAGGAGGCAGCTGGGGTGAATTAACATGAGGGCCACAACAAGAGGTGGGATTAACACATACCAGGTGTACCTCATTGGAGCCACACAGGAGGGGCAGGAAGACCTCTGTCTTTCTCCTCCTATCTCCTTATTTTCCTTCCCTGGATACCAGACGGCTTTGCTCTTTTTGACCTTGATGTTTTTGCATTTAGCAGCTATTATGTTAGCCATATCATGTATTTGATGTTTTACGGTCAGTGAATCACTGCAGATCTAATTAAATGCGGGGGAGGGGCACTAATTGTGGTTTTTTTGTAAGATTGCAAAATAATAGTTTTATAGTTTAAAAATAGTATGCGTAAAAAACAGCCTAGTTAAAATAAAAAATCCCCATCATTTCGGGCACCCCTAGCATTCGCCTATACTGCCTATGCGATGAGGCGGGTTTGGGCACCAGCATCAGAACTTGGGCATGATGAGGGGGGACCACAAAAACCTCACCCACATTCAGAGCAAGATGCTTTCATCCAAAGTGACATACAATTGAGAAAGTGGGGTTAGCTAGCAGAGGTGAAAAGTTCAGAAATTACAAACCTAGACCAAGGTTTTGTTTCAAACAACCGGTTGAGTACTCTGTGACTGTGACTCTTTATACTCAACTGGTTGGTTTTAACAAAATCTGGGTCTGGATTTGTAACTTCTGAACCTGAACTTTCCACCTCTGTTAGCCAGTCCCTGGAGCAATTATGGTTACTCAATGGCCCACCAGTGACATCACTCTGCTGACCCTGTGACCTGAACCCAGAGGGCCACACATTACCTTCTATGCCCCCCCCCAAACCCCACCCCCCCAGGGACATCTACAGCACCCTGGCTAACAGCACAGTGTATTCTGCAGATCCAGAAAGAACAACTCCAAAGCTGAGCCGATACTCCTTTTCATTCTTTGTTTTTTCAATCTAATTTAAGCATGGTGTTTATCTGATATATTTTACTTGGCTGGGGAGCAGTACATTTCAATCCCCGCTCCAAAAGACCAACCCCCTCCCTAGTCAACCTCCATCCATCTAAACATTTTAATAAAAAAAATAGAACATTTTGCAGATTTGATGCCTGACATTTACAGAGATGTCCGTAATAAGAACAAATGAGCTGTCCATATGCATGGGAGCGCTCTGCGCAGAATGGATGGTGATGAACAGTAAAGGCTCCAGCGTAATGATCCCCTTGTATATGTGAGTCCCAGCATACTCTGTCTAGATGAGACCCCTTTAATGATGGTTATGGGTGTTAACTGTCGTCCTGCTGACACTATTCATCACGGCATTGTGGGAACAAATGAGAATTAGCCAGCGTAATACCCGCCCCCACCTGCTCATGTCCCAGAGATGCAGAGGAACATAGAGGGTAGGAATAACATATCATTAAACAATTTCTATTTAGTACCTCTCATTAATTAAAATGTTAGAATGGTAAAATGTTACAGCGTACAAAGAAGCATCTAATTAAACCAGACTGGATGGTCGCTGTCTCTGTGCCGCAAGGTTTTGACGCAGCTGATGTGTGATAATTACAGAAAACCAATAAAAACGATGGAACATATAAATGTTCTCACTCCTATTAGAGGAATCCCTTTGCCTAATGCCATTGTCTAACATTCCTCCTCCCGGAGATTAATCGTTTAATCAGTTGTATCAATGCATTGCATCTCTGATTCTCCTTCACATTGACATCAAATTGAAAATGTGTTGCCTTCCCCTGACAGTGGCTGCCTTGCATCCAGAGAAGAGATCAGTGCAGTTAAGATTCTAATAGATTCCAATAGCGTACTAGCACCCATATTTACATTTGTTTACTTGACAGGCGTATAAAGAGCCAGACAAGGGGGTTTCTGTGGTAACACTGCAAAGTTCTGCTGTGTGACTTGTGTCACTGTCCAGTCTCATGTGTCACTTCGTGCTCTTGCACGTGAGCCAGCCAAGCTTGACGGTAGCGGGTCCTCTGGGCTTGAGTGCATGACCCCCCCTGACCCGTCTTCGACACCCGCCTTCCGCCAAACGCTGACTTTCCTGAAACTATCCAGCCTCACATTGTCCTTGGAACCTGCCCAAGAGAATTTGCTGCTTTTACATAAAACATTTTGTCTCGGTGCAGAGATGAAGGCCCCACGCATTGCTTTGTGTGAGCCTCCACATGCACAAGGGGCCAAAACTGTGAAAACGCCAACCTTTTTAGATTGCAGAACATTATTTCACTGTTGATCCGGTTATTTAATCGTCCAATGTATGATATCTGAAACATTCTTTGATTGTTTATAAACATTAATGCCAATATTCGTGTAGTAATTTTTAACGCTTAATGGAAAAAATGCTAGGTGTTTCCACAATTTTGGCAATTAGTGTATGTCCCTATACATGTATTTGAACACCCAGGCAGAGCAAACACAATGATTATAAACTTGTAATGACGATATTAGGATTGTGTTCCACTTAAAATTTGTTTTCCATAAAATATTTTCCATTCTTCTTCCAAATACTCATCTTGGACAGAATGAAGAGGGAACTGGAGCCTCTCCCAGGCTGCACAGGGCACACACTGGGATAAAGCCTTAATGGGACGTCGACCCAGCACTGGGAACGCACCACGGGAGACAATGGGGATACAGGCTCGCCTAACTGCCTGTCTTTGGACTGTGGGAGAAAGCCCGTATAACACAGGGAGAGCATGCAAACTCCTCACACACAGCAGAGGTACCATTTGGTGAGGAGCTGCCAGTTGCCACTGTGTCTCGTTTTTCTTGAGTCTTACATATATAATTACTCCATATCTTCAGTTTATTCTGCGTCAGCAGAGCCCCGGTGGCTGAGGTGTTTCTGACGACATGTGCCGCATGTGCTGGTAGTATCAGGCTCCGCTTCTCGTCCAGCTTCAGCAACACCGGACAGCTCAAAGTGTCACCGTGCTTATATAACCGAGCAGTTGCAGTCACTTCACTGGCACTGACCCTTTTCTGTTTTCTTTGGGGTTCCTCTTGCTGAACGCACATGGTGGCCTTGCAGGCAGGTCTGTCACATCTGCGGGCTTCCCATCACACCACGCCAACCAGGCTCAGCGGTGCTCGGTGACGGAGGCATGACTCTGACAGCTCTACGGCATCTGCGAGAATGGCAGCTTTATGTAAGACAAAAAGGGCAACACGTGCACACATGCTCACTCAGATACATGACCTGGGGTCTAGGCCGCCCCCCCTCCCCCCGATACCAACCACCATCCACATGGGACACACAAAGCTGCCACGCACCATCACTGCCGGGTTCTGAAAGCCCGGATTCCACAGCCCAGCAAGCGTGTGGGAGTCAAGCTTTGGGGGGGTGGGGGGCTTTCGGCAAAATCAAGGACCCTCCCCCCCCCCTCCAAAGGGCTCCTGGATAGTGTCTGAGGAACACGCTCTGCTATTTTGTGCTTAATGACAAATACAGATGAAGCCCACCAAGCTCTGCAGGTACCTTGGTGCACAGGGAGACCTCCTTGCCTGTCAACACCGTTACAGCCTGTGAAAGACAGAAATCCCACGCCTCCATGCATTATGCGTAGGGGGGAATACACAGCGTGCGCTTTAAAGAACCAGCACAGACATCCCACTGTACTGTACTCATCTTAACCCAGAGCTTCAAGTGAACTCATAGCAGAGAAGGCATGGCTAATACACAGGGGCAGGGGTTAAAGCATCTGTATGGCCACACAAATGGAACAATAAGTGTACGACAGGATGTGTTTTTTACACGTGTATGTGTGTGTGGGGGGGGAGGGCTCCGTTTGCACGTTTCTGTTTTAGTGCGTGGGCTAACTGGGGTCTTTGGCTAGTGTGGGTCTGTGAAGGATTATGTTATATCACAAGAATGCATTATGTGGTGAGACATTTGGGGCATGAGTGATAATATGTGTGAGCGGGCGTGACGCTGAGCGAGGGTCATCTGTAACCCACAAGCCCCAAGGTGGAGCTCCTGCAGGGAAGCTCAGAGAATATCCATCAGCTGTGCTTCGCCTCTGCCTGCCCAAGGCGTAATATTTCTCCACATCTAAGGGATGAGTTATTAGACCATTTCTCTTCACTCAGGACCCGATGCAATAAAATTGCTACATTGTTTCTTCGGCCAGTCAGTAGGTATGTTTTGGTCTTTTTATGCGTTTTTATGTGTCTTTCTTTGCCATTTCTGTCATTCTTGGCATCGCAGCCAAGGCTTGGTCCGGGCTGCCAGTCAGAGCTGGTCCATGCTTACATGGGTCATAGGAGTCTCTAACACGTCCATTTCCATTTCATCAGATGTGTGCAAATTAATGAGTTAATGAGTAAGAGCTGCATGGGATATATCTGTATCTGTCTGTGTGTATGACAGGTAAGGTTAGGGTTGTGTCATAATCTAGGGTTCTCAATGCTGCACTTCAAGGATGCAATCTTTACTGGGTTTTAAGTGCAAGGTGTCAGTGTGTTATATACACGAGTGTTTGACCGATAGATATGCAACAGTCCTCTTAGCTAAGAAAGAGCTCTTCACAGTACACAAGATGTGTAGCATGATGAAAGATGTATTATCGATTTGTGCGACCACAACCATCACCTCTTAGATAGCTCAAAGCATTTTATTCTTTATGCTTAATAATGACAGTCACGGCACAAAGAAATCCCCAATCCTGGCACGGGCAGTCTTCTTCCCGTGGAGGTGCCATGGGGCTGGAATATTTGTATTTCAAGGCCACAAAGGTTAGAAGACAACATCTGTAGTGGTCTGAAAAGTGCAGGTGTCAACAGCTATGACACATGCCTTGAGAGTGCAGAAAGCACAATTTGCTGACTTAGGTCATTACCGCAGAGCTTGAAGTCATCAATAGAGCTTCTTTAGTCATCGACCACGAGTAATACTCATTCACTGTACAAAAAGGATTCCTCCATGAGAGAAGCATCCATAATGACTGACCAGAGCATTATGGATTGGGCTGTATAGACCACTGACTTGGGAAATGCCTTTTAAAGGATTTGACCGGCTCCTTCTAAGAACGTTAAGAGAGGAGTTTGTATCGACCATGGGAATCAACTAGGCCCTCATATTGAGCCCCTCGGGACCTTCTCTCACTCTTTGCCAGCCCCCTCCTGAGTTAGCAAAACTGTTTTATCTGTCACAGTGTCACAGATGTCTTAAGAGCCATGTGAGGGGATCAGACACACTCTGTGGCTTTGAGACAGGCCAAATAGAAGACAGACTTCCAAAGCTTTTGAGGGGTTCTTCAAAGGGACTCAACACACCAAAACAGAGTAGAGATTTATGGGAGGGAAAGGCACTGACTGAACTGAAAATGTGGGTTTATAAAGAACCTCTTGTTTAATATGTACTCAACAGACAGTTTTAAGCAAGTAAATAATCGAATGCAGAAAAAAACATACCGGGCCTAAGAGGGTACTGTAAACCACATGAAGCACACAGTAGTGCGCACAAGTGTGGGATAATGAACCCATAATTAGTACAACTGTAAATAGGCCCAGATAGGAGTCCCCAGTGTCCCATTGCTCTTCCACTTCACTCCCTTTGATTCTCATTACCATAGCAGGTTCTTGAAGTGCTCAGGGAGGAACACGTGCAGTGGAGTGGGCATCTTCATGAGAAAGAGGAGCGGAGCTTAGCGGCTTAATGCTATATGTGTGTGTGTTGGGGGGGGGGGGGGGGCGATATATAAAAACGCCATAAATTCAACAGTTCACAGGGACCCAATTGGAAAAACACACGGGTGTCTGTGCAAATAAACACGCAATCAAATTTCAATCAGATGAAATTACGTTCCAAAAAGGACACAGGATGTACTGTATTAACTCAGACTTCGAGGCCTGACTCCTGGAAGGCGTACAGACAGCATACTCTGTATGCATACTCATTGCTGATTACTGAGTCCATCCACTTTATTCTTTGCCATCTACTTCCTCTTTTGCCTTCAATTTATTTTTAGTTTTTAGTTAAGTAACAGAAGCAAATACAGATATACATTTTTACTGATGAGAACACAAAGTTTCTTATATGCTAATCAGTGCTCAGAATGTAGAATTGACAAGATCGTTAGTCTTATACAGCTCGTTCCGTTGGCGATAAAAAACAACAGTTAGAGGCCTGGGGCCCTGAGAAGGTCTTTATCGCCTGCTGAGTAATACAAAAAGGAAGAACGTGGCGGGCAGGCAAAGACAGGCCCAAAACAGCACACTGATAAGCTCCTTTGTTCCATGTCAATGTAACTTTGTTTATGGACTGTAATTTGGCCCTCAAGGGACAGTAAATTGGCTGTACCATGTTTCCAGCTTTGCTTCCAATAACCAGGCCCCATCTGGTGGGGAGTACAGGAAGCAGGTATCCCCCCCACAATCCTGGTCCCATGATGCCACGCACCAGCTGTTCACAGCCCCCTTAATGAGATCGGGGGGAAGCAGCTGACGGCTGCCGTCCGACAAGGTGCCAGGCTCTCCCTGTCCACCACTGTTTCTGACTGATCCAGGCCTCTGTCAGGCTCTGCCAGGCCCCAGCGAAGCTCCCACTGCATCTACTGGTGGGATGGGGCAAGAAGGCATGGAGTGTCAGGGGGCTCACATGCAAGGGAACCCCAGTCTGCTGGTGGGATGGGGCAAGAAGGCATGGAGTGTCAGAGGGCTCACATTCAAGGGAACCCCAGTCTGCTGGTGGGATGGGGCAAGAAGGCATGGAGTGTCAGGGGGCTCACATGCAAGGGAACCCCAGTCTGCATACAGACACCCAGAATCTGGCTGAGCAAAGTTCATTGTTCACTGTTCTCAGTGGGCTGTAGGAGACCAAAAGGATTGTATCACGGCACATCTGGTCTCCCGGACAGGGCTACCTGTGGAACTAGGACGAGGATTTTACAGGGGCCTCTGGCGGTTCTGTGTTCATTTGTGCCGTTTTTCACAGCTCATGTCCCTCCAAGCGTTATGATGTATTTACACGATGCACATGCCGGATATACATTTGAATGGACAGGAGCCTTAGGGAAATGCATGTATCTGCGATTTGTTCTTTACACGGTGATGTGCCCAGACGGGAAAAGAAAGGAAATTCAATGTGCCTCCCATCAGGTTCTGAGCAGTCCGAACATTTCCTTGTATCCTGAGGCACTGTAATTGTACAGCCCTCAACGTTAGCTAATAACTCCAGCGTTTTGCAGCTCATTCATTTATTATGTTCATCTCTCTCTCATCGCTGAGGGATGGCAATAAAACCTGAGGAAGCCACACATTGTGAAGCATCTTCTGCAAATGGCTGAGAGGCTCAGGTATTTGTACCTATAGCCACATGTGGGCTGTGTTGCCATCGACTCCCCTAATTCTTCCATGGGTTGCCTAGGCTCCAACTGCCCTCTTAATAATGGAAAAATCATGCTGAAGCTCCACTGAGCATTTCTTTAGAAAAACAAAAAAAAAAATGCAGAATTCCCTCTGGAGATGAGGCGACGCAGAGGAAGGGGGAGAGAAGGACTGATTTTTCTCCCCTTAGCTTTGGGAGGATGAAGAGACGGCTCCGCTGACAAGGTCAGGTGCTGCACACGCTGCTAGCGGCGAAGGGGAGCAGAGAGAAAATGAGAGAGACGGGAAGTCGAGGGAAGACTGATAACATAATAAGAGAGTCACAAACTCGCAGCCCGTCAGCTTTAATTTCCACGAGATTAACCGCAGTAAAAACAAGCCGGACGGATGTCCTGAGCGTCTATGCCGAAGGATGGGAGACTGCAGTGTGGGACCGGCGGCCGGAGCCGTGGGCAGCACGCACACTGTGGGTAAGCGCGCGGCAGGCAGGCGACAGGCAGAGTCGGGGAAAACACGCCCATAGACGGGAAAGCAAACACCACCAGATGTTGCCATAATTTGTATTTCAAATACATTGTAGGCTGTTAGCTCTGATTTCAGAAGCCAGCGGGCCTTTCATAACAAAGCAGGCTGCAACACTTTCCGTTCGCATTGTAATTTAAGGCATAATTTGTCGTTGCTGAACAGGGATACTGAATTTCCCATGATGCCATGTCTGTGAGCAGTCCTTCCTCAGCAAAGGGAAACATTTCTGGGCAGCTCATAATAGCGGGAGAAGTGGTTATGGCTTGGGGGGGCTTTCTATAATGGTGCAAAGAAAGGAAAACAAGAAGTAAACACATCGGTTAGAAAAAGGCAACATGACAAAGCGAGGGGGGGGGGGCGGGGAGGCAGGGCTGGACAGCGTTATCAGGCAACTCTGAGGCTAAGGTCATTACGATTCCACACTGGGAGGCACAACTGCGTTGTTTATTGCCAGGGGTATCCGAATAGTGCTGTGCAATATAACACCGCGATGCTGGAGTCACCACCAGGGGGTCCCTGTCCTCCATCGCTCCATCTCTGCATGTTCATGGGACCCCCTGATGACTTTATCCCCAAATGCAGGGCTGGGTCTGCTTTACTGATATAGCTGTGCTCTCAGGTCACACAATAAAGCCTCTCTGTCAGATCATGGACTTGCTGATGAAGGCGGCGTGTGATGGTTAGCAGTGGAAAAAAGTTGCAGGGAAGTGCACGTAACATATGGGCCATGTATAGGCCCGGCTATGGAGCAATCATGGCTTACAAGTAGATAAAAATCTTTTAAATCTAGGTCAAATAAGCTTATTTTTATAGTGTAATTTTTTATTATTGTTTTTTTTTTCCATTTAACCAAACAAACAACAAAATTTCATGATTACAAGCGTGGATAAACTGTCGTTATTCAGTTTCATCGTTATTCATCTCAAAAACGCCGTCCTTGTTTGCAAGAATAGCTTCCCGACTGTAGATGATTCTTGGTATCAGCGCAAGCATCTTGTGTACTAGTTACAACACTGGGAGTACTAGTTATGTGACAAGGTAATGGGACAAGGACTAATCGTCAAATCAGAGAAGGAAACTTCACGACAAAGAGCCATTATTGGGTTTTGCTCTGCATATCACACCTAACCCTGTGTCAGTAGTGTACACAGGAGCCATGCACCAAATTACCCATAACCCACTGTGCCCCTGGGCAACGCGCTATCGTACACAACAGCCCTCAAATTAATCTCTGTCATTAATAATTCAATTGAGCCCTTTTTGTTTAATAAACAGTTTGTCAGTGATTTATTGTAGAAGGACCCTAATTTGATTGCCCATAGAACCAGGCGGATATGCATACAGCTTGCTGTGCGGATAAATAGAAATATTATTGCCAGTTAGCACAGTGCAGGAGTGGAGGAGTGGGGGGCTCACGGGCATATCAGTCAGAGCTGTTGGTAGTTGGGGGGGTTCACAATTACCCCTAAATGACTTAATCAGCCCTGATGGATGATTCCCATCTCCATGGCATGTTTGGAGCACAATTTCACAAATACAATAACGGCAGGGAGATGATGGACTGTGTAATAGCGCTTCACCGTGTTTCTTCTCTCCCCTTCCTTGCTTTATTGTTTCTCTAAATGTGATGCGGTTTCCCGTCTACGTATCACATAAACAAATGATAATGGACTCTGCACACCAGGAGGGGGCGCCGTGGGCTGCGTCACGCAGGTGGGCGGGGCCAGTCTCGCTTTCACGCCTTCTGCTTTCCAATTTAATAGTCGAACTGACCAAAATAAAAGTGTTGGCCTTCAAATTTTTTAATAAGCATTTATTTTTGTGTATTATTTGCAGGACTGGACATTTTGAGAGATTCTTCTGGATAGAACAGCTACCGTTGGACTATGTTGCTTTGGGCAATGCAGTTAAATTATTAACTCGTCACGTTTTAGCACGCTGGCTTCAGCCAGGCTCTTTGGGAATAGTCTGACAGCTACTGTTGGCTGTGCTATGCAATGGTTGACCTACAGAACTGTTCCAGAATCCAGCTCTGCAGTACCGATGTATTACATAGAGAAAGTGGGGAGCAGACAGTGGGGGCTGGATCTTAGGAGGCTACTCGAACATCTCAGAACTCATGTAAGTCATGACATCGCCCTCCACGGTCCATTTAACAAAAGGATACATAACAGCATCAACAATATCGTACAACACTGCTGTGAGCGGCTGTGGCGTTCCTGACCACTAGGGGGCAGTGTGTGACCGGGGGTGGAGCACTACGCATCGCTCCTGCAATCTTGGCCAACCCAGGTCTTTTTTTTTTACTCTGACTAAGCAGTGCAAGACCACAAATAACAAGTCAACTGAAATAAACGTGTTAACCAGTCTTAAGCAAAGAATGTTAACCGAAGCAAAGAAAGCAAACGTTCAGAAAGAATTTGCAAATGAAATGATCCTAAATGAAATTCAGCGGCAAGAGTATGTGCTTAATCATGGGACTTAGTTTTGTTTATGTCCGCTGTGTTATACATAATGCTATATGCTATATTTAGCAAAATAGAAAAGCTTTGGTTAGGGAGTTATTATAAGGTGATCAAATAAGATGCTCAACAAAGTAACTAATGGATTTTTTTCCATGCCACAGCAGGAAATATTCTATAAACAGTCAAGTTGAAAGTAACATTAAATGAAATTAACTTTACCGTTTCCAGCATTGCAGCCATGTAAATGTAGTATGATGTGGGAGACTGGCCTCTGGTCGGCTGGCTTTGGCTGTGATGCACAAGCCCAGCTAGGCGTCAGGGGGGATAAGACAGACACTCCACTGTTATTTATCACAGCAGCCAGACAACATCCGTGCCGATGGAGAGCGCTGTGTCTCCCCGGCGAGTGCCAAAAGCACTGCTGACCTTACAGCATTATGCGGCTTCTGAAAGCTTTAATGAGTAATCAGAATCACACCCACATCAGAATATCTATGACTCATGAAGAAAAGGTTTGGGCCTTTTTATTGTGATAGCTGCTTTGTACTCTTAAAATCAGTAATATTTTTAAAAAAGGTCATTGTTCTGTTCTTTAGTCGCCACGGCCTTTCCTTTTCTCCTTATTGACAGGTGATGATGAACGAGCAGCCCCCGCCCCCCCCACCCCTCGTGGAGTACACACCGCAGGGGGTCCGACTGTAACACGGCAACCAAACGCATCACCTGCAGTGCAGCTTCTGTAGAGCATCTCCTCCAGCACCTGTCACCCAGCGCACACCGACTGCATTTACTTAGAGGTCCTGATTGGATCTCCTGCTGCCCAGCAATCACCCAATCAGGAACATCAAATCCCCTTCCCACTGTGCCCATCAGTGCCAAGACCAGTCCAATTGTTCCAGGCTCGCAGAGGAGGGCAGACACAGTGCTCTGTGCACGCGGGGCACCTGTCCATCGACTTGGCTGGATCGCGTCGTTTCCTTACCAGCATACAGCTGGTGACTCTCAGGACAGCCTGAGGGCCACAGACTTGTGATTATAACCCCAATCTGCCAGGTCTCACTAAAACTGCCACAGGAGGCTGGGTTTTGACACACAGGGGAGCTCACCCACTATCTGTGGGCATAGCGGTGAAGTCCCTGTTATAACCAAGCATGCAGGCTAATTATCTCCACGTTCTTGCTAATCCTTCAGCTTCAATTGGTGTAATTGCTTTCTCAAGTGGAAATTAGAGTTTTATATATGACCTGCCACTTAGAATAAAAATAGGGGAAAAAACACTAAGAAACAAAAAGTTGAAAGCTCAGTTTCTGCAGAGGTTCATAACGGTCGTTGAATTTCACGTCGTCTCGGAAGGGAGCTGCTGTGAAACAGCCGAAGGTTTTATACAATAAATCCAATTAATGTTGTTAGGGAGCGTGAAACGTGTGCTGAGACTGCGAGCTTTATTAGGGATTTGAAATACATCCGTGACAGTCAGCCCATCAAAAACAACCATGACACCTGACAAGGCAATCTCACGCAGTATGTAGCTAGTTATGTCTGGAAGTCCATTCACTCAAATCCAACTGCACATCTAATACCGTCATTTTATTCTTAAGATGTCAGTTAGAAGCAGTGGGATGGTGATTTGGTATTTATCAGTCCTTTCCCTTTCTTCCCCTTTTATTTTTAGCGCGTTATAGCTGCTTTGCGTGACTAGGACAGCACGCTTTCATTTCCAGCTCTCTCTTCTTGCACTGTACTCTTGGGGCATTTTTTTTTCCGCCCCATTTCAAAACGTGGACATTTATTTATTACCTGATAATTAGGAGCATTATGCGAGCACTGCCGAAACAGTGCTTGTGTGTGGCGTGTATGTAAGATTTACAGGATGTGTTTCTAGGTCAGAGTCTCATTATTCTATTATAGCCGGAGAAATAAAGGAGGCAGGCCAATGGATGCCAGCAGGAAGGTGGGTGTGTGATCGGGACAAAGGGAGCGGCCTGCGAACCCGGGGGGGGGGGGGGGTCGTACAAATGGCAGCTTATTGAGGCAGCCTGCACAATAAATCGCTCATTTACACATTTTCACTGGCCCTGTCATATTTCATCACAAAGCATTCTTTATTTACCACAGGCGGGCCCCATTACGGCTGGCCTGCATCTCAGCGTGGTCACCGCGGCCCGTAATGGTGCTGCCGCCGTCGCCGGGTGGGGGCGGCCGCTTGGGGCGGGGGGTGCGCCGTGCTGTTTTAGTGAGCGCGCGCGCCAATAACAAATGCGGTGCTGAAGCGCATTATTAGCGCGCGGTAAAATGCATCATCCCTCTGAATGACCCGAGCGCATCCTTTATTACATTTAAAGGGGTGAAAGCTAATAAAGGCCCCTAATCAGGCCCCCGTGCGCTGCTCCAGCTGCCTGCTTGCATCCGTGTTCCCGAGTAAGCGTATCTCACAGATGGCACTAAATGGGCCTCCGTTTCCCCCGAACCCTCGGCCAGGCGTCGGTGTGCGGCTTCCTGCGGCTCTCCGGCTTGCCGCCCCTCCAGTCTGACGTGCTGGAGGTACCTGCTTAACTGACCCAGGCGAGGGCAGGGCTCCAGGCCATTAAAAGCGAGGCCCTTAATTAAAGGCGAACACTTCCAGCCTGGGAGACTCATTTTGGTGACCCATTCAGAATGTTTCTCCCTCTAAAGCAGACTTCTAGGAAATTCACTTTGGGGGGGGGGTGGGGTGGTGAAATAAAGCCGGTCTCTTTCGGAGCTGCGGCATTAAAATATATTTCATTTGTGCCGACTAAAGGAGAATAACAAAGAAGCTTAACAGTATTAAAGGTCCTTCTGCAAATGGACACTTTTTCTCCTGCTTATTGTATTTTTGTAACAAGCACCAAAGATCCATTGAATAACTGAATGCTGCAGATCTCATATCCCAGCTCAAAGTACAACGGATTTAGGAAAGAAAACAAACTACACATAGACAGCAGTGCAAGAAATGTACTGCTCAAGCTTCACAATCAGGTAACTAACAGGTTGCAGGTAGCAGATAATGAATATGATCTGATTGGCTTAAAGGTACAGTAGCGGGTGACAAAGGAGGCTCATTACTGTGGTTGGTGCTGCATACTTGACTAATCACTTGTCTCCTACGGCTGTGCTCCTGCTGATCTTACATGGCAAAAGGAAACTGCTCTCCCAGCAATAAATAATGTGTACCTTATACCAAATCTGGACAGGCCCTATATTGCGCTTTGTCATTTGCGTGTGTATGTGCATGTGTGTAAGTATGTGTATGTATGTGTGTGCATGTGTGTATGTGTTTGTTTGTGCGTGCATGTGTGTGTGCATGTGTGTATGTGTGTGTTTGAGCGTGCATGTGTGTATGTATGTGTATGTATGTATGTGCGTGTGCGCATGTGTATGTGTGTGTGTGCATGTGTGTATGTATGTATGTGCGTGTGTGCATGTGTATGTGTGTGCGTGCATGTGTGTTTGAGCGTGCATGTGTGTATGTATGTGTGCGCATGTGTTTATGCGTGTGTGTGTGTTAGCATCTGTCTCATCAAGCAACCATTGTTGGGCTCCATAGACCAGCACGAACCTCTGCTTCACTTCCCCCCTGCCTGACAGCCTAATTTCCCCCTGCGCCACTGATTAACTACAGACAGAAAAATCATGTCATGTTTGTTTGAAGAGACTTTTCTTTTTGCAGATGGAAAAAAAAGAAAGGCAAAAGGCATCCCGACTCATTTCGGCAAGCCGAAGGAACAGAAATCTAAATGGAGGCAGAATTACAGTGAGCACCAGCGACTACAGAAGGGGAATGAAGTATGAGAGCCGTAGAGTATGTGACATTTCAAACATATGCGCTTTTTAAAGATCTTGACATTTTCGTATACAGCTTAATACCCTAAAATATAAATCGCAGTGCTGTTTGTGAATGCCTATTGATCAGTCCTGGTGTAGCCGTGACAGACGTCCCCCCTGGGCTGTGCCCATTTCCTCTCGCAGCTCTCTTGGTGAAACACGTCACGTGTGACGAGATGCACAAACCCACCGGGACCCTCTGATTCCTGCAGGCCCGGGGCACCAGTGCCACACTCACTTCCCTTTAGCTCAGCTCTGTTAAAACACTTCTCTCTAACTGGTAGGAAGGTATTTTATAACTTGACATGGCTACGGTGAGGAAATTCTTGAACTGTCTCTTATCTTGGGGTTTCCGTTCAGGTTCCTCATTGAAAACTGGTTGCACTGAACATTCTCTTGCGAAATTTCCTATTTATTTAAAGGCCCTATTGGAACTGATCTTTATTTTAGGATGTGGTACCATTATGCTGTCAATATTTACATAAATAATTAATTTCCTTGGGATTTACAAACTTGAATAATGCCTTGTGATACTATTCAGAGCATACAGATCAAGCACAAATCAAAGTAATTGATTACTAGATGTTCCTTTGTAGACATTCAGATGGGATTTGTAATTGAACCTTACCACTGAAAGACTCTCATTACTGGCAAATAGCCAAGAAAGAGAACATACAGGAGGACTAGACCTGCAGCTGCCAAATGTAAAGGTCTCCTTATCTTCTCCTTTGATTTTGAAACATTCCTCCTATTTCCTCCTATTAAGTACTTTCTGAAAGTGTCATTTTGAATATGTGTATGTATCTTGCAGTGAGCTGGCATCTCACCCAGGGTGAGTCCCTGTTTATATCTAGTGCCTTCTGAGGCCGGCCCAAGGCTCTCGGCAACCCAGCATCGGATAAGTGGCTGAGATGGACAAATGAATTGATAATGAGCATCCCATCTCAGAACCAGAATGCAGTGCATTGCTTAACTACTAAAAATGCAACTAGGAACATACCTTCATGTAACTGATTTGCTATTAATAAGAAACTCTGAATAGTTCTGTCATTAAAACTAGTTTTTTTCCAGAATTACACTATTAGCTACTTCCCTATTTACCAAATAAATCAGTGCACGTGTGTGCGGTAATTGAAGATAATGAATAATTTAACACACTATTACTTCCTTGGTATAAATACACTGTTCCTTATGAGTTGCATGAATTAGTTGTAATTACAGCTTAATGTATTACTCACTGTATACTTGTAGAATGTCAGGCAGGGCCTGTTGGTCATAGCCTCGAGTGGCTTGCAGCCCCATGCTGGGTTATTCCCTGCCTTGCGCCCATAGCTGCCTGGATAGGCTCCAGACACCTGTGACCCTGCACAGGACAAAAATGGATGGATGGATGTATGGGTCATCTCAGTGTTCTTACTGTATTACTGAGTTAGCCCTGCATTTATGCAGTTATGCACTGAGCTCCTGCTGGAGTAAAGTTCTGACCCATTTCTTTGTTTTATTGAGAGCTTTCACTTTAGCATTTGAGTTCGGAGAGACGTAGAGATGTAGAGGCACAGCACCTAGACGACCAAAGTGCTAGAATTCAGGGGAAAGCTTTCAGCACAACGTCAGCTTCGCCTTCGGCTCTAATTCTGCGGCCGCAGCCTGATTCCTGGAGCGATGCAGACGCCACCGTGCTCCCCTCCCCCGAGCGCCGCTCCAAACAGGATTTTCACAGGAACTTGTGCATAAATGTTTAATTAGCGGCAGCTGCTGTGCAATGTGTGCCATGCTGATGGATCCCAACCAAACAGGGCGCTCAGAAAGTCACATGGCACTTTCAGACTTATCAATGCATGATCCTCCTGCGAGGCATGATGCCGGAAACAACTGAGCTCCATTCGGAATCATGAGGGCTGGGGTGGGCATTATTATGTTTGGCCTTATTTGGCAGAAGGTCTATTTCGCTGGTTCCATAGACCGTCATGGGGTAGTACTGGGTAGTACGTGGTGTACTGGAACGTTAGCGCCCTTGTACCAAATGTATCTTCTTCACTGCAAATGAGCAGTCTAAGAAGTGACTAGTGAGGGAACCAGTGACCTAATGCACTGCTTGAAGTTAGCAACATGGTACATTATACAATGAACTTACACTAAAATCAAAAAGACATAAAATGTTAACTGAAAGCATAATGCTATTGGCACTTAGCGATCACATAAATGCTGAATTACTTTATAAAAAACCAAATGACTCTCATTTGGATGAGAGATTGCAGCAAGGTCCTGACTCTCCCTGGTGGATAAGATATCCAATGGCATTTCTTGAAAAATACAGAATGTTAATGCTGGTGACCTAGCCAAATTCTGGCTGATGCCTTATCAAAGGACCAAGGACATCTAATCATCTCCTCAAACTGAGCTACCTATATTATTCCTTACTCCACTTGCCAAAACATGTTTGTAAAATGTTCTGATGCAAAATGGCCACCATGTATTAGACAGATGTGTTCCAATAAGGTGCCAAGCCGGCCTGTTCCACGCTGAGTGCCCTCCCCCTCTCACGAGCACAAACACCGTGATTTAAAGGGGAATGATCCACTGACATCCAATTTGCTGGAAGGATTTTTCTATGACAAGGCAATTTGTTTTGGGGAAGAAGGAAAGTTGTGGCCAAAACTTATGCCCCAAACCCCTCTTTCTTAATGTTAAAAAAAAAACTAATTAAAGAAATGTCACCTTTCATACAAACGGGGTATGTGCCAGGTCAGGCTAGGAAATGGTTCATTTTGCCCGGCTGTTTCTTGGGGCTTACAATGAAACTGCAGTAACCTGTTAAGCCAATTATCCAGTCACACTTCTAGACACTTTGGGACGCTGGTGCTGGAGTCTCAGCGCAGCGAACTGACCTGTAATGGCACTGAGTCGCATTCACTCAGAGATTTTCCGAGTTCCATGGTGACACAACCACCTTTTTTTATGGAATCCTAAGGTTTCGGGATAATTAACCAAATCATGCTGTTCCATTTCATTGTTTCATGTTCATCAGTGACACAAACTGTATACATGGCTGACTCCGGTTTTGTTATCCCTACAACGTGATAGCCAATCATAGAGGACACATGGCTGACTCTGGTTTTGTTATCCCTGCAATG
>JAODKN010000001.1:33220951-33256013 GCA_026774425.1 Petrocephalus zakoni
TGGCTGACTCTGGTTTTGTTATCCCTGCAATGTGATAGCCAATCACAGAGGACACATGGCTGACTCTGGTTTTGTTATCCCTGCAATGTGATAGCCAATCATAGAGATACGACCACAAAATCAGAATGAAGTTGAAGAGCAAGCCTTACCCGTATGTTTTGGAACTGCTATCTTCAGCTTTCTCAAAAATAAAATTTGTTTTGCAGCTCAGAAGCTTAGCAGTTGTCCTAATTTCTGGATTTTCACTTTGGTACTCGCCTGCGGTAACATCGCCTGGTGCTCCTCCAAGCCGGGTCCCACATGCCGGATCCACATCAGCACTGTGATTGTCACGGTGAGCAGCCCTTTCCACAAAGCTTCCCATATGGCCTGTCTGCTCAGGAAACATTCTGCTGAGAATAACAATGTTAGATAAGATAGATAAGGTTGAGAATAGGCCAGTATTCTTCATAGAAAACAAAGAGTAGAAATTATCTCTTCACCTCCTCTCATCACACTTTTTTCCTGGAAAAAAATTAGGCAAGGGCAGCGACTGATAAACAGAAGGGGAATCTGCCTCTTACAATGCCCTTTCATCTGTCTTTCCACTTTTTTTTTGGAAAGTCCATGGTGGCTTAGAAAGGAGTGACTGATGGAAAAGGAGAGAGGCTAAGTTCTGCTCCTAAACATGTCAGCTGTAAACTTCAAACCTGTCGGTTTATACCCAAGGCACGTCCAAGGTTAGCTTATCCTGAGCTTCAAAGGCCCAAGAGAGACACCAGGTCATGTCAATGGAATGAGAATCATTTCAATTTTCCGACCCGAAATGACCGGTCTTTAATCTCCTCTGACATCTCACTGCTTTATATGTGTTTGTGAATGAAAGCAACCAATTAACGCTGTGCTTCCAGAAAGATGTAGAAAGTGGAATTTAGACAGGCTATATGGACAGTGACTGGGGAAACCGGGGAAAAAATGCAAATCAAATTCCATGCCTTATAGTGATCACATGCCTCTGGCTGTACGCTGTCTAACATCCATTTAGCAGATTCTTTTTCTAGTAAGATGACTGTATTTCATTATAAAATACACAAGCAACAAGTAAGTCAAGTGGAAGGTGCAATGCAGCAATTAACAAGTGGGCAACATTGGGGCAATTGTGCACTTTCTTAGAAGCTACTCTCTGATTGCACCAAGCAGCACAGTCTCTTTACATTCATCACAATCAATACATGCATTTCGTACTGTGAACAGGTAAGTTATTACTATGCATTTTACTGTACTATGCATCTTCCAGGGGAAATAAGAGACTAGAAAAGCACATTTTCAATGGAAAATGTAAAATGACCCCCTGGGTACAAAGAATGTGACCTGTAATCTTGCTGCAAAATAATGTAAATATCTGTACATCATGAATTAGAAATAATTTCTGCCTGAAAATATTCTAGCACATCTCTTTCTTTAAAAGTCTACAGTCATTTTAGGGGACAATATTTATCTGCATCAAATGTGATATTTTCCGGGTTCCGAGCTTTGTATATAAATATAAAATTGCAAAGTAGATCAGTGAGAAAGGTCAGAATATTTTTGCTTTTGTTGGAGTCCCAGATGAGACCAGGTCTCTTTCAGCGTCACCTTTCAGTGACCTTTCCGACCAGAGCCAGCTAGAGAATCTACTGCGCAAGGCTGAGTTGGACCCCTGCTTTCCTGCTATTATGGGTTAAAGAGGCAACTCCGGCCGGCACCTAGCTGAAGTCGGGGATTGTATTTTCCAGTATATATCTTCTTGGTAATTTTGATCCCTCATATCCATCCAGCCTTCCATTTTCCATAAGCATGACGGTGGCGTGCCTGGAGCCCGTCCCAGACATAAGGCAGGGGACAGAGCAAATGGGATATCGGTCCATCACCGGGCATCTGGGCAGTAATGTGTTTAGTAAATAATATGAATAATATTAGGACCTCCTTCATCCATAATTCAGTACATGAAAAATTATCTTTATAATTAAATCTGTATAGGGTCTCTGTGTGAGTATGTTTGTGTGTTCATCATTCTTTGTGTGTCTGTCCGGTTGATTTATTTAAGCTTGTGTGTTTAAGCCTGGGTAGAAAGGTCTTTTTATTTGAACCCAAGGTCTGAGCAGGAAATATTTATGAGGATGAACATTCAGATGGTTAATGTCAAATATAGACCCATCATGGGTATTCTCTGAACTCCCCGAATGTCTTATGCAGACTCAAGAACCCCCAGCCTGACAGACGTGTGGAAGAGGATTCCACGTGACAGCACACTTACCGCGACAGGCTGCGCGAGCACTCAGGGAGCTGCTGAGAGGGGGGACGGCAGCTCCTGCTAAATATTTCTTGCCTGTCTGGCATCCAAAACACGAGACAAATTCTCATCAAGCCCAGACTCACTGGTTACATTACAAGAGTCAGACACAAAAATTAGCATAGCAAGCAACAGATGATCGGCTTTAAACTCACTGCAACGCCTGTGTGGTAAATAGGAAGATCTTCCCCGATTCTACAATGAATCAAGAGGGAAGCATGCAAATACATTAACTGTGATCTGAAATAGTACGAAGAGACAGCATTATGAATTTTTCCCTGATACTTGTTCCCACGTTGCAGTACGGTCCAGGGGGACTGACAGCACCCATGTGTATAATGTGGCACGAGTGCTTCGCACGGTGTCTAGAGATGGCTGTATTTATCCCCAAAAGCAGATGCCTAAGTGGCTCCCCCCCATTCCCATGGGAGAGAGTAACTGCAGTGCGGCCAGCTGGCTCTGGTGTCATGGATAAACCCCCCCTCAAGCCCCCCACCCTGGACATTAAATCAGCAGCGTGGCCCTCCGCTGCCCACCTTTTCCCGGGTCCCTCCACATTCTCAGTCAGGCAGACAGTCAGTCTGAGTTAAATCATTTAAAATGCCTGCAGCTGTCACGGAAACTCAAACACCCGCGCCCCCCCCCAGGGGAAGCTGGGCTGGCCAAGAGGTTAGGCCCCACAAGGAGGGAGCTCCCCTCAGGTCAGGGCACCAGGCTCCGCTTGATCCTTATCTCCCATATAGCCAAGGTCAGTGCCTTTAATTTGTCACAGAAAAATAAATTCTGGTCACAGATTATTAGAATACAGGAGACGCCAACGCAATGGGGAGGTCAGGTGCCTCTGATCTACCCTGATTTTGCAAAGAACTGTGTGTAACGACCCCCCTCCCCCCACCACCCCACTGCCGATAAGGGCACATACTTTAAAATCCTGTTCTGACTACCCGAAAAATGTTAATCTTGATTAAGTCAGGGGAAGCATCTCTGAGATGGGGGAAAAAAACACCAGCAGTCACAACAACACAACAGCTATGAAGCTCAGGTCACTGTTGATTCGGTTACACTTTTAATTGCGGCGATGCGTCTGGTTGTTACAGCTGTGATTTGTCCCAGAGAGGCGCAGCATCAGGGAAGCAATTAATATGAAGTGAGCAGAGCAAAGAGTCGAAGCTTTGGAGAAAAATATGCCGGCTATATAATGTGACATCAAGCGTTTTAACTGTTATTTCTCATACTGCGCAAAGTAATTAGCGGAAGAAAAAATATATATACATATATTTAGGCATGGGGACACACAGAAAATCTCCAAAATCTACTCGGAAGCAAGTGAAGCTCTTTCGAATATGTTTTATAGTACTGTAGGTATACAACCAATGACAAATAACAACAGTCACCGCCAGGGGGCAGCCTTTGCCATGAATGACGGAATTTCAGCGTCGCTAAGCCGACAGTCATTCTTGCTTGTCATCAACAAGAACAGTGCTTTTTAATCGCCGTCGGGTATATATACCACCGTTACAATAACAGCTTATTCGACAGCATTTGTGAGTATGTTTGACTGACTTTTATTATCTACATTTACCTTTGTTTTGTTCAGTCTTAAATGTTCGGGAAGTAAAGATCTCTTTTTTTCCTAAGATTTTGTTTTCAGTAACAACAGAATACACATTATTCATGCAGGTTTCTGAAAGAATTACACACTAAATTAAATTTGTTGTCTCACACACACACACACACACACACACATATGCATAAAGAACCGTATCACTGAAAAGTAAATATACATCAAACATAAAAGCAAATGGCTATAAGCGCAGTGGTTCAGTTCTGGGTCTGATGTTTAAAAGCAGCGGTCGGTAATACAGATGTGCTGTCACCAGCTGCCAGTGGAGATGGAGGCAGAGCCCTACTCCCGAGGTGGGGAATTACGTGTGAAACATGGCAGCTCCACGAGCTCACATGAGCTTCTGTAAATCAGTCTTATGCATGAGCTCACCGGGCCCATCTCTGATCGATGATTGGATCGACTGGCCCGCTGTCTCAAGCCTGCCCCCATGCAAGATTTAATCAAAGCTGCAGTCAGAGGCCTTTAATTCAACCACTGGAACATCTATTCTTTTCTGAAAAGTATCACTGTTTAGTGGGCAGGAGCATTATGCGTGAGGAAGGTTGATGGGTACGTGTGGCCACCGCTGTATTCATTACCAATGCACTGCCTACTTTTCCCCAGAAAAGAAAGAAAAACTCAACCTAACTGTCTACTAGGAAGCTTCTTCTCCTTCTCCTGGTCATCAGCGCAAATGACACTTACATTCCTCTGTCCTCTTTGAATGGAGGGGGTCTGACATGGCTGCCATCACTGCTTGACTTTAGTCATGCTTTTCACCAACTTCCCAAGCTGGACCCCGGCGGAAAACGGTGGGAAAGGTCCGGTTGGCTTGCTTCTGCTTATTTCTCCCATTGCAATCGAGGAACTGGGCCGCTGAGCTGCTTGCAAAGTGGTGACAGCATAAAAATTCAACGAACGAAAAAGCAATCAATATTTTGAGTTTTCTTTTGCAATATTTAGAATTTACCAGATTTTTAATGGTTTAATGTTTTGATAATCTGTTCAGTTAGAACTACATATTAAAAACAGAATTTAATATTTGGGGCAGGCTTTAATTACAGGAAAACTATACAGTGCTAAAATGTTAAATAGAAATGCAATGTACTGGTGATACACTCAGAATTAATTCAAAATTAATATAAAGTCAGTTTTAAACAGTCATAAAAAACTCACAATCATTACATGTAAATTCCTTGATTAGCTGCCACTGTTCTAATTATTCTCAGAGTAATATTTTCAACTTCAATTTTCACATGTGTAGGCTAAATAAATGGCGATAACCCCATTCCGTGAGTTTGCCTCCGCAAAAAGATACACTGTAGTTTTAATTACCTGACCAAACATACATAGAATATTATGACTTTTTAAATTTGAGGCTGACTCTAGCCCCACTGGCTCTCCTACGCAGAGGATCTGTGTGATGCTGGTAATTTCACCTCTACAATATTAACAATAAGTGCCAACAGCACCAGACGCATGGTGGGTCCTGCAGATGTCCTCCGTCAGGGGGCTGCATTGGCCAAACCGTAGCGTGAGGTGCCCTGGGGAAGGTGGCCTCGGCTGGGTTTGCTGTAGGTGTTGGACTGGCCTGGTGGCTTCACGGCTCTCCCCGGCCTGGCGCACATACTAGGGTGGCGGTACAAACCCAAACAAGGTGTCTCACACTCTGTTCAAGGTCAGCACAGGAGTGGGGGAAAAATGACATTTGGTGACAGCCCAGCGCTGTCCCCTGCACAGATGCCCCTCACGCCAATCCGGCTCTTTGTTGTCCTGGTTTCCCTTCTATGCGGAGCTGTAGCTCTTCCCAGGTCCGTGCTGTAAACACGGCAGTTGGGACGTGAAGGTGATTCCCAATAAGGCATCATTTCCATTGACACATTTTCGCTTGATGATTTTATTACAAAAAAGGTTTATTTACCCTACGCTGAACCTCTGAATAATAAACTCACTTGAAGATACAGAAATTACTTTGAATCGTATTAAATGTGACGTACAGTGTCTTCCTGTAAGGGTCACAGTGTGCCTGACCGTTATGCTACACATTTGCGGTTGGTGAATTTACATATCTTAATTGACTTTGTTTGGCACACAGAATGTCATTGGTCAGGGGACAGCCGTGAGCTTCTCCTTCTTGCTCGAGAGAGACCAGGGAGATTCCTTTGACTTTCAGTATGGCCCATTCAAGACCGCCCCTCCAATGATTCAAAAATACATAATTTCTTGCACTCAGACACATCATCAGTAATCACTGATGATGTGATTAACATCTGTATAGCCCATCATTCTTGGTGTACATCTCTATCTGGGCCAAACCCGGACCAACCTGGCTCTGCGCCGTTAGCCGGACCTGCAAATTAGAAATAAAGGAAAGCAGCTGTATGGGTTTAATGATGACAATAAACCTCCTTTCTTTAAAGACCTATGCCTGCAGCTTTGATTCTGGTAGAGTGTGGGACGGGAAGGAGCTGTAATGGAGGATGAGATGGCTGGCCACCCCCCCGGCTGGACGACTGCTGAGGCCCGCGCTCATTCATTGCCAGGGAATAACACTCTTTGGCTCCCACCGCTGGTCCACAGTGTCCAGCTGGTCCACAGCCCATTACCCACGCCACCATGGGGTGGAAGCCTCATAATCTGTCCCTGCAACCTCCTTCTGTGTCCCTCATCTCTGCTGCGTCCCCAAGAGGAGCAGACCTGCGGCCACAGGAGCTATAGGGCTCTACGGTGAATCCTTACAGGCATATGGCGCTCTCTCCCCATCGCAGCCTTGCAGCAAGACCGGGGAGTGAAAGAGACATTCTCTTTGTAAAGGACCTCATCTCGGCACATGGTGAATAAATGAGCATAATAAGCATCAGTGAGATGTGTCTACAGCCAGCAGCTTCCAGAGCTGGGGCGCGGGTTTGACTCAGATCTGCTCGACGCCATGAACGGCAGCAGCACCCTATTATGGCTCCACTCCGTCGTATTTACTTATTCAGAAATTTGGCACTTAATCGTTCGGATCAATGTTAGCTGTTTTCTGCAATTAAATGAAAGCTAGCACCCCCGTGGCTATATTGCAGTTACCATGGTTTCAGACTACAGAGTTTATAAGGTGTGCTTACAGATATAATGAGCTTTAATTGAAAAAAACTACTTTCCGGATTTAGTTTTAATTACTAGCTCTTTTCTCAAGCTTTGAAAGAGAAATGGGTTATACGTGACAAAGTGCTAATTTGATCCATTAAGTCAAAGAGTGTGTGTGTTTTCACCTTCCTTGCGGCTCTTCGAGTGAATAAACTTCAACATTAGCAGCTGTTGATAAGGACTCTTCAGTATTTTTCTAACCTCACACCAGCGAGGCTTTGCTGGTGCACATGGGTACTTAAGATGCATGCCGTGGTTTCGCCAGTGCATTCTCTGGATGAGTTTCGCTGCAGAAAAGTCTGTCTGGAACGTGAAACCAACTGCGGCTGGAAACATATGTAACTATTTTTAATGTCTGTTGTCATGGCAGAAAACCCGAAAAAGAGAGGCTCCTCTTCCCGCTTCTTTTCTTTGCTTTGACTTTCTCCCCGGAATTCTCCCTGCCTCGCAAACATTTACTGAAAACATTACTCACCTCCTTGTGTAAGTATGTCATGCCTCCCATGCGCGCGCTGCTCCGTGAGCGCGAGCTTATGCGCTCCATCTGGGGCTCTTGCGTAACCCGCAGAAACGGAGACCTCTATTTGAAGATTTTTCTCTTGCGCTCCTTGCCAAGATACATCTTTCAGCTCGGCTGGCTATTGGTGGCCCTTTTTCCACTGCGGAAAAAAAGTAATGTGGTATCGATTATCCAAGAGGTACAATTCAAACAAAGTCCCGGGGAGAAATTTCTTAAAGAATCCTTTCCACAATTGAAAACTGAGAGGCAGCGTTTTAAGGTCATAGAGTGGGTATAATATTCAGAGACAGTGACACCTTAAACACAAACCTCAGAGTTTATCCCTTACTGCTTAATGATAGCTATGCAAAAATATGCTTTGCTTTGAAATGCTTTTTAAAAATAATTATTTAACCTTTATTTTACCAGACAAAGCATTAAGGACAGTTTATTCACAATAGCAGCTTGGCTTTTCCTGGGGTGTTAAAATGAGGTGTTTGCAAGGAAAGATATCTGCCATCAGAGCATAGCTTGGCGTGTAGTAGATCACAAATAGACTTCTCCTATTTAACACAAGTACAAAGTGTAGCTTTAGACGGTACAGAGCAAAGTGCTCTTATTAGTGCCTTGGTATAGGCTTGTGTCTACGGCACGCCCCCTCGCCACACCTTCCGTTTGCACTGTGGTGGACGTCACTTGTGGGTGTGGCAAATGGAGAGGGATGGGCTGGTTTTGGTGAGCAGATTCTTTGGATAGACCGAGTTGAATTTCCGGTTTCCCTGAGTCTCTGTTTAACCATTTCCTCGCCCTTAGCTCGAGAGATAGTTGAGGTTCCAATTCCCTGCCATACCACACCATCATGGCATGGATGTTGATGCCAGATTAATATATAGTGACAGAACATACAGTGAACTGGAAAATGCATAGTGGTCACAGAATTGCAGTTGTAGATTATAATCCTGAATGAACTGAAATTGTATTGAAATGACAGTTACTGGTATGTATATCTCATTCACCTAGTAGTCTTTCAATCTCATCCCCAGAACAATGTGGCAGTGTCATCCTTGAAATTATATCGGAAAACACGGGGCACAAGATGCCAGTCCACCGAGGCCCACGTCATCACACATGCTGTGGGCAATTGTGTGACACCAGTTCACTGCCTGTTCTTGGACTGTGGAAAACGGAGAACCTTGAGGAAAGCTTCACAAAAATGGTGAGAACGCCACACACACGCACACACACGCTCAGCAGGAGGCGGAATGCAAACCCCCTGCCCATTACCATACATAATAAAAATGTGCAAAGGAACACGACCACAGCAGACATACTGAAGTATAATTTTGAGGACTGTGGAATGGCTGACACTGAAATGAATGAAAATTAAAGCTCTTACATTCTGAGTACTTATGGCAAAGCTTTTGGTATCGTAATGACTTTATACTGAACCAGCAGCCTTGCTTAAGCATCTTGGCCTATTTATGATGCTGTGTAGGTCGTCTGCCTTTTGTGAATAAGACTGGGGTTCAGATCTCAGTGTGGGCTGTCAAACTACAATATTACAGAAAGGCTACAAAAAGATAATCTTCAAAGCCATGTGAATAGGTACGAGAGTCAACATTAAGTGCATTTGCTTTTATTTGCAGGGTTCCAGGATGTACTTCTTGTGGGAAGAAGCCTGGAATACACTGGCACTTTGAAGAGGATCTTACACGGACTGGGCGTGTTTCGTGCAGGAGATGCCGGTTAACAATGTTTTACTTTGCTCTCTTTGCGTTGAATCTTTCAGATCGAAATGCGACTGAGGATGGAAATGTGGAGAACATGGAAATAGCTGCTGCTATATATTATTTGACGGTGAAGACTGAGTTATGCAAAAGCATTCATGTTTAAAAAAAAAAAAACTACTTAAAGAAAAGGTATGTCAGAACCTCTGTGCTGTTGTCGATGGAGAATAAATGGGTTATACAAAAGACAGACTTACCAGCATTAGCTAATATTACCAAAGAAAAACTAAGCGCTCCTATCAGATGTTAGCAACATATTAGTAAATTTTATGGAATTTGAAGTGTGTCTACTCTACACCTTAGACCAGCCGTGTTTCAGCGGTAGGCCTGCCTTGATGGAGGCTGAGTGCAAACAGGCAGGCGAAGTCAACCAGAGACCATATATTACAGGGTTTTCAGTTTCAAATCATTGACATACCAGTATTATTAGCTTCAAGTCATTTGGAAACAGACAGTGAGTGTAATTCTAGATCACAGCAAAATATGGCAGCATTTCCAGCTCCAGGCAATGCGGTACTGTTTCCATATTTTGAATTACATATCTATCCGGCCTCGGCACACCACGAAACATAAACATCATTGTTCTACGCAGCTATTATTTGTCCAGCTATACTGTGTAGAGAGAACAGGTTGCACCTACAATCTGCATGAACATGGCGGAAAAATCAATGAGAGTATAAGAGTCTTCTGAAATAAATGAGCAAGAATTCTAGAAGAACTTCACTCTGCATCTGACCTGGCATGGCGACGTTCTGGCCCATGCTTGCCATGGATGCCGATGTGTTTCTGCTCCAAGTATGCAGTGTGCAATGCAGTCCCAGTTATTAGGAGATGATAATGAGGTGCAATGCTCAGATATTAACAAACAGTGGAAGAACAAAGGAATTGCAGATACTGCTCAAAGTTTAAAGGCACATAGGGGAATCTCTGAAACATTACCCCTTACCTGCAGCAAGTTCCTCAATGTACCAGAGTGCTATGACAACTACCCTCATTATTTGCTGGGCCTACGGTGATATGAATGATAATTTACTAGGATACACTGTATTAATCAATAACAGCAACAGAGTGTAATACATTGTGAAAAGTCCTCTTGTCTTTTTAAATGTGTTCATGGCTATTGTGAGGAAGGTCTTTTGTAGGGCAGAGATACCAGATAAGCAGGACAGTGTGGTAAATAGTGACTTTTCAGGTGTAACAGGAATTGCAGTGCAAACCATAGCAGATAAAGGAATTTGCTTGGTTCGAGTCCAGCCATGAGCACAAATTTACTTCCCCAATGTACAGACCTTACATAGTTCTATCTGCACATAATTATGGTAATTGTAATAGATTGAATGTGAAATGAAATACAAACAAGTGTTTTCAGCAATTAGGTTTGGGGAAGAAAAATGCAAGGAAACATGTCGAGTCACCTCATTATCTCTGTATTATAATGCAGAAATTCTTTATTGCGGCGTACAAGCATGTATTCCAAAGATACACAGTTAACGGGGCAAATTGTTTTTACTGGAAACAGCCCTTGACAACCATTCAAGTTTCCAGTCACTGGGTAAAAATCCCTTTTCTTTTCCAGTATGAGAGCTCAGTGAGGGAAAAAACAACAAAAGAAAACAGACACAAAATCTGGAGTATTTAAAGTTATTGGGATGTAACCAATCCGTGCACTGGGGTAATCATTTAGGCATATGGGAAAGATCAAGGGGCTCTCAGCGAAATGCTGGCTCCTCATTTATATTTTTTTTAGTCTGGCTAGCAAAGCCTCATTGATGAATATGGTACTGTTCAGGATTCCCATATACACGTCTTTTAAGGTTCAAATTAACATTTTTTGTTCCAGATTCATAACTAAACAGGCAGTGGAATGTTACAATAGCGAAATGTGTTATCAAGTGTAATCAGCTATTTTGCAGTTTAGCTCATGCCTAGCTTATATTTTTCAGCCCTCTACATAAGCATGTAGTACAAATAAGCCCATTTTTTCCACTTTCATTTATTCTGCAATTAATTCATATTCTATTTTTTTGTGTTGATTCCTGTCTAGATATATGTCAAGTAATATTATCAATGCTATTAATGCCAGTGGCATTTTTGAGATTCACAACACTAAACATAGAATACTGTAAGTAGAATCTGAGTATGTATTTACAAACAATACTAACTTTTAAAAATTAAAAGATCAGCATAGGTTTGGTAATTTTGGTTTCTTTTATTTGGATACTCAATATACAAATAAACTGGATGCTAAATTGGATGGTATTTTAGGTGTGAATGCCACAGTGTAAGAGGCCAGCAAATTCCAAAAGTAACCACTTCCAGCAAAATAATTAAAACTTAAGGCAAAACCCATGGCAATTTAATGTGTACTTATAAGTCAGAAGGCAATGTATACTGTGCCAACAATGCTCAATGAATCAGATTTGATATTTTAGTTGCAATTTGATATCACCAGTGTGAACAGTGCCTGATGTAACACCAGGCAGGCATGTATCAGAAAATCCAACATACTGGACATGCCTAGACGCTATCCTTCAGGTTCATGTGACTGTCAGATAGAAACTTGCAACCAAACTGTTTTTTTTCTCTAGACTGACACAAAGCCAGATCATATTCACAATTCCCTAATTTCGCAGATAAAAAACAATAGACATGACCACGCAAACAAAGTTATTCAAACACCACTTTAGTAGATGATTATTTTCCTCAAAAAAAAAAACAAACAAAAAACACTTCGAAATGATTTCCACGTTGCTTTGCATATGCACAATAAGTCAATTAAAAAATAACGATAGCAAAGGAGCCCCGGCTTTCGGCTGCCTGGAAGCGCGCTTGGGCGAGACCTGCGCCGCGCAGGTGGCAGGGGGGCTGGAGCGCGCGCGCTGCCCTGCCCCGCGGAGTCGCGCGCTGGCCCTTTAACAAACTTTGCCGCGAGCGCCTCAAGTTTGTTCGGTTGGCGTACGGCCGCCTAGGAGTTCGGGACTTTCGGGCTGCGGACCTCGCCGCGAAAACAGACGGTGCCGCTCTAATTATGAGCGGATGTTGGCGGGACGGGGAAGAAAACACGGCAAAGGGAGTCGGCTTTGAGGAGAGCGCGTCGGACGGGAGCACGCCGGGAACGGGAAGCGGTGCCCGCGTTATGCCCGTCGCTCCTGGGGGTCGGAGTATAGCGAAGGCGGGCCGCGGGCTTCCGAAAAGCCCCGCTTACGACTGAGAGCCGCTGGCTTTGCGAGCGCGGAGGTGCGGAGCTCGGCGCCGCGGCTAACGCTAGCCGGCTAGCCGCCGCGCCGCGGTCATCCCGGGGGCACAGGTCGGTAGTCGGGCACTTCGTTAGTTAGTTAGATAACTAGTTAGCTGAAAGGGTGCTTTGGTAACCTTGGTAACCGCCGACGGGGGATAAGCAGCGAGGTGCGAAAGACGCGCTGCGAGGGCTTGCGGGCTCTGACGGCGTTACTGTCGGGATGCTCCGCCCGGACCGCGGCCACCTACCCCTAGCTGACGGCGGCTTCCGGTTCGGCTCCTTCGGCACCCGTCGCCGGACGGCGCTCCCCCGTTAGAGGCGGCCCCCATTACGCCGGCCGGCGCTCGGGCCTTCGCCGCACGGGCCCCCGGCGCCTCTTCCTCCCCAGCCCTTACTTTCCTTCCCCTTTCCCGGTGACACCTGTTGCTCCAGCTTCCGACGTCGGCCTCGGGTCCCGAAGCGGAGCCTGCATGAGGATAACGACATGAAAGTGACCGTGACTTTCGGCAGGACCGGCGTGGTCGTTCCGTGCAGGGATGGCTGGACGGTGCGGGACCTCATACAGCAAGCCAGCCAGAGGTACAGGAAGGTGCTGGAACAGGTAGCTGCCCCCCCGCCCCGCACTAATGTATCCTATGTGTATATAACCCTAACCCTCTCTCACACACACACACACACACGCATCATGTCCGAGGTAATCTCGCACCTGACCTTTTGATCCAGGTGGGCGTTTAATAAATCAGGGGGTGTTGAATCTTCGTAGAGTTTTTATTTTATACTTCTTAGCAACTGCAAATTGCCTAAAGGTACAAAAGTGCAGTTTCATTAAGTTGCTATCGACAATGAAATATCATCACACAGCTGCTGCCTTTTTACGGGATTAAGTGAACCATAAGATTGAACATAAGCTGTCTTTTCCACCATGACGTCATCGTTTCGCTGTTGGGTTTAGTTACAGGCTTGGGGAATGTATCTATCTGTTTATATATATTTGTTCGTTTGGCTTTTGTTGATTTTTTTTATTAACTTATGATTGGACTATTTCTTTTTGCCGAATGGTAAAATTTTTCAAGCCACTTATCCTGGTCAGGGTTATGGGTGAGGCTGGATGCTAGCACAGGTATCACGGGGCAGGGGTACACCTCTGCTCCAAATTAATTGTGCATTTCTTTGTACATATATTCTCCAGATCTGGTATAATACTTAACATGATTTGTGTTAATTTGAACTGATAAGTAGTTAGACCAAAGCAGATAAGCAGTTGATTTTCAGTACAGAAGTAAACACAGATAAGTTTGACAATTATTGTTTTGCTTATGGCAATAAATGGGTTTGCTTATGTTGTCATTGGCCAGTTATGATTTATCATAAAGTTTCCAGTGGTGTGTAAGAATCTTGTTAAACCATATAAAATATTAGTCATTTATATAATAGTCATAAGTAGACTTCAGCGAGAGTTTATTTAATAATTTTTAATAATCCTGTTGAAAACATCACAGGTTGCCCTAGTTAGCCCTTTGTTTTGCCTATGTGGTGTGTGTCTGATGAATTAACTCTAAAAAGTCATTGCACAAGGGTTTCCTCTGCTCTGGACAGTGTTTTTAATTAGTCCATGTTTGTTTGTGATTTCACATGAATGAAATGAAACTTTAAATAGGACCAGGAAGGGATCACATTTGTTGTTAGGTATTTTTGATTTTTGTATTCATAATTGCCCTTGTCTGCTAGACAACAACTCTTATCGGCCAATTATGTGGAACATAAATCATGGTTTTATTTTTGTTCAGTTTGTCAGCATTAATTTGTTGCACTGCTAAAGAAATGTTTTGGCACCTATCTTAGAAGACTTACAGGGCCAATATTAAGCTTCAATAGGGGAGCCAAAGATGTGACTTTAGCTGATTTAATAAAATATTTTACCCACTAGACAATCCGACATCCCACACCTGGTCCAGTTCAGATGAACTGTAATTACCTCTGGGTTTCTGTAGGTTTATGTAAATTAAAATACCATGTATATTTGATCACAGTTTTTAATATTCCAAGACTTTTGGGAAATGAATCACTTCTGTGAAATCTTTGTCCACTAAAATTAATTTATGGAATATTAGACTTTGAGATGTAACAGATGGGGCAGATGTGACATGTTCAATCTCTTTGCAGCCTGAATGCAAATCAAACTATATTTTTTAATGGCACCCTAGCACCCCAGTGAACCTCTGACCCGAATGGAAGGAAGATCTGTGCTTGTGCCTTGAGTTATTCAGACCATATTGGTGAAATTATTTGAACAGCACCGGGTCAGAGTAATACAGCTTTACATTTAGGACCGTCTCACTAGGCCATTAAAACGAATTGGTCTCAAAGCCTTTCTCCACACATTAAACTTTCTCTGTCAGATTTGGCATCTTTGTGTTACTGTGCATTACAGTACTTCACCATCTGGAGGTGTGTAACTTCATTCATTTATTCCATGGTTTTGTAGCTTGTAGGTGTCTTACAGGCCTTCTTGAAGCTTCTCTAGTCTGTATTGTCATCTATAATTTTTTATTCTTGCCCTCATTTCTATCTGTTCATGTGTGTGTTGACAGTGGAAGTTAAAATAAGGAGCCATTGGGAGATGCTCTTGGTCCAGGGTTATTTCTTCTTCCAGGCTACTTAAGATTTTCACCCTGCATAAATTGTGTGTGGACACATAGATCATCGTCGGTAAGATTAGTGGGGAAACAGCCTGCATGCTGACCCACAGGCTTGAGATGGAGGGCAGTGGTTCTGAAATGGTCGGGGGGGGGGTGCAATATGATATTCTAAATATGCTAAAAATAAGTTTTTAATCTCTTTTCAACCACACCCCATATCCATGTGCTTGGTGAACCACTGATGTTGACAGTGTTGGGGAAGTTACTCACAAAGGTTATCAAATACAGAGAAGTCCAGAAAGTACAAATCAGACCAAGAATTAGTTTCAAACGACCAGTTATGTATAAAGAGTCACAGAATACTCAAATGGGTGGCCTAAAACAAACGTTTGGTTGGGATTAATACTTAGTGGACCTGAACCTGTCTGTAATGGATTACTTTGGTGAGTAACTTCCCCAACACTGATGATGCGGAGCACAGTGGTTTCTGTGTGTTTCTGTGGGACCAACATGAAGCTGCTCGTGCTGCCAGCTGTCTTGCTTAACTCTGTAGCTCGGGCGGTTGCAGGATAACAATGACCATGCTCTATGGTGCCTCATGGGGAACCATTCTTTGAGATAGTGACACTTGTGACTTTGTGGTTTTTTACGAACTGCTAGCCTTGGTGGATCTGGCATTGCCTGGTAACAAGTGAAATGGATCACCACTTACTTTTTGTCTTTTTTTCAGAGATGCATGTCTCTAGCCAGGTTGTTCAGGTGGGAGATGCCTAATGTGGGAGGTATCTGCCCTAGAAGTTTCGGGCTTCTCTACAATATAATAGAGTGAATGGCGCTCTTTCTGTGGTGATTACAGCGCCAGCAAAATGAATTTGAAAAATTCCACGGCAATGTCTCTTACCAGAAATCATGATCCGGTTACTCAAGATAATCCACAGACTTTGTAGTGAGCAGTTTAATGTGAAAACTATTTTCTTCTGCCAAATTCCACACACCAATCATATCACTGCACAGAAGATGAAAGCACGAGCACCCCGGCAATATCTTCTGTAATAGTAATTTTTATTTTTTGTGGACATTTGTGACAGGCCCTCTTCTACGTTTATATAGGCAATAAAAACACCGTTCTTTTCTCTCCATTTCTAATTTTCCTAGAAATGCTGTTAACTTTTTTGTTTCCAAGTATTGGAATCTGCAGGAGTTCCATATAATCTGTTAATGCTAGTTTAACCATATTTTCCTTTAGTTTATCAGAAAATTGTTATTGACAAACTGACATATACGAGACGCAAAAGTGAATCTCTGGCCTGCTTTTCCATTTGTGGTTGCCGTCTTTGTTGGCAGCTGAACAGCTCTAGTGCAGGTTCAGTAATGTCTCGGGTCATCTTCATCGATCATCAGACCATGGGGGTGATGTCTCCTTTTTCCATGCATGCAGCTTTTTTCCGGGCCGACCTGCCAGCCCGCTTGTGCTCCATTACATGTCTTGGACAGAGGACCATCTGATCTAGCATTGATTTGCTCCTCCCGTCCTAAATGAAATGGCCTGTTAGGTAGAGAGCTGCTAATGTGATTTGCAAGTGGTCCCACACGCGTGATTTATGCGCACTTGTACCTCTCTGATTACATTGGTGGGGTATCGAGCTGTTGGGCCTCCCTGTGTTAGAATGGCGTGCTTCATCCTGGACGCTGAAATATATGAAGAGCCTATGGAGAGCCTTGGCAGTGTGACGGATGGAACCCAATGACACGGGGACTCCACATCCCAGCCAAGCTTTGTTTAACTGCTGGATTGGCATAGTGAAGAAACGGGACAACGGAAATCTAAAGAATCATGAAATTTATTTGATTTTCCTTTTGGCAGGGAAGGGGGGGTGGGGGGAGCACTGCATATAAGCTTCTGATGGCACATGTTTGTGTGTGACACTAAAGGGCCTTTAATGGCCGTCGCTGTAATACAGGGAGAGCAGAAGATGACAGTCACCCGATTCATCCTTTGCCACTTTTCCATTCTCACTGCCAGATTACCTTCTTTTAGCTGTGTTATCTCCCACAGGGGGATAGTTGTTCTCCTTCTTTTCCCTGGAAAAGAGGTGTTATCGCTTTTCTTAACCGCATATGCTGTTTTATTGGAGAATTAATCATTTTGCAGATGTAGTGTATTACTAATGTAGAATTATTATTAATAGCATTGGTCTTAGAATTGGGTTTTGTTTAACCAACTAAAACATGCTAATGCTGTGGCTTGTTTTGAAGTTGTTTAATCAGTGTAATGAATGGCCTTTCCGGGTTTGCGCTGGTGATGCTGCTCTGAGGGACTTGCTGACACAACCCTGCCGGTCGGCATCAGTGCCAGCGTGAAATCTGTGCTCTGTGTCGCACCTTCGAGTAACAGTGCAATACCACTGTTATCTCGGATATAGCGCGGGAAAGAGATTTTAATTACCGAATTTCCTCCTGCTCCTGTCTAAGTCTCACTAACTTGCGCTCTTGGTTTTGTTATGCAGATGGAGCATTTTCTTACAGCTGTGTAATTATGTGTTTAATGTGTTCCAGGATTAAAGTGCAGCAAGCAATGGCCTGCGTTCATTATGGAATGCTGCAGTAATCTGCAGCGCTTTGCCTCACTGAGAGGCATGGTGTTTCCTTTTGCTGGAGTGATATTTAACGGGAGCCTTAAAGCTGCGATTTTGAAGGGATTTGCTCTTTAAATATGGACTGCATTCACTGTAAGTCCTGCTGGCAAACCAACTTCATGTTTCTGCTTTCTTTAAAATATGCAGGGGAGCTTCCAGCATCTGCTGGGAAAGACATTGCTGCTGTGACCCCTTTGTTTTAAAGGCAGCCATTTGTGCACCTGTGAGTCCGGCCTTTAGGGAATTTCCCGGAGGGGGGCTGGGGAGGGGGGGTTGTTGTTTGTGTGCTAGCCTCTGGCCTGTGGCGGGGTGTGCGGACAGCAGGGCCAGGCCGAGCCAGGAAGTGCTTGGGAGTCATTCAGGAAGTCATTGGGCTGCTCCGACGAGCTCTTTAATTAGACAAGCGCCCGCCAGAGCCTCGCTGCTGTTTTTTCATTAAGCGTTCAGGGGAATGGCGCATGCCGGAATGTGGAGGTTGCAGCCCGAGGTGCTGATCCCACAGGAAACATGGTAATCCTGCCAGAAAACAAACAGTTAAAGCAAGCCTTCAGCCTGAAGCTTGGACTTTGTGCCCCATCTTATCGGGAATATCTTCGTTTCGATGGCAGGCACCCTTAGAGGTTGCTGGTCCCTGGGCGTAGTCTGCTGTAAGTAGCATCAAAGTATTGTGGACCAGTCAGAAACTATAAAGGGAGTAATGGGTGAAGTGAGACTTTAGTCACCAGCTGGTTTAACCCGGTTTCGATTGGTCAGTTTATTGATTCCCTTTCGTTTAAAGCCGGCAGTGACTAACAGCGCATGCTAATCCAGTCCCCATGGGTTTCAAGGCCTTGTTTCTCTCATTGCCATGTAATAGCGCCTCATGATGAACATGTGCCTCGTTGTAAGTGCCTTAAGCATTGTGATTCACTATAGAGCTGTTCAGCCCTGGTTCCTTCAGCTCCCTTTCAGTGGACTCTTCTTTGCGCCATGTCCTGGATTTTTTGCAGAGGCAGTTTGTGTCCAGCCCACGGAACCTCATATCTGCCACAGAAATGTGGATCTCAGTTGGCCAAACGGAGAGCCCTTACTGTAGTTGCACAGTCAATGTGGTGCTCAGATGCTCAGTTTCCCACAAGTGTTGCTGTTTTGCAGATGACATCTTGAATTTTCAAACTCTTATGTGTCATCTGTCTCCTTCCCTGTAATCCATATGAACTTTGAATTCCGGCGCAAAGTACTGTTTTACTGGATTCTGCTGGCTCTGTAACCCAAGCCCGAAACTTTGTGCCCCATCATCATTTTTGGGCTGAGTAACATCAGCAGTACCGGCGCTTGTCCAAACACAAGGCAGCAAGCACAGCAAGAGTTTCAAATGACTCGTATGTTTCTTTTGTTCCTTGGAGAAGCTCATTTCCTGTATCTCAGCAGGGAATCAGAGACCACCAGTGATTCCGGAGCTACCCTTACCCTGTTTTGTCCCCGGTTTTATTTCTCGCGCATTGTTGAGTTTAAGGTACGTCGATGGGACATGAATGAGTTTCGGTGCCCTTAAGGCACGCTTAGTTCAGCTGAGTAATGAGCCTGCTCCACTGACTAAACCCTGGGCAGGCTCATGTCAGTGACGGCGGAGGGAAACGATCAAAGAGCCTGGGAACATTTGGGAAGGAGTCTGCGACAGAACTGCACAGTTAATCCCAGTGTGTTGAGTCATCCCTTTTATTTATACATAAGGTGGTTCCTGATGGTCATGGTCCAGGATTGCCCTTGGGTCAACCTGTAGCCCCCGCGGTGAAGCAGACGGCGCGGCATGGGCCCGTGCCAGGCGGCTGGGGAATCTCATTTAGCTGCTGATTAAGCCCCCTGCTCGCAGGCTGGGGCGCCGGGCCGCAAAATATTCATTTCATTCCCTCTCTAACTAATGGAAAAGTATCTCATTCCACACGGGCACACAGTGCCCGATGGGGTGAAAGAAGGGGAAAAATTACTTTTATTAAATTCAATTCAGAGCCAAATTATGGGATTTTTATGTGACAGAAAGCACGTCGCAGAGCCAAAATGGTATGAGGGCCGGGGAGGTTTCAGCTGCGATAGACAGTACTGTCCGTTATAACGTTATTATTATTATTCCTTTTGACAGTCGTCATCACCATCACCATCAGCGTTGTTATGATGTTTGCCAAGGTTGCGAACACATTAGGATGGGTAATGGACCTCTGACATCTCTTAACAAAGGCGAAAGCATAGAAGGATCCCCGCTGATCATTGTCATCGTGATATTACAGACGTTCCAGAGATTGACAGTATCTCATTACTGCCCTCCAGGATGCTCCGCCCACCCCTGGGGGCACTCGGGCACACACACACACACACACACACACACACACACACACACACACTTGTTCCCCAGCGTAATGTGTCCTGCATGCACATTGCAGTTCCCTCTGAAAGTGGGCCTAACTGAACATAACCGGAACAGAATTCCTGAGGTAGTCAGGCAGGTTTGCTGTGCTACGGATGAAACGGAATTTGTGGAATGCCGCAGTGTCAGTTTAGCCAGTGTGCTCTCTCATATTAATAGACATGTCATGTGATCTCCACTGCCCATTCCTTGTCACGTTTTCTATAAGCTTCTGTATTTTGCCACTGTTCTTGTTTGAACCTGTTATGAGGTCAGCAGCTGTCCGGAGCATGTATACAGTGGCTGAACAGAGACAATGAGAAGTTTTACTGCATTCCCTTCGTATCATGTGACTTGGCTTGTGACGTATGCTGTGTAGTGACCCATAAATAACCGGGGTGTAACTTGAAAACCAGGGTAGCGCTGTAACCACTAGAAAACAATGTCTTTGAGCCAACCCCCAAGTACTGAAGCATCGCCATTTTCACCTGTAACCTGATGTTCCTGACCATGTTTGGATGGTGTTCCTGTTTTCTCTGTTGGTCACTGTACTCCTTGAGGGCTTCTCATGCGCAGTGCTTTCATAGCATGAGCTGGCTGTCTGAGCACATGCCGCTGTACTGACCTATTTTTGTCAGCCTGTTGTTTAATGCATGGTTTCGGTAATCAGTTAAGGTAGCGCAGTGACTGTGTGGCCTGTAGGGGCCACGTCTGTGAACTGAGAACTGTGAACTTTGTCATCTCAACAGCTCGACCTGGTTGCTTTTGGTTAGTCCAGCACTGTGTTTTTTTTGGCAGCAGGAAAAAACCAGAGTGCTTGGAGGAACTGCCCGGAGCTCGTGTGTGTGCGCGCGTGAGTGTTTGTGGGTGTGTCCTGGCGTGAACTGTCGTGTCATCACAGTGCCATTCAGTCCATCCATTCCCTGTGTTTCTACGGAGAGACTACCAACTGACCATAACTCTACTAGATGCAGACTGGAATGAATGTGCATAGTTCTCTTAAGCAGGACAAATCAGTAATTGACTTCTGAGTTCTGATACAGCGTATTGGTATGAGATTTGGCCGGAATCATTTTGAGCTATGGCTGCAATCACATTAGGCTTGCTGCCTGTATTGATTGTTCAAGCATCAACACGGCCAAGCGGTGTTTAGGGGGGATAAACTCCGGCAGCGTGAGCTGAGGCTTTGCTTGAGTAATGTGTTTGTTAAATATACTGGTGGGGAAGCTGGTTTTGGGCATCTGAAGTGCATGCTGTGATCTGTTTGTCCAAATGGCGTCATGAAGGTGCTAAACCACTGTCTGCCAATCTTTTTCAGTTTACAGACAGTGGGTTAAGAGCTTCATAACATCTATTACTTACCAAAAAATGCATATGCATCTAATGTTTATGAACTTTATAGGGCTTTCCTAATGGTAACCCTTGCATTTGTTAGAACCTTTATATTGCTGCATAATATATGAAACATGAACTGGTATAATTAATGCTCACTTTGCTTGTGAGTTGTACAGATGGTTCAGAACTTTGCTAAGTTAGAAAAGGAAGCTTCCCTGTTTAGGCCTTAAAAAAAAAGTGTTTTACAATGCTTTCATCACACAGAGCAGTTTTTTTCTTTTTTGCGGAACATTGCTTTTGTGATGAATGTACTGTGGGTAAAAAGAGCCCATTTGATTTCTCTTTTCTGCAATGCAGGACGGGGGCCTCCTGGTTCGAACGCACCACTTGGAGTACTGTGATGGGGGCATTTTGGACCCTGACGATGTGCTCACCGACCTTGTCGAGGACAAGGACAAGGTAGGGCTCCCTGCCCGCTCTCCCTGCCCATGCAGGAAGAGCTCCTTTCCACACAGGGATCTCTGCTGTCCAGACCCTGTGTGGCGAGGGTCTAGATGGATGGTATTAATCTCTGGGCCTGTTCAGAGTGTGCCATCTTCTCTGCGTTTGTCATCAGAAGGAGGCAGTCAAGTGAACAATCCAGGGTTGGGGACAATGCAGTGAGGTGATTGGATTGCTGGATCTCTTTGTCTGTGTGTTTCCATGGCGGGATCGGTAAACTGTAGGGCCGTTTTTAACTGGACAAGGGGACATTTTCCTCATAATTGAATCGCCTTGGACATTAGGTCCCTATCAGATGAGAAGCTTTAGAATTTGCTTCACTAATTAATACTGCTCTAGGCAGCGGTAGAAAGGGGTCCACACTGTAAAAGTGTTACCCGAAGAGGGCGCTGTTTGTGTGCGTGTGAGAGATGCCCCCCCGTTGGTGAGGCCTGAGCGCGTATTGAAACGTGGGGCGTCTCACAAGCCGGCGGCATGGCTGCTCGGAGCCGGAGTTCACGCGGAAATGGGTTTGTGCCACCGAGGTGAAGCCGGGTGAACGGAGAGGAAAATTACCGTGCTGACACTCGCTAATGGGGGGGGTGTGGGGACTCGCTGAGCCTGACAGGCCCTATATGCGTAATGCTCACAGGGAACATAGGGAAGGGGCCCCGCGTCATAATGTGCCGAATATGCCAGAGCCCTTCCTGCACATGCGAATGTCATCAGCGCCTTCTATTAATGTATGTCTGTAAAAACCCCAGCCATGTCCTCCGTTTGCTTATCGCCGCTCACTCGATATGGCAGATTTTTGTGCAAGCTTTCCTACAAAATCAGAGCTTAATTGGAGTTAATTAGAAGGGCTCTTATTTCAGCAATTATTAGTCATTCCACGAAATAGGAGAAAAGACAATATTAGTTTTTTATAGAAGATAGAAGGATAAAAAAAACGCATCACGATGATGTGATGTAGTCTGAGCTGAAGGGTCAGGCTGTCCGTGTCTCTGCCACAGGTCTTTCTTCAGCTTGCGGGGGGGGGGGGGGGGGGGGTTTCCGTGGAGACCGTTCTCCAGCATCCCGAATTACCACTTCAGTCTTTTTGCTTCTGCCATGTTGCTCACAAATGGCCTATTAGAACCTACGTCTTTGCATCGGAGACTGTCTGCATGCTGCATGGCGTTTGCGCACATTCTTCTTCTTTCCTTTCCAAGGCAAGTAACGATAAGTAATAAATGTAACTAAATGTAACTGAATATAAGCCAGAGGCTCTAATTAAAATGAGTCAAGGGAAGAATGACTTTGCTGTGCAATCTAGCAGATTAGCTTTTTAAAGTATAGCGCTGCATAGCTGCCCATGTCGATCTGCTCAGCCTGAGGGTCGGTAGCCTTCGCCGCAGGATGTGTGAGTGAGAAGTGTCTGTGCAGTCAGCCCTGAAAACCAGCAACATCAGTGATGGAGATTCCAGATCTTCCCACTGCCTGCTTTCCTCCCTGGATTTCTGTAGCCGCTGTTTCCATCAGCACACATGGCATTGTCACTAAAACGAGGCTATGACCGCATTCGGAAACCTGCCCAGGCTGCATTGTAGCATGTTCCCCTGTCGCATGGCTCCTTGGAGGTTTATGCAATGAAAGCTGCTTCCCAGTCAGGGGAACCTACCTGTGGCAGAGGCCTGCTACCTTATGACCATCACGCCAGCCCTGCTGCTGTCTTTTTATGTGGAGGAAGGCATAGCAGGGGGAGCACAGAATTCTCCAACTCCTCTTTCTGTCTGTTGCTGATTATGAGGATCTGTCTGCGTTTGTACGTGTCTCAGGGTCTGCCTGCATGTGTACCTCTCCCTTAGGGTTTCTAATCCATCTACTGGGCTTCGCTAATGTGTGTAAACACATGCGATTTTTGAAAAAGACCTGACCCACTTTCTGAGAGACTGCTTGCATGCTGCCCTCAGATAATATATTCTTAAGATGTGCTAATAAAATGCATACAATACATATTTATAAATCTGGAGGCACGAATGTGATGGTTCACCAGATACTTAGTCAGCATGCTTGGAATGATCCTGGAATATTCATTTTCTAAGATGATTTCAAAACAAGCAAAACAAATACTATCTTAGAAGGTGTAAGGGTCTTAATGTATATTATTTATATATTAATATGAAGGCAGTAACTTCTGAGAGGTGTTTTCTTTCAGTAAAATAATTAAGATTTAACTGAAATTGCTTTAACCCTCTACTGCCCTCTTGAGTTAGATTGTGGAACCGAAGCTAATTTCCATCTATATATCCCGTCTAGTAGGGAAAGCATAGCTATCTGCAGAAATACCACTTTTTCTACATTTTTCTTGAATTCTTCGGCTTACAGTGTTTGGATGTTTTTGTTTTTTCTTCTTTTCTTTAAGCGATATTTAGGAAACAGCCCCAGATTTGTATTCCCTTAAAGGTTACCACATAATGGGAAAAAGAGAAAACATTGTTGTTCGCATGAAATGATATTGATGTGTGTGCAGAAGGTTAATTAAAACCTGCAGTCATTCATCACGGTGCGGCGCGGTCCAGACGCCCCGCGGAGCCCGGAATCAATCACGGCACTCGGCTGGCCGCTGCGCTCGTGTGCGCCTCCCAGTCGTGCACGTCACACTCGGCAAGCCGGGGCCGCGGCCTGGGGAAAGCACTCTGTTTCCTGCTGCTGACCTGGGTTGTCAGGAGCCAAACTTCATCTCCGCTCGCAGTGTCTTGTGGCCTCTCCTGGGAGTCACAGCGTGACATGCTTTATTAGCTATGTTTTGGGGCTCTGGACTATGTCCCATCAATACTCTATTTTTTTTTTCAGTACTTGATGTTTTGTGAATGGAGCTCAAATGGAATACACATTATGTTGCATTATATTTTATGAGGAATACCTGCATGTCATCTTCAGGCTCAATTGGTCAAAAGTAAAACTGACACATCAATCTTTATTCTTAACAGGTGTTAATTGATTAAAAAAAAAATATATAAATGATTTGCATACAAAAGCAAGTAAATGGATAAGAGCACATGATGTCATCTTTGCATGTAATGGGGATGGAGTGTTTGCAATTCCAATGATTGCTTTTCCTAATAAGCGATCCCTCTGAAAGATTATCCGAAACACAGGCACTGCTTATCAAATACCCGCAGACAAATATTAAGCAAAATCACAATTGGCCTTGTTGGGTTTCAATGGATTCTGGTGCAAAGTCATAATTTATGTAATTTCCATTTAGGAAAATACTGATTTCCTGTTGGTTGCAGTCTTTGGAAGATCAACATGGTCCTGTTCTTCTGGTTAGGCTGTGTTGCCTGCTTATTAGTTTGTTAAATTACTCCTGTGCAGGTTATTGTAAGAAGCAGAGGCCTGAGACAGATTTATCTATTTAGCTGCCACAGAATGCTTCTCAGTTCTGCCGTGTATGTCTGAATGAGGAGGGCAGCATGAGAACCCAGACAATACTTGGCCTGCGTGGCAAGTCGTGAGAAGGGCTTCTGTAATTGGCTGCTAGCTGCATGCTTGAAGAATCCTCATGATTATCCGTTAACCATTCAATGACAACATTAAATCCAGTAATATTCCTGTAGAGGACCTTCGTTTAATAAAAAAATAAAAAAATAAATCTTGTGCATTTGTGGGAGGATGGCATAGTGGTGCAGGGGTTAGCACTGTTGTTAGCGCCTGTCGGAGCAGGGTTCGAGTCTCCGCTCCTGCACCCCTAGCCTCCGGGATAGTCGGACCCCCCCGCGACCTTGAATAGGACACGTGGTTACAGAAGATGGATGGATGTTTCAGAGTTACCCATTTGCTAAGCTGGCTGGGTAAATGTATTTTTGGATCATAAATAAGTGTCGTGACTGTTGTGAGTTTCTCCTCCCTGGGCACTGGCTCTGAACACATGCAGTACAGCACCTTGCTAAATGTTAGGAGGCCAGTTGAGCTGTAAGGCAGGTCCTTCATTAGCACAGCACATTGCTCCAGGGCCGGTGTATGTTGCTGGCACCTGGGGGAGCAACTGCTACTCTGGAGGTTTAAGGATGGGGGCTCACCTCATTGGACTGATGTATCTGGTACCTGTCTTTTGTGTCAAAAACCCAATGTATTTTAACATATATATGTATTGGTATTTTACTAAAGCTGTGTACAGTATACAAGTATATACCACAAAGCCATTTTGAGGTGCTGAGTAATGTCTTTGAACAAAGTGGGAGGCTGTGCCTGTTTCCAGCTTAGTAGGGTTAGTCTGCATGCTGAAAGGGTCATGAACCTTGGGCCACAGTGGAAGTGTGTCCTCTAAGAGGGAAAGAAACATGATGGTTTTTAACCCCTCACCCCCTCAAAAGACCCAGCAAGTTTAAACTTGTGTTGTGTTTTTTTCCCTTTGTTTTTAATGACAGGAATGATCCCCCTTCACTGTCTGATGATTATTGGTTTGTCCCAATGAGTTAAAAGCCGTTTGTTGTAGGTCCTACATCCAGGCTCTGCTGCTCCTCAACTGCTGCTTTGTACAGGCCGGAGATGCCTGCGACTCGAGAGCTATGATTGGATTACACTACTTCCCTGTGCAATACCCATTAACCCTCAGCGGGGGACTCGTGTGATTGGCTCACCTTAGAGCCGACTGATGAATATTCAGTGGAGAGGAGGCATAAGTGTAATACCATAATCAGCAAAATCTCTCACCCCCAGACCCTGCCCCGCAGGAGCCAGTGCCAAGCCGAGAGCCTGCAAGATTGGGCATCTGGTTCAGTCAATTAAACACTTACCTGCCCCCCACAGGCTCTCTGAACAGGCACTGCTGCTAGCTGCTGCTGCCGGCATATATTTGAAGGATTTTGAATAGCAGCCTGAAATGTGGACATTGCAGCGAGCCAGAACTGCGTACATGTTGACATGTAGACTAACATTACAGGATGTTGGGCTGTTCTGATTTCTGTGTTCAGCCCGCCTCTTCTCCCCTCGGTACACCCCCATTATACTCCTTAGCGCTTGTGAGATGCAGATTCTGTGTAAAGTGTGATTTAAAGGACTGCTCTTGATAAGCCAATTGTTTCAGTGAGAAAATAATCATAGTGGCATAAAAATCATGGCTGGCACTCTGCTACACCAAGTTACCTAAAACTGTGTTTCTCAACCCTGTCCTCGGGGACCCCCAGACGGTCCATGTTTTTCCTCTGGAGCTGGGAGGGTACGAAAATGTTTCCTGCCTGATGACAGCTCAGGTCCCTTTGTGTGACAGCCCCCCCCTCCTCTCCCCCCAATCTGTCTGTCTGTGCGTCTCTCTCCGCCGTGCCTCCTCCTACCCCCTCCCCCCAGGCCTTGTACTCTCCATCAGTGTGTGTTTGGCTCCAGCCGGGGCACATTCTGTGAGGGGCTGTGCGGCTTTGTGGGGGGTGTAGCACCGGTGCCCACAGCCCCGCCGCCTGGCCCAAACGTGGAGGCGCTGGAGACAGGCACCCCGCCGCGTGGCCAGCATGTCCCCGCGCGGCCCGTCTGAAAAGCCCCCACTTCTGTCGCTTTGTGGGCTTTGTGTTTCAGGGGGACAGCAGGAGCCATGCTGTACAGCATTAGCTCCAATGGGAGCGGAGCACGTCTGCAGGCTGCGTGAGCTGCGTGTCGCTGCCGTGATGGCCAGCTGCCATGCCTTGTGACATTTGTGTCGTGTCATGCGAGTTAGAGGTCACGGTGTCCGTCAGCTTTCCCGGGCCTTAGCTGCTGCCCTACATGCTTGCACCCTGCACTTTGCAGTGAGTGCTGTATCTGCATGCAGGCCTGTAATGATAGTGTCTGGCTTGGAAGTCAGGAACTGCCTGTTCCTCAAATATATTTTTGATTAATAATTTTGCACAATTATTCTTCTCAGCACTACCTTACTCAAGACCTTTTCTACTGGCCTGGGAAAAATGGCGTTAAATTCTCCTTAATTAGACCTATTGCAAATTGATAGTCTGTGCTTATACACAAACAATATTAATATAAAAACAAAAATGATATACAATTTTATCCATATTTATTTTATGTATATTTTTTATGCTAAATTGATTATGATCTTTACTGGGGGATGAGGGTGGTTAAATCTGAAACTAGTAATTGGCAGGAATAAAGCAGCTTCTGGTTATTCTGAAGTGTCTGCATGCTCTCAGTTGGATGATGTCCCAGAAGCCGGTTTGCCAACCGCAAGCAGACTGGCTGTCTGAATGGGATTTTTGTCACTTGTGATAGGTTGTTTCGCTAGCTGGGTCATATTTTTTTCCCTCTCCTTTCTTCACATATTGGTCAATTAAAATGTAAAAAGGCTAAGTAATTATCACCTTTTTAATGGAATGTTTCTGTCACCTCAGAATGCTGTTAGTCGAGTCCCTTTGTAATATTACGGAGTTAACTGCGCCGTGCTGTTTTTTTGCCTGCAGCAGTTTTCAGTGCTCTGTGGCTTACGCTGAAAGTTTGCTTTAAATATGAACATGCGCGCACATCTGTAATGGTCAGCCTTTGTGCGATCCGCGTGTCGGCAGCTGGAAGGTGCTCTCGGAAGCCCCCACACCGCGGTCCTGATGCCGTCCGGGCAGCATTTCTTCCCATCTGCGTGCTAGAATTGTCATTGGGTCGCTCATGTCAGCCTTATTCCCCCCTGCTGCACACCTCGATAAAGCCGGGCCTGATGAAGCCTGCTGACTGGGGGTGGCAGTTGTGCCGTAATCCTGTGAGAGCGGAACGGTGCCGAGAGCTTTCTGAGGAGCCTCTGATAACGGTGCGCAGAGCTCCGCGGCCCTGGCTCCTCTCCCCTCCCCTCGGCCTCTCATTAGGAGCAATGATCTCCCTCCCTCTACAGCATCCCACACTCCAGCATATTTTTAGGGCTGGCTATTCTGTCCTTTCTTTGTGTCCATCGCTGCCTGGTTAATATGGAAGGCCCTGCTTTTAGCCTGACTACAAAGAAGGGTAAAAACCTGCAGATGCCACATGTAACTCCTACTGGGAAACCGTGTAAGGTGATCTGAAATACACACCTTATATGATAGCTGGAAGCCGAATAAGAGCCATAAGGAATTAAAAGATTATTTAAAAATGTTTTTGCTTGGCTATTTTTTTTCTTCATTTGGTGTGCATCACTCGATGTAGATTGGAGATTAATGTAGGTTGTACTTATCAGTACAAAATTATATTTTGCTTTTCATTAAAAAAAAGTTGCCGCTGACTGGATACACATTGCACCTTAAGTAGCTAATATATTCATCCGTCAGTCGCTTGTCTTGGTCAGGGTTGTGGGGAGCCAGTCCCAGCTGGCACAGGACACAAGTGTCAGGTACTCAGTGGAGGAATGCCAGTCTGATGCAGGGCACATTCATGCACACACTTATACACAGTCATGTCCTCAAGTAGATAATTTTAGATGAGATCCTTGTGAGCCCGCCCCCTTTCTGTCATGGCCAATAACCCAGAAGTCCTCCCACCGCAGAAGCTAGAGGCGGAGCCTGAGCTGGGTCACTCGCTGCTCACACCCCATAGAGTCACTTTAACCTCTGTTGCCTTCAAACTTCCATTCACTAAAACACTCATGCATGAGGGAAAAAATGACAGTGCTCCTCTCTGCTTTTTAACCATTGATAGACATCCACATCCATAAAAAATTTAAGATTTTGAAGATCAATTTGAAGATTAATATCCAATTTCACGTGGTATTTCATTGAAATGCACCCGCTCCCCGACCCACCTGTCTTAATTTTCCCATTAATTACCAAAAGCCAGTGCTATTAGCGGCGTTCTGCATGTAAATGGCTGCGTGGATTGGCCAGCTGCTCCTTTGGAATCCCTTATGAGTTAGATGTTTAGGCTCTGATGTATCCCTGCTGTCTGTGAAGCGTCTGTCTCCCGAATGATGTGACGCCGTAATTACCGTCGCTATAAATTAGCCTGTTAGCGCTGTATGAAATTGCTGGTGGAGGACATGCTAAGGGGATGTAGTTCCTTGGATAGCCTGAACTGGTCAGTTTGACTGCTTCCTTTGGTTTGTAACGACTGCATTTCCCCTAGAAATGTCACTGTGTGCCTTGAGGGAGCCACCCGACCTGGCCCGATTGGTGTGCGTGCGGCTGCTGCGCCTATCTCAGATTCACCCTTTGCAGCTGTGCTTAATGTCACCTGTTGGCACCTTCAGTAGGTCGTTCCGTCAGATTCCCTACCGGTACTTAAGCAGAGGGCCATCAGCCTCGAATTCAGATCGCAGGTTGTTTAACAAAAAGCCATTTTAACGTTTAAAGCAGGCGGCAGCATCAGTGTAAACTTCCTGTTTCTGTCTGTAACTGAGTAGGTTAGTCTTGCACTTCCCTAAAGTCCGTCCAGCCCTGGCTTCCTGAGCAGACTGACAGCTGACATGTCTCATGGCTCGCACAGGTAGAGAAGCATTCCCATGCATTCCTTGCTGAGCATGGCGACTTCCGTGTTGGTGCTCGTTTTGTGGTGTTCAGTAATGCTCGCTCAGTCAATGTATCCTGCGCTGGGTAGCTGTGTAGCACTGAATTGGGGATCACGTGATCATGCTGGCTGCTGCTTTTACACCATTGTGTGTGAGTGAATCATTCTGGGTTCCGAGTCGCTATGTGGGCTGTGTACCGAGCATTCTGGGAGGCCCGTATGGACTGTGTGCCCACGAAGACATTACAAACCAAGGGGAAAAATCAATCTGCATCATATATAAAGGTTTTACTTTGGAAATTCTGCTGGCAGAACTGAATTGTTTTATTTCGGTGCATTTGTGTGCTTTTTTACACCCACAGATACTTGGACTTGATTCAGGGAATAATTGGCTTATTGATTTATATCCAGGTTAGTGAAAAAAAACCGAGAGCTGAAATGATACCTTCAGGCTCATCACATCTTAAATGGTACCCAGGCACAACAAATCACAGCTAAGGAGTGACTGTAGCCGGTGGAGTTGGGGGGGTTGGATTGAGCCATTGGGCTATTGAAATAATCACAGTGATGTATAGTCGTCTGTGGAGTGCATCGTGCAGCTCTCTCTGCTCCATGTGACCTTTCCCTTTCTCATCCTGGGAGAGCTGTGCATCCAGACTGCCACCCCCTCCCCTGCTTCTGTCCCCAGTGTCCTGTGAGTGTGGGGGGGCTCCCGGCGGCTTGGGGCTTGGCTTCAGGTCTGCTGTCAAATTTCCCTGCCACCGAGTCACGCTGAGGGATAAAAGGGGAATATCTTTAATGAAGACGGGGCTCGCCGGTGGTTGGTCACCCACATGGCCGAGCCTCAGGTGGGTCCTCGCGGTCTGTAGATAGGGGCCCGGCCACGGGGAGCGCAGTGCCGGCTGTCAGGGCTCGGCTCGCTGACGTGGCCCCAAGCGAGCACATAGCTGTCAGTCAGCCGGCTTCCCTGACGCGGCTGTCTATTATCGGCCTGCTTCACCTGTGCTCCTGCACAATGGCTAAGACCGCGGCGGCCGCCACCGCCAACCCGTGAAATTAATTTGCTTCTGCCATAATCACAGCGAGCCCCGGCCTTAATCCCGTCTGTCAGGCCTTCCCCGTAGTATAGGAAGTAAGCTCCAGTCCGCGTGAGTGATAGATTACCACCCCAGCCCCCGGGATCCTTTGCCTGTTATTCTTCTTTGTTTTACACTGGCTCTGTACCTGAGGTCTTCTTTCCGTTAAGCTGCCCTGAACTGCACTGAATTAATTCTGGAAGAAGGAATGGTGTGTTTGCACTGTATACACAAACACTGATGCAGAATATTCAGCTGAAGAAAAATAAAATGTATATGAAGTGTACATTTACAGAGTGCAACAGAATCTCTGATGCTGCCAGCTGCTGTGATTTGGGGGAATGTGCTGTAAACGCGATTATAACTGCATGATATGCTATTAAAATCAGCCACTGTTTGTTTCTTAAGGTCCTTCTGAAGAGACCATAATGAGCTGAAATAACGAGTACAGGTCACTGGCCGCAGAGCTCACATTTAATGACAATCTTCCACTCTCCATTGTTTTCAAACCGGAAGGTCATAAAGTCACCTTTCAATATTTCAAATCGGTAGATTCTACCATGCGGTGTCCTCGGCATGAAAACATCCTGGAAAAACACCTTTTCCCATATTTGTGGTAGCAGACGCTGCATATGCCGGCAGCTATTGGCCATTACTGACAGTAATGATAACGGCTGCACTTACTTTCGGCTTTTTCTCTCTCCTGTTTGTCTTTGGCTTTCTAATGGTGATTGTATTGATTCTGCTAACGTCTGGGACTAAGGATCTGCACATGTTCTGTGTCTTGACCCCTCATCTCAGGCGGGACGCATTAGTGGTGACATTTTAACCCGCAGCCTCTGCTCTGCGGGCCCAGAGCTGTCTAATCGCCATAGCGCGCTCTGACGCGCGTCACATGACTGCCAGCACGCCGGCCACAGACCGCCTCTGTCGGCGCTCCGCTGCATCCAGTTGAAGCCGCCCGCCGCTCCCACCTGTGGCACCCAGCTGATGTTACGCTGAGAGCAGAAGCATGAAGCCTGGCGGGGGGTTTCTCAGTCTGCAGGCACACAATGGAGGTGCTGTTTCTTCCCTATGGCTGTCGCCTCCAAGCAGTCTATATTGAGGCAATAAGTGTTGCTTTCGAAGCCCTGGTGTCACCACACGGGGACACGAGTAAATAAGAACGCGCCCAGTGCCGTGAATAATAAGCTTTCTTTGTACGAGGTATAAGTAACATAAATAACTCTGTAGTGGCGAGCTCGCTTGGGGGTGCCTAAAATAAGAGAACGTGCTGCGTATCTTCTCCTAGCCTGGGTCATAGAGAGCGCCATCTGCAGGATAAATAATCGTAAATAATAGTGCGTTCTGAGCCCTTACAATAGAGCCGATGGCTGCAATTGCCTGCCTCAGGTGTCAGTGGCAGCGCGCGACGGCCAGGGAGAACCAGCTATTCTATCTGATTATGTCAGCCTTAAATCAAGGCGCTCATTAAAGGCTAATGGAGCGAGGCACGCACCACTGAAAATGAGGTGTACGCAATGTGGAGCCTGACTGAGAGTTCATTAGGTAAGCACTGCTAGCCATGATTTAAATGAGGCTAAAATCGTGTCACGCACTACTCTTCTGATGACACATCTGCCCACATCATGTGAATCACTCCAGATCGCAGTGTGTATGGATTGTGGATTTGGGGGGAGGTGCTTAGTGTGTGCAAAGTGTAAATTAGATTTTTAAGTTACATTATCGTGATTGCTTTCCGTGAACAGCTGAAGGGAACGGCATAAAAAACGGAAAATATTAAATAGCGTTCCTTGTGCTAATTTACAGCCGTGTTTTATGGCCGTTTTGTGTGTCGTGCATTCAGGGTGGCGCAGGGGCAGTTTGGTGTGGAAGCTGCTCTTCATTTTGGGCTGACATTTTGTTCCGTTGCTGTTTATGCATGGAGCCATCAGCCATCTGCATGCATAACTGAGCAAATGCCGGCTGTTGTGGATGTGCTGACGCCGGCAAGGGGCTCGGCAGTGTCGCGGCTCTCCGCATCTGGCCAGGCGCAGAGCTGAAGGGGCCGGCCCTTTGAGCTGTTTTAGTACTGCGGGGTTGGAAGTTTTCCTTCCATTAGGTAGAATATTTCTCTTTTTCACCCCTGTTCTCAAATGAAGCACTTCATTCAGATCTATGTGGGAAACAATACTGAGATGCTTTATCCAGGGGATACTGCAGGAACTGTTTGTACATTTGGCATGATCAGTGGTTTCTTTGTTGTTCCCTGTAAGATACCGGCTTTTTAGATATGCATGAACTATGGCAACCTGCACTGTGAATAATGTAAGTGCTTAGCATCACGAATCCTTTGGCTGTTTATTTGTTTACAAGGAACAATACGAGGGAGCGTGGTTGGCCTAAAGGCTGCAATAAACAGTAAGACACAGTACAGCCCCATGGTGCCAACTCCTGCTGACCTGTAGGGGTCTGGAGGCTGCAAGCAAAATGCACTTCCATCGAGTACACGAGGTCATATGGCATGTTTGTGTGTGTGTATAATATACACTGTATGTATGTACTGTATGTGTGTATATTTATATATACTGCGTGTATAGATGTTGTATATCGACACATGTATATGTGCATGTGTGATGTTCTGGGTTCTCAGAGGAGGATAAACGAAGGAATGCAATAAATTGGTTTGCGGGTATGTGAATAATACATAAGGGTGAGTGTAGTGCCTGGCTAGCAAATTAGTCTTAATTTTCTAGAGTAGCTTCCTTTTTAAGTGCAGATTGGATTAAAGTCAGTATCTAAAAGTATGGGACCAAAGGGTTAATTAATGGGCTGAATTAAAATGTGGAGGTGATGATCTTCATGGTTTTTGTATCTCGATTACAGACAAAAGCACCACCTGGGTCCGAGCAACCTACTCCAATCAGGAGGCTCACAGTTGTTATTCATTTCCATAGGCCTCCAAGACTCTGGTCTTATTTAATTGCCTTAATTAATGAGCTGCTTGATGGCACACTTGCAAAGCTCCTGGTCTTCCACTTGCATGACATCCATTTGTCAGATATCATATCAGCCTTTGTGCTGCTTGTTTAGCTGGACAGCTTAGATATTGATAATTTTATCTCTCTGTTATGTGCATTAGACCTGTCACTTCACTCCCCTTCACTTATACAGAACTATTTTAACTCGAGTGACAATTTTTTAACACTTTTATTTTTTTTAGGGGATTCACGAGTTTGGACGTGCTCAGTAGAGCCTCTTAAAGCAGACATGTTTAATAGTGTAACTTAAAAATCGAAAGCAGTGTGCTTTGCTGCTCTGATCCTCATACATGGAGATTTGCATACATTGACACTAACTTCGCCGTGCGAGTGCGGAACACCGGGCCCACCCAGTTGTATGGGAGATGATAACGGGTTCCTCTAATTGCTGAGCCCCAGACAGATGGCCTTTAAAATCAGAAGCCGTACGGTGGGGGGGGGGGGGGGGGGGGGGGGGGGGGGGGGGGGGGGGGGGGGGGGGGGGGGGGGGGGGGGG
>JAODKN010000001.1:33288640-33302202 GCA_026774425.1 Petrocephalus zakoni
TGGGGTGGGGGGCAGGGTGGAGTGCGCTTGGGGGGGGGGTACACGCACTGGCCGGGAGAGGCGGAGCACGTTTGGGTTTGAGGGGGGTGGAGCACACTGGATGGGGGAGGCAGGGCACACTTAGAGTAGGGATGGTTTGAACTGTTGAACGGTTTAACTTCTTAGCTACTACTGCAGGCAGTGTGTTCCCCATTCAGGCCGTCTCTGTTTGTAGTCTGAGGTGTGTCAGAATGAATTGGGGGGCTTTCCTGATAGAATCCCAACAGGGGGGGTCTTCAAGAGCTCATGAGACCACAACATCCACTCTCTCAACAAAGGGGGAGCCTTAGCCACCACCTGGCCCAGGGGACCCTGGTTGGCCCTGGTTAGCGGAGAAGACTCCCATCTGGTGCTGTTGGACACACAGCGCTCCCTGGGCTGCCCTCAGTGCTCTCTGGATGTAATGATCACACCCGTGCCACAGCCTGTTTTAGCTGCTTTCCCCTTTCTCTGTGGACATTAAGGGGAGTGAGAGTATACCCCCCCCCCCCAAGTCATCGTCAAAGCCGTCCTCCCGTCTGAGGCCAACGGCATATTCACTTCCCATTGCATGATTTTTTTAACCCGACAGCGTCACGCTGCTACTAGCAGTGCTTAATGCCCTCCATTCTCTCTCTGGCTGATTTAGCCACGACCCAGAAATGTAAATGTGCCGGATTCATCAATGATCAGCGCTACATCCGAGTATCAAATGCACTCACTGGTTTCATATTGCTGTCTCTGTGATCAAAACCCTTCAGTAATGTCAGTATCATTTTTTATGTGAAGCTGGATGTGTGTTCGTGCTTGCCACTGACATTGATTAAAGGATTAAATTTAGATCATGCTGATCAACAACAACAAACAAAGCCATGTTTTATGTCACCGGTGTCAACATCGCCTGTAATTTCCTAATTACAGTGTATGGCGCAATACAGATATTTGTATATTGTGTGTAATTAATAGAGAGTGGAAATCTAATTTGGATGTTGTGTCTCCTGGATGCACAGTATTATGTTTAGAGTGGAGAACTGTAATCACAGGCTCTAACTATGAAGCTGTTATACAAGAGAGGGCGATAGAGTGGGCGGTTAGTGACATGCAGTCTTCTGCAGAACTTCTGTATTTAAGAAATGCTCAATTTTTATATCATTTGCATTCGATTAAAGTTGCATTGCTAGGTCTCTGTTCGCAGTAGAAAGATGGTTATTTGGGTTTTGAGAGCAGAGCTTTATACCCGGGGAGCCACACATTAGACAGGGGCAGGGCTTCCCAAGGACCAGCGCTGGGGCCTGATTTGCTACAGCCGGCTTTAGACTGCTGCCTTTAAAGTCTGCTTTCTGATGTGCAGGCTTGTCTCTGTGCTGCTGCTGCTGCTTCTAAAGCCCCTTAGCGTGTTTACACTAGTGCAGGTCCAGCACCTTCTCATTTGCAGTTTTATGTAGCTCTGACAGCCTTCCATTTACTCTGGAGACTGCGTTTTGTAAGTTACTCGCAATCCCTCTGCTTTTACGCGTTCGGGAGCATCTGAGTGTTCCATGTTGTCTTCTCGGTTGTTCATTTATAGTGAAGCATTGTTGTTGTTTGCTCCGTAGTATGTGTAGCTGCTGCGTTAAATTAGCAACCCCGGGTATTTCTCCCCTTTCTAAAATTAGCTAAGTTTGCGATCCCAGGGGTTCACTAATGTGTCGGAGAAATGAAAGTGCTGAGGTGTAAATACTTGGGGCTTGGATAGGCTCACTCGCAGCTCTGGAATAAAAGAAAAATGGCAAGAGCCCAGTGAAACAGCTTTAAAAAGACAGAAAGGAGTCTGTCTGTAGACGGTGAGAGGGGATGTGGTGTAAAGGGAGGCTTTGGTGGTACTTTTCTCCCCTGCCCGAGAGGAGCTGGGAGGCTAACGACGGACAGAAAGCCTTCAGCAATCAGCGAGAACCTTCCTTCTACCCTGCACCTCTTCACCTCCTGTGATTCTATTTTAGTGCTTCGCATGAAATGAAAATGAGTGTTTTTCATGTTTTTGTGGCTAGCCCGCGGCTGCGGGCCTGTCTGAAAGGCGTTTGCGCGCTGCCCCGCGCCCCACCTGGCGTGCCCCCTCCTCATTCTCTGCATGTGTGTGTGGCCATCCGCAGGGCACTGGGCCTGCACATCCGCTCCGTGGAGGAAAAAAGCCGCTCCAAGAGGGAAGGAATCTTCCTGGATGACGAGTGTATCGTGAAAATCAATGACAGCGAATTAATGGATAAGTCCTTTACGCAGTAAGTAGTGGGCCTTTGATGGCGGCCCGCGGCTGGCCGCCGTGCCCGCGGCGCCTCTTTGTTGTCCGCTGGCTCTTTGTGCTCTTACAAAGGCGCTGCTCCCCCTGCAGTATCAGAGCCGTGCATCTTCGCCTCCCATAATGCATTGTTGTGGAGAATAGCTCCATTTATGGCTATCACAATATTGGACAGACTTCAGAAGCAGCAGAACTGCAGCCATTAGAAAAGGGGGTTTTGAAGCAGCCTCGTGCAGCCTGTGGGGGGGGGAGGGCTGGTTGATGTGAGCTGCTGCCGGGGGTCTTGCCGCTGGTGACTCTGCTCTCCCCTGCCCTTTGTTCCCTAGCTGCCTTAGTGTGCCCTTTCTGTGTTTTTTTTAAATGACTAAATGGAGAAAGAGTCTGCAAGTGCTATAAATATTTCAGAATTATTAATTTGGGATGTACCACTTGTCATTAATCTAATGTACCCCTTCAGCCTAGTTTTGATTAGGAATAGAAGGTTTTAAGGAAAGAAATCTTAATATTCCTAATTTAGATATTGCTTCCTCAGTGGCCCTTTTATGTCATGTGACCTGTGACTTTGCCAGGTCCCAGGACATCTTCCGGCTGGCTATGCGGTCCCCCGCAGTGCGGCTGGAGGTCCTGCCTGTGGCCAACAAGCAACGCTATGAGAAGCGCCTCATCGGGCAGCTCTTCAATGCAGAGGGGCCGGACGTGGCCGCTAAGGGCCGGCTGCTGCTTAAGCCTGATGCCAGGCGGGCCGACTCTCACGCTCGGTCCCCCGAGCCCGCCACATGGCCCGGGGAGCTTCAGGCCAGCCCTACGTCAGAGGGCACCCCCCTGGGGTCTCCCTCCTCTAAAGGTGGCAGCAGCCCACTTCTGAAGAGTCCCGGCCTGGCCCCTGCAGGGCCCCCCCCCAATAAAAAGGCGGGGAAAAAGCTGAAGATCGACCTGAAGAAAGGTGAGTCGGGCCCGGCCGTGCTCGTGGTGCTTGCCTTGACGTGTTCTTTCCCTGCAGTCTTCAGAGATCAGGAGCCACTTGTACCTGGTCCTGCCAGATTCTTGCCAGAAATATAAATTTAATCATACAACTGCAGATCATAGGTAAGTACATGAAAAACCCAAAATACAGCTAGTGTCTCCTGCTGTGCTTGGCTTTCTGCCGTGCCCGTCTTCTCTGAGACTCGGCCGCATATCTTAAGAAGGCATCAGCTCCAGCCTGTTCCATTTTACATCACAGGACATCAGAGTGAGCCTCCTTCATGTTAACCTTCTGCTCCAGTCCACCCTTCCCGCTTTGGGCAGCAGTGGCTGGGGCCACCTCATGCATCCTGAGTAACCTCTCTTCCTGACTGGGGCCGGCCCCTCTGCCCCTCTCACAGGTGGCCTTGTCCCTCTCTCATGTCTCGCCAGCCACTCTGCCTTGTTCAGCTGTAACCCCTGCAGGTCCCACCAGCTCTGTACGCCCAGGTGCTCTCGGCAGGGCAGGGATACATGTTTATTGTACCGCCTTGTAAAACCCTGCCGCTCCGCTCCGCTCTGATGGACCCTCTGTAGTGCTCGGGCTTATTTCTCAGTGAAGGCAACTTGGCGAATTGATATCGCGGGTCGCCCTTCCGGCTGGTGGAAATCAGTCAGGAGATGTGAGACCCGTGGCACACTGCTGGGAGCCGGTAGTAGAATTCTCTCACTTGCAGGCTCAGGCATGTCGCGGGGACACTTCTCTGACTGTCACCTCTCCTTGCAGGTACCGAAGGTCTGGGTTTTACCGTGGTCACCCGAGACTCATCTGTGCATGGGCCCGGTCCAATCCTCGTCAAGAATATCCTGCCCCGTGGAGCTGCTGTGAAAGACGGCCGCCTGCAGTCGGGAGACAGGATTCTGGAAGTGAGTGAACGGGCAGCTGTAATGCCTGGCCGGTATGGCTTTAAATATGGGTGGGTTCTGGTCACGTGGTGTGTAACGGGGGGCATGGTCGGGGGGATGCTGGTGGTAGCGCCTGTAGTGGAGGTGCAGGAACCGGAGGCTCAGGAGGCTTGCTGCTGCCGTTCCCCCAGGTGAACGGCGTGGATGTAACGGGCCGGACCCAGGAGGAGTTGGTGGCCATGCTGCGCAGCACCAAGCAGGGCGAGAGTGTGAACCTGCTGGTGGCTCGGCCGGAGGAGTCCTTCATGCCCCGGGAGCTGGTGAGAGAGCCCTTGAAGCCCATAGGTCATCACCTTCATTCACCTTATTGTTTGTATATAACGAACTCTAAGGCTTCGTACCCTCGGCGTGGACAGGCGGGTCAACCCGTATGGTCGGGTTGATGGCCAATTCTTTCGCTGGTACTTGTGACCAGTGACATGGTGTATTGCAATAGCAATAAATATAGCCAAAAATAAAGCAAAAAATATATTGCACAGAACGACAGTGCAGTTACTTCTCCAAAGCTGTTTCCCTGATACACAGGCGGCCTCTAGCCGCTCTGGCCTTCTCCCGTTACGCGGGTGGCCTCTAACCACTCTGGCCTTCCCCCGTAATGGGGGAACCATTACGCTGGCGGCCTCTGGCCTTCCCCTGTTACGTGGGTGACCGCTAGCCGCTCTGACCTTCCCCCGTTACGCGGGCGGCCTCTAGCCGCTCTGGCCTTCCCCCGTTATGCGGGCGGCCTCCGGCCTTCCCCCGTTATGCGGGCGGCCTCCGGCCTTCCCCCGTTACGTGGGCGGCCTCTAGCCGCTCTGGCCTTCCCCCATTACGTGGGTGGCCTCTAGCCACTCTGGCCTTTCGCTGTTATGCGGGCGGCCTCTAACCACTCTGGCCTTTCCCCGTTATGCGGGCGGCCTCTAACCACTCTGGCCTTTCCCCGTTACGCTGGCGGCCTCTGGCCTTCCCCCGTTACGTAGGTGGCCTCTAGCCACTCTGGCCTTCTCTCGTTACACGGGCGGCTTCTATCCGCTCTGGTTTTCCTCCGTTACGTGGGCGGCCTCTAGCCGCTCTGGCCTTCCCCCGTTACGCGGGCGGCCTCTAACCACTCTGGCCTTCCCCCGTAATGGGGGAACCATTACGCTGGCGGCCTCTGGCCTTCCCCTGATTCGTGGGTGACTGCTAGCCGCTCTGGCCCTCCCCCGTTACGCTGGCGGCCTCCCCCCGTTACGCTGGCGGCCTCTGGCCTTCCCCTGTTACGTGGGTGACCGCTAGCCACTCTGGCCTTCCCCTGTTATGCGGGCGGCCTCTAGCCGCTCTGGCCTTCCGTTATGCTGGCGGCCTCTAGCCGCTCTGGCCTTCCCCCATTACACTGGCGGCCACTGGCCTTCCCCCGTTATGCGGGCGGCCTCTAGCCACTCTGGCCTTCCCCATTACGCTGGCGGCCTCTGGCCTTCCCCCGTTACGCGGGCGGCCTCTAGCCAATCTGGCCTTCCCCATTACGCTGGCGGCCTCTGGCCTTCCCCCGTTACGTGGGTGACCGCTAGCCGCTCTGGCCTTCTCTCGTTACGCGGGCGGCCTCTAGCCACTCTAGCCTTCCGCTGGCGGCCTCTGGCCTTCCTCCGTTCCGAGGGCGGACTGTATCCACTCTGGTCTTCCTCCGTTACGTGGGCGGCCTCTAGCCGCTCTGGCCTTCCCCCGTTACGCGGGCGGCCTCTAGTTGTCCTGGCCTTTCCCCCGTTATGCGGGCAGCCTCTAGACACTGCTCTATCCGCTCTGGCCTTCCCCCATTATGCGGGCGGCCTCTAACCGCTCTGGCCTTCCCCCGTTACGCGGGCGGCCTCTAGCCGCTCTGGCCTTCCCCCGTTACGCGAGCGGCCTCTTGCCGCTCTGGCCTTCCCCCGTTACGCGAGCGGCCTCTTGCCGCTCTGGCTGCTTTAATGCATTCACTTAAGAGGAGCCCATTGGACTTGCGGTGTGAAATGGCTCCATCTGTCACTCTCCCAGGCTGCCTGGCCCCTTCCTGCACACTCTTTGGCCCCAGCTCTATCGCAGTCTCGCCACATAATTAGACCCCTTTGCTTATTTGGAATTTCTAATGCAGCACTGCAGTTATATGCAGTTGTGAGTTAAGGGAAGTGCAGACTGGCCCCCTTCACTTCTGCTGTGTCTGCTGGGCTGCTCCCATCAGTCCCACTGTATCGGTGTGTGCTTCTGCCCGCCGTCCCCCCCCCCCCCTCTTCTCTCTCTGCCTAGTCTCTCTCTCTTGCTCCCTGTCTTCGCCCTGCGCTATCACTCAGCACCTCGCCTGGGCCCCCACACTCACCTCCCCGTTGCAGGACACAGGGCAGCTGCATCAGAGCCCCCTACCCCGACATCACTTTGTTGCACTGAAGCCAGTCACTGCGCTCTTGGCCCTTCTGGCACTTTTTGCAAATGATAGGCTCTCAAGGGAGGGAGGGGAGAGAGAGAGAAGGAGAGAGAGATTTGGAGAGTGTTGCATCTGTTGCCACGGCAATGCCACTGACGTTCACCATACTGGAAGAGGGTTTTGGGAGCCTTTGTTGCCATGTCTTTGTGCTGTTTATCTGAAGTCTCTCTGTAGTAGCAGGAACCAGAGGCTGCTGGTGGGTCATTTCCGACATGCATTGTGCCAGCTCACACACGTACATACCCACAGGGACTCACGGGCCCGGAGAGCACTGTCCTCAGCCGTGCCACTTAATTTCTCTCGCATGATGCGTAAGTGTCGAGAGCCCTGCTTAGGGCCCCTGGGGGCGCCTCTTTCAGAATTGCGATCGTGCTTCCCTGGGGGTGTCATCTTTTGTACAAGTCAGCTAATGTAGACCCTGTGGAGCTGAGCCCCCTGCAGGAAGCAGCAGACCATGTGCAGGCAGTCAGAGCTGTACCAAAGAAGGAAGCCCAGTCCTGAGATTCTAAAAGAATACGCATTTTTGCAGATGAACGCTTCAGATTTCTCATTCCAAAGGCTTCACATATTGGTTTGGGATAAAAGGCATGCTGATTGCCGAGGGTAATTTGGGAGCCTCCCGTTCCTCTCCTGGAGGCTGCTTCTTAGATGCCAGTCTGGCTGCTCACTCTGGTGGTTTCACAGAGCTGCTGTCTCATGGTGGAACCTGGCCCTGTCTCTCCTCACTGAAAGTGATCTCGTCTGCGCTCCGTGGCTGACAGCTCTCCGTGAGACGCCAGGGCCAGGTGTGTCAGTGCCCGGGAATCGGGGGGGGGGGGGGCTCCACTCCCAGCCCCTGCCCCCCCCTAGGTTTGGTCTGGATATGCTCCAAATGGCACAGCGCTTGTGCCAGCCACGCACGGAATGTGTTGGGCTGCGTCTTTTTGAAGAGATGTTTCTGAGGTCACGAGAGTGGCTGGGGTGGGGGGAGTCTTCTGGGATGCCTTTGACCGGGGGGGCGTCTCCACATGGGTCAGACTTATAAAGGCCTGTTAGCTGGAGGTTTGGCTCCTGGGAGGCTCTGTGGTAGAGTGGCTGGGGGCAGGCGGGCGTCAGCTGGGGGACAGGGGGGTGTGAAGCATAGGGAGTGACAGACTGAGCTCAGAAAAGGGGGCACAGCGTATACGGCCAGCGTGTCGAGCCAGGCTGAGCTCCCCGGGGGGCTGGACGTCGCTCGAGACACAGAGGGAGAGCGAGCGAGCGAGGGAGAGAGAGAGAGATGATATAGTAATTGTGATAATTAGATTTGACTTTGGAACAAAGGATAAAAAATGAGCACTAATTTTCCCTGAAGTTTAGAGTGTTGCTGTGTCATGGTATCCAATTAAATAAAAAGCGAGAAGCACATTCATTACAGAGCAGTCCCGGGATGGGGGACAGTGCTCTGCGTGCGGCTGGGAGACCGTAGCGAGGAAGTCGATGTCGCTCTGAAGAGAGGATGTGATGTTGCACAGTCTTTTAGCCATTGGACCTCAGAGAGGCGGAGCCTTTAAGCCTCGAGGGCTACGTCAGGCTTTGGCATCTTAAGACGGCACACATACAAAGAGCTAAAGTCTCTATCAAAGCCACACTTTTGTGGCAGGAATGCACATCTTTGGGAAAGCATGCAAGCCTTATGGATTCCAAGAAGGAGTTTAAGTAAAAAAGGAATCTCAAGTGGAAGCCCCCTTTCTTCAGCCTAGACCTTCAGTTTTGATGCAAAGGAGGTCCTGTGTGCACATGCTCTCTCCCCCACACTTGGCAGCCTTTGCCTCTTGATCTTCCATTTTGCCCCATTATACAGCTACTAGTTTTGAGTCCAGATACAGTGCAGGGTATTTTAGGGTAAGACCTTTTTTTTTTATATAGATGATTGGTGTACTAGTTTTTTGTTTGTTTATCCTGCCCTGTCATTTGACTTGGGCACTGCTGGTGTGAAAGTGATGCGAGAGCTCTCCTGCCCTCTGATCCTGCCAGCTTCCTGAAAAAAAGAAGGCAGGGAAAGGTGACTGAGGAACACAAAGTCCAACCACATGAATAACGGGCATTAATACACTCCTGATGATGAATGGTGATGGATTCAGCCTGTGCGTCTATACGCAGAATGCTTACTGCTGTGGTTGTGTGTGTTTTATGGGAGGGGGATTTAACGGCTTAGCTGGGTAATTGAACCACTGATATTCTGTAGAAAAACTTTGCTAAAGTGATCCAGCTTTCCTTGCTGGTATTTGGGACTGCTGTGCTGTGAGTAAGGAGACACGCAGAAGCTGTAATGCAGGCTGCTCCTTGTCCTGCTTCTGCTCCCTTACCATCTGTTCTTCCGTGACGGCGTGTGCATGACTGACAGCTGAAACCTCCCTGCCCGCCTGTCTCCCACGCACCGGCGAAATCGCAGCCACTAGGCGACCACACACCTCAGGCGCTCCGCGTCTATCGTGCACTGCCACATGCTTGCTTTTGCTGCTTGCTGGAATGGAGAAAGCAGAAATAGTAGACGGGTACTTTTTATAAGTGGATGCCTCATCAGAGTCTTCATCACTCGCTCGGATTTCTGCATCCTTGCATCAGCTATTAGCGCTGAGGCGGCCTGAGGTACGATGACACATCTGCCTTTTTGCTGACTTTCCCAGGCCCCACCCCCAGAGGGAGGAGCCCTGATCTGTGAGCAGCCAATGGGGTCCTTGCCATATTGTTTGGGTAGAATGTCCATGTCAGTCTAAACCTGTCTTGCGTAACCGCCTCCCTGGTGGTAGCCTGGCTTGTGTCTGAGAACAGCAGAAATGTTCATTATGGTCTTTGTAAAACATTTCAAATGATTTACCTCTAAATGTGCCCTTTTTGCAAAATGGTCCCATCTCTTCAAAAAAAGTAGTTCTTGGTTGTAGCATGCAGAAATTTGCGTCTTCGCAGTTTTTTCGCCATTGCAGCTGGCAGAGTTACTGTGTTGTTGATGTGATGTATTTTTTCAGTATGTCATCCTGTGATTCTCTAAAGGATGCCCAGTTGAGAGTAAAAATAACCATGAAAATCCAGAAAGACGAGCAGTGGCAGCAGAAACATATAAGTGGAGATGTACATGCTGGCCTTTTCCCTGAAGTATTGTAGGGTTTGATCTCGTGGCAGAGCGGGTCTCCTGTAGGGTTTAATCTCGGGGCAGAGCGGGTCTCCTGTAGGGTTTAATCTCGGGGCAGAGCGGGTCTCCTGTAGGGTTTGATCTTGGGGCAGAGCGGGTCTCCTGTAGGGTTTGATCTCGTGGCGGAGCGGGTCTCCTGTAGGGTTTGATTTTGGAGCAGAGCGGGTCTCCTGTAGGGTTTGATCTTGGGGCAGAGCGGGTCTCCTGTAGGGTTTGATCTCGTGGCGGAGTGGGTCTCCTGTAGGGTTTGATTTTGGAGCAGAGCGGGTCTCCTGTAGGGTTTAATCTCGGGGCAGAGTAGGTCTCCTGTAGGGTTTGATCTTGGGGTAGAGCGGGTCTCCTGTAGGGTTTAATCTCGGGGTAGAGCGGGTCTCCTGTAGGGTTTAATCTCGGGGCAGAGCGGGTCTCCTTTAGGGTTTAATCTCGGGGCAGAGCGGGTTTCCTGTAGGGTTTAATCTCGGGGCAGAGCGGGTTTCCTGTAGGGTTTAATCTCAGGACGGAGCAGGTCTCCTGTAGGTTTTAATCTTGGGGCAGAGTGGCTCTCCTGTAGGGTTTAATCTCGGGGCAGAGCGGGTTTCCTTTAGGGTTTAATCTCGGGGCAGAGCAGGTCTCCTGTAGGGTTTAATCTTAGGGCAGAGCAGGTCTCCGCTGGCCTCCCAGGTGCCCCTGGTCCTAGGAGCGGTGCCTGGGGATGGTGGCGGGCAGCAGTGCTGGTACAGCCCTCGGGGGAACAGTCAGCGGAGGCTCTCCTTACAGCCAATCGATCCACACAAATTAGTGCATGCTTGCTGTTTACTGGCTGCGCAACATAAGCCCCTTGAAACTCAATCTGTGCCCCCGCGCCACACCCTCCCGGTGCCTTTCGTAGAGTCCCGGCCAGTTTAAAGCTGTATTCATTTAGATATTACCAAGAAAACAGCTGGATTTATAGCTGGGGAGGTTCTCATTGGTAGAGCGCTGTGGTCTTGCCCCTATTGCGTCGTTCGGTACTGCTGTCACTTTCCGGCGGTGTTTCTCACGGGCAGCTTTGTGGACCCCGTGACCTCTGTGCTCGTGCCATTCACGCGCTGCATGAATTAAGTTGGAAAGAGTAGCTTGCCAGTATTGAAAGTCGCCGCATAAGAAGTTTTTTTTTTTGTGATGTGTAGTCAGCACTTTTCTGTCATTGGTGTCAGCAGACACTAGGTGTGGAGGGCGCCGCTGAAACGGAAATGAGCCCATTCCCACCACCGTAACAGTGTAGGTCACCAGAAGTGCTGCGTGTGGAGAATCGCCCAGTGTCGCCTTCTCTGTGGGCCAGGCTATCCAGTCACACTGCCGGCGCCCCGCCATCCCGCACCCTACCCCAAGGCTGCATTAAGTTTCCCGCAGGAGACGGGTAGCACGTGGCATCTTCGCACTGGCCGCTATGGAAACACGGCAGTTGTCAGGGTGACTGATGAGGCGCAGGTTTCTGGGCATGCTGATGCTTCTCCCGGCTGATGGCCGTTGGGAGGGAGATGTGGGCCCATTAGGGGGATTAATAGGCGCCGTTCTCTGGCTGTGTGTGACGGTCCAGGGGAGACGCCGCTCTGGCTTTAAGGGCCACAGATCTCATCTTAATTGAATGTCGCTCACACCTTTAATCCACTGCTTTGAAAGGCTCGTTTTAATTCTGAGTGACAAAGAGGGTGTGCGTTATCAACCCCCCCTCCTGCCCCCACCCACCTCACGCCACCGTACCAAGTCTCCTCAAAGCACAATAACAGCCAGTTCCTTTTGTCGGATGGGCTGTCAGTCGTCAAGGCTTAACGGTCGCTTTTAATGAGATGACGGACTTGGTTGTTCTGCCCAATAAGCCGCTTTAGCCGGTCCTGCCACCCCGCCCCTCTCGAGTTTGGGTCGGACTGTTGGCGTTCAGGCGTATCGGACCCCCGGGAGACCCCCCAGTATCTCACAGACACCTGTTCCTGCTCACTTATCTCTGCATCGGCTAAACAGCCACTGTGCACAAACAGGATAACAGCTGTCCAAACATCGTAACAAGTCGCCCAGCTTAGTGCCCCGATTAAAGTCCCCATTTATTCATGCATGTGTATTTTTGCGGATCCCCCATGGGTTGTTTGTTGTGTACATCCTTGAGTGGGACTGGGGGCACCTGTGGCCAGTCGTGTCTGACCTTGGGAGTTCGACTGGCACATCACGAGCGGCCAGTGTGCTCCGCCGATGGCGGTACGCGCATGTCGGGGTGTATACCCTCTACCTTATCTCCAAATCTGCCTTTACGGCTCACCGTTTAAATGAATATTGATCCCAGCTGCAATGTTTTATGGGTGGCATTAACAGAATTAAAGGGCTATGTTTTGCTATATAAATGAAGCAGTTAGAATAGAAAACCGATGCTGCCACATTCACATGTCACACATTCCTCATTTCTGCACTATGATGGCCCGGATCCATCGCGCCTTGTTTGCGGTATTGGTAGAGTCCTTGCTGGGCCCCAGGTCAGCGCAGTGCCCCAAGGCTCTCTGACTTTTGACCCTCTTTACTGAGTCATCATTGGGGAAAACCCCAGGGAGGGGGATGAGGCTGTCCGTTAGGACCGCTGCCTCCCTCCGGGCCTCTCACGGGTCAGCCTCAGAGAGGATGCATATGTGTCCATCTGTGATTTCTGTCCTGGGCCACTGTCCGTGTCAGCTGAGAAAGGGTCTGTCTGTTTGTCACATGCCGCTCGCCCTGTTGGAATAAGACGAGCCACATGCAAACAGGCAGGAGCTGGATGAGTGGTTGATCCCCTCGATTGCGATCAGGAACCCAGACAAGGCCGTGGACTGCAGTCACAGGGCCAGACAGGCAGAAATGCGTGATAGGCTGATGTAATGTTAAGTGATCTAATGGCATGGCATCCATAGCCATCAGATAAACATGGCCATAAGTAATCTTAATACCAGAAAATGGAAGTGCATCAGCTAGATTTGGAATATTAGCTAGTATTACCTCAACCGAAAAGCACTGGATGTTTAATTGAGAAATTATACAGCCAGCTATGGAGGCATGTCATATTAAGGGCTGTAGACTGCAAAGATGAAATACTTTTCATTTTGGACTGATGACTCTGTCCCACTGTGCAAATCTCTGCTGAAACAGAGATAAATTATTAGACTTGTGTACTTGAGACACTATTTCACTTTGACAATATTTACTGAAAAGTGCCATTTTGAAGAGGAATATGTATAAACAACGTGATGTGAAACATTCCTCTATAAGACGAATTATGATGACACAGTGTTCAACCACTGAATCACTGAATGCGATATTACAGCGTCTGATGTATTCTCTCATTGCGGTGGTGTAGGGGTTGGAGCAGGGCCTTCACTGATGCTCACAGTTTGACATGAAATATTGTAATGGGTGAAATTACCAAGCACCAAAATTTCACAGTGGGGGAAAAAAAATGTGGCGTTTCTGTTTTGTATTTTATGACTAATAGCAACTCAAGCAGGCTGCATCTTAAATATTATTTTCATTATCTTGGCCGTCGTCCTTTGATGGGAGCACCTGCAAAATTTAAATGTGGCTGTTTTACGAATGCGTTTTTGTGTCTGAGTTTTGCACACTGATGTGGGCGTGGCTGGGCTACCTGGGCTGCTATGTGGCTCCTGTCTGGAGGGAGGCGCTCTCCAGCTGGTGGCTGGGCTACCTGGGCTGCTATGTGGCCCCTGTCTGGAGGGAGGCGCTCTCCAGCTGGTGGCTGGGCTACCTGGGCTGCTATGTGGCTCCTGTCTGGAGGGAGGCGCTCTCCAGCTGGTGGCTGGGCTACCTGG
>JAODKN010000001.1:33302454-33321954 GCA_026774425.1 Petrocephalus zakoni
CCCCCCCCCCCCCCCCCGCCCGCCCCCCCCCCCGCCCGCCCCCCCCCCCCCCCCGCGCCGCCCGGCCCCGCCCCCGCCCCCCCCCCCCCCGATCGGCATTCTGTGTACTCCTCGGTCTGGGACAAGAGATCCTCAAGGTTTCCATTCTCAGACTGACTTTGATTGCAGCATCTTTGCCCGGCAAATGTCAAGGTAAACATAAGCGGAAAAATGGAAACTGATATTTAAGTGCTTGTGGGCACCAAATTAAACCTTTTAATGATAGCAATCGTCGGCTCTGTAAATCCACCCACATCCACTCTGAGGCAATATGATCCTTAGTGTAAAAGTGCACTGTGTGCGGTTACTGCTGTGTGGCTCCAGAATGCAGTGGTATGTGCTGCTTCCAGCGGGAGCCTGCAGGGCTTAGAGATGGGGCTGCCGGAGCTGGACAGCACCTTGTGGTCGCCACGAGACACGTGCCCTTAGCTGGGCTCTCTGTCCATCTCGAGGTCTGCTTCCCTGGAACTGGCTTTCCCCTTATTCCACATGGCACCCAGTAGCTGTATGGGTCCATTGTAATGTATGTATGTCTGTATGTATGTATGTATGTCAGTCACAGTTCTAGTACTACAGCCACAGTACATTATGTCTCCGCTGAACATGGCATGTGACCAGTCTTACCATACTGTACTATTCTGTATTAATAGATCTTTCAGACTTAAAATGTTCATTTGAATAACTTTTGCTTTTGTTGGCCTTTCTGCCTTCCCAGGGAATGGCATTTTCACCGACAATGGAGTTTCACTTTTGGCCAGTTTCCCTGGAGACAGAAAAGGGGGTGGCTTTACTCAGTGCCACGCGCAATATGGCTCTCTTATCTTTGCTTTCCTCCTGTCTTTCGTTTGGGTGAGAAATCTGGCTTCAGGTGTTAAGATGATGCAGTTGTGGTTAAGGAGATAAAGATGTCCATGAAATGAGCCTGAGTAAAGCGAGCGCCGTGAATAATCGAGCCGAGAATCTTACACATAATCAGTCCCCCATGAAACCTCAGATGTTTCTGGCATGAAGAGGTTAAAGCGCTTCATTAGGAATGACCTGCTTTTTGCAGCTCTTCCTACGCTTAAATGAAATGACCCCTGTGCCCCCCCCCATCTCTCTCTCTCTCTCTCTCTCTCTCTCTCTCGCTCAGAAGGGGGAGCAGGCTGGTGCTCCGCTCTCCATGGAGGGTAAGGAGCAGCTGATGTTCGAGGTCCCCCTGAATGACTCTGGTTCTGCCGGCCTTGGGGTCAGCCTGAAGGGGAACAAGTCCCGGGAGACGGGGGAGGATCTGGGCATCTTCATCAAGTCCATCATTCACGGGGGGGCTGCCTTTAAGGTATGGCTGCGGAGTCCATCAGCATCACTGGAGCACTGGCTGTATGTATGTGTGGACATGTACATTTCTCTAGCCATCCATCTGCCAAGTGCGTATCCTGGTCAGAGTCCCACCTGGCAAGGGAGGTCATGCAAACTACACAGTCTTAGCAAAAATGTCAACAAAGTGAATAATACCTTAGATTTTGTTCCAAAGGTTTTTTTTTTTTTATAATAAAAAATGTAAAGCAAGAGATGCATCAGCATGCAGTAAAAGTCTGAGAGGTCTGATGTGTGCTTCCTGTGTCAGAGGTTACTGCTGATATCGCATCACTGGCACCAAAGACATAATCAATAACCTCGAGATGCCAGGCCCACGTGCGCTGCTAAATCCCTACACTGCCTTTCTGTGTAGGGTTCTAATCCTCTCTGACTGATCTTTAGCGTAATCTTCCTGGCATGTGATATGAGGGAATCTGTACGATAGTTTGCACACTGCGTTGGGTCTCCTTTCTTTCGCATTGGATTATAAACCGATCCCTTCCAATCTGTCAGCCACTGAGCCATTTTCCATATTTGTTAGCATAATTTAGTCAACACTATGATTCTTCTGCTGTAATACTTCTATAGGGGTACCACATTTCCCCATGGTCTTCCTTTTTGGCACTTGTCCCAGTGCTGAGCTGACCTCCTCTCTCATTAATGAAGGTTCCTCCATGTATCCAACAGACTGAAATGCTATAGTCAGACCCTTTATCTTTCATGTTTGCTCCGTTACGGCCTTCAGGTGGTTCCCTCGCCCCAGGGCCGAACATGTGGCGTGTTCGCTGCCTTCTGACCTCACTCTCCTGATCCTGCCATGGGATGGCCATAGCCTTTCAGTGAACTGCCTGGCCCCCAGCTCACGGGGGAAGCTGTCGGGCCCTCCGCCTGGCCCCCAGCTCACGGGGGAAGCTGTCGGGCCCTCCGCCTGGCCCCCAGCCCCCGGGGAAATTGTTCCTCCTGCTGCAAGTCCCCTTGCCTCTGTGTCTCTGCATCTCCTCTTCCATTCTCTAAGTATCTTTCAGCACGCTTCTCTCTCGTATTTTTGAAATACTTTAGATCTTTTCTGTCGTCTCTTCTTTTTTCCCTCCCTTTTCCTCTTCTTTTTCCCCCTTTCATCCGTTTGCCCTAACCCAGGAGAGGAGTGCTAGCTGAACACATTGTATGCTTTTTCCGTGTGGAGATAACATCTGTGTGGAGTCGGCGCTGCCCCCAGAGAACACCTGCACCCTTATAAGCCCTGTAAGCCTTCCAATGAGCTGCTTGCTCGAGAGTATGAGATGGGTAGTATTAGGCTGCATGAGTCTCTCTCTGTCTCTCTCTGTCTGTCACTCAGTCTCTCCCTGTCTGTCTCTCTCTGTCTGTCTCAGTCTCTCTCTGTCTGTGTGAGCATGCGCGCAGCAGATTGGCGGGTTGCATGCTTGTGTGTGTTCCTTCGCATTCTGCAAGGGGCTTACCAGTTCTGTGACAGGGACTGGAGGCTTGGCTGTGGCCCGCTTCCTCCCCCTGCTTTGCCTGTAGCCCTGCCTCCCCCATGGCAGCCACAGCTCCTTCTCGGCCATCGTATTGCTAATTAAAAACTCTTAAAGCCTGCCACTAATTAGACAGAAACATTTTGAGATTTTGTGGGGGGAGACGTCCCTGTCCCTGGACTCCACGCCTGCTGTAATTTACGGCACGGAGGGAGAAGCTGCAGTATCTCCTAAAGATGTGGGTTACCCACATTCGGGACGCGATGAGAGGCCGCCAACTCCCTACGGACACCAAGGATACATGGGGGAGGAGGGTCAGTTAATTTCTGTATGATCGACACATCGGGCACTGGAGGTGAGATGAACGAGCTTGGAGACTGTCTGCGTTCGTATTTCAGCAGAGGTCCTGGGCTGACTGGCATGCTCATAGGAGCTGTAAGCACTGCTCTAAGGTCACCCAGCGTCCAGATGGTCAATAAATTTTCTGCTTCAGCCGGATCCATTTTCCTAAGCCCCTGTTGGTGATTAACAAAGAACAACAGCCTACCTGTTGCTTAGGGCCTCATCAATTTTATCTTTAAGCGTAAATATGTTTTTATGGCCGTGATGAATTAACAAGCGTATTGGCAACAGACTCCTCTCAACCCCGACAGCCTTAATTTGTGTGAAACATGGTTGGTATTGTGCACCACTGTGGCCGGACGTGCAGTGGGAAAAGCTCTCACCTGGAGATCTTGGGCAAACAGAGATGAAGCTGAATCACCACCAAACGTTCAGGCCCAGTAGTGTCCAGCAGGCTCCAGATCAGACTTATCCTGTGTTTAGTGTTTTAGTTCTGTGAAATCCAACTCCTGAGCGCCTAATCTGTAACAGCTGGGGGGGTGGGGGGGGATCGAAGAATGATTGTCAGGTGGAATGAGGTCATCACACCACCGTGTGAAATTTGGGATAGGAAAACAAGATGTCGATGGACTGAGGTGTGTGTCTCACAGTCATGCTTCTCCCACACATTTATCCCTGTGACTCTGATAAAGGCTCAGCCTAGTACTATCCTATTACTGTGCCATTCAGACTGAGCCTCGGATACCGCTGCCTTCACGGCTAATGAATACGGTTCCCTGTGATCGTTGTACTTATAACCTTATAACTTATAACCTTATAAGTACTTATAAGTCTCAAAGGACGTTAGGGACGATGTCACTGTTTCACATTACGTGGAATTGTTTGAGAGAATGCATTGCTTTTTCAATTTCTATCACTAGATTTTTATAAAAATGTATTTTCTATTGCAAGCTACTAATGGAAGGACTTTGTAAGAAGTGTATCATGGCACTGAGTCTGAATCGGAAAGTTCCTCTTTAAATCTATATAAAATGTGTCTTGTTTAGGGGAAAATGTTTAGAAAGCTGCAAACCCTAAGTGTTAATGCTGTAAATGACTATGGATCACAAATTCTTCTGATGGAAATTATAATCAGTACTACAGAGAAGTAAAGGCTTCCATTGCGTGCTAATAAAACGTAAGGTTCTCCGCGTGAGCACCATTTATTTATTTCACGTCCAGCTTGACTCTCGTCTCCCACTTAAACACTTTATGTGCCACTTCCCTACATCAGCCTGCAGATAGGAGACTGAGATCTGAGGGCTTCTGTATGAATCACAAATTAATATTCATGGCGATAAACTTGAGGGCTTTTTACTTTCCATGTAATATGCATGCCTCATAATGTTGGTGTGCCGGTGAGATTCGGAGGCAGACCCCCGCCAGGCCCCCCGTTAGAAGAGCCTGTCTGCCAGTGGTAGCAGCCACTTCTGGGGCCTGTGTTTCCCCAATAAGGGTCTTCCGATCCGCGCCTCTCAGCTTTTGTACCGTATATGTAGCTCTAGATTATTACGATTAAAAATGCATTCACTGAAGTGGTGAGTTTCCTCCTGGATTCTGACTTCCTTCGGAGGGCCCTCTTTTCCTTCCTTGCCCTCTTTATCACTGACTTACTCTGCCCTGCTCTCTGCCCACTCCAGGATGGCCGACTGCGCGTCAACGACCAGCTGATTGCCATCAACGGGGAGCCGTTGGTGGGCCGGTCCAACCACGATGCAATGGAGACGCTGCGGCGCTCTATGTCCATGGAGGGGAACCTGCGGGGCATGATCCAGCTGGTGGTGCTGCGGGTCCTGGACAGGCCGGGCCAGGTAGGCCCAGCTCATCTCCAGCAAGGTCCCTCTCAGTGTTCCTCGAGCAGGAACTGCAAAGAACCTGCGAATGCCTCTCCTCCTTACCTGATTAAAGGAGGGATTAACAAAGTTTGTTGAAACTTTGTTGAAAGGGCATGTCGGGCGGTCTGCCGAAGCCAAGCTTGTGTTGAAGGAATTATGGGAAATGAACAAAACGTTGGGGTATCACTATCCTCGAGCCTAATCGTGCGTTCCATTATCCTCGGAGCTCGGAATCCGAGTACTCCTAGCGCAAGAGCCACTTTCTTGGAGGCTTCCATCTTGGATCAGAGTTCGGCAAGTGGAATGCATCCGACTCAGTTTTCCCCGACTTTTTAGAGGATGTGACGTTACTCCGAGTTCCGAGCTCCGAGGATAATGGAACGCAGGATAAAGGCCAACCTCAGGGACCATGATGGACGGCCAGGCCCACTCCTAGAGCCGTGTGACCCACCATTCAGAAAGCGCAGTAGCGGCTTACGCTTCTCGGGTATAGAATTAGTTGGATGGTACAACTTCTCTCTTCTAAGAGTTTCACTCTCAGTTTCAGGCTAGCAGTTTTAGCTTCCATTCAGTGTTAACTTATGTGTGGAAATTCACCCAGATTATTTAAAACAATAGGGGCTTTGATCCATGTCGCTGCATTGGGGAGCAACATGGGCCTGTTGGGCAGCCTTCAGATCTCCCCGGCCCTTATGTGTTCTAATGGCTGCCACTTGGTGTTGACAATTAAGAGCTAAGAGTTATGATTATTGTTGCCCGTTGTGTCAGATCACAGCCGGTGAGTGTTTGAAAGGCAGAGCTGTCTGTTAATGTCCTCCCGAAATAAAGATGGATATTGATCGGCCATGTGAAGCCCCACAGTGGAACATAAACAAAAAGTGTCTCTCTGGATTGCTGTGGAGGCCCTGGCCCTGCCCACCAGGAGGATGGATTGTTCCAGCTGGAGATGGTAATCCAGGCGAGCATGACTGATGTGTAGCTTTAGCCGCAGACATAATAGCCCGTCGGGGTTGAATGTTGCCTGTGAGGTTCGGCTTTGTTCAGTAATGGTTTGTTTTATGGGAGAGGCAGAGCAGAAGGGGCCATGGGTTTGGGGACCATAGTCAGGCGTGAACTCTCCCCATGGGCCTCAGTTTTGTTCACTAATAGTTTGTGGTAATGGGCTGAATGCCAGAGGGTGCCCTTCTGTGACGTGCTGTCTAGGGGGTTTGCCCTGGACTTTTTTCATATTTGTCCCCCTCCCCCTCAGCTGTCACTCCTCATGGAGGCCGGGGACTCGTGTGCGACACACAGGACTTCCCCCGAGCACAAGAGGGCCGCTCTCTGTCTGCTCAATTTACTCCTCTTCACAGTTGCTCTCGGGCTGCCGTTTGCTCAGCCTCACATCTGCGCAGGCAGAGCGGGCTTTCTGCCTTCCCGCTGCAGGGATTAGCTGCATGGATGCACCTGCGCATCTGCAGGCGCTTTGCAGCCATCTCTGATTGAACATTAGGAGTGTCTGCATTCCTGCGCGTTATTGAAAATCCCAACACCTCCTCCTGCACTGAGCAGATGAGCAGCTCTGTAATTCGGTTATGCCCAGTTCTGCTGAACTGCCATGAACAATGGTGGAAACGGGGGAGCGGGACGGGATAGCAGACAGCCGGAAAGCCTTGGCACGCGCTGGAGCTTTCAGCCCATCGCCGTTGGTTGTGGCTGCTCTGGTAAGCTTCTCCTCCTGCCAGAACCTATTGGAAAATGCTGAGAGACCGTCACCTGATCTAATCGCCGGCTCTCTGCAGTGTCTTTGAACGGCCATCTAAACGGCCCAGTCATAACGTGATTACTCCCCAGGGCTCGCTAATGAAATCCTGTCTGTGGAGTTCCTGCAGCCTGGCCTCCGCGCCAATCCCCCGGAGTGTGCAGCATGCTGGGGGTGCATCGCCGCCTGGCTTCAGCGTTTCAGGCGGCACGCTGAAATCCCCGCACTGCTATCTGATTAAGATGCTCTGATTAAGCCTGCACTGAGAGCCCTTTGCCGTAGCTGTTAGCACTTTGCTAAGGTGAGCCATGGGGGATTCGGCTTTCTTCACCAGCAGGCAGAGCTGAAGGCCCTGGCACGAGGCCCTCTGCACCTCACACCTTATCTCCATAGCCCCACCACCCACAAATAGGAGCGTCGCCACGCCCCGCATGGCCGTCCAATCGTATGCCTGAATAAGCTCACGCTAACTTGCCCAGAGGTGTAATCAAACAGCTCAGAGCAGCAGATAACTTGTTCATCTTCCCACTTAACTTCCCAGCTGTGGGTAGCCCTCATTTCACACTCCGCAAAGTCCTCTGTGCTCTGCGGGGAGAGCCAGCACAACAGGAGGCCGCATATTTACATTTACATTTAAATTAATTGCTTAGTTGACACTTTAATTAAAGTGCCTTTTACCCAGTTTTTACACATTTATAGGGCCAGATATTTTTGCAGAAGCAGGTCATGCTAAGTACCATGCTTAGGGGAACCGCAGCGGGCCTCCCCAGGGACCTAGGCAGGTACAGTAACCTTCAGGCCTGCTCTTCTCTTCTGCGTCTGCTAATTATGCTGCCGAGTGCTTAAACCAAGCAGCTAATGGCATGTTGGTACAGCAGTATATGTCGAGGAGATAAACACCTTTCATCTATGACTTCACATTGCACAGTGTTGTGTGTGCAGAATGATTGAACCTCTGCTCAGGCTGCTTGTCTGCACTTAAAATCTATTTGTAAAACCTAGCAGAGTCATGTGTGGTCTTTTTTTGGGAGGGCAGGTGGGGGGGAGTTTGTTTTTCAGCTGGAGAACAGGCTTTCTGTTCTCTGATGGCGTCTCAGGATTAGTGTTACCTTCATATGGGGAGACCTCTCTTGCTTCTCTGAATATCTTGCCTAAGCAGTTGGTTCCCCTTGTATCCATGGAAGCAGCCCCTTTGCTGAGCTGTCAGCCCCCCCCTTTTTGGCACACTGATCGTCTAAAACACTCTCTGCTTTTCCCTGGCTTCCTCCATTTCCTGTTAATTTTCATCAGTGCTCATTCTGCTCCTACTTTCTGTAAAATTGCAAGCTCTGTATTCTCTTTTTTTGGAGAAAAACAAGCAAATGGAAGACCTGGCCCCAGGAGTCCTCATTGATCCGTACCCCCCGCCTGCTCGTAATCTCATTTTCTGCCCGTCACTGTCTGCGCGTCTGCAGGCTTGTTCCTGCCCGGCTGCGGTTCCCCAGCCCAGCCGAGTCAGGAGCAAGCAGCAGTTAGTGCTGATGGCATCGAGAGTCCGATCGCAGGGCACTGTTTGATTTAACCTGAGTAGTCTCTAGTGGAGAAGATTCCTCAGATGCTGTTATTGTTGACATACTTTTATCCAGTTTAGAAATTGTGCCAATATACTATCCACAGCAGAAGCTCGGGTATCTCTGTAAGTTCCATTGCTGCTTTCCCTCTAATGCTTAGACGTTGGTGGGGTTGTCAGCCTCTGATCATGCACGCAAATCTGCCGCCTGGGCTGGCCTTGGGTCACTCTGCGGCCCAAGCAGCATGCGTGACTGCGCATCCGCCGTTAAACACAGACATGTAAAAGCCAAGGAAAACGTCGCATTCGCAGTGCAAAAAAAATACTGGTTCCGCTGCTGAGCCGTAAGTGAATCACCTGCCTATTTAATGGTCAGAGATTGTTCACAGAAAGGTCCTATTATTAGGGGTCCAAGCAGCATTAGCTGCAAGATCCGTAATGTTTTTATTACTGGAATTGTTTTATTTTCATTACTTTATTTTACTTCAGTCGCGGGTTTTGTGATAGTAGTTTTATGCATTGTTATTCTCTGCTATTTTGACCCTCGTGTACATGGGACTTTCCGGAAGCACTTTCCTAAGGGTAAAAAGCGGTCGAGCGCAGTTTGCGAACGCGGCACTTAAAACGTACAAACATTTTAGATTCAATTCATATATATCCACTCTTAGTGTATAGCGCAGTCCAGATTTCAATGTGCAGTTGTACTCAGTTACAGTTTTTTATGCACACACTGAACGATGCAAATCGAATCACAGTCACACTATCTGTCAGACAAAGCGCAATTCAATGTTTTCTTAAAATGGTCCTGCCCCAGCGCCGGCCCTGTGTCACGCCTCCCGGCCACATTATCACTCCCAGCGGCAGCCCCCTATCCCCTCCTCTGCCCGTGAGCCCGTGGTGCCGGACAGCTGCCTTTGTCAGGTGCGGTTCAGTATATGGGCCAGAGATGTCTGACTTCTGTATCACTCTGAATGTATGGGAGCAAAGTGGCCTGTTACACAAAGCATCTCCTCCAGCCAGCGTGGCCCTGCACGCTGCATGTCGACTTCGCTGTAAGGTCTGATCCCTCTCTGCCTCGTTAGTGTTCTTCCTGGCGCAGCGGGCGCCAGTGAAGCCCAAAGTCTCACTCACATGCCTGTGGGTCCATCAAGCACCTGGGCCCGTTTTACCCTTTGGAAAACTGTATACGTCATATTTATTTCATGGGTCAAATGAAAAACAGTTTTATTTGGGGGGGGGGGGGAATCCTGTGTTAATATTTGACATTGTTGCTTTCATGAAGTGAGTACATAGAATATGTGGGAACATATTTAAGATGTCAGCATAAATATGTTAATACTCTAATGAGCTCATTTCTCTGATTATCCAACAGGAATACCCAGAGTTTTCAGCCTTGCCGAACCAGCCAGTACTGCCAAGGAAAGCAGACAGCCCTGCCCAGCCCGCCATGGTGACCAACAGCATCTATGAGAGGGCTGGAGGTAGGCGTCCATGTGGCTCTAGGCACTAGTATCTAATAATGGAGCAGCTGATGCGTAGCAGCACACAAGTCCCGCCCCCCTCGGGTTTCCATTCTCGGGTGTGGCTGAGGCTCTCTTATAGACTCAGTGGGCGGAGGCAGTTCCATAATTGCTATACATTTGGACACCTCAGTATAATGATATTCCTTTAAGTTTTCATGTTTTAACGTCCTTCATTTGCAGTTCCATTTCTGCTTCATTTTTTAAATGCATCAGTGTTCATATAAGTGTGCCTGATGGTTTTTGGTGATTTGAAAGTGAGTCGCACTCAAGTCATTCAGTGCGGCATATCATGGGCTGTTTGATAGATCTCACCCTTGAATCTGTTTGAGGTGAAACACCTTCCACACATGGTTGGTATTAAGGATGATCCTCCTGGGGCCCCAGCCTTCTGGCCACTCTGATTCCTGCCTAGCCATACTAATCTCGGCACAGGCACCTTTCTCCAGCCTGTAAATATTTACAGCCATGTGTCATTTAGGCCAGAACCCCATCCAGTGTTGTCCAGGTCTGGGACATCAGGTGCCCGGACCCCCCCCATCCCCCACCAACTGGACTTGTATATATTTCTCAAAGCAAGACTTCTGTGGCTACATATTCAGAACATTTATGAGAGTATAATGTGTTTATTTTATAATACTCTCAAGCTGACAACACTTGCCATGTGGAAGTGCGTTTTCTGGTGCTGTGGCTAATAACACGAACAAAATAATGAGCTGCATTTTCTGCTCTGTTTATACAGCTTTTATCTGGTAAACAGTAAGCTCTGACCTTGAAATCATTATGCTGATGAAGTCTATTCTAAATAGGGCATGTTTGTATATACAGTATTGTGTGCAGAGTCCATGTGATCCGCCGAAAATAGAACAGCAAACTGTTTAAAATGCATTTTTATCTTTCTGGAAATTATTCCAAAAAGCTTTTGATTCTTCCCACTCTGCCACTGTTCTTTTTGTGCTGTTATGGAGAGTGTGTATATGTACGTCTAGAACTTACACTATATGGACAAAAGTATTGGGACACACCTCTTAACTGAATTCATGTGTTTCATTCAGACCCATTGCTAAGTGTATAACATCAAGCACCTAGTCATGCAGTCAGGTTTACAAACATTTGTGAATGAATGGGTCGTTCTGAAGATCTCAGTGAAATCAAGCATGGTACTGTATGGGATGCCACCTTAAGAATGAGCCAGTTTGTGAAATTACTTCTTTGCTAGACATTCCACAATCAGCTATAAGTGGTATTATTAGTATTAGTGGAAGCGTTTAGGAACAACAGGAAATCAGCCACGAAGTGACAGACCACGTAAAGTAACAGAGCGGGGTCACTGAGTGCTTTGGCGCATCGTGCACGACTGAAGACTCAGTAACTGCAGAGTTCCAAACTTCCTCTGGCATCAACCCCAGGACAAAAACTGTGCGCTTTGATGGCTGAGCATCTCTATGCAAGCATCACATCACCAAGCTTAATGCCAAGCATCAGACGGAGTGATGTAAAGCACGCTGCCACTGGACTCCAGGGCAGAGGAAACGTGTTCTGTGTAGTGACAAATCACGCTTCTCTGTCTGGTAGTCTGATGGACGAGTCTGGGTTTCGTGGATGTCTGGAGAACGTTTACCTGCCTGACTGCATTCTGTATAGTTGGGAGGAGGAGGGATAATGGTATGTGGTTGTTTTTCAAGGGTTGGGCTAAATCCAGTGATCTCTAAATGCTTCAGCATACCAGGATATTTTGGACAATTCTATGCTTTGAACTTTGTGGAGAGTTTGGGGAAGGTTTGTTTCTGTTCCAGCATGACTGCCCGAGTGCACAGAGCAAGGTCAGTACACAAAGCAACTTGGCTGGCCCACACAGAGACACAGAACCTTGACTATATCCAACACCTTTTCTAACACATGTCCAACATCAGTGCCTAACCTCACAAATGCTCTTCTGGGTAAATGGGCAAAAATCCCACAGATAGACTCCAAAATCTGGTAGAAAGCCTTCCCAGAAGAGTGGCAGCTGCAAAGGGGAGGCCAACTCCATATTAATGCATATGGATTTGGAATGGAATGTCATAAGTTCCTGTAAGTTTTAATGGCCAAGTGTCCCAATACTTCTGTCTGTATAGTGTATATCCTACGTCCATCTGCTTATCCAATGCAGGGTCACTGGAGCCTCTCCCCGGTGGCATAGCACACAGAGCCGGGATACAGCCTGCACGCAGTACCAGCCCGGTCAATATTTACATACATAAAATTGCACTTTGGGTCACGGTGGTCTTATAATGGGCATAACCTCTGCGGAGTGGACAAAGTGAAATCTGATTTCAGGATAATAAGCCTATTGGTCTTGGCACCAGCAATGTTTTCTGCTGAACGCTTCGCAAACTGGGCACCTAAATATTTCTTAGTCTTTATGAGAAGCCCCCATGGTCCTTAGTAGGGAATCGTGTTCATTCAGGTCACCCTTCTCTAAAACAGGCGTCCGTCGGCTTCTCCATGCCTGCAAGGTGGAGGTGAGCTGGTCCTAATGAAATCATCTACTGCTGGCGATAAGATGGAGCCCTTAATGCTGGCCAGAGTGTCATGGCTGGGCGGGGGGCGGGGTGGGGCAGTCTGTGCTTAACGAGCCCATTTTTTTCACAGTACAGGGGGTTTAATCCATCTTCACATAAAGTGCCCTTTTCCTGCCGCTGCCATGGCCAGCCCCAGCTGGATTGGTAGGGGCTGCATGTGTGTATGCTCCATGTGTGAGGGATGCTTTGTTATAGTTTAACACGCGTTCATCTTTGGAGAGGCAGCACTTGCTGATGATGTAGAGTATACTGGAGTGATGCATGGCCTGTCCCACACAGCAGCTAGACAGATGAGGGGGCTCCCTCAGTGATAACCGGTCGCCTGAATCGGGCATTAGGAGGAATGATGGTTGCTTTTGCTTGTGCTTTTGCTGATAAGACATCTCGGCGATGATTTCCAAAGCCGGCGCGGTGTAAGCCCGGCCTTTCCATCACGCAGGCGGCGACGCAAATATGCGGAATACGCGCAGCTATGCCTTATGTCCCACGCATACTCATGCATACTTTAACGCGCAAACTGCGTGTCTCATCCGCCGCAGCTTCCTGGGTTTCGGTACTGCACACACATCCGCATCTGTGCAAATGACCACATGGCAGGTAACATATTTGTGCCTATTGCCACAGTCTGCTTCTGATGTGCTTCTGATACTTACCTGGCAGGGGAGATACCATGATCACGAAGGTGGTTCACCCAGAGTGAGGCTCAGCCATTGCACTGCGGCTGTGCTGACATCTGCGAATTCCCCAAATGTGGGAATCTTGACTGCATAATTTCTGGTAGTGGGGGACTGTGTTCGCGCTTTCCCCTGAATCGGGGCAGGCAGGTGGTGTAGTGGTTAAGGACGCAACCGGGTAGTCGAAAGATTGCCGGTTGGAGTCCCCGACCTGCAAGTACCGCTGAGGTACCCTGAGCAAGGTCCCGTCCCCAAGCACTGCTCCCTGGGTGCTCACATAGCTGCCCCCTGCTGTGTCACGTTGTCACATGGGTTACATGCAGAGGACACATTTCGTTGTTGAGTGCTGTGGTGCGTCGTCAATGACGATTAATCACCTTCTTCACATTTATGTGGTGGGTCTGCTCCGGCGATCACAGACTGAGTGGACAGAGGGGAAGTATAGTCACCTTAAACACTTCTGTCTGTACAAATGATTATGAAATATTTGGGACGTGCTTATATTTTGACGCCAAAAACAAATAGTTTAAGATCCTTACCTGCAGTCCTGGGTTCACAAGCCCTAATCCCATGAATCATTATGGTAATGTATAATAAAGTTTCGTAGTAATGCATGAACTAAGTAGGTTGTATTAGTTCTTTTTGTCTGTGGGGGGGTTGAGCTTTGATCACTTATCTACAGAGCTAATCCCAGCCCTCAGTGACACTGAAGGCAATGCGCACTTAAGCATTCCTTACCTGAAGGGCAGGGTTTTTTTTTTTTTGTTTAAATCTCATCCTGAAGGTTCTGGACCGGCGATGAGCATTGTTTGTTATTCATCATCTTTCCTCCATTTGTCAGCTTGTCAGCTGTCTTTGTTTATCCGTATTTTTTCTGTACCATTGAATACAACTCTGTGGGGTTTGACCTTGCTTAGTAACCAAGCCAAATCAATCAGGTCCTTTTTTTAAGAGTTGACGGCCACATAGGACGTCCCTGCCCCGAGCCCCTGTCTGCACTCCTACGTCTCTAAGCTTCTCCAGTGTCGTGTTGCCGCACCCATTTCCCTTTTTGCTTTTCCATTTTTATTTTTGTTTCAATATGCTGCCAGTTTCTTACTCATAATTGCTTTATTTTCTCTTATTGTTGTACCTTAAATGTTCTCAATAGCCCATATCGGCATTCTGGCGTGTGTTCGGCTTAAAAACAGCCACTGAGCTCGGCTGTTTATCCGTTTCTCTATCATCTGAGACGAGATCAGCTGGGTCATAGATATTTCGGTGAGTTTTGAGAGCTTCCCATCTCAGAGAGCAAGTGCCATGCCTGCAGATAAGCCGCCCACTCTATCTCCCACATGCAGCCCACCGCCGCTCCCCGTCCATCCCGCCGTCCGCAAGATGCCTTGTGGAGAGATTTCTCCATTTGAGAGCCGTCTTTGTGCATGATTATATGTGTGCCTGTATGCAGCGGTCATTTATCTGCGTTCCCGTCTGTCCAGATATCCCTGTCGTGACCAATGGAGGTTTTAACCACATGGAAAAAGCGGAAGAAGAGGAGCTACCTCCACTTCCTCATCGACAAGTGGATGACATGAACCTTAGTTCAAAACCCGCGTACCCTCATCAGAGGTAACATTGTGTGCTTTCGCATAATCTGTGTTCTTTCTGAGTACATCAGGTCTCCTCTGATGTCACGGCTCTGTATTTGCAATTTGCACATGATAATGCAGAACATTCCAAAAAGTGAGCAAATCGTTAATGAGGAGATGATGAATACGAAGATGATGATCCGGCTATCCGCCATTAACTCAGCCCGGAAATACTGTTTGCTTCTCCAGTCCAAAGTGGGAGCCGGACCGGCAGAGGGAGGAGGTCCAGCGAGGTGTCAGACAGCACAGCCATGTGAAGTCCTCTAAGAGCATGGACCTAGGTGAGCACACGGCCACTTCCCCAGCACATGTGTGTCCTTCACAGCGCCAGCCTGCAGCACAGACCGTGTGGTGTGCAGGGAGGCGTCCGCAGGACTGAAGCCGTGCCCTGTCTGGCAAGGCTCACGGGTTCCACAGGGGCATCCTAATGCCTCTGATCCAAAACCCTGCTCTCTGCTGAAAACATCACTCACTTTTATTTTATTATCCCCCCCCCCCCGATGGGATAGAAAATAAAACATGCATTTAGGAAGCCTAAGTCATCTCTTTGATATTAAATGGCAACTGACAGGGCTAAGTGCATGTCAGGGTGGCGATCAATGTAGCTCTCAGATATAACACAATTAATTCCTGTTGTGCATCCAGACATCCCCAATCTAATAATAAGTCGTGCATCTGGCATAGGCAGATGATAAATCAGCTTCACGTGACGGCTTTGTGAGCTGCGTGACCCTGGCTTGTGCTGTTCTGCCTCTGATTGGCCGGAGGTGGGAGGATAGGCCGGGCTGGCTGCTTCAGGCCCGGCTTCATTCCGCGTGAAGGTAGAGCGCCTAGCTTCAGAGCGCTTTGCGTTGAATCGGACGTCTCCTGTTGGAGGGAGGCCATATTAATAATACATGTACTGATTTCGCTGCCGCACTTCATGAATAATAGAGGCTGTGGCTCCCGGTTTTAATTGAAGTCTGGAGTACAGTAGAATTCACCTTGGTGGCCCAGACGGGCCCCAGGCCACCCACGTCTCCCATTTCTGCACACACCGCGAGAACCCAGTACGATTCATGAGCATGCGCTCAGAGCACAGCGTCTATGTGGAGGTTGTAGTCGTGTACGTGTGAGTCACGATCTCAGAGCCGTAAATCGGAGTTAAAGACAGCACTCAGGATTAGTTTAATAGGGAGCGCTGCTATTTCCAGCACTATAAAGGCATTGGCTGAAAGCTGGGGCTGATCGGCACTGTAAAGACAGCAGATTCTTACTGACACCGACCAAAATAGCATGTGCTAGTTTTCAACTCACGAAGTTGGGTATAGATTTTTACCCATAATGCACAGCTTTAACTTTGATTGCTGGCACTGGTATGGGATAAAAAGAAATGAAATGCATGCTGTGCTGACTTTAGTGCTTGGCCTGCATGTGGCACACATTTGGGTCACAAGGACATGGGGCAGTAATGAGAGAATTCTAATGATGATAACCCTCAAATCTGGTGAGTAATATGAGGGACTTTTTGTCTGATTGATAATGTGTACTGTACCTACTATCCATACACTGAGGTTCTACTCGCAAGCTTATCCTTTATTGCCTGACATTTTTCTGTTCTACTTGTGAAGCTGATGCTGATGCTGATGATGATGATAATAATAATAATAATAATAATAATAATAATAATAATAATCATAATAATCATAATATCATGATGATGCATCTATCTATTTATGCTTAATCACCTTGAATGTGTTGTGGCACCTGGATATTGTGCAGCTGGGTTTTTGTGCTGCCCCATAATCCACCTTTTTTTGGGGGGGAGGGGGGGCTGTGCTGCAGGGGCTTCTGATGGTTGGGGGCTGTGGGTGTAGAACCTTCCCTCTGACTGCTGAGCCATGGGCTGTGATGGAGGGCGAGATGGCGAGACGGAATGAAGCATCAGCCCTAAGTCATTTGCTTTATGGATCTGATGGGTCTGATGGCTGTAAGAATTGAATGCACACCATAAAAATTGAACACTGAGGCGCAGCTCTACGTATTATCCAAGAATGACCCTATTAACTTTTTCTTTTTTCATCGGACAGAGAGTGAGGAATATTAATGTTATTAAAACAGTGGATGCAGCAGTTTTGAATTACACTTCATTAGGTTTGCGTATTGGGTTCCTCCGGTGTAGCACCCTGGCTGCGGTCTCTACGGCCGCCTGACTTCCATTACGGGGGAGCTCATCTTACCTCTCTTCCCCTTCCTCTCTCTCCGCACGAGCATCGCACGAGGTCGGATTCTTGGCGGATCAGTGCTTGTGTGTGCAAATCGTGGTGCCGGTGCCTGTGTCTGGCAAAGCCTCCTGGGTCAGAGGCAGGCCCGTCTGTGGAACGGGCCCACCGAGCATCCGCCGGGCACGATGACATCATGCCATGCAAGTTTACAGCCATGTGTCCTGTACAGAATGGCAATACATAGTCACTAAGGGCACTGAATGACCAGGCAGCTTTATTTTTGGGTAGGCGTTGTGCCATCCCCTTTAGTAAGACTCTACACCTGAATACGGGGCAGGTAGGTGGTGAAATGTTTATGGACGCAGCCGGGTAATCGAAAGATCGCTGGTTCGAGTCCCATAGCCACAGGGCACTGAGGTAACATGAACAAGGTACCGTCCCCAAGCACTGCTCCCCGGGCGCTCACGTAGCTGCCCGCTGCTGGGTCACGATGTCACATGGGTTAAATGCAGACAACACATTTCGTCTCTTGTGCACTGTGTGCTGTGGTGTGTCAGCAATGACAATCACCTTTTTTTTTTCTTGAATTACCATTGCACCTAATGGAAATCTCATAAAATGATATGCCATAGTACTTACTCTGGATTATGGTACCTTTCAAGCTAGGACTAGGAGCACTGTGACTAAGAATTTAGTTTGTGAATGCAGACTTGTGTCTCTCATTGGTGAGACTGACATTCACCGTCTGAGCCGCAACCAGAATTCTAGAGGATTCCTCTGTTCTGTGGGCCTCCTGGTGTGTTCCATTCGCCATGGCAACGCAGCCGAGTTAAGCCACCCTCCCTCGTGCCAGCGACGGCAAGTCGCAGTGAGCCCTATCCCTTCTCTGCCCTGGAGGAACCATCCCCACCATTGCGATCTCAAAGTGCCCTACAAGGCTAAATGTAATCCTGTAAGCCCTCGATTCAGAAGCTATTTGTGTCTAAGACCTATTTTGGGTGCCGGCGCTAATCATGCAGTCTTTTGGGCCTTGTACGGTGCACTTTCTCTGCTCGAGGTTGGGTTTCAAACCGCTCTTGTTAGCACAGCCGCGGCAGTAAGATGGAAAATGATTACATTATATATATATAGATGCATTCCTCTAACAATTTCGCCATTATTGCTATGAAACATGAGCTTTTGTTGAAATTAGTAGCCCTTTTTAAAAACTGTGGTAATAAAGCGAAATTACAGTAACAAATGTCACAATCTACACAACTGGATACTCCTTGATGCTGCAGTTATGGTGTTTCTTTATCTCGTGATGAGCTAATGAATTGGCCAGGCTCTGATGCATTGATGGGCACTGTCTGATGCCTGTATTTGATATGTGCTGGTTATAAGCTGGCGGCTGCTGGACACGGGCAGCTGATCACCAGCTTCATGTCTCCGGATACCTCAGGTCATGTGACCAGGCCCGGTCTGGGCAGCACATATTTCACCTTTTTGGGTTGTTTGGGGCACCTACTTTTACGGGGCACCCACTTTTGTGGGGCGCGTACTTTTGCGGAGCAACTTTTGCGGGGCGCCTTCTTTTACATGCTGAACTGACATCTTGTTGACTGTAGACTGCAGTGTAAGAAGTCTTATTGTGTAAAGCTGTTCTTTGTTTCACGGTGACGGAGTACAGAGCTTTCTGTTCCCCCCGGTTATTTCTCGCTTCTGTCTGTCATGTGAATGCCGCTCAGGACACTTACCTCTGTCTGCGCGTCTCCCGCAGGCTCGTTCTGGCCCGCAGTCCCCTCCCGTCTGTCACTGGCTCCCCCCACGGCATGCTGTGTATATGTGTGTGTCAGTGTTTATGTACTTTACATATGTTCCGTGTGTTTACTCGGCTGTGTGTGTGGGTGAGTGCTTGTGTGTGTCGGCGTGCTTTCCGTCACTCTACCTGTTAGTTATCTTGTCAGCTTCTCTGTCACTGTGCATGTGTACGTTTATATTTGTAAGGACTGCATCAGTCTCTGGCTGTGTGTTTGTGAGTGTCCGTACCATAATTGGGGATATTTCACCTATTTCACCACATCCATCGGGCCACCTGATTTACTCTCTCTTATTTCCCTTTTTTTTTTATCCCGTTGTAAGAATTGGACTCATAAAAAATGAAAAAGATTATTTAAAAGAAATCGCAGTGTAATGAAAACCTATTATTGCATCCTGTGGCGCTGCTGGGGCAGCAGCCTTCCCACCCGCGAAATCCTGTTTCTCTGGATTACAGCTGCAGGCTGCTGCATTTTCACACCAGTATTCAGCGATACACTTAATATAGAAATCCCAGCCAGTCCTACGGGCCTCCCCCACCTCGCTTGTGCAGTAGCTATAGCTCGCCTCTGGATTTTAACAATTCCGCCTTAACTCAGCCAGCCTGCCGGTGTTCACACATACATTAGTGTCAGGCCAGGGCTGTGAAAGATCACAGAGAGCTACTGCTGAGTTTTTTTGTTTTTTTTTGGGGGGGGGGGGGGGGGGGGGGGGGGGGGGGGGGGGGGGGGGGGGGGGGGGGGGGGGGGGGGGGGGGG
>JAODKN010000001.1:33328182-33351317 GCA_026774425.1 Petrocephalus zakoni
TTGGGAGAGACTGGGGAGAGCATGTGGGAGATTACGCGTGCGCGCGAGGGGCTCCCTCTCCTCCCATTGGACAGACCCCAGCATTGCCACGTGCGCGTGGTGTAGCCGCAGCACCCACGGCATTCCGGCAAGCGCCCGCCACCCCCGCTGAGATTACTGCTAGCTGGATGGAAAAATCCCCTTCATCTCCCGTGCAGAGTGCCCTGTGCGCCCCTCCTGTGCTGCTGTGTCAGCACGGTCCCGTTTCCTCACTCAGGATGCCCCCTCAGCTGGTGAGGCGGTCCGGCCCACGCCCCCCATCCTTACACTCTTCCCCCCCTTCTTATTTATGCCACCCCACAGCTCACTCCAGATACGCCTCATCGCTCCCCGGCTGGAGGACGCTGCACACGGCGGCTGCCGGGAGCCAGGCGGCATGAGGCTGCCTGCGTAATCGGCGCCATTGCCCTCTGCAAGCCCGAGAGTTACTGGCACCCCCTACAGTGACACCATTCTGCCCTCACAATAGAAAAGCTGCTGGCTGTTGTCGCATCGAGCCGAGAGCGGCTGCGTCGGACTGTTTCAATCGATGGGTCCATTTATCTCAGAGGAGGCTGTCTGCTTGTGTGAGGGAGGCAGTTGCTGCTGCGCGGCCTGGTGGATATGCAAGACTTTGTTTTCATCTCTGCTTGTGTGAGAAGGCAGTTACGCCAGCACGGCCCAGTGGCAATGTGAGGCTCTCTGTCCTCGTCTCTGCTAGTGTGAGGGAGGTAGTTACTCCGGCACGGCCCGGTGGCAATGTGAGGCTCTCTGTCCTCGTCTCTGCTAGTGTGAGGGAGGTAGTTACTCCGGCACAGCCCGGTGGAAACGTGAGGCTCTCTGTCCTCATTTCTGCTTTTTCCTCTTGAGTATCAATTCTGAAGAAATAGTGTTCACCAACTAGAGGCCTTTAAAGTTCCTTGTCTTCTAATGGCTCTGGCACAGGATGGAATCCCCCCCCCCCACTGCAGGGCCCACAAGAAGACAGCTGATGTGGTCAGGCTCCTTTTTACCTTTATATATCTTCAGTTCCGTTAGGGAGCTATGAGAGTTTCACAGAATTGGGGGACAAGCAGGTGAAAGTGACATTATTTACTTACTTACTTGGCCACTCAGTCATGCTTTGTTTTTGCACCAGTCTGTTGCCTGTTGTAAAATAGAGGTAAGACTTCAGTGCAACTGAAGACTGGACTGAGAATTTCGTTTGTATAATAAAACTACAGAATCAATTGTGCAGTTCTATGTGAAAAGGAAATGGAGAATTTTATTAGTTCCCTAGAAGGGTGTTAAGACCTGGATTTATTAGGGGCTGGTAAACGGACCTCCAGACCTTCAGAGATGAGATGAGTCTTGATGATCCTGGTGATCAGAGAGGCCTGATTAAATATGGACTGTGTCACCCAAACAGGCCCGTCACCATGACAGCTGACCTTTTAAATCCTGTACCTGTGACAGAACACAGGGGGGACGCTGACAATTATACCTCACATCTCCCGTTGACTCCACTATGAACGTTTGCTGAAAAATATGGTTTATCCAGTTGGTTTGTTCTGTTTGAAAGGCCATAATCTAACACGGCGGCAGGATAGGCATTGTAGACTGTCACTCCATAGACAGACTTAAGAGGAACTTGATAAAGAAAAGAGGAAAACGCTTGAATTTCCAGGTAGGTTGCCAGCTTTGAGATATTTTGTCACCCACAACAGAGAGTGCAGCATGGTATCTGCTGTCAACCATTAAAGCCCAAGGTACCTCAAGGGATGTTCTGCTTAAGGAAAGAAATTTATAGTATCCTCAAGTTATTGTATCTATTGTACCCAACATACATGTTCATGGCTTGTTAACCCACAGTACCCCCTCTCCCCGCTGACCAGTATGTCATAGACATTCATGTACAGGTACTCGTCTCATTCCTGATCCCCATCCAGTCACATAGGCACTCATCCCTTCCGTTTGCGATTGGTTGCTTTGTTGCTCCGATGAAATGACACATTTATGTACCGTACATTTTGTCCCTAAAAATGCAGATGCCAGGGGAAAGCATCTTTGCCTGTGACAATTATAGATTAGTCCCGCAATTTCTCTTCCAGGTTCATTTAAACACCCATTAGCTATACAAATCAGGGAAAGAGCGTCTGGAGGTGAATCTTATTGGGATTCAGCCTCATCAATGCTGTCAAATTGATGGTTTCTTGATTAATGGACAATGCGTCGGATCTGCATAACTTCTTGTTTCCATGTGCGGCCCTGTCCTTCATTTCTGAGAGGAGGCTCCTGGGAGTTGGAGGGTTGGTGTGGTATGCATCAGCATTGATGGGTCAGAACTGTAGTGCTGGCGCCGTGCTGACATCCATCAGAGGTTGAGTGCATTTTGAAAGTCACTTTCATACATCAAGTTTGAAGTTCAAATGGGCTCTGGAGTTTGCTTGGTTTTGTTGTCTTTTACGGTTTACTTTCATGACATTCCTCCTAACTCTTATGCTAAAAAATGGAATTTTAAAATGCCTGTATATGCTAAAACCTAGGAGAGCATCTTTAGATTTTTCCTCGTTTTCATGTCTTTGCTGAGCTTTTGTTTATGTGGAATGTTGTCGTCTCAGGTCAACATTTACCACCTTTAAAATTGTCATAAATTTTAAAATGTATGTAAAAATAGTCTGTTTTTTCCCTGTCTCTTCAGAAGATGGGATTATTCATCTTTTTCTGTCTTCTCTCTGATTTAGGACTCCTCCTCAGCCATATTTCTTCTAATATTTCCCCTTCTTTTGTCCTGCCATCTCATCCTGTTTTGCATGTTTAATTAATTTTGTGCTTTGGCTTTTTGGTTACACTTTCTCATCCTATCACATGAATGGCTTGTTTTCATGGTCGCCTTTCATCATCCTTCCTTCTTCCTGCCTCTTTTTTCCCCTTTCTTTCTTCTTTTCTTCCTGCTTGGTGTTAATACCCCTTAATTGCACCTCTCTCCATTCACCCCCCTGCCAGGCTCTTCCTCTTTTCCTTCCTCCTCATTCTGCCTTCTTCCATAATAACATTGCTTCCCTTTCTTTCCCACAGAAGTGTCTCCTTCCCGAGAGCTGGGTCCCACGCTGGGCCTAAAGAAGTCCAGCTCATTGGAGAGCCTGCAGACGGCCGTGTCGGAGGTGAGGAAGAGCGACCTTCCCTTCCATCGCCCCCGACCCCACATGGTTCGTGGGCGCGGCTGCAACGAGAGCTTCCGTGCCGCCATTGACAAGTCCTACGATGGCCCAGCAGAGCAAGACGATGGTGAGTCTCTGTGCCCAGAGCATGACGGTGATGGGTGTCTGTGCCCAGAGCATGACGGTGATGGGTGTCTGTGCCCAGAGCATGACGATGATGAGTCTCTGTGCCCAGAGCATGACGGTGATGAGTCTCTGTGCCCAGAGCATGACGGTGATTGGTGTCTGTGCCCAGAGCATGACGATGGTGAGTCTCTATGCCCAGAGCATGACGGTGATGAGTCTCTGTGCCCAGAGCATGACAGTGATGGGTGTCTGTGCCCAGAGCATGACGATGGTGAGTCTCTGTGCCCAGAGCATGACGGTGATGAGTCTCTATGGCCAGAACATGACGGTGATGGGTCTCAGTCCCCAGAGCACACAGTGAAACAATACTGGCAGCAGCTGGTTTCCAAAGACTCATGTAGCTACCACTCATCATTTGGTTTTCTTTAACAGAAGTTTCACATCTGGGCTTTGCTAGTTTACCTTGTAGTATGCATGGGAGTGTTTGACCCCCTTATTTTGATGGACATTTTGGACTCTGTGGGGAGTTCCTCAGAGATTTGGCCAGTGCAGACACGGCCACGCAGATCTTGAGTGTTGCTCCTGCCTCGTATCCTGACGTAGCCTCCTGTGTTGATGTTGGCTAATTGGCTGCGTGGTGAGATCAGAGCCATCTGTGGAGAGCTGAGTGACTCCTGTTCTGAGTGAAGCCCGTCCAGTCCAGACGGCCCCGATGACTGACACCTTGCAGATGGTGGCTTGAAGCAGCTCCTTCCTCACTTCACCACAGCATGACGGCCCCTCTGGAGCCTTGCTGGCCTGAAAAATGTTGTCCTGGATGTAGATGATCTCCAGTCTACAGAGTGAGGGATTTGAAATTCTTTACATGCCATATGTGTTCTTGTATTATTCCTTGCCAAGCCGCTGACAGTTTGTCTATATAAGTGAAGGTGCCGTCATGTGTGTTCATTGCAGAGCTGACACGCTAAGCACGTGTTTACTGAGAACTCATGGACACAGCCCCCTGGATTAGAACAGTATGAGAGTTATTTCTGAAGTGAACAAAGCAGAAGAAGAGGTCTACTTTCACGTCAGCCACCGTGTAACAGGCTGCTAATACCATTGCATCTCAGTGGCTAACCTCTTAGCAGGGTAGCACTGGGAGCAGGTCTGTAGCGACTCCCTGGAGCTGCCGGGCCTGAGCCACAGCCTTCTGCTTGCTTCCCTGCCTTAGCTCTGGCTTCTCTTAAGCGGCTTTGCTGCTCTTCAGATGGCTGCCCGAGCAGGTTCTGCCTGAGCTCGGTATCCTCACATCACAGATGTGCCCGCCTAACGTCAGAAGTAGGGGATTAGGGTTATTAAACCGGGTCGCGTTACAGTAGTCAGTACTGGCGTGAGGAAGCACCAGCGCGCTGTTCCCGGGAGAAGTGGGGCCTTGCCTGAAGACGCCTTGGGTCTCATTTGCAGCAGGAAATGGCGAGTCCCCGCGACGGGACGTGTCACGGGGGTACATGTTCAATGCCTCGGTTTCTTTTCCAAAATAAATATATATAATGATGTAATTTATGTCGCAGCTCTTCATTTGCTCAGTCGTTGGTGCTGTATTTATAGGCTACTCCAGGGGATTTCCACTTTTCTTTGAAGCAAGGACCCCCAATTGAAAATGGATGAGAGCTAGGGACACCCTACCATAAATTCTGACCCCAGGTTGAAAACCCCTTGGCTACTTGACCATGGCCATAATTCGACCAATGCAGTGGATCGGAATACAATACTTCGCCCTCCAGGAACCTTTGACAGCTTTGTTCTGGCCCTTACGCTCTGATAAAATCTTGCACTGTAATAGTTGTTAAATTAGAGCTGTAGGCTAAGGGATGTTTCAGTGGCTTGTGGATGGTGTATGATTGAGCATCTTCAGGATCTTCCAGTTCATGAATGAGCACGTAGATGCAACTGTGCTTTGTGATTGTGGTGGTCTGATGTCACTTTAAGCATGTAAACATAGTTCCCATAGGTATTTCAGTGCATAGAAACACTTCATAGGCAGCTCTGATGCCTGTTTTTGCATGTGGATGCAGCTCTGTGTTGACACATCTCACGTGGCACCCCTCTGACTGAGGGGCCTCGGAATCAGAGTTTTTCAGTGGGTGTGTGCATGGAGAGCCGGGAGTCCTGGCTTATAAACCTGGCTGCTCAGAGTCTTAGGGGACAGGCTTGGAGATGTGTGCTTATTAACTTCCCAGACCGCGGCGGCCATAGTCACATCTCATTTAATAACATGAGAGAGGAAGCGCTTGGGTGACAATGAGTGTGAAAAGCAATCCCATTTAATACCAGTGTGCTTCACTTATCTGCCGAAGGGAAAAAAGATTAATTATGCAGTTACCACTGGAAATAAAAATCTGGTGCGAAGGATGGAGCCGGCCTGGTGGCGTCCGCTAGTCTCTCCCGTGCAAGGCCCCATCTTACAGAGTTCTCCTTCCCCGGATCTCAGTGGGAGGGGCCTCCATCTCCTCCAGGCCCTTGCAGATTTACATCTGTTCTCTGATCTAAAGTGACCATCTGACCAGCCTCGGAGAGCAGCCTGATAAAGTGGCCAGCTTGGGGGAGGCGGGAGGGGATCGATGGCCACGTGCTGCCTCGCTGCGGCTGCCTGCTAACAGATGGTTATGTCAGCGGGCTTTAAGTGATGACCCCACTCTCCTGCTTTGCCTGCGTGCTATTAGTCTCTCAACAAAAAGGGCCGCAAACAGTCAACCACTATAAAATGACTTAATCCTTTACAGTGTAACATCTTTACTTGGCAAGGAAATTCTGTTTTAGTTTTGTGATAATTAAAAAAATAAATAAAAGTTTTGCTGAAACTTGTTACATTCATTTCTACTTAGGGAGCCAGGCAAATTGCACGTCTTCCTCAGTAATTCTGAGCCTTGATTCATTCGAAGGAGATTTGTTGCTTTCTTTAACAGTGCAGCGTTGTTTCCTCCAGTGGGCTCAGGTTGTTACACTTTCGTGATCATGTGACTTTCAATCTTTGCTTTTCTGTCTCCATCCAGATGACATGTCAGACCAGAGCTCCGGGAGGGACACTCCCGCCAGCGGCTCCTCCAGGCAGGGGCTCGGGGAAGCGGAGGAAGGCAAGAAAGACAAGAAGAAGAAGGCGGCTAAAGGCAAGAAGGAGAAGAGGAAAGGCAAAGGGAAGGACAGGGACAGGAAGAAGGCGGATGACCCGGACGAGAGCGATAAGAAGACTAAGAGGAAGGGCTTTGCACTGCTGAGGTACGGCCGGCTTTTACTACTACTGCTTATTCCTCGGTGCATATGTCACTCCTGAGAAGGCAGCCAGTCTGGTGATCCTGCAGAGTCCGGGTGTGACTCGTGGGATTCTCCGAGTCCCCGATAGGCCCGTCGTTTTGGATGCTCGGCGACGTCGGCAGCTTGCCTGGTGTAGCATGTCAGCTCAGTTGCTACGATGACGCGTGATCTAATGTGACCGGGAGGCCCAGGAAGCATCAGGCGGCCCTGGGCCAGCATCCGGTGGGCAGCAGGTCGCCTCGCCGTGCCGACGCTGAAGCCGGAAACCCCGGTGACTCCTCCCAGCCCTCCCGAGAGAAAAGATGTCCCCCCAGGCTCGGCGCCGGGCCAGATATGTCGCCGACACTGTGCCAGAGCCCGTACCGCAGCTGTGCACTCCACCTGTGGAAGCGAACAGGCCAGCATCGCATCATGGGGGATGCTGCTGCTGATTGGCGCTGCAAACGAGGTTACGCCTGGCGGCCAGCTACGCTTTTAGTTGTTTTCATTTGCAGTGACGCACAGGGTGCAGTGCTGAGCCACCTGTATCATTTTGAGGGTTTCACTTCTTCCAGTACTGCCTCTCTTTTGAACGTCCTGAAGGTCTTTGCTTTGGTTTCTAAGCACATCAGCGCGTGTATATTTACGCATGAACACTGGATGGTTCGGGCCTTTAGGAGCTCATAGCACTGAAACCCTGCTGGCTGCTGACTCGGCCCCTGGCTGGGCCACACCCTCCCAGGATCGGCCCGTCACTTACAGGCATTGCGGCCACGCCTGGGCTTAGGTACAAGGCTATAATTATAGCCCGGCACCCGTTAACCGCGTCTCTCTCCACCCCGATGCGCTCTGCCTGCTAACAGTTAAGTGCGGGAGGTTCAGCCTTGCCAGTGACCAAAACGGCCCCGCGTGTGGGAGCGTACCTCCCAGCCATCACCACGCTCCTCTCGGCCAATCAGAGTCCAGCTTCCCACTCTAGTCCCAGACCCAGCTGCCCTGCTTGCCCTCTGATTGAGATGATTGATCTTGTCTTGCCTTCAGCACGGCTCTTCCTGCTTCGCTTTGGGCTTTATTGTCTCCTCCATGGAGACATGGCGTACTCCTGTGACCCCCCCTCCCCCGAATCTGCAACCTCATAATGACAGGGGCCATTGCTAATTCGGGGCTGGCATACGTGGCTATAATGGCCAGAACACAGGCAGAGTTACTCAGAAAGCTCTTCTGTGCAGCACTCCAGCCCTGTGTTAGAAACTTTGGTAAGAGCCTTGTGCTGCAGTCTTGTGTTTATCACTGTGGCTGGGGCACCAGGTGGTAGAGTAGCTCCATTAGACTCTATTACATCCTTGAAACAGATGGAGGAGAGGCTGCTTTTGCCAAATTCCCTCTATCAGCGTCTCCCCCCCCACATTAATGCAAGGGCACGCACTCAGACATTGTTTTTAAATTATTCCCATCAACTTTCACTATAATAGATTTCTTTAGGCCTACCACTATAGAGGGGTTTCCTCCCAATCTTGATATTAACAAGCATTTTATTTTCTTATTTCGGTTTTCTGCTTTTAACCCAAAACGCATTTCGCCTAATTATCATTACTTATGATAAAGATCCCAAACTCACTTAAACGCAATTTCATCTACAGCCAAGCTGAAATGTACCAGCAGAAAACATTACATGCAAAAGAGTTCAGGAGCTATAAGTGCTTCCAGATTTCCAGCAGAAGAAAGTCCCTTTTTTATCTTGACGGTTATTTCCTAGAACTGCCTACTATCGAATGTGAAATATGACATAATTAACCTTAATTTGTGTAACTTAGTGTAATTGTGGCTCTTCAATGCCGCTTTTTCTGTCTGGAAAAAGAAATGCCTCTAATTAAAAACATATGATTGTGATTCCCAACTGGAATATGTGTGATTTCCCAGTTGGAAAGTATGTGCACCAAGCATGAAGAATTAGGCGGTGACTTTCCCTTTTAAATCTCATTTTAAGGTTGTTAATGTGTTTTTTCCCTTGTGTGAAAATGGCCGTAACACATCTTAGATCCAGTGTTTGTTTCGGCTGTACTTTTGATTTCCCCTGTATGGACGAGACAAATGAGCATCCCTGCAAATGAGAGGGTTGCCTGTTGGGCTCTTTTCCTCAGCCCCTGTGCCCTCCCCTCCCTGGCTTTGGCTCTGATGAGAGCGTGCATGAGGTGGCGGAGAAGGTCTCCTTCCTGTCCTGCTCTCACTCCACCCCGGCTGTTGCGCCTGGGGCCAGACAGGCATGCCTGTGCACGGCCTAATTGCCCCATTAGCGTGGCCGACAGTGCACCATCTCGCCCGTCTCCCAGCTTCACGCGCCGTCGTGGCCCTGGCGGCCCCCTCTCGCTGTCACCAGGGTGTCATTCGGCAGCCTCAGATCTGTGTCTGCGGGCTGACGTTGTGCCTCGGGGCCGTGGCCCGGGTCCTAGGCGAGGAGAAGGTGCCCGGGGTGACGGGAGAGGCTGCGGATTAGCTGAGAGTGAATGGCAGCCTGCTGATGGTTTTGGGGGCGTTTGGGTGACCCCCGCTCGGATATCCCTTGTAAGGTCCCTGCCACGCTGCTTTGTCCTCTTCCTCAGACGCCCCTGTTGGCACCCCACCCCGCCTCCTTACAGGCACGCAGGCATGCTGCAGGCCTGTTTTGCGTCCGCTCTGTTGGACTCCCCCGGGAGGTACAGTGTGAAGCAGCCGGCATGCTGTCGCCTTTCGCAGGCACGTACCTCGGCATCGAGCATCCCAGCCACCCCCCTGGGGCTTCGCCATGGCAACGGCTCCAACAGGCTGCTCTGGGGGTCCTGGGCGGCTCCGAGCTCAGTGGAACACACTGAAGTGCTCTGGCTGTTTGAAGCCCTGACATTTTTATTTCCATTTATCTATTCAAGTAATTAGCCATGATTGATTAGATTGGGTGGACCTCAATGTTTATTACTATTTATAACATTGTAATATCTAAATGCGTCAGTGTAGTGCTTCAAGTAGTTGTGAATATCCTGATTTTGCCACCGGATTGCTTTTATTATTATTTTATTTTCTGTCGCTAAGTAATAATGTCATTTACTAGTAATAATGCAGAAAATAGTTTTGTTGCTTATAGTTTTAGCAATATTTTTTCGGTACTTTGGTTAAATAGTGCTCTGGTAAATTGCTCATTATTCAGCTTTCCAAATAAGCAGTTTCTATAACAATAAAAAAAATAATTTTTAATACTTCAAGTGGTGGCACTTCAAAAACCGAGAATTCATAATTAAAGGCTGTTGATGTGGCTGGTGATCAGTTTGAGGAGGCTTTGAAGCAGTGTTCCCTAACAGCTAAAGAAATGTGGCCTGAACTTTTGGGAAATATATGGTCAGGCTCTTCCATCTAACTGCCGTGACAAAACCAACAGGAAATAACAGAATTTCATGGCAGGCTTCAGCTCTCCTGGGATTTTTTTTGTGCTCCAGCTGTTCAGGCCTGTGGCCTCTGTTCTAGATTGGCACTGCTGAGATTTTTGAAGTGTTTACAATGGATAGACCCCTGCTCCCTCCAATCCTCGCTATGTACCTTTCATCTCCTCAGACATGGGGGCTGGGGGCTTTTGTGTGCGGTAGCGTGTGGCAACATCTTCCTCTCCCTTTGAGTGGCGGAGCGGAACAATGGCGTGCCCTTCTCCGGGCCCGGGCTGTGAAGCGGGCGGCAGCAGGAGGGAGTGCTCGCGCTAATCAGTCCGGTGGCACTGAAAGCCACCTCCCGCAATGTGTGCATTGCAGAAGGATCCTTTGGAGCTCGTGAGCGATGCCTGCAGCCCGCTTATCCTAATACGCTGCACTGAGGTGTCAGCAGGAGCTGAGTCTGCAGGACCTGACCAGCTGCAGTTCACAGTTCCACTGCTGTCTGACGAGCAGCCCCCATATTGCCGACCTCGAGTCAATAGGGACCTATTTAAATGTAGGCCTTGGGTTTGGCATTAACCTGTAAGGAGTGATCTTCCATCATTCTCTTCTTGACATTAAGCCCAGTGCATGAATTATGTGCATAGAAATAATCCTTCCATCCATGTTTCAGCCATTTATCCTAGGCCATGGGGGGGTCTGGAGCCTATCCCACACAGCATAGGGCACAAGGCAGGGGTACACTTGCCTGGGATACCAGTCCATCAGAGAGGACGTGTGCGCACGCTCACCCTTATGATGGGGAATTTTGTGATGCCAGGTAGCCTAACTGCATGCCTTTGGGCTGCGTCAGGAAAGCTGAGTAAGTGCATGGGACTGACATGACACACGAGAAGCATGCAGAGCTCCCACACACAGAGCAGAGGTGGCAGTCAGACCCTCAGCCCTGGCGGTGCGATACCCAGTACGCCTCCTTTTTACCGATTTTGCTGGTATTTCTCAGTGAGGATTCTTCTGTGTTGGAAGCGTTCCACGGTGACGGTGCCTTCCGCTCCACATCGCCATCGGGCTTTGATACTAGAAAGACACATTTGTTTCTTTATGTGCTAATTTATTTCTATGAAAGGGGGGTGGGGCTGTCAGCTAACCAAAGGGGTGGTATTCATTTGGAGAAACCGGCACTGTCCCGCAAGTGCATAGTCGTAGGATGGAAATCCATGAAGAATATGGGAGAAACTGCAGCAGATGTGAGCATGGGCTCATGCAGGGTAGGTGGGGAGGAAGCAGGCGTCTGCAGTGTGCACGGCTGTACCGGGACATGTGGTAATAAACACTGCGTGCTGGACGGGCCCATGGCTGGCTTTTCAGGAGCTTTACATTCCCCTTTCACCTTCTCAGATGAATATAAATCCTTATCTATAAAAGCACAGTATAAACGTGCACAAAGTGAGACTGGCTGCTTTTAAAATATCTTTTAACTATCGTATTAATTATACTTTTGGGCTTAGGTATTTGAACAGTGTCTTGTCAGTTAGTACTGTGTTTGCTTGCTAATCTAATGGAAGTGTTCTCCAAAGTACAAAGAAAGATTAAATGTATGGAAAAAAAACAATTCAAAGATGTAATTTTTGACAACCGTAAAAGACAACCATTTTGACTATAAAAATAGGTTGAATATGCTCTAAATATTTATGGGCATGAAAGCATAATTTTCACTTACTGACAGGGTGTTTGGTTTTAGCTGTTACTGGCCTGTATCTTGAGAGAATATGCTAATTACTTGTCTGAAGGCAGGTGTAATTAGTGTTATTACTGGCCGTGTGCTTAATGGGACATGATGGTGCAAACTTTTACCGCATGCCTAATGCACCATGGTGTGGGCTTATACCGCGTGCCTAATGGGACGCCATGGTGTGGGCTTATACCGCGTGGCTAATGGGACGCCATGGTGTGGGCTTATACCGCGTGGCTAATGGGACGCCATGGTGTGGGCTTATACCGCGTGCCTAATGGGACGCCATGGTGTGGGCTTATACCACGTGCCTAATGGGACGCCATGGTGTGGGCTTATACCACGTGCCTAATGGGACGCCATGGTGTGGGCTTATACCGCGTGGCTAATGGGACGCCATGGTGCGGGATTATACCACGTGCCTAATGGGATGCCATGGTGTGGGCTTATACTGCATGGCTAATGGGACGCCATGGTGTGGGCTTATACCGCGTGCCTAATGGGACGCCATGGTGTGGGCTTATACTGCGTGCCTAATGGGGGCACCATGGTGTGGGCTTATACCACGTGCCTAATGGGACGCCATGGTGCGGGATTATACCACGTGCCTAATGGGATGCCATGTTGTGGGCTTATACCGTGTGGCTAATGGGACGCCATGGTGTGGGCTTATACCGCGTGCCTAATGGGATGCCATGGTGTGGGCTTATACCGCGTGGCTAATGGGACGCCATGGTGTGGGCTTATACCGCATGGCTAATGGGACGCCATGGTGTGGGCTTATACCGCGTGCCTAATGGGATGCCATGGTGTGGGCGGCAGAGGTACTCACAGGGCCTCTTCACTTCATTTCACTGGAGGTTAATTTCAGCTTATTAGTCCCACTTTGTCTCCCATTCAGGCTTGTCCGTCCTCGTCCGTTGCCACAGTACTGTGTATGTTCATGAATACTACAGAACCTGTGCACACATTAGGTACACATTGGTTCTTTGTAGCCCTGAAAAAGAACAAATTTGTTGTTGCCTGAAATTCTCACTTTTCGGTTATGCTAATATACCCGATGAAACAGATGTCAAGTGAAAATGCTTTTTTGTCTGGGGGGGACTTTGCCTACACAGTTTCTCCACAGATAAAGCATCAGCGGGTGTTTGTCTTTGTTTTGATACCTGTAATGCTAATTTATCAACACTGCACCTTCTCAGTACCCACATCATGATCACCTGTACCTCAGTTTTATTTATTTATTTTTTTTATCCAACCAGTCCATCGACTCCCCATGTTGAGTCTGAGTGGTAAATTAGAGGTAGATCCAGAGTAGAGAGCACATGCCCAGCAAAGCGAGCCGCACCCAGGCCAGTGACAGGCCGTTTCAGCTTGTCCCCCCCCTCCCCCATCCCTCCTGGCCATCATTGACCCAGCCAGTTCCGTTAACAGCCATTAAATATGCTGGCTTCCTAGCGTATCCTTCAGTACCTGGCAGTTATCTTGTGCACACAGTCGGCATCCGAAGCAGCATCTCGATACATAATTAGCAGCGGCGGCAGCAGGGGCTGTGAATCGCGCTGGCTGGTGGGGCGCACGTCAGATGAGGTGCCATCGCCCAGTGCCGGCCTCGCGAGCCTGCTGATGGAGCAGTGCTGACACATGGGCGGGAGGGCGGGGCTGCCGGGAGGTATAGCCTGGGGATGGGGAACATGTCCCCGTTGTGTCACAAACCCCATAGAGAATCTTCTGGTTGCAAGTATTGCGGTCAGGGAAGCGCTGTCCCCCTCCTGAACACGCATCCCTTTGGTCCGGCATCGCCAGCAAGCGATGACTGAACGGCAGTTATCGTTTACCAGTCGTACGCTCGTCGGAGCGACTGGGCGAGGATATAGCCGCAGCATGGGTATATGTGCGCTCCTGCAGCCTGACATGGGGCAGATGAAAGGCACCGACCCATCATTCACTCTGAAAGGGACACCGGCATGTCGTTCTGCAAGCCGTATATATGAATGGTCACCATCAAGCTGGAAAACATGATAAATTAGGCTCTGCTCCCTTTATGCTATCCACTGGCTGAATAGACACTTACCAGTGCTCTGTCCATGGCAAGGTTAAGTACCCCTGAAAGAACTGTGGGATGCACAACAAAAGAGCCGTAATAAGAAGTAGGAAGTGGTGCATGTTGGCCTTCAGATGTGCACGTCGCCCGGCAGTGTTAAATGCGATCAGCTCCTTAGCTCGCCAGGCTCCCCAGCTGCCTTTGAGGCGCCCAGTGGCGCCGCCCCGTCCCGCATCGGCGCTTGCTTTGAGATGCCTCGGCCGTCTCCAATCGGCATGACCGGCTCCCGCTTTGATCTGCGGGACAGGGAGCGCGCTCACCTGAAACACCTTTGATGAGCACAGGAAATGGGCATGGGGGATTCCATTTCATCTGGCGGGGAGCGCGGGACGGACCGGGCCTGCGATGCTGGCTTCCGGGTCGATGAGCTGCGGGTGGGACGCGTGGGGCCGCTTCTCCGGTTTCCAGCAGGAAAGGCCTTAAATATTCATAGAGGGGTTATGAGGGAGCACACGAGAAGAAGCGAAACCGAGCGTCTTCTTCCCATGTAGGAAATGCACTGTGTGTGACACACAGGCACACCGATTGGCTGCAGAAATGGATACCACATTCAGCCTGCTTGTGACCGACCACTTACCCCATTACTGCTGTGCACAAGAATCTGACAGAATCTTTATTGAATGGTTAAAAGAAAAAAAAATCAAACAAAAAATTCTTGCAATTAAACTTGTAAATTAAACTGTGAAGAATGTTATTGGTCTGTGTGGCTGTCTTATTTGACCAAGGGAATTTTCCCATAATTTTATTTTGGTGAAAAAAATCTATGCCTGTTAATCCTTCAGCTCCTTGATGGTTTTTTAGTAATTGTTACTACATAAAAACTTTATTGTTATAATAAAAGCAGTGTGTTTATTCTAATTGTGTGGCTTTCTGCGTATTTTTCATTTGGCATTTTTAATAGAATTATTGGGTAAAGGCTGCCTGAATAATCTTTGGCCTCGCATGGATGTTATAGCATGAGGTAAAGATGCATAACGGGATGCTGAGCGCTTGCGCGCGCGCGAGAGAGTGTTTCAGTGTGACTTTCCCACTGGCCCCCCAGCCTGTCTGCCACACTACAGTGTGTTTCTCTCTCTACTGAGTTTGTTTCTCCAAATGACAAAGTAGCTCCACAAAACAAGCTCATGGCGGCCATCTTCAGTGAAAATGCTAAAAGAATGAGATCATGGATCATCAGTCAGTGCTGGAAATCAGTATTGGGGCAGAGGGTGAAAAAAAAGTATACTTGGCAGGTGTGTATGTGTGTGGGGGGTCACATTCTGGGGATATTTGGTCACCATAATGTAAAAAAAGAAAACAACCTGTTATTTTGACATTTTGGGTACCATTTTTCATTTCCTTCAATGGGAAATTAATTTCATAAAAATCCGTGCTGTGCAATCAAAAAAATATTTTTTTTGTTTGGTTCCTTATGGTTAAGGTTAGGGCTGGGTAGGGGTAGGTGGTGTCATGACTGGGATCAGCGTTTTTCCCATAGAAATTAATGGACGGTCCTCCCTAAGATAGGAATACAAACATGTTGTGTTTTTGCGTGCGTGTGCCTGTGTCTGTGCATGAGACAAATCTCTTCTCTGGGTGAATGCTGAGTGGCTGTCCCCTGTTCTGGGCGATTGCTGTCTGGCTATAGGAAACGCACGGAGCTGCCTGTTCTGGGCGATAGTTGCCTAGCTGTAAGGAACGCACGGAGCCGCCTGTTGTGGGCGATTGGTGTCTGGCTGTAGGGAACCCGCAGAGCCACCTGTTGTGGGCGATTGGTGTCTGGCTGTAGGGAACGCGCAGAGCCGCCTGTTCTGGGCGATTGCCGTCTGGCTGTAGGGAACGCGCAGAACCGCCTCTTCTGGGCGATTGCTCTCTGGCTGTAGGGAACGCGCAGAACCGCCTCTTCTGGGCGATTGCTCTCTGGCTGTAGGGAACGCGCGGAGCTGCCTGCTCTGGTCCCCCACTTCGGTCCTCCCAGTGCTGCTACTTTTCGCCTTTCTCTCTTGGGCTGCTCTGTAACTTTCAGGCATTCCTTCCCCTTCCTATTGTTCCACCAGCTCTTCCATCGGTCATTGGCCCACAGTATAATCCTGCATCTCTCTCTCTCAGCCAGACCTGCACTCTGCACTAATGATGCCATCTTGGTCCCCCTCTCCACCCAAAGGCACGCTTGGTTTTGAGCATGTCTCATATGGAGCGACTCAGACCCATATGAAATTTCAATTGCATATTGGGAGCTTTCCAGTGTGTGTCATTTGCGGAGTGACCGCATTAGCATTAGCTAGGTGGAAAGGATTTCATCATCATTCCTTCTGAGACCTCAGCCTCGTAGCCATTTGAAAGAGGCAGACCTGTGGTTATTCTGTTTCTAATGCTAGTAATTTTGGTTGGACTCGGACGTCAAAATCGCTTTTCATGCGAGGAAGCATATATTCTCTAATGCATTTTTGAGTATTGACATTAGCAGTGTTTTTTTAGAATGCATTTCAAGATTTGTACTGTAGGCAGCTGGCTACTAGCTAGCTAACATCGGGCAGAACTATTCATTTGAAAAATATGGATCTTACCTTTTATTTTAAAATAATAGTGCAGTCTGCTGACTCTCATTGGCTGCTAAAGCAGGGAATGGAGTGTCAGTACGAAGTAGCTGTAATGTTCTGGCCCAGGCAGCCAGCGCATGTCGGCTGCCATTAGTGCCAGGTCCCGGCTTCTCTGAAACATGCCCCGTACCCTCCTTACACTGAAAGAGACCGCTGAATGGTTAGTTTCCTCAAAAGCCTTTTGACTATGAAAATAATGAAAATAAATTACTTGGCTGTAGATGGAAGCAGGAAAAGAAATAATTTGAGTTATTTTTATGGGTGATAATAAAGAGTGTGGATGGATGTTGTAAATTACAGAAATAAAGGTGACCAGAACTCAGAGTGAAATTACCTCTTCTCCCCCATCAGCATTTTGCTATTTGTTTTCGGGCAGAAATTCATTGCTCTGCCCCCCACAGAAGAGCAGCTTCACCCTCCTCTGCACTCTCACTTCATGCTGTCCTGTGTGAATAATCACAGGTCTGCTTTGTGGATGGCGAAGCTGCCTCCTTCTCTCAAGCCCTAACCCTGCCGAGGGCCCAGCTTTACATACAGAGCAGCCTAATTACTGCGCGCAATTTTAGCTCTAAGTATAAATGCTGAAGGCTACCTCCTGACCCAAATGGTCTTTACAAGAAGCACCTTAAAATTATATTAAGCAGCGACATGATTTATCCATGCTTACTCTGGTTGGAAGACGTCTAAGTGGAGGCATGGCTTTCTCTGTCTGCATGTTTCTGTGAGAGTGAATGCAAATGTGGGAGAGTAGCTGTGTAGACCAGCGCCACTGTCACCTATGCAGGTGACAGACTGCATTTCTGTGTTAATTGCAGAAGACATGCTCCGTTAAATCACACTGCACTTCCTAAACTTAGACACACCACATGTTTACTAGGAATAAGTAATATTTCTTGCCATTTACAGTGTTCAGCTGTACTGTAAGGTGTGTTAAGAACCAAAAGGATATTTATATTCTGTTTGCACTCTGCCTTTGGTGACAAATAAGAGCACCAGTGGAGATTGGATAAGCATGTTAGATGTACAGAGAGACACAAAGTGCATCAGTCCTTATCTGGCTCCATCACTCGCTGTCTGGCTCCCTGTTAAATATTCAATGGACAACAGGCTGTTCCCTCTAATTATGAGTGACCTGCTAATGAATTCATAACAGCCAGTGCTAATTGGACATTCGAACAGCCATTTCAGTTCCCAAATGGACAATGGAACCAATAGGAGAGGTCCATCCTAATCTTTTCTTTAGTGTGTGTGTGTGTGTGTGGGGGGGGGTTGTATTTACCACATTGTGGGGACCAAATGCCCCCACAATGTGGCAAAACCTGTCAATTCTTAGCTTGTGGAGACATTTTTTGGGTCCCCACAAAATATAATTTGAAAAATAAGCATGACAATAAAGCATGTTTATGCAATAATTAGCACAGCTGTGGGGCCCCATTGGCTGTGAAGGGCCAGTCTTTGAGATCAACAGACATTGGTATTATTCATCCTGTTCCAGCTTCACTGGCATCATTCATCCCATCCCATCCCTGCTTCACTAGCTTCATTCATCCCATCCCATCCCATCCCAGCTTCACTGGCATCATTCATCCCATCCCATTCCAGCTTCACCAGCTTCATTCATCCCATCCCATCCCAGCTTCACTGGCATCATTCATCCCATCCCATTCCAGCTTCACTGGCATCATTCATCCTGTCCCATCACATCCCATCCCAGCTTCACTGGCACACCGTCGGCCTCGTGTCCCCATTGTCCTGCGTCTGCATGTCTACTATTGCAGACTGTGATTCGTGTCTGAAGTGAGGGATGGATCTGTTAGAGCGTGCGGTCTGTATTGCTCCTGTGCTTATGACTTTGTTATGATGAGGTGTTTGCATATAAAGTAAAAAGGGGCTGTTGATGAGCTGGTTGTTTGCCGGTGGAGCATCCATAAGCAGGCAGAACATCCATAAGGATTCTGCTTTCCCCCCCAGCCGCTGGGCGCCCGTCTCCTGTGAGTGCTTTAGCTTGTGTCCTTAAGTATTCCTCTTTGCTTGCTCCCTGGATATGGGCCATTTTTAACTGACATCACATGTGATGTTGTTTTGCAGCTGGCAAAGTACAGAGTGGCAGCCACTAAACTGACAGTCTAATTGCCTTTAAGTTTCACTCTGCTTTCTCAGGGTCCTCCAGTCTTAGTTGTTGTCACCCCCCCCCCCCTTTTTAAAAACCCCTCAACTTAGTGTCAGGATCCTCCGCTTTGTGAAAGTACTTAAATTAGGCTGAAAGTCGGCTGTCTTGTGCGTTACATTTTTATCACAAGCGGGACATGCTTCACTTAAAGCATCAGGTGGGCTCTCTCTCTGCCACAGTGCATCTACATGACAGTTTACTGACTATTGTAGATTAGTGGCACTATAGTGCTTTATAAAATACAGGGTAGTCCTTGTGCTTTACTCTCTTCACCCTCCCCACTTGGTTTTTGCAGCCAGTCATATTGAAACCCTGACCAGGCAGCAAGCCTTGGTCTGGCTGGGAGACATTTGGCAAGGTGCTTCTCCGTCTCGGGCTGGCGATTAATCCCCACAGAAATACAGCTGATCGATTCCCTGCAGCCCCTGCTGTCGCCTTGCCTCTTTATGGCTCGCAGTACATTCTGTTATGATTCAGGTAATCATTAATTTTGCCTGCAGCTGAATGCTAATTTCAGCGTTGCAGGTGTTTCTTCTGACTCTTTGGGTGCGGTTCTGCATTGTGGGCCCAGTGACGTGTCGAGCTGGCAGCGTGACAAGGCCTCTAAGGACACTGCTCACTAGGCAGCTCATGATTCCTGCACCTGTGTGACACGTGTCACATGAGCCCTGCTTGTGATCTGCCTCTCCGGTGTGAACTCGGCCATCTACCCTTTTATTCTCTCTGCCTCCCTTCAGAAGCACCCTAGATCATATGTATGTTTTCTCTGTGAGTTATGTCACACATTTATGATGCTTTGCATATAGACAACTCAGGCCTGCACTGACCGAAGGCCATCCATGCCATAGTGTGTTTTTTGTATTTTTTTCTCTCCCAGCCAGGCTAGGCCACCTGCTTGCAAATTAGCATGGCCACTCTGCCTTACTGCTTAACATTTATTGCACCAGTAAAAAAATTGAGACAAGTGCTCTCTGGACACTGGTGAATTGGGGCAGCAGACAATGGCACAGTGGAACAATTGAAGACTGCGATGGGAAGGACTTGTTGATGGTCTGGGGAAGTGCATGAATAAGCCACAGCCGCTGCCCCCCCATGCTCTCACTCCTGGCCCTCTTCTTCGATCCCTCTCCCCTCTGCTCTCTCCAAAGCCTTTCTCCCGGTCTATACCTCCCACCTCTCACTGGTTCTTACAACTAGTCCACAGTACTTCAGGATAACAAAGAGCTTTTGTTAAATGGAAAAAAAAAAAAATGTCCGCGTCCTTGTCTTAAGATTGTATCTTATAGTGCACTGTGAAGTGAAACTGTCTTTCCTACAAACTCAATATGCATTCAAGGCAGCTACTCTCTGTATCCCCCAACCCCCAGAGTGGGAGAGAGCCCCCTTTCTCCCCAATAGGGTTGCATGTTCCCAAGACTAGAGCTTTGAGTTTCTCCAACTCTTAAAGCAGTCTTGGCTCAGTTGCACCCTGGTTTGTTGACCTCTCTTAATAAAGTCTTCGCCCTGCTCATTTCTCATTAAGAGCTGAAGTTGTACATCCCCTTGGAATATTAAGCGTCTTGAGCTAATCTTACACTGTGATAGTTCATGCCTCAGTTTGCGTTTCAGTTTCTTGCCGCTTCTTCATCTCGATGCCGATCGTGTTGCTGTTTCCTCAGTACTATTTCAATACAGCTGACACTGAGGATCGGTTAGAAAAAAAATCAGCTGCACATTTTATCTTAATGATACTTGCCATCAAGAATGGTTTTATGATTAACTATAATATAAAGGTGAGACCAATGTTAAGTAGGGTATTACCATCATAGTGTGATTATGCAAAACAAAAAAAAAACAATGTCCGGGTTACAATGTAATTGTCTCGATAAGGAAGGTGAGACATGACTCATTTTTCTCTGTCGTGATACAATGTGTTGAGAAGACTTCTTTCTGAAAGAGTTTGCACGAAGGGCGCGTGAGTACATAGTGCTCCGTGTGTCTGAGAAGTGCGCCTTTTATGGCTTAGGCTTCATTTCTTCATTTGTAAACAGGGGAACGTTTGATCGAAATGAAGTTTTTCTTTGTCATGTGATGTCTCCTTCTGTGCTATTATACACATTCTGCAAATGACTGTAATTCAACACTTCTATCTTGCCTACAGAAATGTTTAATTTGTTGCCTTGTAATCTTTAAGTGCCTTGTTGTGTCACCGTCACATGAGTGCCTGTTCTCTGGCGTTTGACATTTCTGTCTCGCTCCCGATGTCTGTCCTCAGATTCGGCAAGAAGAAAGAGGAGAAGGGAAAGCCTGAGGCTAAGGGTGCCTTACAGAAGCAGAAGTCTGAGCTCCTGAGTGAGGATGAGCTGGAGAAGATGAAGGACGAGAGGGAGAGGTGAGGCCACATTTGTATTCACTCCTGTGTGCCCTGGCCTGTGTGACCTTTGCTGGGCGGTAATTTTACCCCCTACAATCACCCCTGCTCCTTTTAGGCCTGAGGGGGTTTGCTGACCTTATAAGCTAGAGTAGCCCTTCATAGCACGGACAGTCCCTGTTCTGAAACCTGATCTCTCCCGGAGTGTCCTATCAGCAATTTTATTGTGTTCTGAGGTTCCATCAGGACACTGTTTTATTCTGCGCCCTGGCTTCCTGCAGATAATGAAAGTGCGTAACTCTGTCCCTCGGCCTGGGCAAACCTTTCCATTATCCCTTTCACTCCAATTATCCCATTTCATGCTTTTACCTTTTGCTCGCACGGCTTAATTAAGTAATTAGCTGGATTAATTACTCCCCTTTGCTCTTTCTGGCTCCAAAATGGGACTTTTAGCCCAGTGACTTTCCTGTAGAAGAAGGTCCCCGGCAGTCAGGAAGCTGAGACTTGGTACATGCCAGCACCATGTTCATTACCGCTGTGGGTGCTGGGTTTTAACATGCCTTTATTTGAGGTTCTCTACCATTGCAGCCATCACAGTGATTGCTGTGTATTTTAATGTAGGCATGGTGCTGTGCTGAGCAGAGCTAATGGCTGTGAGATGTGTGTGATCAGGATCGAGGCCAAACACCAGGAGCTGCGTGACCGCCAGGCTCGCGACCGCTTCCACCTGCCCGATGTCGAGGACGACGACATGGACCCCAACTACGCACGCATTAACACCTTCTGGGAGCCTCCGGGCCGCAGCCATTCCCCGTACAAAGCCCGCACGCCGTCACCAAAGCTGCCTCCCCCCCACACCTCCCACAGCCGAGAGCCCTCCACGGAGGACCCCCTCGATGGGCTTTACGCAAAGGTCAACAAGAGGAGGTCTCCTCCACCGCCTGTTGACAGGTTAGCAAGAGAAGTTTACTGTATATAACAAAAAACAATTCACGCACTCGTGCACATGGATATACATGAACAGACACTCAGATACAGTATAATGTCTTTGTGGGGACTCTCCATCCATTTCTATGGACATGACACTATGGCATGGCAACACTATGCTATGGCAACCTTAACCCCTACCTAACCTTAACTGTAAGTAAGCAAACAAAATACAGATGCAGACACATTCACACACACACGTCCATGGATGCTCATACGCAGACATTCATACACATGGATACACGTGCACACACATACACATGGATACACGTCCATACACATTCATGCACACACATGCACATGGATACACATGCACACCCATATGCATACAGATGTACATACGCAGACATATTCACATACGTATACGCATGGGTATAGACACATTCACACACATCCGGTCAGTTTAGGCACTTCAGTTCACTTAAGTTGTATGTTTTTGGACAGTATAATGAAAGCAGAGGATCTGCAGAAAAGCCACGTTCACACACATGCTGAACACGTGAACTCCACACACACATAGCAACCCACCACCCCAGGCTTGCACAATGTGCGGTCTTAATATTGACATGGTATCAACATGCGCATGCAAATGTCACATCGCAAGAAACTATGGTAGTCTGTTGGGTCAGTAAATTATGCTAATACATTTTTACTCGACCATGGGAAACCAAACTCTGCAACATTGTGTAGTATATGTTTAAGAAAAACAGTCAGATGTTTACTGCCACTGCAATTTCCTGAGCTCTGCATGCTCTCCCCGAGACCATCATAATCAGTCTTGCTGCTGGACTCACTCACAGACCGCGTGGTGCATTTCTGAGAAATTAAACAAAAATGAGTGAAGAGGGGAAAAACAAAAAGAAGAAAGACATTTGTCTTACACTGTAGGGAAATATTTTGTATTCCACTGAGATGATTGAGCAAAAGCAAGTGATTTGTCAGCCCTGCTTTGTGTCAGCTGGCACAACTCATGGCAATGCCACCAACATATTTGAAGGCCTCTATGGTAGATAATTTCTATTTGGCTAGATGGTTCTTTTTCACCCCCTAAATACTGCAAAAACTTCAAATATCGCAATGTGAACTTTTCACATTATCACTCACATTAGCTAAAGAATTATTATCATCACTGTTATTATTGTTGTTGTTGTTGTTGTTGTTGTTGTTGTTGTTGATGATGTTGTTGATGATGATGATGATAATGTTTAGTTGCTATGTACTGTATCGTGTAAGACAACTAAGTGACAGGTCTAATCTTAATTTT
>JAODKN010000001.1:33354997-33395651 GCA_026774425.1 Petrocephalus zakoni
ACCAGGACTATCGGATAGTACTTAATGGTGGAGGGACTGACAGAGCAGCAGACACCTGTTACACACCTTCAGGAAGGTTAATTACCATCAAATTACATTGTATAATGGTATAATGTCTTGGCGGTATGAAAATGTAGTAGGTACCTTCCTAGCACACTCAGCACCATAGTGTTCACTCCCCTTCCAGTTGGGCCTTGATGCGAGAGCCTTGTTGACCTTGTTCCTCCCATGAACACCTCTGTCCTGGTACCGAGTGGGGCCAAGTAGCATCTGTGAGGCGAGGAGGGGGGAATAAAGGGAGGAAGCCCTTGAGCTGGGGCAGGCCCCAGGCCCAACAGCGCCATGGCCTCCCCGTCCTGCCGCTGAAGGGCCTTGGAGCCACGGCCAAGAGCGACTCATTCAGCCTTGAAGAGGTCCGCTCCATTCAACTCCAAGAGTTACTATAACAACCACGACCTCCCCAGGCGCTCCAGCCAATAAAAAATAATTATTGTTTTTCTGAGAGCACAGGAAGCAGGAGGAAAGAGAGGGAGCATGTGCGGGGATGGAGATGCATGCCCGCTGGGCCGCCCCGGCTCCCTTCACTGTAATTACTCCCGTGATTAAACCTGGGCAACAGGCTGAAACCTGCAGTGGGTCGGCAGCCAGCAGGATGTCCCGCACGCTCCTCTGCCTGTGGCTCACGCACCTTCACTAGATCCATTCTTAAACTTCGGGAGGGGAAGTGTAATTAGAAAGGAGAAAATCTTGCCTTAACATTAAAAAATGGTGCATCAGTCGTTGCTCGTCGCCCATTTTCTCCTGCTTTACATTCATTGCCTTTCCGTGAAAATAATGATATAAATCAGCAGAGAGACGAGAAAAGCTTTTAGTGTGGCTCGGCGGAGCGGCTGGAGTGCCTCTCTCTCTCTCGTCATTAATCAGCAGTCCTCGGGCTTGCTTGCATTTTTCCAGGAAGCTGCTGCAGCCATTTCAGAGGACGGCAAGCAGCTCTGCTTAATTGTTCTCACACCCCTCCGCCCCACGTGCCCCCCCCCCCCTTCAGCTAGTTGGAAGACAGGAATGTATGCATGACATTTGCTCCTGAAAGAGCAGAGACTCCTAAGAAGAGGAGAAGCTCTGGTTGATGTCCCTGTGGCAGAAGGTGTAGTGGCAGCGTCTTTTTTAACCCTTCCTTCAATGTGGCACTGTTACGTTTCGCACAGGCGAGCTCACAGGCACGTGTGTAGCCGCAAATCTCCGTCTCAGCATAAAGATGCATCCGGACATTTCCCTTGAGAGCTCTCTGTGTTCTACAAGGATGTATAGTCATGTTGTGCTTCACCTGTTATCACTTCCAGCATGTATCCGTGTTCTAATGCTTAATTTGGAACAGTTGAAACTGCTATGAAAGGCTCACTAGAATATAAAGAAACCTCATGGTTTCATAACTGAGATTTTTAGCATTTTCCTGTGCTAGTCCTGCTCATGCTACAGAAATGTTTATTTCTTACGCTATGAGCGCAACATGGGTGTGTGTGCTTACTGGTTCTGATGTGGATGCTGCGTGTAGGATCTGTGTATATTCAATCTAAGTACTGAAACATGCAATGTTTTCTTGCAAACCATACAGACGGTCAGCCAAAATAATGTTATGCCAACCAAAGTCATTTTCATTATTTCTCAAATTGCAAATGGCGTTTGAAAGGAGGTGTCATCTCCGTTTAAGACCGCCGAGGAGCCAGCTGTCAGAATTGGCTGTCTCGTGTTGTCAGATTCAATTTGATAAAATGTCACCCAGCTGGGGACATTTTGTTGTGGAAGGTGAGTAAACCAGGAGGGGGAGCAGGAAAGGCGACGGCGGGCAGGAAGGGGGCGGTGGCTGCCATGTGACACGCCTTCCCCCCGGCCGCTCCTGTCCTCTTTAACCCAATTTCATCTGCATGTAATGCAGCTTTAGTTGCCATTTGCTGCTCTGGCAGGGCCACATAGCATGCCGTCAGGCTGTGAGTGCCGGGCTGGGGGTAGCTTCTCAACCTCGCTGTCGTGTGGCAGTCGCCTGTTCCGCAGTGTAATAGTGGCCGCGTGCCCATTGCACAGATACATGTGTGGGCACCAGGGGGCCATGGAGGACATTGCTGCTCAGTACATTGTGAGACAGTATGAGCTGCTTTATTTGGCTCAGCGTGCCTTTAATGGGAAAGTTAACAAATGTTTAAAGGGGGGGATGTTTCATTCAGAGATGCTTCTGATATCCACAAACTGCCGAATGTGTTTCACACATACTTATAATGTCTGAGTCACCGTGGAGCCGCAGTCTAACTTTCCTTCCTGTGTAAATGTTAATCTAGCATTAAACGCCATTGAAAAAGGTAATTATTAGCCATGGCCTAAACAGCTCTGACGGCACCATACAAGTATTATTTGTTCACCCCGTACAAAGGATTGACATATGTTCTCAATAGTAAGGAAAATGAATACTGCTCAGCTAGAAATCTTGACTGAGAGAAAGGAGACTTTTGTGTTGAGGGATCTTTAAGGGGACTAATGTAAGTAAACAAGTAGCCCATTCAGAGCTCCTGGAAATGCATATCTGAGGCCTGCTTCCTCACAACTGGTCTCTGGCTGCAGCGGCGCCCCCTGGTGTCAGGCAGTGCCCCCTTCCCCTCTGACTCCTTGCCCTGGGCCGTCATGCGTGATGGAGCCTGCCGCCGCAGGCTTCATAAGATCCTAATTAAACATTGATAGTGTTATTCATTTGGATGGCAAGATGTGCGCTCAATCAAAATGGCAGCTCTAATTATGTTCCTCGGGATTAGCTAATGGATTTCTGAGACGATATTACGCTGTGCGTTCTGCACCAGCTGCTGCACCCTGGAGGGGGGGCGCGGAAGATGTGGGGTGAGGTCTGCACATGAGTGTGATGAGCTTGGAGCATGCAGACGCGAGAAGCATGAGGGGTTAAGGAGATTGTGGCCATGCTCGTGCAGGGGCTGCTTGCCACCTGTAGGCGCCATGTAGCTTTGCGGCATTAAGGAGTCGCCAGGCGTGCTACAGCGCAGCTGGATCCATTAAGGTTTAGCCTTGTGTAAGTGGCCCCTTTCGGCAGCCTGAGTTTGGTACCTGCCCATCGCCTTTCCATTCACCTTCCCTTCCCTTTTGCCTGCCTGTCCTCTCTCTGTAAAACACGCCATATTTCTGCCAACAGGATGGTCGTCGTCATCTTTCCAGAACAATGCTGGTGTAATTTTGGGGGATGGAACAGGAGCATAAGCTATGTACAGCCACAAGAGAAGCACTCAGTTATGCAGATAGGTTCCTGTTTTTTTAAGCACTTCCTGGGTCATGCCCTGTACCACGAACGATTACACCCCCCCCCATTCATCTGCGTGTCTAATAAGTCACAAGACCGGTAGAGTGTGGGCCAGTTCCCACTGCCTAATCCCTCTGGCATGCCTGGCACTTCTGCTTCCCCTTAATGCGATTAGAAAAAAAACATGTTAAATTTTGTTGTTGTTGTTGCTGTTGAACTTAATGCTCGCCAGCAGCTTTCCAAGTGAGGCTGCCTGAGGAAATGCGGAGGAGATTAGGGCAGATTCAGCTCTTAGCCATGGAAAGGGCCAAGTATCCAATTTGAATATAAAGCTGTTTGGTGTGTCTTTAGCAGAATAAAGGGAATTTGTGCTGGGTTCCAAGCTATTTTATTTGACTATCAGTAAATAGTGGCAGTTATTTTCCTTTGGAGCTTTAATTCAGAATAAATGGTGTGTTTTTCTGCATGGCTTCCTTACAGCTGTGTGGGGGGTGGGGGGGGGCAGAGAGGTCGCTGGCTTCCTTGTCCATTGGTTTGCTCTGCCTTTTCTTTTTTTTGTTGTCATCCACACAAATTAATTTCTTGTCATTGGATGGTTGCCCAGAACCATAGTGTATTTAGTTATTTTATATATTTCTTTAGATGTTGTATAGGGTGGGAACTGATTGGAAGAGAGTAGTAGGAGTAGTAGGAGGACATGCCTGTCCTCGCTGAGCTAATCAGCTTGCTGTGTTGCAGCAGGGTCCTGTCTTGGCACACAGTGTACCTCTCTCCTGCCGTCTCTGCCTGCCCGACACACACACGCACATCGTCAGAGCAGTAATATTTCTGAAAGCCTATCAAGGTGCCACTAGTTGGGGAAAAAAAGAAGAGCTTTCTATTAAGTTCCTGTAGGATAATTACATGCAGTTTTGGAAATGTTTTTTATTGGTGTTTAGCAGCACCGAGCTGTGTTTGAGGTGTTGGCAGGTCTTCACACTCAGTCACAGAGATTACCACATTTTAAGCCAAACGTGTTTAGGTTCTGGCTTTCCCGAGACTTTTCCTCCTGCTGTCATCTAAATGCCACGTCTGTCAGGTGTGGCCTTGTACTTTGTAGGCAGATCCAGTAACTCTGAGGAGCCTTGCATGCAGGGAGAAAGTACATTTTTTTTTTTACTGATAATAAATAGGTGCGTAGTGCAGCACAGTTCCTGTCATGTCTGCCCATCTTATTATTCCCTCTTTATTAATGATTTTTCGGTTCCTTGTAAACTGTCAGGTAGTTCAAATGAGGCTGGTCCTTGAGAGCTTAGTGTGTTTCTTGCAGAGTCATTTCTTCTGAAAAATGCTAGTCAAGGATGGGTTAAGATCAGGTATGTCCTTCATGTTTGACATGAATCTCCAGTACACATTTTACTGGCCTGTCAAACAAGGAAATACTGAGAGAAAGTCCATATGCTGCCATCGATGGCCTGTACTGTGCGCAAGCTCTTCTGACGTGGAGACAGCAGGGAATGTGCTGTGTCTGAACAGCACGGAGCTGTGGAGTGAAGTCACATGTGGGCGCAGTGTCGGGGTCCCCATGGCCCAGGGGGGCTGCCAGAGAGGCACATGTGGGCGCAGTGTCGGGGTCCCCATGGCCCAGGGGGGCTGCCAGAGAGGCACATGTGGGCGCAGTGTCGGGGTCCCCATGGCCCAGGGGGGCTGCCAGCGACACACAGGCCTGCTGCGTCCCGCCGCCTTGGGGGCGCGGCGCTGACGCCTCCTCAGAGGCCCTTACTCATGCCGCCTCCTGCCTTGCAGCTCCGACCGGATCCAGCAGCTGAGGAGGGAGTACCAGCAGGCGCGGCGGGATGGAGCGGCACCGTCCTACGAGGAGCTGGAGGCCCGACGCCGCGGCCTGGAGCCTGAGCCCCACAGGGTACGCCAGTGCAGCCTCCCTCTGCCCTGCTGTGTCTCTCTGCACACTCCCACCTCAACCAAGGACCACAGAACATAAAACGCAGGCAATGTGTGAAAGCCACAGATTCTTTTATTCTGAGCAGTTTGTTTCTGTGCTTGGCTCTCGAGGCCTGAGCTCCAATTAGAATCTCATTCACAGTCTCAAATAGCCCTTGATTTGTTCTGGCTCCTAAAACTGGCACAGCAAACTGGGAAAAGTAGGAGACACGTGTGCCCCGCAGCCTGCTACACATGCCAGTGGCCTGAAAGAGGCTATGGATATTGCCAGCTGAAACGCATCAGCTGATTTTTAATTGATCTCATAAGTGGTAATTATAAGTAAAGTAATCCCTATAAAGATTGTTTTTAAGGGCTCGGCTCATTCTAAGCTTAGACCGAATAAAATCTTGATTATTTCTTTCAGTCTGTTTCCCAAGGAAAAGGCCTTATTTTAAGAAAGCATGATTGTGTAGTTACAATGCATTAATAACATCATGTCAGCAGCCTCATAACAGAGCTTCTGTAATGGTGGGGGAGGGGGGAGAAATTCCCAAGGGCCACCAGAAAGTTTCTGTTGCATTCTCCAGAATAAGACACTCGACTCGACTTGCCGAGTTCATTTTGCATTATGTTTATGTAAAGAGCATCTCTCTGAAGAACAAGTTGCAGAAAACTCCCAGACAATGGGCAGAAATCCTCACAGCAAACACTGCACAAAAGGAGCTCCCTACCTGGCCGATTTGCCTATGAAAGCCGGCACACAAAAGGATTGACCTAGATGCGGAAAGCACAGTTTGATTTATTTATTCCATATTTCTGATGTGCATAAATACCGGGGATCAGCTCCATGCAAACACACCTAGGTCGCGCTTTTGTTTGTGATCAGTAACCGCTCGCCTCCAAGTTTAGAGCACATTACGCTCCATCTGGGAAGAAGCCGGGACGCGGGATAATACAAGCACACAGGATTAAGCCCACTCCAAACGGCATACACAAGCAAGAGCTAATGGACTGAATCATTAAGTAAGAGATTCTTGTTTGCATTTATCCATTTGTTCACTGATATTGGGTATGAAGAATTGTTAGGAGCAATACAAACCCATGCATTAAGTCAGGGGCAAATTATTCAAAAGGTTTTAATAGTTGCAGTTAGAAATTCAGCAGTAGTAGTATGTTATTTTGGTTGAAACCATTATAACGTGCAAACAAAGGTATACATGATTTCAAGGTTTCTTTTATTTTTTTTTTTGTTTTACTGGTCTGGTGTAAAACAAAGCTACTACTATAGCTACAGTGCAATGTTATATGCCAGTGTGTCTCATCAGTGTACTGGCTTAGTCATCTCCATGGCACAGTGCAGATGCTATAAATACTCTCAGACTGGGAGCAAGCTATCATGCCCAGTGCTGTTAGTTGGCCTGTTTGTTACATATCCCATTATAAACTGTTTGAAGGATCTGGAGTACTTTTAGCTCTGTTGTCCATATGTTGTAAATACTGTAAACCGTTATGATTTAACAACAAAAATACAAATTGCACTAAAATTTCCTTTTAAATTGAATATTTATAGATTGGAAGGAACACATTTCAGTTTTCACTGTAATAGGCTGATGACAGATTCCCAGAAAGGAGTGGTGTTTCTGTATACCTAAAGTCATTAGAGCCTTCTAGTGTTTACAGAATTTCAGGCACCAGGCTAGCCACCCTTGGTTGTGTGGACCTCAAGTGTTTTTTTCCACTAGCTTACTCTGCCAAAAGAAGTGGTTGAAACATGACATGGACTTTATTAGCTACATTCTTTTTTCTTCAACAAACGGAGAACAGCTTTTTGAGGCCTTGGTTGGTATGAAAGTGTCAAAGGGCCCAAACACAAAATGCAAAATGTGGAGTGCTTTATTTCAAGTGTAAATATTAATGATATGATTTACTAAGAGTGTGGTGTCCATTATTTGCTCCTTGAATCTTTCGATTAATCTCTAATATTAATATTTTACATCCCGAAATTCTCTGTTAATGGCTAACGGCTATGAAAATATACAGCATGTAACAGCACAGTCAGTGAAATCAAAATAGAATTCAGTAATTCAATGTAGTTTGTTCCAGTTATTGGTCTTTTTTCGCTTATTAAAAAGTTGCTTTTGCACTGGTTGTCTAATCTCAAGGGCATAGCATCGAAGTGTAATCTGATAAAACCTGCACTAAGTACTGTTTACATCATTTATTGCGCAAACACCAGGTAGATTAATCAGAACTATTAGCTAAACAAAAAGTAACTATGCCATTCCAGAGGATTACCTCAATCGGAGAAGCTTGGATTTTAAATTAACAATTGTAAACACATAGTGTTTCAAACCGCAAACATGAATCACTTTTTTCTGTGGTTCATGTGACATATTCCAGAAAAACACTCAGATTTTCCCCTCTGGCATACTTCATTATTAAAGTTTATAGTATTTTTGCAAAATGGTTTTTCCAATGAGGATGCTTAAAAAATACCATTTGATGACACATTCTTTTAAGAGACTCTCAAAAGATTAAATGATGGTAATGCTTTAACCAGTCATGGAGAACAAATTTAGCAACCAAACCTCGATATTAAAATGTTATGGAAGAAGGGCCACGAGTTAATGGTTTATTGCATCTTGGCCATCATGGTGGACAAAGTACAGGGATCTGGATGCTGTCCCTGGTTTCTGTCTTGGTTTGCTTGTGGAAAAGGGGCAATAACATCAGTACGGTTTCTCTGCTGCTAAGCAGACGAAGGAAGTTGGTGCATATTAAGAAAAACCTCAAGGATAAGGATCAGTAAGGTTTTTTTTTTTTTGAGAGAGAGATCTGCACAGCTTTTCCATCAATAAGGACCAAATATTAGATGATATTTATAAGGGAGTCTTTGGAAACCGAGTTTTAAAACAAACAAATATATGCAGTGTTACGAAGGGCTTCCTTGGTTAGCAGCAGGCCTTGTCTTTGCCCAGTTTTCCCATTGAAAAATCTAAGATTGCAACTTTCACTTCCATATGTCCTACATTATGAGCTGCATTTGTGGGGTGGCTGCTGCTTTTTCTTGGTCTTACCATTGAAGCTGAATGCAGCGTCTGTGTGTGAGAAGGTCCTCACATGGGCAGGTTTTGCTGGACACTCCCTGATAGTTGCTCATGACCAGAGTAAAACCAAGAGTGTCAACAAACCACGAATGTAGGCGAATGAATGGAAAGTGTGTTGTAGTCCCTCTGGCAGGAAGAATAGCTTGTCATGTATCTCCTTCCTCCTGTGAGTAAGACTCAACTGTTTACTCACAGTGTGTCTCTGGGGCTCAGGTAGTTAAAGCTGGAAATACAACAATGGACAGCACAGCGTCACATCCTGTGCCTGCTGGAGCAACTTGCAGGCGGCATCCCGTCACTAACCAGCTGTCAGCTTTTCCACCCTGTGAGGAGATGCAGGAATGATCTCGGCATGAGCAGCCGAGGACCGTGTGGACCAGGCGGAGCCACCAGGACTCGGCGTCCTTTCTGCTGGCTCAAGCAGAACCTCTACCTGTGGCATGAGCCAGGAATGGCCCTGAGAAACAGACCAGTATCCAGCTGTTACTCATCATTTGTGCCCCTGTTATTCCTTTAGCCTGCAGTATAATGTAGGGTAATACTATAAACCATATGCTTCTGGACTTGGAGTCCACTCCGGTAATCAGCGCACTGCTGTAGTGCAGCACCTGCCATATGTACATGCGGCCAGAGCGGAATACACCCATGAGTGGCAGATCGTGGGCCCGTAATCGCTTGTAAATGTCCACCAGCCCTGCGCCTAAACACCACCGCAGCAAAGCCGGTGTGAGGCGGCATGGGTCCACGAAGTTCCCTTGCAGGCCATGGGGCAGCCTGTCCAAGCACAGGAACGGCACACTGAAAGTGCCCGAGCTTGTCTGGTTTAACCTTCTCATTAATAGGCAAGAGGCTGATGAATCATATGAATGAGAGAAAATGTGAAATCACTGGCATCTCCTTATTGCATGTCTGGGAGGAGGAGAAGCTGGCATATCGGGAAGAATATTAATTACTTTAAGTAGTAGACAGGCGGGCATGGTTCATGCATCTGTGCTGTCATAATGAAGAAGTTAGAGAAGAAAATGTTTAGCATATGCACTAGATGACCTGGCAGTCAGCCTTGCGTGGTCTTCGCTCCCTGGTGATCTTACAAATGGATCGTGCAAATGGTGTTTTAATCTAAACTCCTACAGGGGCTTTTGAAACATGAGTAAATCATCTAGTAGACGTCTCTAGAAATATAAAAAAAAAATAAGATTAATTTAGTAATCAGGGTCCATGAATCATGGAGATGGATATTTTTGTGTTTATCTTCATTGCACTCGTCTCCCAGTCCTTAAGATCCCAAAAACTTGTGCTAGAATCAGCAATTACTGTGTTGGTATAAGTGTGGCCATGACCCCCCCATCACATGGCCCAGAGGCCTTGCAGCTCACAGGGCTGGAATGTGCCTGGGCCCCACAGGCAGCGTGGTTCACTTTGTGCCCAATGATAATCGTGAAGTCATCTTTACGCTCTCATGAAATGTCCCTCGTCTTTTTCAGCCTGAGGCTTTCAGTGTGAGTTTCTGGTGAATATGTATTTGCTTGCTGTAATGACTAGGATTGCATTCACATTTTTGTACTAATTGAAAGCTACACAGTAGCTGGGTTATGCTCTCTTTATACTAGTACCTGTCAAATAGAGAATGGATTAATGGTGTCAAGAAAACACAAGTCTGCTTGAGCCAGAAATAAACTGTATTTTCAGTGCTTCTGACGTGGGCTGTAATTCCTATTTTTTAATGTAGGAAGATGAGACGGTTTGTAATAGTGACACACTTTGCAGCGCCATTGTCCCTTTGATCAGCAGTGTAGAATGACTGAATTACTGGAATGACGAAAACATGGATTTAAAAGGTTTCATGGTGGCTTTCTTTGTAGCAGCCACCAGTGCTCTCTGGGAAGGACTTTTGACGATAATGACACATTCCCCATTGTACTGTCTGCTGATTTTTTTTTTGTATTTATTTTTTCCTTATTAGTTCTCTTATCTGTGATGTTGGCAGGATGCGTTCGGCAGTCACGTTAAAACCTCGATAGCCACTATTTAGTGTCTGTGATCCATTTTATCGTGTAACGTAATGTCGTTTAACGTAATGTGCAGAGACATGGTGTGTAGGCAACTGTGATGCTGGTAGAGTTGCACCGAATGACACCAGTCAGACACAGGTTGATTCTAGAAAAATACACCGCAACATACGGCGACCGTACTTTAAGGCGTTCACGATTTGGACTTTATGAATTAAGCTGTAGTATGGATGCCACCCTGACATGTAGGTAATCCCCAGACAGCAGATGTCCAACTGGAACCCCGTAGACATCACACAGCAAGAGAGTTTTGTGAGTTGAAGAGCTGGGCAGGGGGGCCAATGCCAAATGAGGAGGGGAAACCTTCAAGATAAGCCTATTAGCAGCACATTAGCATAAGCGGAGTTAGCAAGTGTGCCATAGCACACAGAAAAGAGAGTTTCTCTGACTGCCTCCTCTGAATTCAGTATCCTGATCTCAGGAAGGGGTCCTAAACCTTCAGATGAAACGGATAGTAAGAATGGCCCGTTCGACCACACAGACTGTCTCTGAAAGAGGGGGTTGAATTTTAGTATGCAGAAGGCAACCACTTGAGACTAGGTTGATGCAATTAGAAAGACCCATATGGTCCAAAAGCAGGAGCCTTTGGATTCTTCTCTGTAGTGTATTGAATTCAGATGGTTTTGATGGTTAATCTGAACCTGCCCATAAAGAGTGTGGTGGGGAGCGGCATGTAGAAGGTAATGGGCTGGTCTGACATCTCGGAGGATCAGGAGGACAGCCTCCCCAGCAGTCAAAGCTGCAGGCACAGGGGGTCAGGTGGGGGCTAACTCAGTCAGATAACTGTCTGGAGGAGATGGGAGGAGCACCAAAATGCATGCGTTCAGTGATAATTACAGGTTTTAATTGAATCACAGCCAGGGTCTGACCTCAGCGTCTGACTGCAGCACTGTCCCTTTGTGCTGGTAAGTGCATTTCCGCTAAGGCCCATGCTCCAAATGTCTGGCAGTCCTGTGTAGCCATCTTGGGACTGGGCCTGATCTGTGGTGGGGAGTGTGCTGACATGTCAGGGCTTGTAGCAGTGTAGCAGAGACATGATTTTATATATATATATATATATGTGTGTGTATATATATATATGTGTATGCGTATATATATATATGTGTATATATATATATGTGTATGCGTATATATATATATATATGTGTGTGTGTGTGTGTATATGTATATGTGTGTGTGTGTATATATATATATATATATATGTGTGTATATATATGTATATATATATATAATAATAAGAATGAGCCAACCATGAACAGACAGCATTTCTTTTTATCTTGGAGCGTATTGACATGAATTGGATTATCTACCAAAATTAGTGTGCTAGTAATATGACTGAACACAGTCATCATCATAAACAAAATAATCAGGCATGTTGCCAGAATTTTGTACTGGAAGAAATGATACCAGTTTTCGCCTGAGAAAAGCAGGATTTGTGCTGAAAAAGAGTTGGATTTAGCTCCCTTTTATTAGTCGCTTTATCACTCTGAGTTTTGCCCTAAGCAATTTTTAAGCCAAATACAATTATGTTTATAATTTAATAATTGCTTACTGTGATGTTCTGATATCTTTTAGAAATATTCTTGTTTTGTGGTACATTTTTAAGGTGAAAAATGATGCAAAGGGATTTAATGAAACATTTGTCGCTACTAGGGGTCAGTGACGATTGTCTGCTCGCAGTTTTGGAACATTTTTGTATTCCTCGCCAAGAATTCTGGGCAGGAGCCATAACTAGAGTAGCCACATGAGTATTGTATGCAAGGGCAGTTGGAATTGATTAATAGTTTTAGTTTGGCTACCCCAGCTAAATAAATAATGTTGGGTTCTTTTCAGAGTTGGCAGTTTCTCATTTGCCTTTTTTCTTTAGTCTTTAAGGTCACAAGCCATCATTCGGTTTTCCTTATTTTTCAGGGCGCGTGGTCGTGTACAACCACGAATATCATACAGCATAAATCATATCTTTCTGGACTTTGTTGGAATTGTTCTTGCGGTGGAATCAGGTGCCTTGTATCATTTTGAAAGCATTTGTGATCCTGTTCCTATAGTACAGATCTGTTAGCACAAATAATGAAGTTGCTGGAAAGGTGAAGTTTGTGGCAATATCTTGACAGTATCAGTGTCGACTGGACTACAGTGTTGCTGTCCTGCTGCTGGTTATAGAGATAACAGGAAAGCAGGAATACAACATTATGATCCAGCTGTTGCTGTGTTAGTTCTGCTGAGTTTAGTTCACTCGCCCTAAGGCAGACTTTAAAGGGAGGGGGGAATACAGACACAGAAATAATGTAAACATCCGCTATGTTACTAGACACCATGGGATGTCTGAAGGCATCTCTCTGCCTTCATAAGAGATGAAGAGGTGGACATTGTAGCTGCGGCGTTTCCCCCGGTGATCAGAGCAGAGGCCCTTCACCCTGCTCAGCACTGCTGTTATTCACACTGCTGTCTGAAGGGCTGGAGGCTCAGCCACTGGCCCCATGGGCTTCTGTCCTTTACAGGGGATGTATTGTATCATTCTGGATTTAGCCCCAAAAGACAATTCATCAAAAAAAACACACCTGGGGTGTCATGATTGATGTAGTTTGTTAAAGAGAGGACTGATATTCCAGAATGTCAAGGCCCTGCACCTGGTCATGCAACAGGTCCGGAGAGGGTACACAGATGGGGTCATGTGGCCCCAAGCCCAGACTGCACCCAGTGCCTTTCTCTTCTGTGTTTTAGACCTGCCTGGGTGTGGGCTGCAGGTCGCCCCCCTGCATCATTGGAAGTTAATATTCTTTAGGATCCGGAGCATATGGAGAAGCAGAATCCGCATAGGCATATGCAGAAATCTATAACGGAAGATCGCCACAAGATACAGGGGGTGTCAGAATGGAGAAGGCTAAGACTAGCTACTGGAAATTAGGGACACATGCAGTCCTGGCACATCAAAGGGCTAATGCCACCCAGAGAGCATGGGCCAGGAAGTGTTCCCTCTTCACATAGAGCATGAAGGAATTCCTTTGTCTCTGTACAGATTCCCAAACTGTATCTTGCTTTAATTCTAGTGGACATGTGCATGACTTGATTTATGACAGGTAAGATTAAAATGGTAGAAAGCCTTCAGATAATTTAAGTATGCTGTTAAGAAGGTACTCTATGCCATTGTGAAAGTTCTGAGATATGGTAACACTGTGTCCGGGAGTTCTGAAATGTGTTCCAGTTGGATCCAGTCCTTATCTTTAGAACAACACACTGCTTATAGTTGGGATTGGACTTTTCACTTCCTGACATGACTGAGTTCTGGCCTCCTCACTCTTTAATGGTCTGCTTGATAGCACTTGGTGTGAGAGACATATTTATCGAGATGTAGAAAGACATGAGACGTGAAGGTGCTGAGCATTTTATAACACACTCTGAAATGATTGATGTGCAGCACACGGTTAACAGCTTGTGGTTCCGATTTTGTCTCCATGAAAACTGGATGGCGTTATTTGTCGTGGAGTAGGACTGTAGCACTGTTTTAGGTAGGACTTCCACCTGCTTCACACTGAAGGCTGCCCATCAACCTTTAGGGAACACCTAAAAGCATCTGGGGGAAGGGGTGCGTGAGTAGGAAAGGTGGTATTTGGTTGTAGGTGAGTGCTTCCTGGCAATCATCTCTGTGTGGGGTGGAAAAGCACCTTCCATCCCATTACACCTCCATCTCGACCTGTCAGGCCTGCCAGCTGCTCCCCGCTCTCCCCGAGAGAGAGAGTGCGCCAGCGTAGTGTGTGCCAGCGAATTGTGCTTGCTAAGCCTAACAAGGCAGGGAAAGGCACTTACCCCCCTAAAGATCACCAGTCCTCCAAGAAATCGAAGAAACCCAGGGTTGGCCACCGCCTTTGTTTTCTTCTGTGAAAGTGTCCACCAGGCGAAGCGATTGTTTTTATTATGCGAAAAACCACAGAACCATTACATGAGCCTACAAAATGGGGATGTAAAGAGGTTAGAAACGGGTCGAGAAAAAGGCAGCATCGTAATGACAATCTGTAGAGACCTTTAGGGTGTTGAACATGCTGGAAGGATCACAGAAGTGTGAGATTAATTTCACCAACCTGTCAGGTCTGGAATGCCGGTGCTTTTTTTCCAAGCCTGCAAGTCGTCCTTGAACGTCATCAAGCTGGGAAGTTGATAAAGAGCCCAAGTAGGGTGGTGGGTGGGGTGGTTTCTTTAAGCCGTGGCTACTAAGATAGGCTCTTTCATCCCAGATTTCCTTCATTTAAAATTTCCTCCTAAGGATTATAGGAACAAAGAACACTGAATTCCTGGGAAGTATAGGACATCCTCAGCTTTCAGAGAGCAGCACTGGCCAGAATTAACTTCTATTTATTTATTACAGTATTTATGGAGTTTTAGCTTAAGAACTTAAGAACATGAAAGGTGACTCAAAGGAACAGGTCACTTAGCCCACCCCACTCTTCGGGGTTGGGAGTTTAAAGCCCTTTTAGAGATATTGTTTGAAAACTGCCAGGAAAAGGCCGCCAGTGTGCAAGTGTTTAAAGTGTAGTTATGCAGAGGTATTACATTTATTTGTGCAAGAGCTAAAGTAAATGGCTTTTTTTCTACTTTGACCTTCAGTGTTGTTGATTTGCACAAAAACTGGGAGCTGCATATGGCATCTCTGATTATCCCTACTAATTAGTTTTGTTTTGTAGTGAGTGTTTGACATTTTCTGGATTAACTTGGCTGGTTTTTCTCTCTATAATAATATAAACTTTTGACTTTCCAGTTCACTTTGATAAAGATGTCAGATTTGATCTAATTAAAATTCAAAAATCCAAGTCTCAAAGCCTAAACAGCTCTGAAATTTTTATATAATAACAATTTGAATATATACAATGTTAGATCTGAAATAGACATAATTGCATAAGTGAGAATTCTTAACAGCGTTCCATTGTTTCCCCTGAATGGAGCGTGCTTTTGGGTCAGCGCCATCACACCTTAATCTTTGGTACCGCTGTGAGTTGAGTTTAGCGGCCCAGCTTCTTAACACCCCGGAGCACTGAGCACAGCCTGCAGTAGGCTGCCTGTCACCGCCTGTGGTTCCACTGACTGTGCTCTGTGCCCAGTCGAAATCAATGGAACTTCATTAAAGGAAATGATAAAAAATTAAAGCTATCAGAGGAATCTCATCGGCGCTTGCCAAGCGTCTTTTGGCCGTCCTGGCAGCTGCCAGCGGGAGTCGTGTTCGGAGCCAGTTGGTGGAGCTTTGTTACAGCCCGCCGCTAATTAGCATTGGAGATGGATTGCACTCAAGAATGGGAGCAATTACGCAGCGAAAGAGAGGAGTGGGGAGATGGAGTCTTGGGTGCACGCACTTGGCTTTGTCTCGCCAGAGCAGTCTGCCATGCTTGAGGTCAGAACCTGCTCCAGCAGATCTCTGCATCATTGTGTCTTCTGTGTCACGGAACAGGGGAGGGGGATCATAGGAAAAGAGCTTGTATCTGCTGGAATGCGAAATGTGTGAAAAGGACAGCTGCGATGCCGCCGCACTCTGAATCCGTGGAATTATGCCGCCGAGGCTGTTGAACAGGCCTTGGGCTTTGGGATTCTGTAGTGGGCTTTTTGTGTTGGCGGAGCCCCGCTTTGTAGGACCAGGTGTTCCTTTTCTCTCGGGTTCTGCATGAAGGCCAATCAGACCCACACATCACGGATAGGCTGTGTGCAAAAAGGCTGTGGAAGTGTCACTTACGGTATATCAGTCAAGTGATTTTCATTTATGGCTAGTAAACCCGACCCGCTCTGTCCAGCAGTGGGCTTCACTTGCAGTCGCCTAGGACACGCGGGAAAGTTTTGCATATCTGTGGTTGGTTTGAGCAGGACAGAGTGTATTATCATAGAGTGTGTTATCATAGCTGCCAGTGTGATGCTCTCTTTTCCCCAGTCACCCATTTGAATCAGAAAGCCAAGAGCACCATTTCTCTCTATAGGCTTTGCTGGAAACCCAATTTTAGTTCACTTTAAAAAAATGTGGCCATTTTTTCATTTTCGCCCCTCTTTTTATGCATATTTCATTCAGGTGCCGTTAACTTGAATGTCACGTTTGTAATTCCAGTGCTGCTGTTTTTCTAGTCAGATATTAAAATGATATACTTCTCTTTTCAAACATTGTCACAGCAGACACACGGACAGTCCTCAATTACCCCATTTATGATACAAAAATGAAGGAATGAAACTTAGATTGCAATGAAGTGTGTGGTTCAGATCAGTCCACACCACTGGCACTTAAGCATATGTGTACGTGTCTCTGTGCATGTTTGCAGTGGCAGATAGGATTTATCCATCTGTATGTTAGCCAGCTCCAGTAAGCTCATCTGCAGAGCAGACATTGTGTCTAAGATAGTCATAGCCAGCAGCTTCTGCCTCAGAGCTTTGGCTGCCAAGAAGCTGCATGTCTCAGGAGCTGTCATGTCCAGCATATTTCCTAAGCCCAAGCTCTTCATTCTTAACCTGGATCCGGCTGCCTGCTGGCAAATGATGTCCCGTGGAAGATACTACCACGCAAACTGCAGGCTGTCATCAAGAATGCAGTGAAATCGCTATCCATAAGTGTATTTCGCATTTTTGTCCCATAAGATATTATTTTGGAACGTGGTCCGAATTGATCAGAATCCCGGGTGGGCAACCTAGAATCACTTATTCTCTTTTGATGCAGACATTCTGCAACATACTCGTATTTAGTTCTTTTCAGGCCAGTGTTGCAGGTCATATGTGCTGGAGAGAAATCCAGGGTGTTGGTCTAGATACTCCATTTTCAGTAGATATGTTCCTTAAGTATTGAACGGCTCTGCATGTTAATGGCCTTATTTCGTCTACAGCATAATTTAAACTGCTCTTTGTAATCCCTTCGGCGACAGGTGACTTACTGTGTTTTACGGACCTGCTGTATGATGGATTTGTGCTGGCCATTAATCAACATTGATATTAATAAGAGCCCAGGTCTTGCACATGGCAGAGCTTTTTATATATTAACTGCCAGGAATTGTCTGCATATTTCCAGGCTGCCATCTGCTGATAATCTGACATTGGCCTCTTCTGCTGGCCCTTTCACTCAATTAAAGCTCCTGTCCTCGACACTCCCTGTATGCTGAATCTCTGTCAGCTCTTTCCTTACTCCATTTTCATGCCATTCCTGTAAATCATGCTGGGCAGTGTAGACGGCCCTTTCCTTCTACCACGGGAAATGCAGGCTTCTGCTTCAAGGGGATGGGATGGGATGGGGAGGGGAAGGGAACGTTCTCCTGGAGTAAGAGCTCTGGTCTCTTGTGGCTGAATTACTCTCCACTCATGCCTCTCCTTTGCTCACTATGGCGTGAAATGATTTTCTTTAAGCATTAGCTCTCGAGAAGTGGGCTGGCATGGGGTTGGGACCTCCAATTGCACTCCCTGTAAATAAGGATGCCTGCAAGCTGCTGCCCGGGCTTGGGGCTCTCTCACTCAGGAAAGCAGATTTCCACCTCCGCCAAAGCCCTGGTTCTGTGGGACGCAGATGGAAGGATTCGATAATCACCTCTCTAAGTAGACGGGTCTCGAGGAGCTCTCGGCACGGAATTCGCTCATGGTGGGCCGTAATCGCTCTGAGGTTATGTGGTGTCCGGCGGAAAAGCACTCTAGGGTCTTGTTAGGATTTTTTTTTCCGCTCTATGGATTGCCTGAATGGGCAGAGACGCGGGTTCTACCCGACACCGCAACAGAGTGACTGTCTCATTTTGGACCATGCACTGCCATCCTAGCTCCTCACACCTGGGCATAATGCTGGCAGGGAGCATTTTCCCAATTTCTCAAATTGCCTCTATACTTTTTCAAGATGTGAAGCTGGATTTAATTCACAAGAACACGTTTAAACCAGAATACGATTCCAATGGTTTGAGATCAGGTAACAGATGGAGTACACCTGTAGTAATGGTGGGCTAAGTACCACCAGTCAGACAAGCACCTCTAGCCTATATACACTGTAAATATATGAAATGTCAGCATATGTTGAGCGGTGTGGCATGCATTTGTCCTAAGCTCGGTGTTAATATCCTAAGCATAAATACGTATAGTGAGATTAGTCTTCTTGGAACTTGCAAGCGGCAGCAAAGTGAGACCTAATACACATGAAATATGGTTTCAATGGCTTTGAATGTTACCTGTAAATTTTGTTTGGGCACACTTTTCATCGGAAGAATATTTTATGGCTTGGTCTCACTGTCTACCTAGAACAGCTACTATTGATGGCTGGGCTTCTGTGATGTTTTTTATTCGCTGAAGGTCTATTATGACTCTGAGTTTTTTGTGGTGTTTTAATGTCCCATAGAGCAATAATTTACGTTGCCACCATTGTGTTTATTTCAAGTTGGCAAAATCATAATTTTAAACTTATGTATATGTATTTTCTGGTTGAATGTCTGCAATATGCCCTTGACGAATTATTGAAGCCAGTTCCTGTCATGGTTTGATTGAACTTTAATCTCTCACATTATCAGTAAGAGAACACGTCTACCGCAATGTCTGTGATAAAACCATATGCAACAGTGCAATCATGTCTCACAAGCATGGTTCAGGGTAGGAAAAGGATGTTCCTAGTCTACACATGAAAAGCTGGTGATTAGATCCTGTGCTGTAATTAAGCAGTGCAGAAAGGTTCTCCCTGAATAAACTCATTTATCTGTTATTAACATTTAACAAGTTCCATATCCAAGTCTGTGCATTAGCTTAGCTTAAACACACACTCTCGGGCTGCTGTGCTGATGAAGAGATTTGTTTTCCTCTTGTCTTTATGAGCTGGAGCTGCTGCAGGCAGGGCTCAGTGTCGCTCCGCTTGGAGTGCGCCTGTCAGCTCCACACGGGTCCCGGGCGACGGGTCCCGGCCCACCAGTCCGCTTCACACCTTCCCGTTTATTCAGCCTCGGCACGTTACAGTCCCTCCTGCTACATACAGTCGGCTTGTCAGTAGTCAAGATATACTCTTATCAGCACTTAAAACTTCAAACTCCCCTTTAGAACTCATTTCATCTGCTCTTTAGCTCAAAGATGAAACGCTTCCCTGGCCTTTTTTTCCCAGCGTCTTTGTTGGAAACCGTCATATCAGGCAGACGGGGCGGCATGTAGAGAATCCTTGGTGTATCAGCCATGTTCCGATTAAAGAACATGACCATATCATTAGCAGACTTAACGTCCCCACCTACCTCAGGGCTGCATTACCACAGTGAGAAGTTAAATGCAGTGTCCATGTTTTCCATCATCACTGGGCAAAGAGCGAAGACTAGAACTGGCAGGTCAATGTGGAGGCACCTTACCACATGCCACTGGGATTGCTCACTGGGAACTGGCATACAAGGAGCCTGCTGGTACTTTGATCCAGGCCTGGCTAAGGTGCACTGCTGTTTTCTAAGCTTGCTGCTGGAGCTGGAACAGCCCGCTGTTGAGCAAACTTCCATGTGAAAGGACCTGGAGGAAACCAAATTACGCTGAGGCAGAACTGGCCTTTCTGGCTTCCTGTCTTGTTGAATATTGAGAGCTAACCTGTCTTGTAGTAACAAAAGGTCTCTGTGGGCTGTTCTGTCTAATTATGCACCCGACTGATTGCTTGCGGCTTTAGGTATCTGATCCTGTGTGCGTTGCTGGAGTGTACCCCGTCTTAAAAAACCACCAGGTGTTTCTGTCAAGGGCAGACCTTCACCTTTTCTTAGTGACCATGCAGATTTCCATCGTTTCCTGCCATCTCTAGGCCTTCTCCCTTCCCTGTGACAGCTTCATTGCTGTGATTGCATTTATCCACCCTGGTGCTGGTTGTTGTATTCCTTGTTTTATTTTGATTCTTTCTTTCATATTGCATTCTGATCTGCCAATAGTCAGTATTGATCACGAGGATTCTTCCTTGTGTTCTTTGTCATCCCCAGTATCCTATTCCTTATACTATTTCTGTCTTCTTACCACTGTTTATTGTCCCAGAAACGCAGCCTTACCAAACAGGCCAGAGACTCCAGGTCCATCACCAAAACTGTGGACCCATCAAGCACCATCTTACATAGGACCATTCACAGATCACATTCATAGGATAGTTCATAGATTAAGGGGCTCCTGGCCTCATTTAAGAAGTCCAGATTGATAGCTGAACATTTGACGATGGCATTATTATATAGCTGGGAACATGAATGAGGGTGGCTTGAATAAAGGGCGAAACTGATATTATTCAGTATGACTGATGATGCTTCACTGCTATAGCTCAGGGATACAGATGCCGGTTTCCCATAATGTTCGAACTTGTCAAGATCTCCTGGTGAAATTTCATTCTGGGCAATGTGTAAAATGCATTTAGCTTTCTCTTTGCACTGACACGCTGCTCCACTCACATTGTTTGTGTACTTCTTATTCTTTTTCATTTCTTTTGGTTTATGTACTGTTTTTACCTATGATAATTAACACGTTAATAACAGTGTCAAGAATAAAAAAAAAAAGTCTGCAGTGCTTTATTAAGCTCCTTTCAAATATTCAGGTTTTACCCCGTTGCCTGTACCTCTCATGATACATTCCATGCTCTTGTTGACAGATGCCGGTGCGAGGCCCGGATGGTCGCATGGCTCCCCGCTACGAGGACGTCGAGCGTCAGTACGCCTCCCTGCCCCGGTACGTCCACCTGCTCGCAGCCAGCACTGCTTCCCTTCACACACACTCTGATGCCTAGTGCTATTCTAAGCTCGTAATTAGCCCTAGAGTGTTTGCCCTCCGAGTCCCCTGTTCATCCTTGGGAGTTCACCTGATCTGCTCTCTGGAGACGAGTGCACAGACAGAGAGCTGCAAATTGATGTCTGCGCAGTTGGAGCTGCGTGCAGTCGCTTAGTTTCTCCGCACTGAGCGATTTCTCTGTCCGTATACTAGGCCCCCTAAATGCACCCTGCATTGTAATGTCAGCAAGCTGGGGTCCCCAGAGGTTTAAGAAAACAGTGGTTACGTTAATAGAGAGCTGTGGTTTTGCAGGCTGTTTGTTTCGCAGATGTGGAAACGGCAGTATCTGAGAGGTCTGCATCCAGCAAGGGTGAAGAGTAGCGATAGTACAGCAAGACCTTGTGAAATATACATATTTACTCCAACCCAAAATAACTGCTTTGTGAGCAGTGATTTATCCTACTTTCCTGCTTTAGCTTGTTTTCATGTCCCGCTAAAATAAAACATGGCTCTGCTTTTGACACTTCACCCTGCAGCATCAATACTGCTTTGTGCTGAGGCTGCACCAAATGTATTCCTGAGAAATACATTTTTCAAAGCTGAACTTTGTATAAAACCCCCCAGGGTCCTCATTCAAACCCATTTCCTTTCAAATGACTTCAGTGCCTCATTTCAGCTCCATTATATTAGTATGCCTTTCCCCTGTGCGATGAAGAGGCCGGCTCGTGTGCGCACCTTCTCAAAGTGCCGTGCCCCCTGTAATCGTTTCCACCCTGGGTTTGAGTAGGGGGCTCATTTGGGACTGATGGTCCCCCAGCATCTGGGAAGACTGGCTGAGTCCTCGTGGCAATCCATGTTCGCGGACGGGGAGCCAGGAGGGCTTCTCCATATGTGCCCCATTATAACAATTACTCAAATATAGCTCAGGGTTGTTGCCAGCGTAGCTGCACTGCAGGTTATCCAATCAGAGTGCCCCATAACCTTTTCCAGCAGTTTATTGGATTATCAGGCTGAGACAAGGTTCCACAGAGTTTCGACAGAGCCTCATTTCCTTACTGGAGTGCTAATGGAATGATTAAACTGCACATGGTGGCCACTATGCCCCAAGTTAGGTGAAAGAAAGTAGTTGTCTTCATCACTTTCGCTATATATGGGGTGAAATTCCTTGGTGTTAATATAGTCTATAGTGTTTTTGTTGGTTGATTCTGTACTGTAACTTATTCCTTAACAGCTGTCAGACCGTAAATTTAAGTACATTTCAGTAGAAACAGGAATGGATGCCTTCCTGAAATCAGCCTCCAATTATCAACCCCAAATCTTAATTTAGTTAGTTCAGCTGTTATTACTAGTAATAGTATTAGTTGGAGGACTTTGGGTGTTGCTTAAAAAAAAATTAAATCTTTGAACCCAAGATGAAGCTGACGATGGAGTGATGTACTGTGAGGTTTGCTCCTACCAGCTTGACCCTTGGAAGTCTTGGAAGTTTAGTTAAAATTATTCAAGTTATGTGTGGAGGAGAGAATGCTACTCTCTGACAGTGGAACGAGTCCAAGATCAGCGTCTTTGTTTCTGTAGGATTTAACAAACAGGTTTGGTGGGCAGTTTGAGTAATGGTATTGATTTTCTTTGAGCATTGGCCTTGAGGGCAGCGCAGTGGTGCGCTGGGTAATGCTGTTGCTTCACACCTCCAACCTCTGCTCTGTGAGTGCGGAGTTTGCATGTTCCCTATCTTGCTTGGGTTTCCTCCTGTGCTCCTGAGACGGGCACTGAGGCATAGTTTATAATCGTGTGTGTGTGTGTGTGTGTGTGTGTGTGTGTGTGTGTGTGTGTGTGTGTGCACGCGCCCTACGGTGGACTGGCATCCCCACCTCAGTGTACCTTGGTGCCATGTGCTGTCCGGGAAAGGCTCTAGGCCCTGAGATTCTGACTCGTGTCTTTAACCTAGATATCCTATGGATTTGCATGTTTGAGAGGTGTAGGTGTTTTATGTTGTGGGATGCACTCGGACATTATGGTATCATTGAACTTTTCCCAGTGTGTGATCGTCCTCCATAACGTGACTCATCCCAGTCTCCCCTGTCACTTCCTTCTTGTCTTGTTTCCATCCTGTGCCTCATGGTATCGATGGATTGCATTGTTTTTTTTTTTGTTTTTTTTAAACCGTCTTTGTTTTCATTATTTCTCACTTTACCTTTATTGCTCCATTGTTGTGGCTACAGTTTTGCACCAAATAAAGTGTAGTTTCACTGTAATTTCATTACGTAGAAGAGTAGATGGGGTAATGAAATCCAATTTCTGAAGTGAAATGTAGTTACCTCAAGTTTCATAACTTCTAAACTGCATCATAGTGCCCTGGCTGATGAAAGACCCTCGCACGGTCTCTTCCAACAACACTGCCAATTTTTGTATTTCAGATAAGATTAGTCTTATAAATAAAAATAAATTAAAATTAAAAAATAGGAGTGTAACCTTTGTAGCCATAAAGGTCAGCTGGCAAAGTTTATTTCCAGAGGAAATGAAAGCAGAGGTAACAAGGTTTTTTCTAGTTATGTCACATCTGGGAATCTAGCACTATTTTTTAGATTTATATTGGTATCATTTAAGTATTTAGTTTGGAACTCTTAACAAATGGCTAGAAACCATCATTGCAGCCTCTCCTCTCTCCAAACAAATTGTATGGCTACAATAATATGATACTTCACACTCTTAAGATTTTGTATGTTATGACAGAGCTGTATTCAAGAAGCAATTAGTGTTTATTTTTTTACGTAACAGTCATCGGAAGTTGTGCAGGTAGGGGCTGCTGACATGTGATTCCTCTGGTCCCATGCGCTGGATTGCAGAGCCTTCTGAGCAGATTTCTGTAATTCCATCATTCTCAAATAGTATTTAACACTGGTTGTGTCCAGTTAGAACCCGGAGTCCCTAGTGTGTGCGTATGTGGGGGAGTACAACAGGTTTGGGATCTCTTCCCATGTCTGGAAGGGGGTGGGTTTAAATCCCATAGTCAGTAGAGTTATCATCATTGGCCCCTTTACCCCAGCTCTCATCTGTATTTATACAAGTGTGTCTGGATTTCTCATGGGGAGCACATTGGGGTATGCAAAAACATCCTTGTTTCCCCACATGGATGAGTAAATGGCTGCTATTCTGTGGCTGTTGGGGCTTGGTTCAAGCTAAGCCCATTCAGGACTTTATAGATGGGCTCTGGGTGAATTTGCACTGCTGGACTACTCCACAGCTGCCACTCCACTCTGCATTCTACACTCTGTGACCTGTGCCCACCCACACACTCTCCAAACCCCCAACCTACTGTACCCGCCTTCTGCCCTTAAGGTGTCACTGAAGAAGCAGGCTGCCCTCTGTCTGTTTTATGCGGGGGTGAATTGAGAATTTTTGTAATTGTTAACAGACCTTGTCTTTTTTTAATTAATTTACATGCTAGCTAAACTAAACTAGACTTTAAAGCAGTCTGATTCATTTCCTGTTCATCACACTACCCATTTTGCGCGGCCTTGAGTGTGTTCACGATCATGGTTGTGTTCTGGGTACGAGGGGCGCCACTGATAAAATTCCATGGTCGTCTTGTTTACATCCTTCACACTAACCTATGCCCTTTTTATCCACATTCTGGGGGTTCTGTGACATCATAGGACCTTGACCAATCATCTGCTGGATGATGGTGAATATTTAGCTGTATGGGTGGTCAAGTCCAAAACGAGATTAAGCATGTGCTAGTGATGCCTGGGATGCCTTTGTCTTTCAATCCAGGGCTGTAGTGGAGGCTCCCTGTGAAGCACTGTGGGTGGGTCGTGTCATGTGCACGCTTATAATATTCACTATTCAGCTGCACAGTAGGAGAAACACCACGACCATGTACGAAAATCCCAGGGGGAGTCTTACAGTTAGTAGATACCCGTGTCAAATACGTCATTAACCAAAAAACGTTCTCATAGCCTCAAGTCACGTACACAGATGTCTCTGCAAATGTGCTTGTCTGCACCCTCTCTGCCTTGTGTCACTCTGGGGGTGGCTCTGTGGTCCGGGTGCCAAGGTCCAGTCTAGGTAATGTCGGCTGCCACCTGCTCAGGCTGTCCTCCTCCACTGTGTAATAGCTGAGCTATGCGGAAGGGCCAGGCTCCCATCGGGGCTCTGCAGACCCGCTGGGCAGCTGCTGTAAGTCACCCGATCCATGGCGGAGCCGGAAGAATCTGGGTCTGAGGTGAGCCACGAGTTGTGCTGACTTACGCCTCTACACGGCTTGCATTACCCAGGGAATTCGTCCTAATCACTCGTGCGGGAAGAGACTTGGATCAAGATGAAAATTGGCCATCTTGTTATTGCTCAAGCCTCTATAGGGTTGAGAGCTGTAGGAAGGCGTGTGGTCGGCCCCTTAGTGCCACGACAGCCTGCATAGCCCAATTTCAGCTGCCTGTTAATGGGTTGTGCACCTAGCCTAAGCCCTTGTGTGCCGTGCCCCCCCGGCCCCCCGTTTGCCCCCGGACTGCCCACTTAGACTCCTGTGGATAAGAAGTCCTGTGGGAAATGACTGTCCATGTCCTAACAATACTCTCTTCTTGCTTTTTCGTGCACAGGCGAGGGATGGTCGACCAGCACGATTACCCTCTGCCAATGAGGGCCGGCCCCAGGCAGCCTGGATACCCCAGCTACGTCTCCCGCGATCCATACCCCCGCGCACCAGAGCGCAGGGCAGTCGACCCCCGGAAAGCCGACCCGGAGTTCTGCCCGCCCCCTCCTCAGCAGAGAGGCCCATTCCGGCAGGACGTCCCGCCTTCTCCCCCTCTCCCGCTGCGGTCAGCTCGTTACGACACCATGAACCGGGGCGGCTATCGGGCGACCAGCCCGGAGCGCTACGGCTACGCGGAGGAGCGCCGCGGCGACCCTCGGCAGAAGAGCGCCATGACCGCCGCAGTGTAGAAGGCGAGCCGCGGCCAGCCAGCAGGCTACCGACTTACACGCTGCTTTCTGTGATCCTTCATTAGCTCTGTGGCAGTCCCTGCCTTCTCCATTCCAGCCTCAGCCATGAAAGCTGAGAGTGTCTCTTAATCCTTTTTCCTATCATGCCTGCATTATAAACGTTTTTTTTAAGTCATTTATGCCATTTGCCACCTCATGCAGGAACTGCCTGATGATTGCATTGCAGAGGCAAATTAGAGCACAGATCATTGGAGCTAAATATATGGTACTGTTTAGGTACTGAGTTTAACTCATTCCACTATAACATTTCCTTGGGAGCCAAGCAGAAGTGCCATAGAGCTGGGCTCGCTGCTGTCTGGATGGCTGTATTATATTCAGGCCAGTCAGTTGGGCCAGGGTCGGCCAGGGCTGGCCGCCGGCTCACACACTTGGCAGTGGGCTAGGCCGGCTTCATTGCTCTGCGCACAGCAACCTGCCGGATGAGGCCTCCTCCTCCTCGGTGCATGTGCTCGCTCGGATGCTTACCCTGCTGCTCTTCTAAAAACACCAATTAAGGTACCTACTTTTAACAGTCAGTAATAATCTTGCTCGTGTTTAATGATCGGAAAAGCAGATAGATGGATAATGTATGATTTAAGTTTGATGCTTTTGTTTTTTACCGGCGAAGCTTAATCTAGAATGATTAAAGGGCACAACTTTCCTGGTCATTACCGGCCCAACCCTTCAGTGCGCAGAGAAGGGAGAAAGGATGGCCTGCGGGCATACAGGAAGTAAGGGTGGCGGGAAGATGCTGCAGCTGCTCCTGAGCGGCGTTACTCTGAATGTAGTCCGGGGTCACTGGGGTCACAGCGCAGGGGCCGACGCTCTCGCCTCTCACCGCAGACTGTGAGAATCCCCTCAGCTATGTAAACATACATACATACATACACACACACACACACATATATATATATTACCGCAACTGTGCCTTTATTACAGTCTGTTCAAACAGCCAAAATATATGTTGAGTGTGTTGTGTGCGTGCGCGTGTGTGTGTGCCTGTGCACGTGTGTGTATATATATATCTGGTATGTTTAATATGTATTGCTTCACACTCTTTGGAATCTGACACTCCAGGGTCCTTTGGCAGAGGTGCTGGAACTGAAGGAACAAACAAAGTTCAGAATACACTAGAATCTACCTGCAAGCACATTTCTGCTCCTTCCTGTCGCATGGATGTAGGGTTGCTTGATAAGACCACTTTGATACTGTTTAATATTAAATGAGCATGTCATTTTACACAATTAAATGTTTTGTATTACTGTTTACATTAAATATACATTTTAACTTACTCTTGTCTTAAGGATTCTTGTTAAAAGTGTTCTGTGGTTTGTTTCATCTTGTTGTGGATCATTAATCAAAGTTTTGTAAGTACTGTGAAAAGCTTTCTTTCCAGTATAATCTGTTAATTTCAGTGCATGGAACCAAGACCTTTTTGTGATATCAGACAACCTGATTTTGCCTACTAATAATTGTTAATTTAGCAATTAAGATATATTAAAAACTTTATGGTTCTGTCATCATTCGGGACCAGTGCCTATGTATGGCCAGAAAGAGGCACTGAACAGGTGGTAATGCAGTCATTCAGTTCAATCCTAACTCTTAAGGGGGCGCTATTCCTATAAATTATGGTCTGCTTCCAAGTCAGTGATAGCAGGGCCCTTCCTGTTTACAGGCTACTCTGTATTTTTTTTTTATTAATCTCAGTTGATGCATCTGTCAAAAAGCAATTTACCAATATTTTCAGCTGGATAACTAGCTATATCATAAAGAGAGAAATTCCCAGTAAACCATGAGAGCGGCTTTTGACAATCTGTCAGAAATCTGTTTGACCGATATATCTTGAGCTGTTTCCGAACATAAAAGAGAAGTCATTGTGAAAATCGAACTGAATGCTCTTGTGTAGCTGTCACCCCAAGCCCCAAGTGGATTATGGGAGGCTGAACATGCTGGTGAGGCGTTGCCCATCCGCAGAGAGTCGGAATCCCCTTTAGACTAAATAATATTCTTCTTCCTTTCTCTGTAATGCACATATGTATTGCCAAAAAAAAGTTCTTCAAGCTGATTCACACCAAACATCTTGTCAGGTTATCGTGTCTCTGTGCTTTTCACACCCATAAAAGATTGTGTAGCTGAGGATAGAGTTGGTTTTGCTCCAAGGCCTGATAATTTTGTGAAAGTATCATTTTAACTTCCTCTAAAATAATGTGATGTATAATTATTGAAAATTATTGAAATAAGTTTCCGTTGTTATTGACAAGAACTAATATTAAACATTTTTCATTATTACTACCATTTTGTCCACCAGCAGGCACTTTTTTCCATATAAATTGGAACCTGCTAGGGCTAGTCTCTTCTCGGGCAGACGAGGACACGCCGTCTAAGGAGAATCCGCTCATTAGGCTTTTCCACAGAAATAGCAACACGTGGTTTGAAAGCATTATGTTCTTAATGATTTAGTAAGCTCTGCTGAGATGTTGGTTTGTCGGGCCTTTTCAGTCCGGGCCCATAGTGACCCCCGAGTTGGTGTGGCCTTACAAGGTCACTAGCAGCATTCGAAGTGCATTGAGTCACAGTGAAGGCTGGTGTTGGGAAAGTGCCGCTATCTGTGATGAGCGAGGTAGCTGCATCCTTGTAAATCAGTGTTTCCCACTGCTCGGAGGGAGCAGAAACGTGCACCTCGTGGGCCGGGTAGATGGTAATAAGGCATCTACAGGGACAGAGAGCTGGTGGCCGCCCGCACGGGGGATGGGGCCCTGCCTTTGAACCAGCTGCAAAGCAACCCCACAGGGATTCAGGCTGCTTGTTACACCAGACCCCACCTGCCAATGGGTCCCTGCATGCAACCCCACATCTCCAGTCCTCTCTAGCTTCCTCACAGTATAGCCAGCAGAAGAAAGTGATGCCACAAACCAACAAGCAAAGTCCGCTAATGGTTTGTTTCCTGCATTTGCTTTTGATAAGTTATAAAACAACTATATTTGTAGTACAAAAGCTAAGGCAGTAGTATGAAATAAGTTCAATTATTTTACCATATGACGATGAAGGAAATGTGTTTTGCATAGGCCAAAGTTTCTGCTGTGCAGTAACTTCCATAGAGCAGCCAGTCACGTCACCATGAAAAATGTAATGCTGGTGCTCACAGCAGCAAGCTTCCCACATAGCCCGTGTTGTAAGGATAGTTGAATACTTCCTTTAATAACTCAACTGTGACACTGATGTTTCTAATTCCTGGATTTAATTGCTCCTGCTGGATGTATTAGGCTGATGACCTCGGTGAACTTTGCAGCAGCTGTTTCACGCTGGTGGTGGGCTGATCCCCCTCCCCACTCTGGGCCTCAAAACCTCATTAAGAGAGTGTAAAACCATGGCATGCCCACAGTTTCTGGAGACCAGGAACATCTGGGTGTAGACAAGCCATTCTTTGTCTCATGTGGTTGTCCTGCTTTGCTGGAGTATCTGAAAGCTGTCTTGTTCCTGGCCTACTGTGGTCAGGCCAATTGCCAGGGTCTCTCGATGCAGGTTCAAATCACAGAAGATCAGATCAGGTTTATATCCCAGCACAGCGGCCATATGCAACGCGGTTTTTACATTTTGGCTATAGCTGAGTCACCAGTACCCACAGTGGTGTCACATGGCCCAGAGCTTTCAAACTCTCGGCAAATGCCCCGTTTACTGCTCATCGTCCCCTTCCCTTACACACAACTCTGATGGCATATTGCCAACATGCTGGTGGAGATCTGGACCCTGGTTCGAACTGCCATCTGCAAGTAGTTACAAATGAAGATAAAAAATACTTTTTGTAAAAGGAGAAAAAAACAAAGTGAAGCACCAGTTTGTGGGGCTTGAATTAATTTCTCAGTTCGAAGGTGGAGTGTAAAAATTACCAAAGATCACTATGCACTGTTCCAAAGTAAATAGTTTGTACCATCATACAATAATCTAGGAGTAGAGCAGCCTGCATCAGTATCTTTAACATGATGCTGAGATCCTGGTGACTGAGAAGGACGTGGTGAGTAAATTCAAGCCAATTCTGGATATATTTAACCCATCTTGCTTGTTTTCTGCTCTGTCCACATATGCCTGTTACCATTAATCGTCTAATTTATTCAGAAGTTGATGTCCCAGATTCAGTCTGGACATAAATAGTCAAATAGGAAGCCTAAGATGAAAGTTTCTGATTTCTGTGAAGAGCTGATTCCAGGACACTCATGCACGGTCTCACAGATGACCGGGAGAGTTGGTCCTGAAGGCCTCTCCTCTCACACAAGCTCTTCACTAATACTTTCTCCCATCAGCTATGGGTCTTTATGCTGTTGAAAGGTTGAAGAGGTCTGTGCGTGCAGTTTCAGATAAGGGTTCCTGCAGTGCCTTTAATGCCCTGTGCTGAGCCATTGCTGGAATTATTCTTCACAGTTATGTATATGTTATTTTTAGAGGATAGCTTTGTGTAGTCAGGTTGCCGTCTCTTGCATAGATGTAAAGGTCCTTCCTGCTATTACTGAGCATTAACTGCATGTGTCCTGAGCACTGTGCTCACCTCTCCTGCGAGTATTACATGTCAAAGGGACCTGTTATCACATTATGGGAACAGAGACTTCTGGTTTATTAGCTGGAAGTGGAGACCATGCAATAGACTGCCCTTGGGTATTTTATGGTAGGTAAGTGACTAACGGACTAATTTCACTGACATCTTTTCCCTTGTTTCTTTTGTGATGGTTGAAAGTAGAAGCGGTTGATGGTTGTTCAGGTGGATTTTCCTTTGTCATGACAGAATAAATCCTGCCAGGCCGTTATCCTAAGAAATATGGAGGGTATATGACAAAGTGGCTTCTCTGACACTGTTTACCAGTTTAGTGAAGTGTTGCCATACAGTTTTCTTTTATAATGATGTATTAATCCACGTTTGCTTGTTGCTTCTATGACATTGGCAATATTAAGTTGGCAATATTAATTAACTCTATGAATATGGATGGTTCTTAAGTTTGGGCAGTTTGTTATAGTCTGCACATCCTTTTCTCAAAGCGTAACGAACAAAGTGCCATTAATCACGGGCGTATCTCTGTCGAGAGCACTGAGGAGTAGGAGTGCAGCTTTCTTTCGTGTCAGGTTTGAATATAATGGGTCGTGCACCTTGGTTTACTAAGGTGGAGGTTGCTTGTTTTGCTGAAACATGCAGGTTCTGAGGGATTCGTTGCTGCAGGTCCTGTGAAATTCAGAGTGCTGGTATCGCCATAGGCTGCGACAGGCAGCATTACAGAGACCAGTGCTCTGGACATCAAGAATGTCAACTGGCATTCTGCAGCATCGGGCTTATTATGACAGACAGGCATTGGGTGGGTGTCTTCTGGGCGTTTCAATCCCCATAAGGTTCCATTAGAATGTATTAGTCATCGCCTATGGGGGTGACTCACCACTAATACTGAAACTGTGAGGTGGAGAAAATAAGTAGCTGGAAGGGGGCACTTTCTACCGTATGAAACTTTTTAATATGCATTTCTTCAGGTATATCTGCACACGCATACATATGGAGCAGCACCAGGTGTTGGAGCATGGTATGGTGTAGCGAACTGCACACTCCTCTGAAGCCACTGAAGCAAAATTAACAGGAAGCTAGGTTAAGTAGCACAAGGGGAGACTGTCTGTGCTGACTCCCGTTTATAGCACAGCTTCTCGGTATTAAGCTCTTTGGGTAGTCCTTTGGGTGTGAAGTGGTTACATCACAAATGAAGGTTTTTATGGCAAATAGTTTTTAGCCCAGATTACCAGCATCTGGTGTTTGGAGATGAAACACGATGATGAAAATGAACAAATAAAGAATAATAATTGTGCACATTTGACATCGCCAGAAGCACTGTGTGAAATGGGAAACAATAGCTGTGAATCAAATGATAACTTCCTGTCTCAAATCCCACTGAAAGAGTACAGAGCGAGTTGTGCCTCCCTAACAGTTAAACACTCGCAAGTTTAATCCCCCCTGTTGTTGAGATTTATCCTGGTTGTTAACAGGGTATAAATTCAAATCCTCTTCAGCATTAACTGGGATCCTCCTGCCTCTGCTTCCCGGCGCTGGATGGGTAAGGGGGCAGCAGAGAGCTGGCAACCATCTTTCAACCAGCAGTTGTCATGGCAACATCACGGCTCAAAATATCTCGACATACACCAAAGCTGGTGATGTGGTACCACCACAATGCCGGGAAGCGTCCCAGGGCCAAGCTTACACCCCCCTCATCTGCCACACAACAAGTTGGTAAGGTCTGTGAGTATCCCACTTAGACTGTTGCAGAGTAAATGGGAGATGGATTAATTACTAGTTTAGCCATATTCATGTCCAGCTTGTCATTCATGAAAGGAACTTATCATCATTGAGTAAATTATTCACATATTTAATGGCATTTTGCCAAACTGCTCCACCCCAGCAAAAAGCACATTTCCACCCCCCACCCCCCTTCTGCTCATTTTGCCAAAGCCATATTGGGACAATCATACGTCCCACACAAAAATGTCTGAAACTCTTGTCGAATTCCACTTCGGGCTGAACTCGTCCATCATATTTTCATCACGGCAGCAGCGGTGGGCGGGGCCCCGCTCTGGGTCACTCACGGGCCAGGTTTCTGTCCCAAGGCCCGTAAACAATGAAGGCTTAAGCACGCTGGCTTGTGCCAGTTCCCAGCCCGTGTGCCATCGAGCCGGCTGGGCCGCTGCCTCTGCCAGCCTGGCACACAGTGCCACTGGCCCCAGAGACAGCCGGAAGGCTCTGCTTGGCACTGGGCCACGCTGCCGCCCGTCTCCGCAGTATAGATTTTCCCTGTCACAGGACCCTGGGCATTCCCAGAGGCTTTGCACTGTGACTGCAGGCCTGAGCCACATTTCCGTGGCGATGGCTCTCTCACCACCTTGTATGGCGAGCGCTCTGCTCGGGGTGCGGTTGGGGTCTGGAGACCCCTCCTTCCCGAACTGGGAACTTTGCAGCGGTGTCACATGGTCTTCATTGAGCTGTAGACGAAAGTAACTGTATGGTTGGCTAGTGAAAAGTCTATTTGTGTAGGTTGTGGACAGAAGAATGATGACACCAGCACACATGGTCCTCTGCACAAAGGCACGGTGTTCCTGTATGAAGAGGAGATCATCAATAATCTGCCAATCCAGCTTCTGACTCTTAATTTAAGATCTGGAGAACAATTTAGCAAAGAAATAGACAACATGGCCAAAGGCGTATACATTTATGCTGGGTTGACTATTGAGATAACGTAACAATCAGATCTTTTGCAATCTTTTTATTTATTTTATGGCACTAAAGATTTTCACTACTGTACCTCGAACACAGGAAGAGATTATTCATTCTCAGATTAACATTTCACACACACAAACAGGTACACAGCAGCTAAAACTGCTAAGTTTCAAAGTATAAAGAAATCAAACAAATCGGCTAGAATTTTTCAAGATCCAGTGGCCCCAGATTATTAATAGTCTGTTATATATAAGGCTTATGTCCACAAACCCTGAGAGTTTTTAGTAGGTGACAATTATACTGACTAAATACTCAGAAAATTTGAATTCTAGCTGAAATTTTCAAAGCTTGTGGAAAGAAATGAATAGATATTGTTCTTGTGTCACAGTGGTCAGAAACTCATACTGTGAGGGCAAGATCCGTGGTTAAGTTAAAATCGGCATGTGAGCTGTGGGCTGAGATCAGACAATGCTATGAACATCCCTTGTCTATGGTGATAGAATAGACTCATATTTCATCTGGATAGCCTAGCCATGCTGGTGTGTACGAACTGGTGGTTACAGCATCTGCCAACCACACTATATGTGGTTTTAGGGGATCTTGGTGCATACAAAAGGCACTATGGGGAGGAATGGTCTATATATATTGGTGGTGGTGTGCATATGCATGCTAACCCAATGTTTCTCAAACCGGTCCCCCGCCACCCCCAGACGGTCCATGTTTTTGCTTCCTCCCAGCTCCTGGTACGGAAATATACCATATACTGTATATACCAATTTGTGGACTGACTAGCAAGGAGCTGAAGGGAGCAAAAACATGAGCTGCTTGGGGATCCCTGATGACTGGGTTGAGAAAAACTGTGCTAAACTTCACATCCAAATGTCAGGTTTAGAAAGCAAAATGTACCTTAATAATGGCTCAGTTCAGCTCATTTTGTTTGAATACTCTTTAAACTTCTGCAGTGCCGCTATCATACGTAACATGAACACACTTTGCTATATTTTTGTGAATTAGTTGCGCAAATTAACAGCGTGTCAGGTTGCAGGGCGAAGGTCTCCCAAAAGGAAGCACAGAGCCACAGGACAGCAGCCCTAACCAAACAGAAAGACTGTTTTAAAGGCACCCAAAGGGGACAAGCCTTATGTCGTATAATCACTCAGCGGAAAGAGACACAGTTGCACTGCCTGTCTTCTGCCCGCCGCCACCCCCTCGCTGGCAGCATAAGTCAATCTCGCCGACTCTCTCGAGACGCCTGAGCGCGGTCAGCTCAGCCGGGGGCTGCATATCAGTCACAATGTAGACGATCGGTTTAACACGGTAATTAACCTCAACCCCTCCAGTAAGATATTCATGTGGATAAATTAGTAAAATTGGTAGTTGCTGTGGTCAGCAGTGGAGGACAAAAATTGGGATTCATGTCCCATCACCTGAAAGCTAATGTATGCTTTTGGGTTTGGCAGCAGAATTATAGGCTCTGCTTGAACTTAAACAGCAGTGCGTTTCAAACGTGAACATATTAGCATTAACCTACACCAAGGCTAAAACTTCCGCACATCATTCCAGCCTGTTAATATTGGTTCAGGATTAGCAAACTGTGTCCTACGAGAAGGGGATGATGATACCTTTTGATGATAGCTTCATACTCCATTTGTTGGCAGTGGATAAGCAGGCAGATTTGTGGATCTGTCCTGGGAGGGCCTCTTCACACCGGTTTAGCTTCGATTTGATTGAGAGAACGGTTTCAGAACATTATTGCCGATTCCATCTCTATCTCTGCCTTTTTCACTGCACTCAGTGGCCTACAGACCCACTGAGTGACATTTTTTTCTGCTTTCATTAAAAAAGTTTTTTTTTTTGGTCCACTGTTTGTTTTTAATGAGGATATTCTGCAATGCCCTTTGATCAAATGTCATGAAAGCCATTACCTCAATCAGGATCTTCAGAGACCTCTGTTATTCTTGGCTTTTTAAATATTGCTAGATCTGATGTCAAGTCTGAATTATGGCTGCCTTCATTATTTTAAAATAAAATTTTTCATGTGGTTGTGTAAAGACCATTTTCAGATATCTGTGCTGTAAACATATTTTATGCATTTTCTGGATAAAAATTTTTTAAAAAATTTTGTTTCTGTGCATTTTTTGCGATGAACTGTGATTGAGTGAGTCACAGGTTTCTAGGAACAGAGCAAAATACCAAGCCTCATAAAATGAGATTTCACTGAAATCTTGTGCTGAAAGTATATATTTTTATCATTGCTGTTCTAAAGAGAGGATGCATAAAATGCTACAACCCCGTTTACACACATCAGCACGTATCTTCAAGTCAGCCGTCTCTTGTTCAGTAAATTAATGTGAATGTAAATATCAGAACAGGGCTTTACCAGATCGGTACCACCTTCCGCATGGTTCAGGTCACCCTCACTGGGAGTAAAATTACTTCTCGGGCCGTTTCTGAAGCATTCCAGGCTGGGAACGTTAAACAAACCAGCTGGGAAGGGAAAGCTGGTGAGTGATAGGTCCAGATTGTGGAGAGGGATGGATTTTACGCTGCAAAATCGCTCTCTGTTACCCCTTTACCTTTGAGGGAATCATTAACCCCCAAAAATGTCACCCTCGTTAAAGCAGGCAATTAGAGTTAATTGAGACCTAAAGTTAAAATAAACTGTGGGGCCATGTTTGTTATTCTAATTTCACCCAGACATATTTAAGTCGTTACCAATTTTCAGGACGTGATTTCCGATTTGATTTTTGTCCCAGGTGGTGGGATCTGGATATGCAATAGTCTGCACTCAGCTGCAGATTTAATTGTCTTGCATTTAGAGGGGCATTCGATCAGTATTAGAAACTACATACTAGTTTTTCCACGGCGCAATATTATTTGTATGTGAAATGTTACCTCATCTAAGACATTGCCTTCTCCACCTGAAAATTTGAAAAAAATTTAAATATGAAAGAAAAGTGTGGAAGCTTCACTGCACATGTTTACAGAATATACCATGAAATAATTTCCACGGCTGTATAGGAAAAGCCTGCAACAGAACATATTTGTCTTTTGCTGAGAGTCTTCAAGAGAGATGGACTTCTGGTTTGACTTCCCCACCAGTTTGAGAAAATTAAACTGCAAAATAGGTTAAGATGGGATGAAGCACTGAATCCAGGCACGGCTTACCGAGGTCTGTGGAGATTGGCGTTCTCATAAAGGCTTGTATATAAAACCAATTTCACGTGTTTTTTTAATAACCAATTTCCAGTTATTATTTTTTTTTTACTAACAAATTATTCCAGTGTTATGAATTTGGACACACTGGACATTGATGAAAAGTCTACTGGGAACTCAAATTCAAATTGTACCTTGCCTTTATGGACAAATGTGTTATTGTTTTGCTAAATTACCATTAAATTATGCATTACCTGAATAAAAGATGCAGAATAACTATTTCCTGGAAGTAATATTATGCCTATTATACTTTGCTAAGTAAATCCTGCGTTTTATTCATTGATCCCTTTGTTAATCATGACGAGAGCCCGCCTTGTGCTGAATGTCTGCGCGGCTCTCTGGTCATGTGACATTATCAGTGTCATGTGGAGACATTTTCAATTACCTTTGAAGACTTTCCTTTGATTGTGTAATTTACTTGACATTTGAAATAGACAACAATTATAAAATCAGCAGGACGTTTTCCTGCTTTTGTGAAAGAATCAGCGTCAGATTTTTGCATGGTTACCTAATTCTGTACTTTTTACGCTTTCTGTTAAATGTCATTCATGTATGTATTTTAATCAATTTTATATTGTTTTAACAGAGTACTTGTTTGCTGTTTGAAAAACTTATTTGGCTTAATTTAATTGTCTTTTTCAATTATAGCTTTATTTTCAGATATTCCTTTTAAATCTGCTTTTAATTCTTCGTAGAACAGAAAAGCTAATGACTACTGAAAGTAATTGTGAGTTAATCACTTTCTTTCATGGATATATTTAAGTACAGTTTTGTTTAATGTAATATGCAGTGTATTATACACTAATGAAGGTTACCCCTTACAGAGACCTTATCATCATTCTGTAGTCCATTTTATTATGTGTTTGAAGAATTAAATGTAATGGGAAATAATATGCTAATAATAAATAACTATAAATTGTGGGTCTCCTTTGAAGATCATTAAGGTTTCAGTCAGAGTTTGCTAGTGTCTCTAATAGTTTGACCTGTGCTTAAAAAAAAAACGCTGCCCCCCTAACCTCACTATAAACATTCCAGAAGGCTCTAATGGATGTAGCAGATCATGAAGACATAACAGCAGCTTTCAAGCCCCCCCCCCCCACGACCTGCATGCTGGCTGCCTGCCCTTTTCACTCCTCTCCTCGGCTGATGTTTCTGTCTCTCCTCAGTCCCGTCCCCTGCTGGAGCTGCCTTTTCTGTGCATGACACAGGCTCCGGGTCTCGCTTTGCTCACACACCGACTTGGCAAGCAATGTGCTGAGACACGACGCACTCACGTGCGCAAACACTCATCTCACACGCCGGCGGTGTTTGCTTAGCTGAGGTCAAAGGTGCATGCCCTGTCCCGTTTGTTTTAGCCGATGAGGTTGATTTCCAGGAGTGATGGTAAGGAGTGTATCACTGGAGCCCCATGCAGGCAGACCCACTACAGGGGGTGACCTACAGAGGCAGTAAGTGGTGCGAGCCCAGGGGCTGGGCGAGACCCCACGGCCTGTCTGCAGCACGGTCCAGCGGGGCTCATTATCACTGACTTTGGACCCACGTCGGCGCTCAGCCAGGCATGACTCACTCCAGCAGAGCGTGCCCCGCATGGTGAGAAGGTCAGAGGGCACCCCCGCGGTGCTGACCCGCAGCTGCGGACACCAGCAGAGCTTTAGCCAGTGAGCAGCTCCGCCATTTACCAAGCAGTGCATGGTGCAGGTACTTTGTTCACGAGCAAAGACAATGCACTTGCTGTCATTAGTGAGAGATGCTAAGGACAGAAGATGTTCGTGCCCCTTAAAATGACAAGGACCTGTCTTGATTGAAACGGACACTGATCCCAGTGGAATAACGCAGAAAATCAGTTGCTGTGGCGATCCAAGCAAGTTTTAGATTTAAAAAATTTGAATACGACAAAAAATACTGACCTTAAGTGTGACTCTTCAATGTTTTAATGGGCCTTCACCTTCTCTTTCTGCAAACTTAATCCTCCTTTCATTATCTCTCATGATCTGGTGCTCTGTGCTTCCCTGGTCTGGCCACTATAGCGTCATGGGTTATGTGGGTCTGTGGCGTTTAAGCACATCTCGTTAAAGTGTTAATGGCTCATATATAATCGCCCACTACAGAGCAAAGGGGCACCTTACATAGCATGAATGACTGGTCTGGTCCTCTCCTGCTGCCATCAGCACATACTTTCACCCAGCTGTCATCTGACTGATCAGTGATATCCTTAACCTGGTTATGGTCCTCGTGTGACCAGCTGGGGACGTTCATACGTGTGGCCTTAATTATGCTATAACCAGAAAGGCTGCCTGTCAGCTGGGCCCTACTGTACTTCACCCAAACATCTGTTGAGAAGCCATGCGTGGGCCACACACAAGGGCCACCAGGCAAGCATGATGGATCAGAGGCGCCCTCAGGAGAAGGCAGCGCGGGAGGAGAGAGCCGCAGAGGCCCAGTCTGACTGTCCCGTATAACTAGGGGACGCAGTGACTCACTTGGCTTGACCCTGTTATTTTATTTGAAATAGGGGCACTGGGGCGATTGTGACACTAACATCTAAACTCAAAGTTCTACCTGTGTCCAGAGAGAGTCACGCTACCACAAACTTTCAGCTGATTGTCAGGCCGTCACCACTCCTTGGATGCAAATCGACTGCAGCTCCCTTTCTTACAAAGCCATGGTAAGTCCAACTTTCGGCACCTTCAACATTATAGAAATTCGACTATCTACTTCATATTGTAACATTTTTTCCTAGGAAGAACATTTTTAAAACTTTCATTTAAGACATTTAAACGTTTCTTCATCAGTATATGAATATTATAAATACATAACACTTTTGTTCCTGGGTAGCAATGGTCTTTTTAATATTATAACTCTGCAGAGAAAAATGAGGTACATGAAAACAATCACGTCTGAGCGGGAGCTGCCGGGAATCATGGGAGTTACACATGGACAAGCCTTGGGTGCCGTCACAGACAGGCGTGACAAATCGCAATGCGTAGGGGAGCCAGAGCAGAGCTCAGGCAGACTCTCACGGGCATCCATCAGCTGAGCGCTCGCTGTCAGCTTTGCCTCCAGAATCACAAATAATCTGCTGTCCTGTCCTTGCTCACATTTGGCGACATGTCTGGCAGTTTAGATTTTTATGATTTTTTTTTTAATGGGTTTTTAGGACAGTTACGCATGCACTTTAAAAGCTTGCTGACCGAACCATCGTTTCATATCACTCTCACCAGAATGAATCTGCGGGAATCACTAGAACATGATCCTTCTTAAATCCAATCTGCATGCGATGTCTTTGGTGGCAGATATATGGTATTTGTTTGCTGGATGTACAACAAAAAACAAAATAGAAAAACATCTCTATGATTCTTATTAGGTTACAGATTTTAATGTCCTTTGAATTTTTGCATGGTCTCATAGGAAGTCGTTTTTGGAATAACAGACACATGGTCACAAACTCCCACATGGCAGCTCCGTGAGACGTCCCCTTATGTGTTGCTTGTGAGACTGTGCGTTGTGAGCAGATTAGTGATCTCCCCCTTACACACACCTCACCCAGCAGTCCTCTCTAGGCTTGGATACCAAACAGGCGGGATCTCTGGGCTGCTTGGCAATCTGGTCACAGTCTTATAAACAGGTTGCTGCTGCTCCTTTTAGCTTTTCAAATAATAATTTTAAAAAAGCTCAATGCCTCATGCTCCTAAATACATTTCCTCCTAAATTCTGGATGTAATTTGTCACATATACTTCATTATACATCATTATATACAGTGCCAGAAAAAAATTGAGACCACTCTATATATTTTTAAAAACCTGCATTGTTAAATCCTGGTTTAATCCTGGTCCTGCTGGCAGAAGGCTACACTGTGTGGCAGGCTGATTCCAGGCTCAGAGTTTCTAAGAGATCAGTACACAAGAACAAGATGAAGCAGGAGAAACCGGCAATGACCAGGAACCTGCCAGGTAGAGGTGGGAAGCGACTTTCTAATGCCAGAGATGACAGTCAACTTATCCAGCAGTGCCTCATGAATCGGAGGATGACATGACCTTCATAACGAATGGGAAACATTAAATGGTGTGACATGCACGGCTAGGACAGTTAATATCAGGCTCCTAGAAGCAGGACTGAAGTTCCATAAAGCAAGGAAGAAGCCCTTCATTAAAGAGAAACAGAGAAGAA
>JAODKN010000001.1:33399001-33413815 GCA_026774425.1 Petrocephalus zakoni
CAGTGCCTATCATACAGTGCCTATCATACAGCGCCTATCATACAGCGCCTATCATACAGCGCCTATCATACAGTGCCTATCAATCAGTGCCTATCATACAGTGCCTATCAATCAGTGCCTATGATACAGTGTCTATCAATCAGTGCCTATCATACAGTGCCTATCATACAGTGCCTATCAATTACAGTAGATTTAGAGGCTGGAAGCAAAGCTTACATCGATATCATCAGACCTGCAGGATCTGTCTGGAATGTGTCTTTGTGTGAGAAAGGCAGTTATCTTAGATTGAAAAGCAGAGGTCGTAGGTCAGCACTCAGAAAACATTGATTACCAGGTCAAACTTAAACAGAAGACAGACAAAAGCAAGGAGCGCTTGATTGATATTGAAATGATCTTTGAAATTCTTTCATTGTTTCAACTCATTGTATGCAGTGATCAGCTATCCCCTGAGTACAAACAAGGACACGCCCTTACACACACACACACACAGCCTCGGCGTACCTATCTAAATGGGGACCTTCCATTCATTTCTAAGGGGAAAAATCCTAATCCCAATCACGACACCCTTAACCCCTACCCAGCCCTAACCTTAACCATAAGTAACCAACCCAAATACAAGACTTTTGGCATTTTTAGTTCTTTGATTGCATTTACAGATTTTTATAAAATTCTAATCCAAACGAGGACCTGAAAAAATGTCCCCAAAAGTAGGGAAATTTCAGGTTTGACCACACTTTGGGGATATTTTGGTGATCTGTGTGATGTGATCTATGCAAACCCACACACAAAACATTCTTTAAAGGATTGCACTGTATGTCTGTGGCCATTCTGAGGTTAAAGCCGGGCCACTAGTGTTACTTTCCCTAATTGCTGCAAAGTGTGGTATAGAGATGGCAGCGATGCCTCTTATCTGAGATCAGATAAGGAAGCCGGCCCCAGCTTCTATTCCTCTTCACGCCTTTAGGGTGCCATGTGTCTGGGGGGGGGGTGGGGACTCTAGCAAGAAACATGGTAAACATGGAGAAGTGTACCGCAGCCATTTGAATGGGCCATAGGGCCGTCCTTCCTGCTGCGAAACCACCAAGATGCTGCAGATTTGGTCTGGCGACAGACTGTGTCACGGTGTTTCCCCTCCTCTTCGCGGTGATGGAACCACAATGTGGGCATCAGATATAGAGAAAGGCAGGTGTAAATATACAGAAGATTTAGAGATAAATTCCTGTTGAACCTCCATAGTTCCAGGATGTCAAAATGTCAGACACCATTAGGCGTGACAGGAGGAGGGTGTCGGGGGATGTACAGGGGTCGGACTTAGCTCAACCAAAAATAATTCACTTTAGATGTTCTTGGGAAAAAAAATGCCCTCCCTGCAGTCGGAGACTTGCCCCAGGGGGCATTTATAGGCTGGCATTTGTCTTTTGTCTGTGTGTTTACAGCACGGTTGTAAAACCAGCGGTGTTACTGATGCCATAAAAACTAGTGTTTTGTGTGCTGAAGCGGTTCATTAAATTCATTGTGCTGACCGGAGAACGCCGCACACTGTGCCTGTGCCGCGAGACGGGCCGAGACGATGAAGATGGAATTACTGTTTGTTGTGGTTTCATTAGATCATCAAGTGTCTAACCACCTCATCAAATAAATCAGCCTCTTTAAGAAAGGCTTACTGCCTCCTCATCACTTACTCAGCTGGTGTCTGCTTAAGCAAATTGGTCTACATTCAGTTTTATTCCATCAACTTGTGAAGTTTCCTGATATATTTATATTTCTATAATAGCAGCAAAGCTTAATTGCAAATAGTTAATTAAAAAAGCTGGGATGGCACTGTAAAAGGTGGCTGCATTGGGTTGACTGTAAAAGGTAACTGGGAAATTTTGGGCTCGTAACTTACTCATGAATTAAATCATTTGCTGGTGATGAATCTGAAACAGTTAGCATTCGGATGTCTGCATCGCATGTTTTTTAAAGTCTGGCTGTGGTTTTAGTTGTACTTCACTTTCATTATAAAATGTCCTCTCTACTAAGCTTTGAGAGGATCCAATTCACTCAGATACACACACCGTTGATTATCACAATTACCGTTCTCTGAACAGAACAATACTCATCCTCTTGCTAATTCAGTGACATCAAAGCCTCCATTTGGAAGGCTCTACCCTTGGTTTACTCATTTACTTTACCCTTACGAATTACACTCCAACCAAACATCAAAGATCCTTTATAGGTTTAATTTAGGTATTATGTCCATTTGAAAAAAGAGAATAGAAATAAAAGTCTAAGCGACTTTATCTGTGCTGCTTTGAACGTGAAACTGCTTAGCGTAACGGTAGATGGTGTTTCACCGGAGCAAGCGGGGCTCCCATCATCCTTTGCGGTTTGCCAAAGCAGTATTTTGAGCAATGAAGTGCTGCAGGTCGGAGGCAATGCAGTATTTGGGGGATCAGGTTCAGGTGTCTGTTGTTCGAAAGGAGGCCAGAGCATGTCTGCTCTAGCAACAAGTGTGTTATTACTGTGTTATCATTGTTTGCAGGAGGAACAACCTATTGAATGCACCATTATATTCAATTAGCGGCTCAGGGAGGGATAACACACTGCACGCAACGCTGGCATAAGGCCTCTTCATTTATTTATAAGTGTCTGTTGAGACATTACCTTGTTTATTTTTTTCTGCACAGAAACTGATTAACTAACACACAGATGTTTGGTTATTATGTGTAACAATAGCAGCCCTCACGCCGCCTGACAGAAAATCCTCTCTAATCATAATATTCCATTTTCAATAATAATAATAATAATAATTTTCCCACCCTTGTGGCTCATCCCCTCGTCTCTGCACCCGTCACTGTCCGTGAGGCTAATCGCAGAAGACAAGTGGAACCACGCCGGGAGCTGTGACATGATTTTACATTATCTCTCGGGCAGATGCCCGGCCCTCTATATTATTTCTGTGGGGTCCGTCGTAGCGGAGACCTGCAGCACAGCTTGTTGTGTGTATCCATTCCAGTTTGCGGTGACGGCTCATCATCGGTGGACAGCGGTGCCGCGGTCGGCGACGCAACATGCCGCCACAATCGGAGGTGCGGAGAGGAGCAGATGTGGCCCCTTCAATCAGACGCTCCCTGTCAGTGCACGCTCCCCAATCAATTAGGGCTCATTAATCGGCCGCCTGCATCAGACGAGCTTCCGCTAAATCCAATCTGAGAGGCGCTCGCCGCCCGTTTCCTCTCCTCATCTCTCGTTTCCTCGTCTGCACGGGTGACTGGTTTTTCTCTCCCCCGCACACACAGGCCGTGACCCCCCCTCCCCCCATGCACACACACATTTAGTCTTGCTGTCATTTTCTCACGAGATTATTATGGTAATCCGTCTGCGAGAGGTTGCTGGATGGCTCCAGGTCGACTGTTTCAGCCACAGGAAATGAGCTTTTTTTCCCAGGAGTACCTCTGTGCACCTGAAGCTCACCTGTGTGGTCGGTGCAGGTGTTTCTGCCTCTCACACAACAAATGGGGCTTATTTTCACCCTGCACAGGGACAATCCATCTGTTTGTGTTTCTGTTTACGTGCATCTCATTCAGTAAGCAAGTCGTAACTCCCTCATATTAAAATATTAGCAAAAAAAGCAAAGCTTCAATTGCAACTTTCTCAGCTAAAACAATAGCAATTATGGCATTAGAAAACGTGTGATTTTCACTGGTGGAAAATCACTGGTGGAGCGTGCTTAAGGCTGCTAATTATTAATGCCAGTATAATGAATACAGATTATGGGTACTTTCAATACTCACACACCTTTAAATAACATAATTTAATAGCGATTCCGAAGTGACGTTGTCACTGGCACATATTTTATTCCATGTTGTTCGGTCTTTGAGTTTTCCTTTTCAAAACCAAATCGGAAAAACAGAAAAAAACAGCAATGCTTTTTGGCTTTTCTGTTTTAAAATCAGAACAGGAAAAAGGAAAAATTAAAATAAAAAAGCTGTTTAGTTTTTGTGATAGTTATGGAAAATCCAGGGGATGCCGGACAATAGAACACATAATATAAAACATTTAAAAGGCCTATTATTTACCTATAGGTATCTGCATACATATAACCATGGAGCAGGTTCCGGGCCGTCTCAGCCGAGGGCTTCTGACGCTCTTGGCCACTTCTGTGTCGATTTCACACCCCCCAACAGAGCTAGGACCTTTATGCTAAATAAGCAAAGCAGATATCACCAAGGTACAAACAACATTAATGTTCCCGCAATTGTGCAAATAAGGTGCTCAGAGTCCATTTCTGTACCTTTCAGTGGTGTGGAGTGCACTGCTAGGACAGTTAGTCTCAGGCCTGAAGAAGCAGGACCGAAGTCCCATAAAGCAAGGAAGACCTTCAGTAATGAGAAACTGAGAAGAACCAGGCAGCAGTTTGCAATATATATATATATATATATATATATAATTCACAGACGCACAGCCATAAATTGAGAAATGAGCGAAACAAAATAATGTCGCTGTGGTCTCTCTCATCTGTTTAGACTTGCACTGGATTAACACCTGATGTCTTAAACTTTAATCCACAACAGGACCTCTCCCCTGTGGTTGTATAGCCGTAGCAAAGAGAGTGACTATTTTCATATTGATACTGACTCAGCAGTCAATACCCCTATAATGTAGCAGTAATTTAACAAGTCACTAGTATGTCGGTAGTCAAGTGCAATTCAGTAATAAACTGTGATTGGGACTGTCTGATTCCTCTGCACGCAGTCCGTCTGATGTCAGGGAGGTGAACCTGTTCTCAAGGAGCAGTTATAGCAGGTACTGCGGACTGAGAAAAGGCAGGAAAAACAAAGGCACAAACCATTAAATGCTGTCATAATAGGTTTGTTCTGAGCTGATTTAAAGTTGCTATAGAGAGAAGGCGGGCTGGTCGAATGGTGGGGGGGGAGTGTGAAACAAATACCTGAAGGGCTACTAAGCCAAGCCTTGCTTTTTTCTTACTCCTGTAACCTTAGAAGAAAGCATTTATAGTAAACAAACCTAACAACTCTTGTATGCTCCAGTGACTCAGGCCCTGTTGTTTGGGGAGTGGCCAGTAACAACAGTTACAACAACAACAACAGAGACACTAAAAAGAAAATGAGAAAAGAAAGATACAAGGAGATTAGCCAGCAATTCTGTGACTAAGATAAAACCGACAGGAGAAGAGGCAAAAGCAAACGGCGGAGGGGAGCCAGAGGAGCTCCTCTGTGTTTGTGATCACTGCCTCCCCAAAGCAGAGGGGCCCCTCAGGATGCCGGGGTCACTGTTATCTCTGTTAATGCGACCCCCCATCCCCCCATCATCGATGAAGGCCAGGAGCAAGCGAGACGGCCGGGCTGCAGACGCCACTGCTGTGCCCGCCACCTCCAGCGGCCGCGCTTTCGCTCCAGCTAATCTGCATACGTGCTGCCTTCAGGTGGCACATTAACGCACAGTGGGAAGGTGTTTGGACAGAGAGAACAGCACCACATAGAGATCGAATGATCATCGCGCACATACCCCGCCAGCAGGGTCTGAGTGAATACTATTTCTAATTACATTACCTGCTGCTTTAACCGGGCTCTCACGTTTGAAATGCATCTACACCTGAAGCACGCTGACGATTCTGTGCAATATATTACGAAAACATACAGTATATTTTCAATTCGACTGCCATTAATAATTTGTTATGCTGCTGAATCGCGTTACTGATGTAAAATATCGCCTTTTTAACAGTTCCTGCTGTTGATTTTCTCTCGTTGACGGTCCTTACGGTAGCCTACCTCTATATCCGATGTGCTATAAGACTAAGTATTGCATCTGTCACACATATAACGGTATATCTATTACTATCAGTAATATATTCAGTCTGAAATCAGTTTAATACCTCCCTTAAAAGCCGTAGTCCCCCCTCTCCGACGCGTAAAAATGCCGACTCCTTCGGCGGAGAACTGCCCCCTTACGGCTCTCAGCCGAATAGCTTTGGTCCGGCTATAAAATTAAACCCAATTCTGCTGTGATTTTTTTATTATTATTTTCAGTTTTCGAATAGCTGATTTAAAGATGACTACTCGGTAAAGAAATAACCATGGCAACAAACCAACGATATAGTGTACAACGACTTTAGTAACATATGCAGGTTATCGGATTTGAACTGGAGGGTATTCTCAAAATCTCTACTTGGAAGAAAAAAGAAATGTTCCTGTCTCCGTGTTATCTCCATAAACACTTAACATGTTTTTCTGTTCCATGCAAAAATGTGGAAAGTTAGTCCTATATATTTTTTTTATTTATATTATTTTATTTGAAAACTCCCATTCGTGAATAATAATTGAGAGGTCCCAGTTGTGCAGCGGATCCTGGAGCACTATGTATAGTATACTGTACACATACAGCAGAAACCCGCGCCGTCCGCATTTACATTCCCGACCTTTACCTAGAGGCTCTACGAAAATTGGGCAAGAGGACAGATAAAAAGAGCAGCGATGAAACACAATCCTCAGAAAGGACAGTCTTATCAGGAGCGCTAGAAGGTGCATGCAGCGGGAGCGGCTTGTTTAAGCTGCACCAAACGGTCGTAAACAGACACGTATCCCAGCGCCGGTGCCAGGGGGCAGACCGTCTCAGATATTACGCTGGAATCTATGGCAATGGCTGATTGACGAGGGAATCAGACATGTGAGGTCACAATAGCTCATAAACACCTTTGCTGCTTGAAGAGGTGATGATTAATCTGAATTAATTTTAGAGATAGAGGGAAAAGCCGCTGATGACCTAAATCAAAGTGTCAGTGGCATCCATGTGCTGTTGACCTGCTAATTGAATGCTCCTACAGTATATGCATTTAATACTGCAGCATTCCTTATTGATGAGAGTGGCAGAGTGGGTGTGAGGCTACGTAGCTCTCAGCAGGCCTGCATAAATCGCTCCTTTCCTTTGGAAATGACAAGCTCTCTGGGTTGATGGAGGAAAAGGACCATGATTTTTTTTTTTTTTTTTTTTTTACTAAAAATGCTGTTATCATTTTACCTCTACAGCGTGTCGTCCTCCAGCTGTACAGTATGAAAAAAGCCAAAGGAGCACAATGCTTTTTTTTGGGGGGTGGAATTCATCCCTTGTGCCATTGATTTTCTTTGAGGATGCAAACAGAAACATAGTCCTTTGACCGTGCCCTGTGCCCACGTCTTGCACGTGATTATATGACATCAAAGCTTTCCTCATGTCGTGTTAAGCTTCCAGCTTGAAAACTTTACAGGAGAGCGTAAGTGATAACGTAAATCATAGCCGGGAAGTCAAAAATAAATTCATAGTGACTGTATATCTCACTTCAGATAATCTAGATTGAACTGTATAATGACCTTCAGATCAAATTGCAAATACTACACCAGAGCACTCGCTGAAAAGCCCCGTTAACTTTGCATTGGACAAGGTTGTTGTGGAGATCTGGCTGGACGTCAGAGAGAAAATGCACGGTCCACAATGCAAAGCTGAGGAATATAAGGGCGGGGCCAAGTGCAGGACAGGCAAATACTTACAATTTTGGCATCAAAGACAAAAAGACCTGAGTGACAGTAAGTTATAACTAGGCATCTATCGGAAGCCTCCTGAATCACAGGGCTAATCGTGTGATTTGCCTTCAGCACTAACGACAGAATGCCAGAAGGAGCTGGATTAACTGCTGTTGGGATAGATTTAGAAACACTGTCCAGAAGAGAATGGCCATTTTCCATACCCTCCTTTAATGGGGAGAAACATTTAATATGGTCTGTGATTGCAAGTGGTGAAACTGGGCACAAGCCACACTTACACTGGTCACAGACTCACACTGTAGATTTCAGATCAGCTTATTTTGGAAGCTGTGGGAAGCTGCTGCGTCATTAAAGCTTCCAGCATAGTAGTTATTGTGGCTGATTGGAGGCTAAAACCAGGCTAGATCCAGAAGCAGCTGGCATTCCGGTTAGGGGATCCTGATTGGATGCAGGTTACTCAGCTTGGACGCATGGGGTGTGGTTGAGAACAAGCACCATATGACGCTCAACAGTGTCCCTTTCTCTCGCGGTTCGGAGGGTAATCCGTAACTCCGCCTTCAAGCTGAATGCGCTCCACATCCCAGTTTTAACGTGCGTTCCCTGGAAATTCCAGCTGCTGGCTTAATCAAAAGAGGAGCAATGGCAGGGCACTGCTGGAAACTCCGAACAAGTTTGGATGATTGCATGCATAGACGTCCCAGTCCTCTGTGTGGGTCAGCCTTTTCTTATACGGAAAGCTGGGATTCTGGATTTCTAATCAGTTTGCTGACTTGCGGACCCCTGTGGTTCTGATATGCACTTTCCATTCTGGACAGCCTCTGTGACTGGGGGAGAAACATTAAGAAATCAGCTGAATTGTTATTTACAGAATGAACTAGTGGCATCCCCTAATCTCATTTTAGCTTCATGGAGCACTATCACACACCTCCACTAATAGTGGCTAAAGATTTAAAGGCCCAGTTGCAAGTTCATACACTTTGGCTCTCTGGCCAGAGGCCACATGTGGGCTATGTTGCTCTGGAACGCAAGTAAACATATATCATTTTCCATTGAGTCAATGGACAATCATTTGAGAGACCTGACCTCAGAATTACATACAGTATAAGGTGGCAGTGATTTGTCTTTTTACAAACGCAGTGCACAGTTCACTCTGGGGCAGTGAATTGGTTTTTATTCCTGACACTGTCCCACTTCTTGTTGACGTGGGTGTCTTTTTTGTGCTGCTCTTAGATACATATGTTTTGCTACTTTGCATTACCAAAACTTTTCTGTCCCAGCAGTAATTGGCCACTTCTACTCTGCACATTCACAGCTAGCATTCTCAAAAGCAACTTTTTGGAATGGACAAGGATGTACAGAATAGCAGAAAATGAATGGTTATTACATAAAATTGGGTGCACGATTATTTTATAATTATGGTTATTGATCAAAGAAAGTTTTTGATCTGGCATAAAAACCAATGCGCATGTGGTTCTTATATTTCTGGCTTTCCAGATCATTGTTTAATAATTACTACCATGGCTTTCGCCCTCTTTGTTATTACATGGGCTAATCTGGTTTGATTGACGTGGGGTATTCTTAAGCACACACATACATCCACTCGCCCACCCATTGCAGAATTATTAAAAGAAGTCAGTGGTTTTGTACGCCGAAATGTCTTCTGTGCGTTCCCGCGTGCTCTTCTGTTTTGCCCTGCGCGTCTTTTTATAACTTTAAAGAAAGCTGCTCTTTAATCAGTGACGGGGGGGAGAGGCGGGCCGAGGTGCTGACTGTAATGCGATAGCTACTCCGCTCTAATGCTATTACATACACACGCTGCCGCAGCGCTGCTCCGGGACTTGGCTCGCAAACGGAGCGGCGGACAGAAGGACGCGCCGGAGTGCGGGGACGGCACGAATCGGCGCAGCACCGCGGCCACCCTCTGACTCATTTTATATCACACGATCCCGATCCTGCTTCTAAAACATTGCTGGAGATCCCCCCCCGCGTATGCCGCTCCGTGCTGTGATACTCCACTTCATCTCACTTCGTGTTCAGTCAAAAATCCGTGCGATCGGAGGACAGAGAAGCGGGCGCTTGTCACTGGATTTTTTTTTTTTTGGGGGGGGGCGGGTGAGAGGTAACAAAAAGAGGCACACTTCGGAGATTAACCGCGGAGCCGCAAAATTAAGACACGTGTTGTGTTTTGTTGCAGCGAAACGTTTCCGTCGCGCTGAAATGTGCGCGTAAGGAGCATGCATTAGCTCGCCTAGGCTGTACAGCGATCGCGCCGCCACGGTTCGGTATGGCTTATCCGGGTGCGAGATGCGCCTCCAACTGAAATGAAGTAACTGTTCTGCTGCGTTATTGCCGCTGAAAAGCCAGCAGAAGGGCAGAAGAAAGGGCGAGCCGCCGCCGCGGGGGGACTTTCCGCGGACACGCGTGCACTTCGGAGGGGAACCTATTCCTGACACGCTCCGGAGCCTTTGACATCAAGTTGCCTTCTGCAGATTAAAGGGCGAAATAAGCCTCTGAGAGATATGGATCATTTCACCATGCTTTTGGGATTTTTCCTGCACATCTGTTTGACGGCCACGACAGCGCGCGGCGAAGGAGGTACGTCTCGCTGTATTTTGGCAATTTTATTACCGCTGCCTTTGTCCGTTTGGTCACTTAGTTCGCGCAAACGGCACAGAAGTGCGCCCGATGCAGCGTGCTTTGGAACCGTAACTTTTCGGTTGCCCGTGAACCTGTTAAGCATTTCCCCCCGCGCTCGCCTTAACTTTCTTCTTGCGTATCACAAACCTGATTTATGCTTGCCGTGCAGTTGGGGGATGTTTTATGTATATACGTATTCCCTGTACAAACATGCTATTGCCTTCGATTCTTATAATTAAAATCAGTTGCTATACATTGAGAGAGCGCACGTATTGGCGTATGTTAAATAAGGAGAAGGGGGCTCGGAGTACGGGTGGAGGTGCGGCTGCAGGACCTCGGGTATGTGCCGCTGACCTCGCCGAACACGGGGCCAGCTTCTCCCAACGCTACTGCAAGAGCCGTTTCTAAAAAAAACATAAGTTTTTTTTATTGCTATAATTTATTTAACATTATTCACAGGCACCGATGAATATCATCTAATATAATTATACGAAGTAGGTTGTGAAGGAGCCAAATGTAACAATAATAAGTTTTCCTTCATTCACAGTGTTTCTAAAATGGTTTAAAAGTGTGTATCCTCCGTTTGTGTTCCCAGTTATTAATGATAAAATACAGCATTAGCCGATATGTAATTTGATGTAATTGTAAGAATCTAAATGCGTTGTATTTGAACCCGAAAAATACAACACAACACCGTAAGTACTACAGTATATAGCTTACACCATAAGTAATCTTAATAAAAAAAATCCAGCTTTGTAGTTTCTGCGATTTCATTATCCGAACAATAAAGATAAAGAAAGTGATTAAATCTCGCAGTAATTCTGGAACTGTTGTGGCTGTATTAATTCTGGGGTTATTATAACCCTATAGATTTTATCATCCGGCCGTCGTCAGAGCTCTGGGCAGAGAGACGCGTTCCCGGGTAACAGCTCTAGATAACTGGCTCTGCTATAAGGTTTAATATAGTGGGGTTTTTTTTTTTGGGGGGGGGGCATTTTATATTGTTACATTGTTATTTACATTGTTAACACTGGATCTCGTATTCAGAAAGGATTGCTTGCAGTCTTGTTCCTCGTACTTCTTGGCTTTCGAAGTTCAGCCGGCCTCACGGCCCTTCATTCGTAGTGATAATCTTGTATTTTCCGGACCACGATTCGCTGCCCGGTTACTGTCCGTACAGTGCAGCAGCCGCCTGCCCGTCGGCGCCCGGTTCCGTGCCGTGACACGGCGCCCAGACCCCCAGCCGTCACGGCTCGCTCCCCTTTATTTAGCGTATCGGACCTTTTGCTTAGAATTTTTATTTAACATAGTTAACTATTCTTATTTTAAGTATCTTTGTAGTGAAGAGTGAAGCTCGTCTCGTCCCCTCTGTAGCGGATTTATTTGCTTACACGCACGTCTATAATAAACTTGGACGAGAGGGAGACAAAAAATTTAAGTTGTTTGCACAAGCTCGTCTGCTCAAGTGTGCAATGGGGGCTGTTAAATAAGCCTGAGACGCGTAGATCGACCTTGTCACACATGTGGCACATTTAGGCTTTTCGAGTGGTGGCTGGAGCGCGTCTCCTGGGGGCAATGAGCGTGTGATCAGGGCGACCCGCCGTCGGGCTCACGGCCGTAAATTGTTCCCGCGGTCCATCGATGTCCATCCCCGTCCCCGATATCCATCCCCGTACCTCCATTGATCTCGATAAATAACCTACAGCCACAGATGAGTACACATTGGAGATGAGTACTGCTCGTGTTTAAGCGAATCGTAGCTCTGGTTCATTTCCAAACGAAAGGCTGGATTGTGAAAATCTGACATAAAGTTACTGTCCAGTGTATGGTTAAAAAAGTAGGAAATGCATCAGAACTCTCGCTGAGTAGCCGACCGACAAAATACGGTAATTACGGACTTGAAATTCCAAGTTTTGAAAGAGGTTCTGAACAGCTTATTTTGGCCACTTGTATTATGATGATCTGATATAAGTATTTAATAATAAAAATATTGCTATTCTCTTATTATACCAGTCTTGATTTTATAATACACCATTCCCGAACCACTGCTGTTTTGATTACGTAAGATGTGAACCTTCTTCTTTATTTGTGGTTTATTGCAAGAAATCTCTTTGCAAATGCTAGTTGACCATGCACATTTGTTTTTATTAGAATTAGGTGTGAAGTAAATGTTGCTGATAAAACGGGCATTAAAATGAATAAATCTGGGTCTATCAAAGAGCCAGAGTTGAAGGCAGAGGAAAATTGTTGGAGCAGTGTGGTTTTTGACCCAGCTGGCTCCATAGAATATGAGGACATGATCTACTAAAGGTAGTGCTAGTGATCTGTGCTTTTCACTGGCCACCAAAAGCCACAGTGTTCTTCCCATGCCCAGGAAGTTCTTGGCATGCTCCTTCGTCATCTCAGAAGGTATAATCAGTTGATGCATGTCGGCAGAAAGCAAAGTATAGCTGCTGATAGACATGGCCGTGCGCTCTCGCTTTTAGCTCGTACTCACAGACGTAGTGGTGTCCTGGGGGATCCTGAAAAGCAGGCAACACGTCCTCCTCCATGGGGGCAAACTGCTCTTCTACCATCTAACCTGAAACAGAGCCGGTCAGGCAGGTTAGTCTGGAGCAGGAGAACCTGTGGCAAACCTGTTAGATGGTCTGTTAGATGGCTGTTCTATCTCCAGCCACTTTTACCATTCGCTTCATGTTTGGATTTTGTGATCATTTCCAGTGTATGCTTGCTGACAATAACTACAGTTTGATTCTTCATTCCTGTCTTCAGACTTCATTAAACACACGAAATGCCTTTGAAAATACCATCTCTTCTTTTTGTAAATCCCCCAGTTATTTCTGACCCCTTCATCATCTGCTGAAGCTACACAGTCTTCTTTTACTGTCTGTCATCCACATTCCTAACTGGTTAGTTTAGGGATTTTCACTGTTCCTGCAGCATTTCTCTGTTGGGTTTTAATATAAAGATCTCAGTTTGTTGGATGTATCAGCAGAGATGGAGAGTGCGGCTTGGATCGGCCCATGTAGCTGCTGACACGTTAATTCCTTTTGTGAGGTATGCGAGTCCTTGGCAGCTGTACTGCTGTTCTTGTATCTGGCACTTTTACTCTGATCCCCTTCTGCAAGTTCTGCTGATCTAGATATTGGGAACTAGAGGAGCAATAGAGTGGTGCTGAACAAGGAAGAGCCAATAGCCACCTAAGGTGCAGCACGGAGGGCCAATGCAAATCGGTCACGGAGTGGAGTGCCACTAGAGGGCAGAGCTGCAGAGATGGTAGCCAATAGGGATTAGAATCATCTAGGAGTTAGCTTCAGATTCCACAAAACAGCCATCACCTTGCGTCAAAGCGCGAGCAGACATCTCAGGGGACTGTGAAACAAGCAGGGATGAAAGACACTGCAGGACAGCTGTCTATTACAGAGCTCAGAAGCACAAAATGGTGCCATCCGGTAAATATAGATGTCCGATGTTTGTTTGTTTTCTTCCATAATGCCTTTTTTCTGTATTGGCTGTGGGTAACGGGCACAATAGACACCTAGGAGACTTCACTGAAAGACAAAAAAGAAATCCAGAAATAATCCTGTTATAGTGCAAAAATAAAAGTTTTCACCTTACATCAGAAAATATAAGCTCTGCTTGTACACGACACAGCCAGCCCTTTGTAGCTAAAGACGCCCCGCCTATGTACCCTGACAAATATTTTGTTGCCAGGGAAAAATGACATTCACTTCCACAGAAAAGCAATTTCATAGAGAGATTTCCAAAAACAAGGACAGGTAATTGAAACGGGCACTTGTTTAATCTCACAAGGAACCGAAAAGTGCCGAAACACTGTTATCAGCGTGAAATTCCAAACAAGCGAGGCATCCATAAATAATGCAATGTTTCATTGTAATTCCCCACATGGGTGCTTAGTGTCATTTAGCAGTGCTTATGGGGGCACCTCGTAATCCATGCCCAGAATGCACAAAGTGCTAAGGGGGGTGGGTGGTGGGGGGGGATCAGCCACTCTGTGGAAAAAAAGAAGCAACCTTAAAAGAATAACTTGGGGCGTGTTGACGGCAGTATAGATTAGAGACGGCTCAAAGTCGCCTGGCGTCTTGCTACACGCGTCCAGCCCCGTCCTGCTGCTATGTGCTGTCCTCCAATGAGGATTCAGATATCAAATGCATGGATACGGTCATGGAGCAGTAAAGTGAGGATGAATTGATTCATCTTTAAATGATGATCTTCCCCCAGAATGAATCTAATCAGTTGCTGAGATTTTCCACATTTGTCGCTATGTCTCCCGTGCCACGAAAAGGCGGCGGCTGGTTAGTGTGTATCTGGTTTCCGTGGAGCTACTTTATTTGTAATTGCGGGTAAAGCGGCTTGTGTGTTGGTCCATTTGGAGGCATCTTTATCATATTAGCGGTCATCGCCGCTGCTCCAGGGGCCGCCGTCCTTAACGATGATTCTGTTTGCGTCGCTGTCCGTCAGCTCAGCCCGACCGAGGTGGTTTATTAAGAACAGGCAGCTCAGCAGGAGCCTATGGGCCTCTGACCAGTGCTCTTTGGAATAGGGAAAGGATCTTCCCTGCACCGGCCTCTCCCCCATTCTCTAACCTGAGGCGAGAGTGCTTTTTAATTAAGGAGACGTGTGTGTGTGTGTGTGT
>JAODKN010000001.1:33413915-33424761 GCA_026774425.1 Petrocephalus zakoni
GCACCGGCCTCTCCCCCATTCTCTAACCTGAGGCGAGAGTGCTTTTTAATTAAGGAGACGTGTGTGTGTGTGTGTGTAGGGGGGAGGGGGTTATATGGCAGCCCCCCACATTCACACGTCTTATCGCAGAAGTAACCGCATGGCAGGGAGATGATCCTGCTGACAATTATGAGCTCATATGCATCCACGCGTGCTATCTCCCAGGCTCACGCTTACTCGCATGCCCTCCCGCATCGCATTGCCGTGCCCCTGCCCTCCTCCTGGCTGTCCCGCTCCCCGATTGCTCGGCCACGTCTGGAGGTCCACCCTCTCCGAAGCGCTGGAGATAAAATGATCCCCTCTCGGAATCCTGGGCGGATGGGAGGGTCCCGCTCCCCTCTATTGGCCCCGTTGCCTTTGGGTGAGGACCTCAGAGCAGATGCACCTCATCTTCCCACCGGGGGAGAGGTACTTCTGGCCAAAGGTACAGCTCCTCAGCGGCATCACGTTGTGTTACTGTGATTTACATTCCAGGACCCATCAGCCTATAAGACATCAGCAAAAATGCTCAGTCTCTAATTAACTGGGAAGAATAACTCAGGCCATTTTTATTTCTGCCGGAGTATGAATGAAAGAATTATGGAAGGAATGCATGTGTTTGCGTTTATATAATACGGAGGGTAGAAAACACGCTCATATATGCTGGTTTGGTAATCTGGAAGTGCCCAAGTGAGCTGTGATCTGAAGATAGCAGCTGGGGGTGCTTGTTAAATGCAATGGCACAATGCCTTAAGTGTACTTTTAAAAATATAATGGCTTTGAAATGTCACCCACTGAAAGCGTGTTGCATCTGAAGCCACTGAAGCATTTATTCTTTTCAACAGACGGCACTCGCTGGTTTTGAAGGACAGGCACGTCCTGTATTCACTGTTGCATGCTGAGCTATCTGAGTGCAGGTCCTCAGTCTGGTTTCTGGAACTGGATGGGATGATGTTCTCAATATTCCAAGTAGGAAAATCTGGAGGAGAGCAGGTCTGCCCCCCAAGGTTCATTTCGCTTTGAAAGAGAGAGAGAGAGAGAGAGAGAGAGAGAGCTACGAGCTGTAATTGTTCCCAGGCCTCCTTGTGGAAGCCAGCCACAGACCCCAAACTGTCAATCACGACTCTCACTTCCTGTGAAACGTTTCCCATCATTCCCTGCTGTTCCACGGCAGGTGGTACAGTAGCGACCAGAGCTTTGCGCGTGTCTGTGTGTGTGTTTGTTTGTTTGCGTGTCAAGTATTCCGTGTGGGAGGAGAGGTTCCCGGTAATAATTTCTTTTTATTTTTGCAGCAGAATTCTTTCTGGCAGTTAGCTTTGCAGAAGTCAGAGTGATAAATGCATGCCGTTTGGCGGAGGGGATTTGTGTTAATAGTATTTCAGTGCTCTGATGTTTTGGTTTTAAATTAAATATCTTTGATGTACCGTGTCTTAGTCTGGCATGCATATGGTTAAACTTCTCAGTGCAGTTGTCACGATGAAAATTCATACAAATCCACCGTATGACCATATGTTCCACTATGTGGGCTGAAGTGGCTGCAGAGTGGGGTTGCGGGGGGCAGAATGGCTGCTTTGTGAAGGATAAAATCTTCTCACAGCTCTGCGGTGACCCCTGAACCTTCAGACACAATGTGCGTGTCACTTCCTGTGTCAAACGCGGAGGCTCCTCGCTGAGGGGAGTTATTATTCTGGCGAAAGCGAGATAAAATCTAAAAATGTGTCTTAATGTTTACAGACTGCTGGCTAGCAGAGATGGCTCCATAGTACCCGTTAAATGTCATTCCAGGGGAAGAGGCTCCATTGGTGTCAGGGTTTTAGCTCAAAGACGAGCTCTGTGAGAAAGGTCCGCATGCATCAGGAAGGCTCCCTGTTGCTTCTGTCCAATGACGGCTTCCTAAGCCGCATTTGGAACTACTCAGGTTTTCATAAAGGACCCTGCGTCCTCTCTCTCCCCAGCAGAGCCATGTGGAGGCCACCTGGATGCCAGCGTGCCTGGCTACATTACGTCACCAGGGTACCCGCACGAGTACCCGCCCCACCAGAGCTGCCGCTGGGTGATCACGGCGCCGGAGCCCTCCCAACGCATCACGCTGAACTTCAACCCCCACTTTGAGCTGGAGAGGCTGGACTGCAGGTAAGGGACGCGCAGCTGGCTCTGCCAGCCTGCGGGGGGCGCTGCAGGCCGAATGTGAATGTGCTGCACGGGAGGCCGGGAGCTAAGCCGCACCAGCAGCTGGACCAGAGGAATCCATGCTCTGCAGCTCTTCCGAAGCTGCAGCTTTGTAGATCTGTTGCTGTTCGTGGAGCATTTCTGAATATGAATGCTGCCTCTAAAGGTAGTTTGCTGTCCCTCCCGACACGATCAATAGCGTCCATACAAAAAGCTGTCCAGCTCTACGGTCCAACTACAGGTTTGCAGCAGTAATTAAGCTTTCAAGCGTTCATTAATGTTTTGTGAAGACTACATTTGTGCATTTGTGTCATTTTTTCAATCAACCGTTGATTCCAGGTTGTTGGGAGTTGGTTTTTCACGTCCTCTGCTGGTCACTTAAGGGAATGCATGTGGGCCCCCCAGTCCTGGGTTTGGGCGGGTGGAGAGTGGCCAAAAGAACAAGGGATTATTCTGTAATATGAAGATTCATCTTACAGTGCCACCTGCCACCAGATAGGACTGTCCAGACAGGCTCATTTTTTCATATATCCGGTGGAAGGTAACCCAAGGTAACGCAGGCTCAGGGATCTGGGTCGGCACCATGGGGGGGTACCCCCACCCCCACTCCCACTCCCACCCCCAACCAGTTCCCCTGTGTCCGTGACTGACTCTGTCTTACGTCGCCAATCACATTAGAGAGCCCGCAGGGGTACCGCAGAGTCGAGACAGGATCCCATCTGTGCAGCATGACTGACTGTCTGGTTAACAGTGATGGGCACCTTCATCTGTCACATGCTAAGTGCTGATACTGGCTGTCGAGTGTAACAGAGCCACTCAGGATGAGCAGTTAGATTGGTGTATGTTACATATGTTAGGTAGTGCTGACCGCGATGCTTGCAGGTTGGTGTGGGGCACTTGGCAGACGCGGGAAGCCCACCTCCCTCCTCTGTATGCCCCCCATGTGTTTCTCTCATCTTCTGGGCCTAAGTTCCTAGCTAGCATCCCTTTCTGTCGCTAGATGTAAAATATTTTATCTGCCATTGAAAGTCCTCCTCCAGAATTTTTTTGACACCAGCTAGGTTTAAATTTGTCTCTCTTTTTGTAATCTGTTTTATATTTGTTGCTTTGGATGGTTCTGTCGCTACCCCCCACACACACACTTTCTGATTAGTACAGAAACTCAATTACATTTCAGATGCTTTAAAAAAAAAATAGGCTTCCTCTGGGAATCAGACCTATTTAATGGATCCATTAGAAAATAAAACCCACGCCAATGCTGTTATATATTTATTGAGTAGGACAGATGGATCTGTTTCTCACACCAGCGCTGTGGCCACTTTCTGAGGTTGTGTGAAGGACGTGCTCCTCTGGTGCAGTGAGCCCCGTGCGAGGTCCCATGCAAGGTCCCGTGCAAGGTCCCGTGCGAGGTCCCATGCAAGGTTCCGTGCGAGGTCCCGCCCCACCGTAGCTGTAGGTCCCAGCTGCTCCGCGCACGTGTGCTTTCCTCCCCTTAGTCTCTATATTTGCGTGCACAGGGTGGCATTGCTGTGGTCATGTGACCTTGTCTTGGCCTTAAACCAAGCAGTCAGGCGCTGGGAGCTGCTGACTGGCAGTTGGCAGCTAGTTTGTACCCCAGGCTGACCCATGTAAAACCAGCCAGTGACTACCCACACACACACACACACACACACACACACACACACACGCATAGTTCATATATTCCTATCATTGTGAGGACTCGCCATTTATTTCTACTGACATAACCCTTATCCTAACTATAACCACCCTAACCCTTTCCCAGCCCTAACTTTAACCTTAAGGAATCAAACAAAATACAAGACTGTTTAGCTATTTTAGTTTTTTAATCGCAGTCACAGATTTTTATATATTTAAGGTTTATATTGTGGGGAACAAAAAAATGTCCCCACATTATATAAATTATAATAACAAGTTTTACAACGTGGGGACGTTTCATCATCACAGTACAGTACAAATCAAATACAAACAAACACACACACACACGCACCCCTCTTAGCTGGCCTGCAATGTCACATTCGCCCTTGGGGTTGGCGGGTCAGAGTGCCTCAGGACACACAGACATGGATGGACATGGAGGGCGCGTCGCGCTGAATGATGCATGTGGCCGTCCTCTGTGAGGAGACAGCCGCAGTGCCTTTGGAATGGGTGGTATGGGCAGCACTCCATGTGGCTTGCTGACTGTATTAGCTTCTGTATCAGTGTGTGTAGTCAAATTAGCAAGTTTTATGCTGGGAACCAGACTAGTGGGAATGTGAGGTAGGGCAGCTGTAATTGCAAAGGATTAAAATTAATTAAGGATTAAAAATCGATCTATTCAGAGAAGCCAAACAGGCCACATCATTGGCAGCCCAGGCATATGGGGGAGGTATTAGAATCAGGTTGTTGACCAGCTGCTGAAGGGAGCGGATATGACTCTGCAGTCACCTGTATCTGACCAGTGAAGCTTGCTTTTCACTTATTGGTGATGCGAGGCTGCAGCACCATCCGGGGCTCCCGGGCAGTGGGTGAACTGAAGCTGCCGGTACAGCAGGGATGTCACAGGGAGTGCCAGTGTTCAGAAGTGGGGATCTACACTAAATCCTCTGCTGGCATCCAGCATGGAGGATTTCAGGCCGTGGCACCCCCAGCCATAGTGCGCTCTGGAGCCATAGTATGGAGCCATAGTACGCCCCAGTACCCGCCAGTCTCACAGCCCTGGGGTCCTGATGCTCCCGAGTACCTGCCAGTCTCTCAGGCTTGGGGGCCGGGGGGCCTGACGCACCCCAGTACCTGCCAGTCTCTCAGCCTTGGGGGCCGGGGGGCCTGACATGCCCCAGTACCCACCAGTCTCACAGCCCTGGGGTCCTGGGGGCCTAACGTGCCCCAGTACCTGCCAGTCTCTCAGTCCTGGGGGCCTGACGCGCCCCAGTACCTGCCAGTCTCTCAGCCGAGGGGCCAGGGGGCCTGACACGCCCCAATACCCGCCAGTCTCACACCCCTGGGGTCCTGACGCGCCCCAGTACCTGCCAGTTTCTCAGCCATGGGGGCCGGGGGCCTGACACGCCCCAATACCCGCCAGTCTCACAGCCCTGGGGTCCTGGGGGCCTAATGCACCCCACTACCCACCAGCCTCACAGTCACTAGCTGTCTTGCTGCCTCCACTTTGCCACCATTATTGTAGCCCGTAATTATTTGGGGAAATGTGGGCGCTATTCCAAAAGTCCCTCAACTCAGATTTATGAATTGACTGGTGCTGAATGCATTAAATAAATATGTAGTGACTTGCCATGCACTTTGCCACTCCAACCTCCCTCTCTCTCTCTCTCTCTCCGTCTAACTCCCGGTCGCCTCTCCCTCTTTATTCTTCACTGTGGGAGATTAATCCTGTCTGCGGATATTAGCCACGCATAGTTATAATAAGACGGAGAGACTGCTGGCCGCTCCCTTATCCCCCCTGCATTCCTGTCTCCTGAGACACACGGCCGAGGACGCTTCCTTGAGAAAGCTGGCAAGGCCGGCCGACCGGAGCTTGATCTCATCCGCCATCAGGAGGAGTTCCGTCACCGTTTGGCCGTTCCTGTTTTCTGAGTGTGCCTGGGATGGCGTCTGAGCGTTTTCTTTTTTTTTCCTTCAGCTGTGAGGAAAAGGTCTGGCTCCGCTAAGCCTGTGACCCACGCCGTGTGCTCGGCATGTCAGATGCTGTTGACTTTAGCTTTGTGATGCTTTACCAAGACAAAGAAGAGGAGTTCATTGTACAAAACCCCGAGCCACCCCTCTGGTTGAGCCCAGCTTGTACGACAGGGGAGGGCATTAGCTCCTCAGGTTTATAGAGCGCTGAGGCTTTCACGTGGTCAAATATTGTAATCCCATGTTTGCCTTGTTAAACGGGGCTCCACTGCGGTGTCTGATGGCACCCAGGAGGGCAGAGATTAGGGTGTGTGTCTCTTCAATTCACATTCTTGGGGAACGCCTTAATCCAAAGTGACTTGCAAAGCGGTTTTACACAGTCGCTGTTTGTGCAGGTGGACATTTTACTACAGTGTTTAAATCTGAGTGTATATTTTAGAGCTGGGGGGTTTCCTTGGAAGTGCTGTGGCTGTGTTGCAGGATTAGTGCTGTGAATAACCGAGCTGCAGTTCCCCTCCCAGTTTGGATGTGCCCGAGATGTCTGATGGACACATCCACAGCCACAATCGGATGGGATTCAGCCTGTACTCTTCTCTGGGACTTTTATGGCTACTTCATCATTTGAATGTGTTTTGGGTTTTTTTTTCTTTCTCAGTCAGTGCTGCTTGTACAATAGCTGTGGATCGGCAATGAGGCATTGAGCTGAGACAATGATATCATCTTCCCACACCACCTCAGGAGGACGCTAATCAGCGTGTGAAATTGGGAATCAATGGAGGCTTTGGAGCTATACTGTGCCCCGAGGTCATAAATGTACCCCCACCTCCACTTCCCGTCAGCTGCTGTCCTGGCCATGATCTGCCTGCAGGTCGCTCCCTGGCCGGGAGCTGCAGGCCTCTGTGTTCTGACTTCTTCATTACACTCAGCAGCTGTCATACAGGCTTCATGGGCACAGCGTCCATGTGACAAAGTAGGGCTGGGTACCGAAGTCGGTACTTTTAAAGGTACCGACCGAATGATGTCGGTACGACCGGGTATTGCTTCATGTCAGATAAAACGGTGCCAGATTTCGGTACTTTCACGCGCTCATCAGTGGCGGCGCGCACGAGCACATGTCATACGGAGCTGGGTGAAAGGTTTAAATTAATCAAGTTCTCAGCCTTTCAATGCAATTCACATTTACAGCAGCAATAGGATTAGGGTTGAGTACTGAAACTCGATTCTAGTGTATAACCGGTGCCATCGCGAACGGTGAATGAGACCGTGAATTTCGGTGCCTCTAAAATATGTGGCGTTCCCCACTAACAGCGCACGCGACACATGCAGAACAATGCAGGTGCGGAAGCCCGCGTTTTAAAAGTGTGTTTTCATCCATTATTAATGAGAAATCGTTTACTTTTAGCTTGATAGCACAATAGACATGTTACATTAGATAATATATATTTAGTTCGTCAGCGATGTGTTTTATCCATTATAATCGACACGTTTTATGAGATTATTGATGTATATTTAGCTCGGTAGTAACATGTCTTGTTGATTATAACCGTATATTTAGCTTGAAAGCGACATGTTTTATTGGATGTAACGTATATAAAATACATAAACAAATATGTATTTAGCTCCATAGTAAAATGTTAGAAATTTTACTTTACCGATATGCATTTAATCGTAGTCTTGGTCAGATAACACGTAATTTACATTTTCAGGCACAGTCTGAAGCAGTAGCCATCAAATTGAAGTTAGCTTGTTCATGTGAGTGTAATGTCGATGTGATAAACAATAAAGTCCTGACAGTTAAGAAAACATATAGGTAATAACCTGAATGTATATCAATAATGGAATACAATCAAATCTAATGTACATATCTAAAAAAGTCACTTATCGATAAAGCCATGGATCTAAATATATATTAATATTATAATGAAACGTCTGCTGTGTGTTTTTTTAAAGTACAGTTTTAAGTACCATTTAGGAACCGACACCGTTTTAAAAGTATCGATTTGGCACCGGTATCGAATGAAACCCAAACGGTACCAACCCTATGACAAAGGGGTTGCTAGTTCACTCTTTGGTCTTCATCTGTTCACATGTCTGAAGGACACGTCCAAAGTTTGTCATGAGCTTTGCATTTCATAATCTGTCACTGTTGCATTTAGTTTTAATTTATTGGTGAAACAGCTATTATGGCTGAAACTTATCATTCGAAACAAAACCTGGACATGAGTCCAAAATACCATCAATCTGGGTATAAAGGTGCATCGGTGCATCAGTGCTTTCATCTGTAACATCGAAATAGATTTTTGTGGGGTAAAATAAAGACACTGCTCCTTCTGTATTGTATGCCATGCTCACGTGCTGCAGGTTGATGCAGAACGCTGCAGCACCAACACTGGAATTTCCGAAACGTATGAGAGCAGGGGAAGTCTCATTATTATTCATAAAGGAAGGGCTAGCGGATGAACTTTGCACTACAGTGCTTTGGGAAAATCGCCCCGTTTTCTCAGGAAAAGCCATTCTTTTTGCTACCGATGGTGGCAATTGTCAAGACTCTGTGGTGGCTAACTAGCTAGCTAAGAAAAACGTGATGTTAGCTTTAGGGACACACAGTGTATTGGTTTTGGCAAATTTTCATTAAAAAATCAATTTATTGACACCAGTCCAATGTGTCCAATGGGGGGGCTGATTTTTTCCATACAGTTCAGTAGTTGGATTGAATGTAGGGTATCAAAATAATCGATGAGTTGAATTGAGATAAAAAAAAAAAATGAATTTCTGATGCATAAAATCATTCCCTCATTAGTGATTAATCAAATCACCATGTGGCCAGTGACTTACTCCCCTAATAATAGACATTCAGCTCAGGAACCAATAGCATGAGAGGAAGGATTTAGAAGCCACTAGATCCCTGGGTTAATACCCCTGGTAAAGGACTCAAACTGCAGTCTGTACCTCTTATGTGATGGCTTCTGCCTACAGGCTGTGGGTGAGACAGGCAGAGGAAGGTGAGCGTTTGTTTTCTGGAAGGATTGTAAGTGGCAGCTGTGTCAGTCTTTTGGGAATTCATTCCAAAATCTACTCAATATTTCAGAAGCACTTAGATGGTGGCTAGCCGTCCCCGGGGCAGACGCTGTCGTCTCTATAGCAGCGGGCATCCTCACAGCATGGCTGCAGCTGGAGCGTGGCTGGAGGGAGGTGCCCAGCCGCTGGCATCGACAGAAACTCACAGGCCAGAGCCTCAGCAGCACCACATTGGCCTTGGCCTCGGTCCTGCTGCCTGAAAAGGCCCCCTGTGACCTCACTAAGTATGTGCGTGAGTTTGCACAGACACACAGTCGATCCCCTCCAAGCACGTGCGCAGGCCATGAGATAAACATCAGCGCTGATGAGAGGTAGAAAGTAGTTAGCTTAGCAGGACGGGCAGCGCTTTAATTAAAATCAGACAATGGGTGTAAACACAGCTGACTGTCATTCTGGGCATTTACAGGAGGATAATCATGTGCTTAACGTCAGCCCTGCTCCGCATGGAGGTGGGTCGTGACCTGGTCTGCCTTTGCTGTGCAGAGTACCAAGCTGCCAAGGCCCCGTCAGTGGCAGCTGTTTGTGGCTGCACTGCTCTGCTCTGCTCTGTGCGGCGCTCAGTGTAGCATTTCACAGGCCAGCTATCCATATGGGCCAATGCAGCAACAATCGGCCATTGGCCGATGGTTAAAAATGAGCCGATATTTACTGCTGATAATTCTCTGTAATATAGTGACCCACATTGCTTTGCACACCAGCATTCTAAACAGTTAGAAAAAAGTCTGCTGTGCGGATTAATTTTAACGTTGTTAGATTTGCATTTTGCAAACATTGCGCTGCAAAAATTTTTAACATTTCAACACAACGAACTTGACTGCTCACCTTAAGGTGAGACAGTGAAGAGTATGAAGAGTTTTTGAAGAACAAATCTGTTGCAATAAAGAAGGCTGCAGTACTGTCGAATAATGCTAGTTGGTCAGTGATGCAAGTGTTTGATAGCAAAAGAAAATCCAGTGCAGGAAGTGCAAAATCAAAGTCTATTACTTGGAAAATTATGGAGTTTATTACCCTTGATCACTTATAAATATATAAGATACAGATGTATGGATATGCGAGATGTATTGGACAAAAGTATGCTTCATGAACCATTTGCTGTATTTTTTTATCCCACTAGGTGGTGCTCTGTTCAAAAAGGGGCACAAAGCATGCTCCAAAGCAAACCAAGAGCACCATCTTGTGGGGTCAAAACATACAACAAATAGTTCACGAAGAATCATTTTGTCCATCACTAGTGCTTTGAGACTGTTGTATATCAGAGTTGGTGTTTTCTTGCCAAAAAAATAAATATCTTTTCATACTTTATTTAGGTGGAGTGTCCCTCTAAATGTATTTAAGCAGGATCTCCCGAACAGTCTGTACCAGTATTGGTGTCAGTTTTCAAAATAATTGATAATATTTGTTAGAAATTTGATATTTATATCTAAATTGTTGAAAATTTCCTTCTCGGTGCATCACTAGTTTAATCTCCCAGGACTTCTGCATTCACAGTCACTGCTGCCAAATTCAGACTCACTGTTCTTCAGCAAGGAGAGGACAGGGGGAGTTGAACCCACACCCCTCCTGGCTAGTTTCCATCTCATCGCCGGGAGGTCAATGGAGATAAACTGACATTGATCCCTCATTGCACAGGAGAATTGCGCACACTTTGCCGCTAATCGCATGGAAGAATCGTACACACTCTGCCGCTAATCGCATGGGAGAATCATACATACTTTGCCGCTAATCGCATGGAAGAATCGTACTAGAGATCAACCGATATATCGATTCACCGATATTTTTCCCAATATTTAAGGATTTTGCCATAATCGGTTATCGGTTTTGTAATATCGGGTTCACCGATAAACGGCGCCATCTTGTGGGTGTTTTGAGAATTACGTGCAGGATTGCCATTGCAGCATGGCGTCTGAGGGGAAACAACAACTGCCTGCACAGGTAAAGTATACTTACTTGCTTT
>JAODKN010000001.1:33436247-33455374 GCA_026774425.1 Petrocephalus zakoni
AATCAGTTGGGACAAACCACCCGGGGGTACCACGGTAACCCAACACCTCTCCCCCCCCCCCCCCCCCCCCCCCCCACACACACACACACGCACGCCAGTTGATTTACAGCCCTGAGGAGCTTTTCACGGGCAGGCTGGCTGGCCCTCCTGACGGGCCCGTAATAGCCTGGCCCAGATGTGATGTCATGAGAAGCCAGAGACAGTTTGCTTCAGGGATGTGAGGGAAAATGTGCCAGCGATGTAGAGATATGTGCAAATGATGGAGTCCTCACTTCCAGTGCTCTCCCTGCACCTCTCTAAATGTTATCTTTACCAAGCAGGTGTGTGCCACACGGGGCTTAGGAAGTGCCTTCCAGACATACTTATCCAGGGCTGCTGTGTGCACATGGAGGAGGTGACGGGGAAGCGGCTTGGCCGTGTTGCAGGGTTGGGCCGCTAGAGTAGGTCTGGCGAGTGGATACGTGTCTCCGGACATTGGTGCTGACAGCTGATTGAGTTGGCATCTACAGGTCAGCCTCCACAGGTGGCTTCTCAGCCTGCTGAGCGAAACCTTTTGGGCAAACAGTGGTGCAAAGCGAGAATTAAGATTACTAGCAATTTGCAGTTGGTCTGCATGTAAGATGCTTTGCTCTGTGCTCGTTGATCTTCTGAATCATAAAACATACTGCATATTGTATGGTGTGGAGAACTGCATCTGAGGGATGGGGACAGAAATGTCAGATATGGATATACTGTAGATAATGGAGATAATAGAGAAATGGATATACGATTAAAATGTTCATTTGTTTGACAGTCCTGCTGAATCTCATGGTCTCACTGCCTATAACAACACAGTAGGACTGTGTTACACTTGTTCTTTGCGCACATGCATAAGCACTCATGTATGCATCCATTAATTCTGACACGGCACTTTTAAATGGCCGATAAAGGTGTCGGAGGACGGTGGTGGGAGCACGCAGCAGAAAGTGGTGATCGTTATGACGGCACACTGCTTCTGGCTTGGGGAGAAACTCACGCCCCGTTCCCCGGTGACATGCAGCATGTCCCCACCTCCATCGCAGAGGGAGGGCACCGGCACCCCGGGAGCTGAGATCCCCCCCCTCCCGGCTCCCCTACACGTGTCCCTGACAAAAAACACAGCTTCATATCCATGACCCCGTTTGACAGAGATGGATTTCCGCCAGCTGGAGGGCTCCGGCAACTTCCACAGTCTGCGTCTTCATCTGAATAGGGGAGGGGGGGGGAATGAGAGGGGGGGATAGGCCAGAAAGACTGATTGTGGGGACCCGAGGGGGTACATCGGGGGGGGCAAACAAAATAAAGATGGGTGATGAGTGAGAGAGGAGAAGGCGGGGGGGTGACAGGGTGGAGGGCAGGAGTGAGGCTGCTGTCCCGAGGGCTGACTTCTGGCTGCGTCTCCCTCCGGTCCTGTCGGCTTTCGGCAAAGCGCCGCCCTTGTCATGCTGACACAAACAGAGCAGCTCTGCAGGAATGGCCTCCCTTGATGGCACCTCTCTGTCCCGTATACCCCGACACCCCCCTCCGCGGTCACCTGACGTCCCGTCCAGCTTCACTTGACAAACTTTCCACAGTAATCGACCATTCCAGTCGCAGTCAGGGAGAGCCCCGCAGTTCCGGCTGTGCCGAGGTAACTGAACGTGCTTAATCGACTGCACCTGATCAACTGGGCTTTATTATCTGGTTCGGGATTAATGCAGTAAGGCTCTGCTGTGAGAAGCCCTTAATTTCAGCATGTCGCAGATCAGGAGCAGGTCCAACGTCCCACTTCTGCTCACGTGTGATGTTTCCCCGTCAGCTTTATTATTTCACTAACTTCCGCACGAGGAGGCACAGCAGTGCCGTCTTGGCCCTGACCACCCCGTAAATAATTCAGTCCCTCCTGTTGTCAGGCAGACTGAACCCTGTTGGGGGGGGTGCCCGCTTGCTACAGCTCTAACTCCACCTCAGCCATGGATCTCCATGCCTGCAGCCTCACGCCTTCCCCAGCACCTTTTGGCTGGATCTCTTTACCTGGTGTCTTTGCACCTGTACCTGCACTGTCCACACCTGCCTTTGTCACACCTGGGTCCACCGCAAGCTCCCCTCCCCTGCCTGGCCGGGGCGCCTCACTTTAACAGCCCGGTATAATCAGTTTGTAAACATCCAGACTGTCTCAGCTGTGCGCAAGAGCTGTTCTGGAGAGGCTGTAATTAGTCCCCAGTTAGGTAATTAGTCCCCAGTTAGGTCTTGTCGGTGTCCATTCAGATTTGGCCAGCACTGCATGGGCGTTTTTCACTCCAGTGTTTTATTAAATGGCTCTTAAAAAAACACCATTTGAGCCAAACGCTGACATTTCGATCAGCGTGGCTGCTCCCACGTTCATGATTCAGCAAAAACGTGGGTTTCGGGGACTCTAATTCCTGGGATATATCCCATAATGCTCTCCATTGCTCTCCCATTCGCCTAGCTGGCTATCAAGCTTTTATACTTCTTTGAATTCCATTGTTTTTCTCTTGATTGGGGATGTGGGAGATGTCAGGGGGCATTATTGTAGGCAGAGAAAGTTAAGTAGGATGTCCATGGTTGGCTGGAAGCCCCGCCCCCATTCCTACAGCAGAGGTAGGCCCGTCTCCATTCCTACAGCAGAGGTAGGCCTGCCCCCATTCCTACAGCACAGGAAGGCCCGCCCCCATTCCTACAGCACAGAAAGGCCGCTCCCCATTCCTATAGCACAGGAAGGCCTGCCCCCATTCCTACAGCACAGGAAGGCCCGCCCCCATTCCTACAGCACAGGAAGGCCCGTCCCCATTCCTACAGCACAAGAAGGCCCGTCCCCATTCCTACAGCACAGCGAGCCGCCATCATGTAAGGTCACCTTCAGTGCTGCTGTCCATCATGGCGCGCTCTACCTGCCGGATCTCCCGCAGCCCCAGAATGAATGGTGCTGATGGAGCAGTATAACCTCAACATTTGTTTGGGGAGAGGCTGCCTTGCGCTTTCCCGACAGAAAGAGAGAGTGTCTGCGGGGGCTCTCTGTCTGCCAGTCTCATGCATTATCCTAATGTGCTCTTCGCTTTGCCCCAGATTCTCTCCACCATTTAGCCCTGAATGACAGCAGTGCTACCCAGCAGCGCCGCCCTGCAGGCCCCTGGGGATCGCCCCCCTGTCTTTGATTACTGCACACATTGCCTTTATCAGAATGCACTCATGTAAGGGGACAGGCTAAGCTGCTTTCCGTTTCCTCCACTCATGCCATGCGGGGGGGTAGTCTTCATGGAGCCGTGGCTCTTAGACAAGCATGCGATCAGAACCTGTCACGGTCCCACCATGCCCGCGAGGCCTCGTGGGGGGGATATAGGTGGGCTCCAAGTGCTGGTCCTGGCTAGAAGATTCCTGACTTTGCTCGGCCTTGTTTGTGAAAATGCCTTTGTTCTCCTAAACAGAGCTTTAACATCCGAGTCTCCTACAAACATTCAGGTCCAGGAAGCACTGCACGTTTTATTGCGTTGCTCCATGCAGCTGTGTTAAATTATGCGGCTTTTTCATTCTTTGTTTATTTCCCCATATGTGGGCTGTCACCTCCCAGGCACCAGTGACCACGTGCCCAGACCTTTGCCCCTTCAGGACATTACTGTTATGTCTTTGAAGTAAATACTTGCTGCTAAAATTCTGCCACACTAAGGAAAAATGATCGATTGAGACATACAATGGTATATCACATGTTATATAAGCATTTACATAAATACTTAGCTGAACATGAATTTAAACATGTGGATGAGTGAATACACAGTTTTCTTCAGAGATGAGCTTAAACGCAGAACTGCTGACAGAACTTGGAATCTCTTGACATCAGTCCCCTGTTGCCTGGGTTTTCGCTTCCATAGGTGTTTGCTGGTGAGCACAGGAAGTGATGGGGACGGAGGGAGTGCCGCCTTGCAGGTTGATTGCAGCTTCACGGCTCTGACAGCATTGCCAGGGGGTCTTCTGTCAGCGGGGCGTGGGAGTTTGCCGTTAGTGGTCGCTGCGTGTCGGGTGGCTCATCGGCGGGCAGAGAATTCAGGAAATATGGAAACCAAGGGCAGTGTTGTGTGCTGCAGTCTGAGTGTTTGCAGCCCCCTGATTTTGATCCTACCGTATGCAGAGTTAATACATTTTTATATTCTACGCAATGCATTGTGGGAGATTACCCATCAGACTCATTTTTCCTTCGCCCCGCAGGGTTTCTCTCTATAATTGCACCTCACAATCCTATTACTTGTCTTCCTTGGGTTCTGACCCTTGGATATAATTTTTTTGGTTGTTATGTTGTCATTTTTGTCCTCCGTGTGAGCAGAAAACTTTGGCACCAGGTCCAAAACGATACCACGCTGATTGCTATTGCAGTGGCTGTCCTCTCCCTGATTTCTCCAGGGAAATCCCCGTGGCCTTGGCCTGTCAGCAGATTTGGATTAAACATATCAGCCGAGTAAATGTTTGCATGGCGCTTGGACCCGGCTAAAGGCGTCTGCCTGCAGATTAATGGCAACAATAAGACGTGAGGGGGACGTGATGCACAGGGTGGGATCCGGGGAGCTTCCTGAGCCTGTATTCGCCTGAGTCACGGTCTTGCTTTTGGCAAAAATCCTGGAATTAGAGTCTGGCATGGCGGCAGCATCACAGGTACCTGCCGTTTGCAGGCGACGCACATGGGGCCTGGTGGGTGGCACGCTCCTGTCTGCCGGCTGATGCATGATGGGTATTGTTCTGATAGCTGCCTTCAGATGCTCTGCCTGGGTCCACCTCCCCACCGTTACCTGCATGCCATTTAAAGAGGAGAAGCAAAGAATCGAGTGCTATGGCAGTGTGCTGAAGCAGCCGCTGCCGGCTGTGAGAGCAGCAGACCGACAGCCCTATAAATGCTGTCTCTGTCTGCGTGGGGGCTGCTTCTCACTCTGCTTCGCTCAAGCTGGGCCCAGCATGCTTTAATCAGGCTGTGTGTGTGTGTGTGTGAGTGTGTGTGGTGACCATGGAGGCACCGGAACGGCCCGGGGGGGTTGTGGGGGTGGGTGACTTCCCCTGTGAGTCAGCTTTTGGTCTCACAAGTCTCTCTTCTGCTTGTCGCCTTGCAGGTTTTCCACGCCAACACGGATCCAACGGAGGTGGTGCTGAACCGCATCCCTCAGCCGGTTTTGGCCCGCTTCGTCCGGATCCGGCCCCAGGCATGGAGGAACGGAATCGCCTTGCGCTTCGAGCTGTACGGCTGTCTGATCACAGGTGGGCAGGGTTCCACTCACATATGTGGAAGGGCCCTGGCGCATACAGACACCCCCCTGTGGGTCATCGGGGTGTCCAGGGGAGGGTCAGTGGCGGGGTCCATGGGCAGGGCTGGGCCACAGGGCTGTCTGTTGCCCCTGCCCACGCAGCACAGCGCCCTGCAGCACAGCGCCCACGCAGCACAGCGCCCTGCAGCACAGCGCCCACGCAGCACAGCGCCCTGCAGCACAGCACCCTGCAGCTCAGTGAGGGTGGGCCTTGCAGGGTGGCTCCCTCATTAAACTCCTATTCCTTCTTCTTCCTTCCTCCTCCAGTAGAGCTCTTCTTCCCACAGGCAGCATGTGCTGTGTGTTGCGTGTCATGTGCTGCGTGTTGTATGTCACATGATGCATGCATTCAGGAGTCTGGCTCTTTCCTTTCTGCGGCAGAAGGTGTGGGTGCACCACCAGTATATGGTGTATGGTACATGGATGGGGGGGGGTACTCTCTGTCTTTGCCTTTGAAGCTTGGGATAGACGCACATGTGCCCACAAACACAAGCTCACACAAAAACACGCTGCACACTCTTGCCCACAGTGGATCCAATCCATTCAATATTTATATCTGCCGATTACGAGTCCCAGTCCTATCTTTTAATGTATATTTAAATATATACACACTTACAGTAGTGCATTCTTCATTTGAGTAAGCCTGGCATTTTCACAGAATTCTGCCTGATGATGTTTCTGCCCCTGCCTAATTAGATTCGATGTGTTAAATGACCCTCTGCTGCTACCTCCTTACATAAAGATGGGACTGTATACACTGGGCTACTCTGAGTTTCCAGTTTAAAGGATTTCCACATGGCTGACATCTTGATCGTTTGTAGTTTCAAGCCATGTGCTTCAGGCTTACTGCACTTTGGGACAGGCCCTTGCATTCTGCACAGCTGATGCAAATTGGCAAATACAGGAAATGCAATATATCAGCATTGGACCGGGCTGTGGTAGCTGATACCGATCAATCAAAAATGCCTGGATCAGCCTCGCTTCCAGTCTTCAGTATCGGCTTGGGTCATCGCTGCTTCGGATGAATTTGTACAGCTTCGGATTGTGGCACGACGTAATGCCACGGGGGGGTTAGTCAGCCTTTCTAACCCCCCGCCCCCCAAACAGATGCCCAGTGCTCCGAGATGCAGGGCATGATGTCTGGCCTGCTCCCGGAGTCCCAGATCTCCGCCTCCTCCACACGAGACATCCACTGGCCCCCCGGCTCGGCCCGGCTCGTCGCCAGTCGCTCCGGCTGGTTCCCCGAGACGGCACCGCCGGTGGCGGGCGCAGAGTGGCTGCAGGTGGACCTGGGCGTGCCGAAAGTGGTGCGTGGCGTGATCACACAGGGGGCGCGCGGCGGGGAGAGCAGCACCAGCACGGACAACCGCGCCTTCGTCAGGAAGTACCGCGTGGCCCACAGCATGAATGGCAGGGACTGGGATCTCATCACAGATAGCAAGACCGGCATGGCCAAGGTGAGTGCGGCCCCCCAGGGCACGGCACCTCCCGCGGTCCTCGGCATGCTGAGAAACATCTTTATTTACCATTAATCGTGATCCATTTATAGCCTTTAAGATTAGCAGTTCTGTGCTGGCATTGGCAGTAGGGAGTTGTGCTTATTTCACAATTTTGCTTTAGTATGCTAAAGCCGTAATTGCAGCCTCAGACAGAATGGATTGGTCACAAAAGGAGGCTGTATTGTCAGCAGACCATTGCGCCCCCTCCTGGCAGTTCTGGCTAGTTATTCAGTCTCTCAGAGTTCAACGAATGCAGTCACCTTGTCTATCATTGAGTTACTGTGTTTAAAAACAGCAGCTGGCCCCAGTGTCACCATGTTAGCGGCCCATCTGGCCCCAGCCTCTGAATTCTAACTATCCCGTCACAGATTTTTGAGGGAAACACTCACTACGACACTCCGGAGATCCGCCGCTTCGAGGAGGTCCCTGCCCAGTTCATCCGCATTTACCCTGAGAAGTGGTCCCTGGGGGGCATCGGAATGCGGCTGGAGGTGCTGGGCTGTGACCTGCCAGGTGAGCGAGCATTCCCTTCGCCCTTAGGGGGCGCGGTCTCTCATCGTCTGTCCATCATCTTTCTAGCAGCTGTCCATCACTCTCTGTCATCTCACTATCTTTTCTCTATCATCTCTCCATCATCTTCCTGTCATCTGTCCATTATCTCTCCAGCATCTCTCCATCATCTCTCCATCATCCACCACCCACCCCCCCCACCCCCCTGCGTCTGTCAGCCTGCTTGCTGAGTTGCCCTTCATACACTTCTCCATCCTCCATGAGGAGAACCCAGCATATGTATGGTGAGGCAGTTAATAGGATGCCTCTCCTGAGCTGGGCATTACCAGGAACTGGTGGACCTGGGCCCGGCAGTGGCCTCCCAGCCGTGTGAACATGCGTCCAGCTTCTCGTTTTCCCCATTTATCCAGCCTTCACCTCTAAGCCCTAGTGTCAGCGGCCCGGCTGGTGCTCACCCGTGTCCCAGCTCGCAGGTGACCTGGCCCAGCAGCTTTGGCTTGGGAGGGGCCGACCGCGCTCCAGGCCTGGCTTCTGACAGCCGCGGGCTTTGGCGGTCTGTGAGCCAGATGTGCAGCCGGCGGGGGGGCGCCGCCCTGTAGAATTTAACCTCGTTTATACACAACTGGTCTATTGCAGGAAGCCAGGAAGGGAGGCAGGCCTGCTCGCAATCTGCACGCTGAAAGATCACACGTAAACATCCGTGCCCATCTGCACACACACACGCGTGGCTAATATCCTGCGCACAAGCTAGCATACTGCTTTTCAGGCAGTTAGAAGCCAGCAGACCCACACACAGACGCTTATACACACATGCCCGGTCTGCTCCGTGCTGACACACCTTCCTCCCGTTGTGAGGGTGCCCTTGTGCTATTTTAGTGCCAGGCTGCAGGGGAGCACTGGACCCACATCAGGAACGCAGCAGCACCGTAAACAAAGAGCAGCTCTGTTGATTCTTGCCTTTGCTTGTATGTGAATTTTGAATACTCTATGGCAGTGTTTCCCTATCCGGTCCTTGGGGACCCACAGACACACGTTTCTGCTCCTGGAGCTGGGAGGGAGCAAAAATGTGGAGTGGCTCTGAGTCCCTGAGGAGTGGGTTGGCAAATACTGCTCTGGAGTGTTACTGTAAATATTAAGAGCAGTGTGTTACTTTCAGACCACTGGCCTCAGCCAGACATCGCCCCCTCTGACACTGAGGAGCCCCCACGGTCCGGTGTCATCCCTGCACAGAGCGGTCTTGGCCAGCCAGCGTGCATCACAGGGGAACCTGAGCAATTATAAAATAGGCAGACCCTGATTTGGGAGCATCGGATGTGAGCGGCCACTCAGACAGGCCCGATCCGCGGTGCCACCTTCCTGCTTTGTCTTTATACAGCCAGGTCGCTTTTTGTTTGTTGCTGCGGTGCCTGGGGGTGTTGGGGGCTTGAGTCCCGCCCTTGCAGCTTGTGTGGGGAGTTTGCATGCTCCCCCCAGGTCACTGTGTGCGATTCTGTGTCTGTCAGTGTGTGTTATTCTGTGTGTGTGTGTGTGTGGGGGTGGGTACAGATTTTGCTGTATGTAAGTATTGCAAATCCTCAAAGAACATGCCTAGTGAGGTCATTTTTTCAGTCCTCACTACAACATTAATTTTAATTTTAATTTTACAGAATTTAATTTTACAGAAATCTGTGAATGCAGTCATCGTTTCATTTGGTTTCTTATGGGTAAGGTTATGGCTGGGTAGGGTTAGGGTGTCATTGTTAGGATTAGAGTTATGGCCATAGAGGTGACTGGAGAGTGCCCACAAAGATATGAAAGTGTGTGTGTGTGTGTGTATGTGTACGCCCTGCCGTGGACTGGCAGGGTGTGCATCTGCCTGGTGCTTCATCCCATGTTTTCCTGTATCACACAGGATATTCTTTAAATATAGTCATCAGCAGTAGAGTTGGCTGTAACCAGCACAGCCTAGTATTGTATGGAATAATAGATGTGCTGTTCCAGTCAGGCTAGGTTAGCTGGGAGATACGTGTACTGGATAGTCTCGAGAAAGAGCACAAAAGCATCGAGCATCTGCATAATTAAATCCTCTCTTCGGATTAATTAAAACTTTCAGCTACACGGTAATTGGTTTGGTTTTCTCCGAAAATAATGTTATTGTTCTGGGGTCCTGAAGGGCACAGAGGCACAATCTCAAACTGAGATGGCGAGACGGCGTTTGATTGGCCCCCCACCGAAACCTTGGCCCCCAGCACACAGAGCGGCGGCTGTCTAGCACATCTTATGCGTGTGCATAGCATGGAGTGCAAACTGATGTCATGTGTATTAGTCATTAGTATGTGGATTGTTGAGTGTGTCTGGTATGTTTACTAGTGTACCTAGTGTGTGAATGTAGTAGAATTTGGCCATGTACGTACAGTGAGAATGTAATATGCTTGCTTAATATTAGTGTGTATGTTGATTATGAACGTGGTATGTTTTGTCAGTTAATGTAGAGTGTGAATGTTTTGGTGGAGGGTGAATGCAGTATGTTTTGTCTGTGTATATAGATTATGAATGCAGTATGTTTTGTCTGTGTATATAGATTATGAATGCAGTATGTTTTATTTGTGTATATAGAGTATGAATGCAGTTTGTTTTATTTGTGTATATAGAGTGTGAATGCAGTTTGTTTTATTTGTGTATATAGAGTGTGAATGCAGCACATTTTGGTTGTGTATGTAGAGGCATAGCTGCCAGTGATTGCATGTATGTTCCTGTGACCTGGAAGCAGATCCCTGGCGTTAGAGGTGCCTCTTGCTCTCCTGATCCAGCCTTGTGCAGCTGCCAGCAGGCGTTGTTCTGGCGCTCGGTCCAGCTGCCTGCTGCAGATTTACAGAAAGGCTTTCGGTGTAATTGAGACTTTTTCCACTCTCTGGAAATTGCTCCGTTTGTGGTTTTTGAGGGAGGTGCTGCTCCAGGGAGGGACCAATTGGCCCTTGGGGCAAGGGGCGTTTGGGGGGGTGGGGGGTGGTATTAGGTTCCCGAATAGTGGGCCTGGCACACAGAGAATGCACAACACCACAGACGCTTATGGTTAGTGAGGAGTGCAGAGAGCCAGTGCTTTTCATGCACCCATTTAAAATATAGTATCTGCTGCAGCAGTTCTCAGCACATGTGGTCTTCAAAAGCCTCATGGCACATGCAGAATTTATACAGGAGTTTATAGCCCATGCATTCCTGACACCACTGTCAGTGCTGAGTGCCTCTGCTCAGGGATCCCAGTCCACAGCCCCTTCCTGTTGGCCAGGGCTTTTGCCAACTCCCAGGTAGCTCAGAGAGGCTGCTTTAGGAAGCCGCTTTGCGACCGTGGGATAGGAAATGAGCCCCCGCCCCCCCCCCCCCTCACTTCCCGACGAGGAGCAGAGGTGGGCGGTGAGTTCAGGGCTTTCCTCCAGCCCCTGCCCCTCTGCGGCCGTGACTGACAGGGCTGGTGACACAGAAAGGTCAACATGTTTACACCGCGAAGAGGAGCTGACCTTTTAATCGGGGAGAGGAAGTGGAGGCCATGCCTGAGATGGGGGGAGAGAGAGAGCGAGAGAGAGGAGGGCAGGATAAGGGACGGGGACAGATGCCAGCGAGGCGTGACACACTGGCACGCTCCTCTCCCGCCAGCGACGCAGCCTAACCAGGGGGTTAATTGCATCTGCAAAGGGCATGATATTACTGCAGCTTAATGTCAGAGACATTACCAGACGGGTGTCCTTTCATGTGTGCATTCGCAGGCATTTCATCACGGTTATATATTTATGCTGCCCGCTTCCACCTTCCTTTTCATGTGTGTCTGAAGCTGATGGTGTGATTAAGGCTCCCGTTAAGCCAGTGGGGTGGAGAAGCCGCTGCACCTGCAGCACCTCCCTAGGAGAGCGCCCCCTGCAGGGCCGCCCCGACAGAGCGCCCCCCGCAGGGCCGTCCCAACAGGGCGCCCCTTCGCAGAGCTGTTTCATATCCCGGCCCACCATGCAGACCTGTCAGGGTGCTTCCGGAGCCGGGAGCACAGATGTCCATAACAGGGTTTCCAGATGTGCGCCCACAATTACCGCCTGTCCCGCGACGAGCAGGCCGTACATTTCAGGGTCGTCCCCTTAACTGGGGGGATGGATGGATGGCAATTACCAGCGACTGATGTAATGGTGGTGGTGGGGGGACGGGGGACGCGTCCCAGTTCACCACTCAGGATGACAGCTCCCAGTGCAGAACGAGGCTCTCTGGGGGAGGGACACACCACCAAACTGCAATAGCTTGCTGGCAAGCGAGAGAGTGCGCATGAGTCACACGAAAAACAAAATAACAGAATAATCAGGGACATGGGGCTGCTTGTTGGCGGGGGGCACAGCTTCCCTGGGGGGGGCACAGCTGGAGGACAGGCCCCTGCCTTCCAGCTCGCTGTGCTCATAGATACCGCATAATTACGCATGGTTAGCCATCTCCTAACAGCCTGCAGAAGGCCCTGTTTTCAGGTGGTGTGTGTGTGTGTGTCCCTTAGTGGGCCAGGAGTGCACGCTTCACTCCTGTGTGTGTCAGTGGTGATTTGGGCAAGGAGCACGCTGCCTCCCAGACGCACATTCTGTCTTATTTGACATCTGCGTGCTGCCAGTGCAGGTCAGAAAAGCCGAAGCAGCCATCAGCAGCGCTGAGAGTGTGCCGGCTCTCGCGGTCGTGCCGGTTCTCGCAGCTGTGCTGGCTCTCGCGCCTGTGCCGTGCGACCGGCTCTCGCGGCTGTGCCGGTTCTCGCGGCCTGTGCTAAGCTGGCTTTCGGTCTCTCCCCACAGAGACCGTCCCCGTGACCGATAAAGCCACACCCACCCTGCCACGGGCCAGCAGCAGCACCCAGAGTCTGGGGCCAGGTGAGTGTCGGCTGCATGCCTGATGCCATGCTGCCAAAGCACGGTGAGCAGGTCAGGTTAGAGCATGCATGCGCAGAAGCATGCGCAGATCACCACGGAACAGGCGGCTACTGGGCATGTTCTGCACATGGAACACGGAGCACATGCACATTTAGCCAAGCCAGTGGCATGATGTAAAAATACAGAATGGGACACTCAGGATTCAGAAGGGAAGCACTTTTAATCCCTCCCCTAGGGCAGTGGGATACCGGGGGTGCAGGGTATCAGCAAACTTGGCACCCTGTTCTGTCCCATGGCCGCTGATGAGCTGTGCATGGTGAGCGATTGGCAGTGTGCAGGGCTTCTATGATACACAATCGATGCCTGTCTGAACCCGGGGGGTGGAGAATATTAATGACCGCCGTGTCCTTAGCTTCCAGTCTGTGCTGACGCCGCTATGTGCCCGTGCCTGTGGTCGACATCTCTGTTAAGCGGTCGATTGTCCTTCAGTGTGACTCGGAGCCGTGGAGCTCGCTCCTGACAGGCCGGCCGCCGCACGTATACTCGTGGGGCGCGTCGCACTGTCACTGCTGCCATGCCTTCCCCTACGGGGGACAGGTCAATGCTGCGTCATGAAATCTGACATATGGAGTCTTCTGCTCTGTTTAGAGGGGGCCTGTGGCCGCTAATCTTCCAGCGTGTAAGGAGGCTACCAAATTATAGTGCGGCTCTTCCACCGCCTCCAGGACCAGAGTGGGAGGTGCCCAGCATGAGGTGCTGTAAGGCCCAAACTGTCCCAGGGGTACTGATGACAGCCGGCACCGATGGGGACCCCCTTTCTGTGTGACTTGGAATCGGAAACAGGATACAGCAGAGCATTATGGGATAATGAGCTCTGATAAAAGACATTACATAGGCTAGCATAGTCCCCGCTAGTCCTAACTGTGCCTACACTGAGGAGTATCAGTGCCCTGATGTTCACAGGTTTCTCTGTCAACTTCCAGTCCCCACCGCTGGCCCATCCTATCCGCCCAGCCTCTGTGACTTCGAGCAAGATCTGTGTGGGTGGAGCCAGGACCCGGCAGCGGACCTGAGGTGGGCGCTGCACAGCGGGGGAAGTGGCACGCCGGGCCTGGGTCCCAGTCAGGACCTCTCCCTGGGCATCGGCGGTGAGTCTGCTGAGCCGATTGGGCATATTCTTGGGCTGTGTGATGGGTCTGCCAACGAGACCCTCTGCTTACCCTAACCGTATCGCTTTCCCAGAAGTAAACATGCATGCAGGGTACCCATGGATGTGAAGTTTGCATGCGTACGGTGTACACATCCATAGCGGGGTCATGCGCACACATTTCACCCAGGCTCCTGCATATAGTACCTGTCACCTTAATAATGAACTATAAACATATTAGCCCCTCCCATAATCCTTTCCTCCCTTCTTCTGTACTTCTCCATCCCATTCTAAACTCGTCTGTTGTCCTTCCGTGGGAACATGGATATTTATTCTTCCTGCGTGGTGCATTTTTTAATAATCATGAATGGAGACGGTCCCTACAGGAACAGAAGGAATGTAGAATCCTCAGTAAGGCCATCGTGCTTTGTCCTCGTTTTCCCGACGTTCTTCATGAGCAGCCTTGCACTAGCAGGGCCCAGACGTCCGATCTCTTTTCCACATGTTGGGTATTCCCAGAAACCATTGAGAAGGAAGAAAGCGGCTTTCTCCGTTCCAAGCTGTACGGCTGGCAAACAGAGGCTGTGTTTCTGGAATTAGGGAGATAACTTTCTGTGCCGTGTTCCAGCTAACTCAGTGTGACAGCCTGGGGGCCTTTAAGGTCTTTAAAATGTACCCACCTCCGTGTCCCGGGGGGGTTGTTTAGCTCTGGTTGAGATTAGGGTTAGGCAAGCATTGAGTTGGGTCAGTGAGGTGTTTTGCACTGCCTGAAAGCAAGCTTTTTCCAAAAGCGTGTGCACATTTTTGGTTGCACGATGAGAGGAAAGGGTTAATACACACTCATCCTAATTAACTCCAGTAAAGCGGATTCCAGTAGAAACCAGTGGTCCCAGTGGAGACGTCCTGCCCCTCGCTTACCTTGCAGGCAGTTATCTCTATGCTAAGTAGAGTTCCATGTACTTAAAGCCTCTCAAAGAAATTATTATTAATTTCCCCTTATACTTACCCCAGATCAAAAAGAAAGTTTTACTGCATTAATAAAATATAGAGCGTATTTAGGGGGTTTATGGTTAGGGTAACAGGATTGTTATTCTGAGCTCCTTTAAAATTCATTACTTTTGATATATTTTAATAGCGGTTTATGAAAGATTTAATGTCTGAGGGCAACAGCTGTGAATGATTATTAGCAATTCAGTACTTTAATTTTCTATAAAATGCTCCTGGTGGACAGAAACACCTGGGAAATGGGGGGGTCAAGAAGTGGGGTGATTACTGCCCCCCTTCCCCGGCCACCCATGCCGACCCCCTTCGTCTGCTCGTACATGTGCCGTCTGATCGAAGCGCATGATTTAGACATTGAAGTGTCTCATATAATGATGGTGAAATGAGGACATTCTCAGTGAGCCTGGGGTCCATCCCAGGAACAAAGGGGCAGCTCCCGAGGGGCACCGGTGAAGGTGCTGCCCTTCCCTCGCAGGGTATCGACTTACACCCAAGCATCTCCCATTAGCTTATGTTTCTCATTTATGGGAGGAAGCCGGAGTAGCTGGAGGAATCCTAATGATTGTGAGAACATGTACACTGCACACAGACACCGAGACAGGCGGGCATACCCACACAGAGCTGGGGTCAGAGTGCTACACCCACCCCTGCAAACGCCAGGCCGCCCACTGAGCTGCCATGCTGCCCACATCAGCCCTGCAAAAGCATTCATCTCGCCTAGAAGGAATAATTTTTTAATGGCATGTGTGCCAAAAGCGTGTCCTCTTTTTCAGAGCTGGGGATGAAGAATGTAAATGTGATTAATAATTTATGTGTTGCTCACCGAAACACATTGGAGGCTTCCTTCAGCCGGGCTTTCTGTGCTGAAATAGAAATCAGCATTTCGGATAGCCTGTGCTGATTAGACGGGGAGTGCTTTGATCTCTTTTACTAATGCATTAGGGGGAACCGAACAAATGTAACCATAAGCTTGCAGGTTCAGGATAATATGATTTTGTAACCCTTCAGAAAGGTACTTAGAAAAGGGGCAGAAGCAGCTGTGATATCCAGCACTGCCATGGGCTCGGGCATTCATTACGTATTAGGACCCAAGCAAAATATCTGCTGGCCGATAAAACCGGCTGATATTAAGGGTTGGCTATTTAATCATTTATGATGAAAAAAGGAGCTCTCTCTGTGCTGCATTTAAACTTGGCAGTAGTACATGGACCTTTCAGCATTTAGCTTTCAAAACCCTGGTGCAAATAACTAGATATATAGCCAGATTTTTTTTTTTTTCTTTTTTTTCTAATTATGTTATGACTAATTCAGTGTAGGTGTATATTTTTTTTCTGGTGGAACACTATCATGCCCCAGCATCAGCTAAGTTAGCTATTAATTCATTCATTCGGCATCCAGCTGGCCTGTGGCCTGCGTGGAGAATTGAATCAGGTTGTGGGTTGCCAGGTTGTGGTGACAGGTGGGTTGAAATTGTATGCAGTGTGCGGAATATGTGACAAGATTGCCTATGAAACACAATCTGGCAACTTCTCTTTGGCCTGAGTTTTATTTACAGCAGATTAACATGTGACGTGATCAGCACTGAATATGGATTTCATTAAAAGGGCAGACTAAAACCCACCTGCCCCATATGGGGGGCGCTGGTGGCCTAATGGTTAGGGACAAGTGCTTGTGGTTGCCAGGTTGTTGGTTCAGATCCCTGACCAGCAAGGTGCTTTTTGAGGTACCCTGCGAAAGGTGCTCCCTAGGCGCTGAGTTCACTGCCCACTTCTATATCACGTATAGGTTACATGCAGGGGACACATTTTGTTGTTGTGCAGTGATGTGTCGACAATGACAATTACTCTTCATCTATCTAAGTGTTCATCTGTCTAAAGATAATAAAGTACGGCTAAGTCCTTAGCTAGCCTGAAAACAGGCACCATAAGAGTGAAAAACAAAGGGTATTAACACAATCAGCAGTGAGGCATAATACTGTGCTGAGGGCTACGTCATGGGTCACATGAAAAAAGTCGTTAGAAGATAACATGTATATATGCAGACACACATTAGCACGCACACGTATGTGTGTGTTTAATGTGTATCAGTGCGGGAGGTCAGTCACATGCGCGCGCACACGCACACACACACACACACACACACAAGCATAGAGAGAGATGAGGGCCGTGCTCAGCGAGTAGCCCTCAGGGACACCTCTCCCTGGGATGAGCCAGCCCAGCTGAGTACACCGGCATGTTACCGGCTCAGATCCCCAGCACACGTCCTCCTACTGAGCACACTGTTGTGCATCTGGGAAATGGCTCACAAAGAGTGCAGCATCTGCCCTCCCAGAGGGGCTGGGGCTCGCTGGCTGTGCCCGAGCCTTGCCTGACCCATGCCCGCCCTCCCCCACACAGGGATCGGCAGCTTCCTGTACATTGAGGCCAGCCCCAGGGCGGAGGGCCGGCGGGCCCGGCTGGTGAGCCCCGAGGTGCGCCCCCAGCAGGGGGAGCTCTGCCTCATCTTCTCCTACCAGCTGTGGGGTGAGGGGATGGGCCATCTTCGGGTGCTGCTGAGGGACACCAACCAGGAGGAGACCCTGATTTGGGCCTTGAAAGGGGACCAGGGGCCCGTATGGAAGGAGGGGCGCACCGTCCTGCCACACTCACCCAAGGAGTACCAGGTACGGCGCAGCATGCGGCTTCTGCTATACTTGTGAGGACCAAAGCACCTTAAAAGTGTAGCAACTCCACAAATCTTCACTACTCCAGATTTAATTTTATGAAAATTTGTGAGTGCAATCAAAAAAGTAAACATGCCAAAAGTCTTTTATTTTCTTCAGTTACTTATGGTTAGGGGTGGGTAGGGGTTAAGGGTGTTGTGATTGGGATTAGGGTTTTTCCCATTGAGATTAATGGAAGGTCCCCATTTAGATAACTATGCGAGTCTGTGTGTGTTGGGGTTTGTATATCACATCTGAGGACCAAAATGTCTCCAAAGTGGGGTAAAACCTGAAATTTCCCTACTTTTGGGGACATAATTTCAGGTCCCCATTTAGATAACCTCAATTTTATTAAAATCTGTGAATGTAATCTAATCGTGATTGGGATTATGGTTTTTCCCATATAAATGAGTAGAAGGTCCCCATTTAGAAAGGTATGTGAGTCTGTGTGTGTGCGTGTGTGTACAGAGGGGCTCACAGTAATGTTTACTGTTGTCAAACCTGTTCTATAGGAAGAAAGGCAGGAAGTTGCCAGTCGGTTCAGGAAATAGTTCAGGAAGAAATCCTGAGTATTTCAAGCACCTACAAGTAGCAAAGTGTCTGGCTCCCTGGGCAAACCGCCACCCAGTCGCTGCCCTAAAAGGCTCTAAATTTGCCATCGCAAGAAAGAATAAAAGGGGACAGGAACTGGCCATTAATAGTGAATTCTAAATGAAACTGGTCTGTCTTGATTTTACTATCAGGATTTCCGCCACACTTTATTGCGACATATTTGCTGTTCTCTAGCTGGCAGCAGTGGTAAGCTTCGCTCCGGGAAGCACAGTCAGTAATGACTCAAGGGAGGATGAGGACAGGGAACAGCACTGGGACCCCACAGAACAAAGAACAGGAAACACAGTGAGGGCACAGGACAGGGAATCATCTGCAAATGGGGACCGCGACGCAGAGAATAAACAGCATAGACAGAAGACGGCACAGAGAATAAACGGCCAAGACAAACGACAGCGCAGAGAAAAAACAGCACAGAGAATGAACAGCACAGAGCGACCACAGCACAGAGAATAAATGGCAGACAGACCACAGCAGAAAATAAATGGCCAAGACAGACCATAGTGCAGAGAAAAAACAGCACAGACAGACCACAGCACAGAGAATAAACAGCACCAACAGACCACAGCGCGGAGAATAAACAGCACAGATAGACCATAGTACAGAGAGTGAACAGCACAGAGAATAAATAGCAAAGACAGACCACAATGCAGAGTAAACAAAGACAACAGCACAAAGAGTAAACTACAAATACAGACCACAGTGCAGAGAATAAACAGCAGAGACAAACCACAGCACAGAGTAAACAGCAAAGACAGACCACAGCATGGAGAATAAATGGCAAAAGAAGACCACAGTGCAAAGAATAAACAGCAGAGACAGACCACAGTGCAGAGAATAAACGGCAGATACAGACCACAGTGCAGAGAATATACAACAAAGACAGACCACAGCATGGAGAATAACAGCAGAGGCAGACCACAGTACAGAGAAAAAAATCAGCAAAGGGGGACAACAGCCCAGAGAATAAACAGCCGCCTCCTGTTTCTTGACAGGTCATCATGGAGGGCTTCTTTGACCACAGCAACAGAGGCCACATCTGGCTGGACAACATGGACATGAGTTCCAGTACCATGCTGGAGGACTGCACACGTAAGTCCCTGCTCCGCTGGGGGGCACGGAGGGGGCTCCTTGGATGCTTTTCTTCAGCCTCATGGGTACCGGTGCCAGTCCCTTCAAAGTCAAATTAAAAACTGGGGGGGGGGCTCCTGTTTTTGTTCACAAAATATTGTAACTAGGCCACAAACGCCCCATGGGCTCTGATTCTAATCTATGTTTCATTAGATTTTCTCTTCTGTTTGTAAACACACCCGTCACAGGAATTGTTCGACAGCCAGCTTCCCCGCCATGGCTAGAAATTTGCTTATTTAAAAAGTGCAGGTTTTAAAGTCTTATGGAGCTCAGCTTCCAGTTCTACTGAGCAGCACCCAGCGGACCGGCTGATCGGTCAGTATGCAGGTCCCCATGCGGGTCCCCATGCAGGTCCCCATGCGGGTC
>JAODKN010000001.1:33504790-33522850 GCA_026774425.1 Petrocephalus zakoni
GTCGTCCGGACTGCAAACGCAGCCTCACCAGCTCTGGCTCGGCGTGGCCTCTTGGCCCAGACTGGGCCCTCTTCTGCCCTCCTGTCTGGGGGGGATGCCTGATGAGGATTCCGCTGAGGACCTTAACTGGGACCCATCAGGCCTATCCCTCAGTTTGGGGTCTTGGACCAGGTACCCCAACCCAGACTTGAACCACCCCTGTCCCCAGTTCCAGGGTGGGTGTTCACCATTCCTGCTGTCCCAGAGGCGTCGCACGACGTTCCAGCAGTCCCAGTGGTGCCCCCTGGCCCGGCTGTCCCCGCTTCGCCTGTTAGTCCCGCAGTCCCCGTGGCGCAGGCTAGTCCTGGAGGCCCTGTGACTGCTGCACGGCCCTCCATTCCGGGTACCAGTAGGTCCAGATGGACAGTCCCCGAGAGGGCCTCAAGCCCGGGTTCCTGCGCTGCTGGCCCCTGAGGAGCCCCTGAGCCCGGAAGACACCTCAAGGCAGCTGCCCAAGGCTCCAGGACCCCAGGAGCCCACCTCGCCTCCACACCTCCACTCCTACCTCTATTCCTGCCCTTTCGTCCCGTCTCCCCTCAGTTTTCCTCTGTTCTGTCTATCCTCCTGGGCTCCTTGTGTCAGTGTGTCCTGGTGTTCCTGTCCCTGGTGCTGTCTTCCCTGGCCCTAGTCGATCTTCTTATCCATTTAGCTTGTGGTTACTCTCCCTGCCTGCCCTTCCTCTTCCCCTAGGTTGTCTTGTTGTGGCTGTGCATCACTAGCCTTAGCCTGCCTGTGTCTCTGTTCTTCTGGTGGTGTTGGTTTCCTCGTTGTCTGGGTCCCTGTCTTGTTCTATTTTGCTTTGTCATCCCCAGGTCGTCCGTTCCCGGAGTTTGCCCATCCGCTGTCCACCCGTGTCCTTCATGCCATGTCCTGCCCTGTGTCCTGGCCCCATGTGCCCATCCTGTCCTCTGGTCCCCTGGGTTTGCCGCGCCTGGAGTCTGCACCCTGTCCTGCGTGTCTTTTCCCCTGTGTTTCCCTCACGTGTGGCTTAATTACCCACACCTGAATCTTGTTTAGCTTTACCGTGTTTCAATCCCATTGATAACCCAGCACACCTGCCTTATGTTTACTCCTTGATGTCCTGCCCTATATTAGTCAGTCTGCGTCCTATTCCCCTTGTCGGTTATTGTCAATGTTACCTGTGGCTTTGCGGTCCCGTTTTTCCCGTTCCGAGAATAAACACCCCTTTGAAGGGCTTCATAACCGCAGCCTGCATTATGAGTCGTTCATCCCGCCGCCGCCATAACAGTAATTAACAAACTAAACGTGATATTCCCTCTGCTTTTCTCATCATAACTCTGCCAAAAATTGTTAAATCACTTACGAGCCGACAAATTATTATTATTATTATTATTTTAAGCATTCGGCTTTGTAAATCATCCTTTCGGAGTCTGATTAGCATACGCCAGACCCGGATCCACCCCGCCTCCTTATTACGCAGCAGCCGGCCGGTACCTACAGACATGCGCAGTGGCAGCCGCGCGCGCTGCTCGGTGGGCGTGGCGCCTGCCGGCTTCTCTCTGTGACGTATTCAGGCAGCTGCTGTCGAACGCCGAGTCACGGATCGGCCCGTGCGCGCCTGTTTAACAAGGACGTAACCCGCGGAGTTCAATTAATATGAGTATCGATCGCTGGGATATAGTTTCTGCTTCCTGCCCCGTCCATCTGCATACTTAAATCCTCACTGAATTCCCGCCGTAACGTCGCTGCCGTGAAACAAGCTGCGCCTTGGGGACGGTGAGTGTCTCCCTGTGCTCTCCGCTGCCGGCGAGCCGGCGCCGTGTGGCGGCCCCAAGCCGTCGGCGTCCCCCTCACTGTTATTTGTGAAGCCGCTCGCCGCGCTTCGGAGATGGCGGCTGTGTTTCGGTAACTGGCGCCGTGGCGGATCCCGTCTGCTTACACGATACCTCTCAGTATGTTCTGCTTGGGAAATGACGCTTCCGTGCGCCTTATTGACGGGACCGCCGTCTCTGGGGCTGGAAGAAGGTCACATTCCCCCATTTACTATATGCAGGGTCTGACTGCCCGTCTGCAGCAGCTTTGTAGGTTTGCCGCGTAACTTTATTGCGCGACATGTGGCAGTAACCCCTTTGTTTTTGCTGCTGTCCCTGACGTAGTGGGGATGCAGAAAGGCTCGCAAATCTCACTGACAGCCGGAGCTCTTCGGTGTGTCGCAGCGATAGACGAAGCTCGGGCTTGTACATTTATTGGCTGACATCAGAGCCGATGTATTATGTCAAATTCACCAGCTGTATGGAATCGCATCATACATGGGGGCAGCATGTCATTATGGCAGTAGCAGGTTGTCTTGTCGTTATGTAGGCATTCTTATTTCGAGTTGGTTGCGGCTGTAGTATTTTCGATTTCGGCTCCTATATTTATTACTGATCGTGATCATTTTTACCAAGATGTTTAGCAAGGCATACTAAACAACGCATCCCATATGCTTATTGTGGTTACAAGAAATACGGTGTCCATTAATCAGGATTCGCTTTATTGACCAGGTACAACTGCATGTACTGGGAATTTTGTCTTGGCAGCGTTGGTGCTTACATCCAGAAACAACATATAAGACCGAAGAGTGTAAATTCAGAAAAATTGATAAGTAGAAATAAAATAATAGGATTAAGGAATGAAATTAACAGTGCGTGGCGGTGCAAGCTGTACAGTATGCTAATGATAGTTTTAAGGACAGTAAGGGACGGTATACTGAATATTGGAATATAAAAATGAGAATATATGACTACCCATAGATGAGAAAAGGTGTGCAGACATGTGAGTGACACAGGGACTGTCAGTGGGGGTCAGGGGGCTTGGTGATGAGAAGAAGCTGTGTTTGTGGCCTGGGGTTCTGCTCTTGCTGGACGGGGGTCTCTTGCCGGATGGTGGTTCTGGGTAATTCGAGTCAAATCATCATATTTTTGGACCTTGAAGTCACAAATTTTAGCGAAACCTGTCATGTTGATTTGGTCATATGAGTAACCCCTGGACATTCAGGAGCTTGATGGAGTCATGGCTGGGGGTGCAGCCATTAGCGTACAGGGAGAACACTGGGGGGAAAGGACACAGCCTTCATGAATGTTCATGGGTACTTGCCGGAAAGTGAAATGTAAATCGCTAATTTTATCACTTAACGAAATGCAGATCGCCACTGCAGTAACCATTTGTTATATTACTTAGAATGGTTAATATCATTTGAACCTGCCTTTATGCTATAATGGTTCTGTAATAACACAAAGCCCTTTATAAACACATCCCGTTAAAGCGGTTGGACTTCTGTCTTCCAGAGCATATGTGTCATGGATTGTGTGTGTCACAGTCACTTTGGATGGGGTTACAGCTGGACCATGATATGGGGTTACCATCACCAGTTTGCTACCTTCTTGTAACTTTAGATTTCAGTTTAGAAACAAACATTCAAGAATCAGTGATGCATCTTCAAATGGAACAGCCCATTCTTGCTTGCATTTTAGGAGCATATTCGTAAAGGGATATTTAATCTGTGACTTGAGAGCATTCAACAGCATAATTGTTATTTTTTTTTTTTTTTTAATTTAGCTTTGGGAAAAGTATGCAGATGCATCCCTGTCAAAGAGTAGTGCCGGTATTTATTATTTTGTCTCTCTTAACAGGAGTGCAGATTCCTCCGTCATGGCCGTTACGGGGAATTACTGTGACGCCGGCACCTCGCTCGCACAGGCCTGGGTGCAGGGGGGCTTCTCCCCCTGCTTCTACGCGACCTTGGTCCCCACTGTGCTCCTGACCTTCTCCTTGTTCTTCGGGACATTCCACTGGGTCTGCTACCAGCGCTATGGCACGGCGATGGAGCCCAAGTTTGTGCCGCGCTCGCGCCTTTATAGGCTGCAGCAAGGCCTGTCCGCACTGCTCCTGCTCCAGTTCCTGGTGGGCATGATATGGAGGGCGGCTTGGGCCGGCGAACTTTATGCGTATGTGCTGGTCTATGGCTGCCTGTCTGCACTGGCCTGGGCTTGTGCCATTGCCCTGTTGCACCTGGAGCACCGGAGGGTCCTGGTTCGGGACCGCACCCGAGGACACAGCACAGTTCTTCTGCTCTTTTGGGCCCTAGCATTCTCGGCCGAGAACCTCTCTTTTGTCTCGTGGTATAGCCCCCTCTGGTGGTGGGGTCTTGAATCTACAGAGCAGCAGGTGAGTTTTGAGGCATTGGAAGAGCTTTACTTACAGTACTGCATACTACAGCAATGTTGGTGTAACATTTTCAGTAGTGGTTTTCATTTCTGTTCTTTAGCTCTTTTGGGTTTCTGAAAATCTTGGTTACCATTTGGGATGTGAATTGCTGTAGATATGACCTTATGTACAGCTTAAGAAACCTGGATTGACAAGTTACAGTATTAAGAAAGAAATTGAGCATCATGTTTCTTTATTTTGTGTATTTTAATGTTCTGTTGATTTTATGGGTATCTTCAGTTCATGTCCAGACCAAGATACAGCCTACTAACATAAATGTTAGCATGTTTGGGGGTTGCTAGCTATTTGACATCTGGTAATAATGACTAATCTTCAATCTTCAACCCATGACATAGCAAAAAAAAAAAAAACAAAAGCCAAAAGAGTGTGATAAACACAGTTAGAACTTTGAAAGTTGCTGAGTCATTGCTCAGCCCTTCGTCATGCTGTCCCCCCCACCCAGTCTCCGCCTCTTCCTGCTTTATACATTTCACTGACCAATCGGCTCCTGTGCCTCTGATCCTGTTTTTCTGAGGATCAACGCTGTTTGCCCAGAAATATAAAAAAAACAATGTATGACAATTCCTGACCTTTTTTGGAACCCAACCCAGCAAGCTTGCCATTTTGTGCTAAATTTATATGACTTCCTCTGAAGCATTCATATGTCTTTTGGAAGATCAAATTTATTCTTCACCTTTAATATTATTGCTCATTTTGGGTTAATTTACAAGAAGTTTCTCCTTGATGCGATAGATGTTATTTTCTAAAATCCTGATTTATTCAAAAAGGGGGGGACTCCTTATTACAGGGGTAGGAAGCCCCGATCCCGGAATGCCAGTATCCCGCAGCTTTTCTTATGTGATGAGTTATCTCACTGAGATCAGTTGTGGTTTATCACAGACCAGGTAGGATGGAAAACCTGCTGGGGACCGGCACTCCAGGATCAGGACTGCCAACTCCTGCCTTATCACTACTGATCCATCCCTTTATAACAAGTGTACATTTATATCTCAAAAGTGTAAAGAATAACTACAGAAAACCTGCATACATGGGCTGCTAAAGTGTTAGTGCTGATGGCTAAGAGGCATTTTGTGTCACAACAGGTGGCGTTTATGCTCTGGATGGTCCGTTATGTTGGCACGGGGACACTCTTTCTTCTGGGCTTGAAGGCTCCAGGTTTACCAAGGAGGCCATATATGCTCCTGATCAATGAGGATGAGCGGGACCTGGAACATGGACAGGTAATCCTGGCTATCTGTATGCGGGCAGGCACGAGCCTTAGTGTTAGTCTGCTTACTGTGTATTCATTACAGCAGCATTCGGCCAGAGAATGTGCCCACCCCCTAAATAATTAGATTTATATCATTTTAATTCCTGTATCTGTATTTGAATTCTGACTTTATCTTAAAAGTTTTTACTTGAGACATCATAGAATTTAAAATATTCAGTTTAGCTGTTTTTCTGCGTTGTGTACATATGATTTAATGTCAGAAAGGCAAATGTTGTTAAATGTCTGTCAAATAACTGGTTTAAAAATGAGCATCAAAGTAGGCTTACTGCTATAGCCCTTAAAATTGTTTACACTACAATGTTCAGCTTTATAAACTGAATAAAAACATAAACCTAAGTTTTAAATCTAAAATCTTATAAGTCCTTTAATGAGATAAATATCTGGCTCTAGTGTAGCTGTAAGGATTAAGCAGCCATGGTTATGGTCTCCACTCTGCTATTCAATAGCAGTAAGGCTAAGGATTATCATCAGCAACCCTTTAAAATGAAAGCTATAGATGTTATTCATTCTTTAATTTTAATGAATGACCCTGATTCAAACTCTGGCCCAGAACTCACTGACACCTGTTTAGAGAGAGAGAGAGAGAGAGAGAGACTTGCTGACACCTGTTTAGAGAGAGAGAGAGAGAGTGAGAGTATGAGAGAATAGCCTGGAAAGATCTGGGTGCTTGTATATACACTCATTCATTCTGAACAATGACTATGCAAACCAAAACGGCAGTATAAGAATGACTCAGCAAATCTGCTCGGTATGAAAACCTTAAAATGGTAAGAAGTACTTTAGCCAAAGAGGAACCATGTTTTACCCTGAATATACTGATTGGACCCATACCACTTTTCCCTTCTAGTGTATGTGCCTCTGTAGATTTTTGAAGTCTTCTGGGTATTTTTTATGCAATTAAAATGGTACGTCAAGTCAGTCATTTGAAGTGTTTGCTTCATCATAAACTGAGCTGTGTAGGGTACACTGTACCCTTAGATGTATTTGATGTACTACAATATCCAGTGACAACCATAAAACAAGCAATTGGTATCTGAATTAATGATGATTATAATGTTGTTGATCCTGGTTTTATTAGTGCCGTTTTGTTTTTAAATTGCTAATATATCTTCTCTGTGTGCTGTGTATCTGCCTTACAGCCGCTTTTAGGGGGCTCGTCACAGTCCCAGTCCACCTGGGCAGGTTTCAGGAAGAAGCTCCATCTGCTGCTACCGTACATGTGGCCCCGGGGCAGCGTGCTCCTGCAGGTTCTTGTTCTGCTCTGCATGTGTCTGCTGGGTGTGGAGCGGGCAATCAACGTCTTCGTGCCCATCTACTACAAGAACATTGGTGAGAACATGAATATTTCCACTCCTGCCAACATTCTGGCTCGGGGCATTTTCACACCTATAGCGCGGTTTCTCTGATCCGAATCAGCCAATGAGTTTGTGACGCTGTAGCAGAGTACACCAGGATGTTGGGTCGGATAATAATGAACAAACCGTTCCAGAGTTCGTTTGGTACTGGAACGAGATCACCTCCTCTCAAGAGTCTTGGTACAGTTCTTCACCCGAGGATGATTACTGTGTTCACACCTGTCCAAATGAATTGCACCAAGGGGGAAATCGAACCAATGTCCATTTTAAGCAGACTAAAAAGTAAAGGTGCACCAATTCGATATTTGGATCGGCATATGCACCGATCCATCCTTATTAGACGGTTCGGGTATCGGTCACCCTGGACCGATCCAAGTCCAATACTTATTTAGTTGTTGGTAGTCTGTAAAAAGATCCTACTTCTCGTTAAATCGTTATATAATCGCACTACAGCACTTTCCCATTTTAGATATTTTAGCTGCATTCACGCTAAAGCCTAACGCTGCCACTCAGCGGGCCTGAGCGTGCTGTGATTCTGCCTGCTGTGACGTCACGCGTCTACCCTGTACAGCGGGAGCAGCATGAGAATATCAGATAAGGAGAGGGTGATGATCTGGAAGAATTTTACGCTTGAAACGACAACTAGTAGCACAGCGATTTGCAAAGTTTCGAGAGACGGGTGTAGCGTTTAGTGGGAAATCCCGCTAAAAAAAGCACACGCAGTTGTATGAGACAATGCAAGTAATATGGGGAACAACGGTGAAATTGTGGGACATTTTAAGCATTCGCCACTTGTGTATACTCTCTTGGAAGATATTCAGATTGAACTGCAAATGCCTAAAAAACACTTAAAACAAGATGTATAAACGAGGTGGAACAGTATGTTATGTGTTAGAAACTGTGTAATTGAAAGATTGCCGATTCGAGTCCCTGACCTGCAAGTACCCCTGAGGTACCCTGAGCAAGGTACCGTCCCCAAGCACTGCTCCCCGGGCGCTTACATAGCTGCCCCCTGCTGTGTCACATTGTCACATGGGTTACATGCAGAGGACACATTTCGTGGTTGCGTGCTGTGGTGCGTCAACAATGACGATTAATCACCTTCACTTCACTCACTTCATAAATTTTTTTTTCCCCCATCGGTATTTACAGGTAGTGGGATCGTATCATCACTAAAAAAGTGAGATCGGTGCACCTCTAATGATAATATTAATATAATATAATATAATATTACTCTAATGATAATAAAAATATGTCTTGTATTGGAATCTGTATCAGTATCGACAGTTGTGGATCAGAATCAGGTCGTAACTAAAAATTGTGGATTGGCCCGTCCATACTGAGTGCTGGTGTGAAAACACCCTTATCAGGGTACTGGTATGGATCCTCTACTCTGATTTTGATCTGTGTTGATCTTGTTTCTAAGATGCTGACTTGTTTTTCTGTGACTGTGTAGAACATGTGTATAAACATGTTTTCATGCCTTTTTGGTGTTGTGTGGTAATCACATAATTGCAGAAATATGACCTGAATTCTGTTTGCAACCATATCTGCTGCAGTACTACTTGTCAACAGTAGATGGCGAGATCGACACGTACGCGGAGCTAGAAGCAGTATTGTCACCGAGCAACGGCATTCACGCTCAAACTTTCAATGGAATTTAAATTTGAAGCTTTGTCTGGGTCATTATTGTGTCCAGTAAGATATTTTTAACTGACGTCGAATTTCCTCTGCAATCAGTTGCTGATATCCCAGGATTATGGGAAGGATTCATTTAACACCCACTCACCAACCTAACATTTTCTGTAGTTTGCCCATTTAAAAATAGCACAATCAGACAACTTAAATAACTGTTTTTGGGACTGTGAGGTTAGTTGTCAATGGATTGCATATTTAACTTTAATGGATTCAGTGGAACTCTTAGGTATTCATGGAAAACCAGGAAGTGCGGTAACTATCGGTAGCAAGATTAAAGTCACGTGGAGTTCTTCTTGTCTTGTTCACACTGTATTGAATAACACATTCTTTCACAAAGTGACCCATAAATGAATTATTTTTGGCGTTGTTTTTGTCTGCCTGTCTTTGCGTGCACGAAGCACCAGTCACACTGTGTGTGTGTGTGTGTGTGTGTGTGTGTGTGTGTGTGAAGCCAATGCCTCACTTATGTCTCCTTGGCACTCTTAAGCAACGTTTCCTTCTTGGCTGGCAGGATGTGCCACTGCTGCCCCCCCCCAGCACCTCACCCAGTGTCAAAGCCCCCCTGTTAACTCGCAGCCAAAATGCCTTCGACTCTCACAAAGCGATGTGGGATGAAACCGGACAGCGTTTAAACCTCTGCATAGCTTCGCTCTGGTGCCCCCCTCCGCCCGGGATTCCTGTCTGGGTCTCCTCCCCGCCTGCCTGTCTGAATAACATGGACCTGAAACACTTTCCAAAAGGCCTCTCTGCAACATGGGTGAACAAACAAGGGATGTTTGGGGACATGTCTGCGCTGCGGTGTCACCGAATGCGAATGACGCTCTGCTGTTTCCAGCCACATAAAAGAGGTGGCTGCTGAAAGGCAGGCTTTTGTGCCGTGGAGTGGGCTTGGGGGTTGATAGGGGAGGTCACCCACCCTGCCAGTCACGATTAGGGGGCGTAAGGGGCTTTCAGCAAAGTTAACACGCTGGTACAAGGGCCTGTTTGTCTGGGGCCCCCTTTACCCCCTGTGCCAAGGCTGAAAACCGCAACTTCATTCTTCGCAGTCGCCACCAAAAGAGAGTCACTTTTTTTCCCTCCTCTCTGGGCATTTGTTTTGCATTGTTTCAGTTCTTTTCCTTTCTTCCCTCTTTTGCACCCATTTTACAATCAAAACCCTAATGAATGCAAATGAGCCTGGTTGGGATTTCTGGTCAGCCCCGGATCCGCATTGCCCCGCGGAACCGGCCGTGCAGTCACATGCTAGCCTTGGCTCCGCTGAGTGAAGCCTTAAATGGCTGCCCCCACAATGCACGAGTCAAGGTTTCTGCACCATAATATAACCCGCTCACAATGGAGCACAAGCAAAGCGGGGCAGAAATGTTGGTGACCTCTAGTCCCATGTCAAGTCTTTTTGTTCCTCTGTGCGACTGATCGTGCCCCTGCTATGAGTGAGCACCAGAATGTGGACGCTTTCTGCAGGGGTAATGAATACCCATTTCAATCACAATTGCTTGTTATTAATGTTATATTAACTCCACGTTATGACTGTCCCGTTCCCTACAGATACACAAGGTTTTGAGAAGTGGTCTCCTTTTACCTTTTCATACCGTTTATTCATGGTGTGCTGTAGCCAAAAAACACAAAATTTAAAAATGAAAACACTTGTTCTAAATTACTAAATTAAACATAGCACAAAGTTTTCATTATTTGTCACAGTCCCAAGGATGATAAAATTCAGAATGTCCCCAAACTGTACAATGATAAAATATAGTCTGCATTAAAGGCCTCTGTTTCCTGAAAGTGTCAAAATCAATCCACCCTTTTCTGTAATCGGGATATTTACCATTAATCTATGGTGAACCTGGACTAATATTTGTAGCCATTTTTTATTCTCATAAGACCAGATGTCATTCAGTTGTTCTGTGTGGCACAATGCTGGCACACACCACGACGGTGCATACCAAGAACATAGTTCTGCTCAAATTATACAATACCTGTGCTAAGGAAAGGGAAGATGTTGGCAGCATTTGTTCATTATCGCCATTATTTAAATGTGAACACAGTCTTTAACTTGCCCTCTGCTTTCTGTACCCGACAGTCAATGAACTGTCGAATGGCAGCAGCTGGAATACCTTGACCACGACCGTTTGTATCTATGTGCTGCTGAAGTTCCTGCAGGGAGGTGGAGCAGGTAAGTCTGGCCTCTTTGCTCCGTCATGGCTCCATCCACTTCTCTTTGAGGTGTGCGACTGGACAGTTCTTATCCCCGGCCCCCTCTCCCTGCCACCAGGAGCCTCTGGGTTTGTCAGCAACCTGCGCTCCTTCTTTTGGATCCGGGTGCAGCAGTACAGCAGCCGCGTGGTGCAGGTGCGTCTCTTTGCACACCTGCACTCTCTGTCCCTGCGGTGGCACCTGGGCCGCCGCACCGGCGACGTCCTGCGCAGTGTTGATCGAGGCGCCTCCTCCATTGACAGCCTGCTCAGGTGAGTCCTGTGTAGTAACTTAGTAATGCACTTTAATACCCCCACAAACACAATCACACAGAATGAATTGAACTGATACTTTTCAAACCGTATCGTTAAAGAATATTCAGTGGGATTAACGCTTCCATTGTGTCTCGCCAGCTATATTGCCTTCAGCATCTTCCCTACGATAGCCGACATCGTCATCGCCATCATCTACTTCATCACCTACTTCAATGCCTGGTTTGGCCTCATCGTCTTCGTCTGCATGTTCATCTACCTCAGTGAGTGCAGAGTGAGATCCAGCAGCAGTCACGTGGCCTGACACGGCTGGTACGGTAACGGCACCATCTCCTGTCCTCCTCTCCTTAGCCCTCACCGTAATCATCACCGAGTGGAGGACCAAGTACCGTCGGGACATGAATGTCCAGGACAACGCCGCCAAGTCCAAAGCAGTGGACTCGCTGCTCAACTTTGAGACTGTAATAATAAGAGAGCTCTCGTCCAATTCTGACACCACTTTTTGCTATTCATTTGGAACTAAACTGTTCCAAAAAATGTGTTTTGTTTAGGTTAAATACTACAATGCAGAAAGCTATGAGGTCAGCCGCTTTGAGGAGGCCATCCTGAAGTATCAGGTGACAAGCAGGCGACGTTTAAATTATCGAAATCATTGTTAATGGTAAAATCTTATGTCACGATAAAGCAGATATGCTGATTTTCGTCTGCTTTCTCAGTCGTCAGAATGGAAGACAAACGCTTCCCTGGCCTTACTGAACCAGACGCAGAACCTGATCATTGGTGCCGGCCTGCTTGCTGGGTCTCTGCTCTGCGCCTACTTTGTTTCAGAGAAAAAATTCCAGGTTACTTTTGAGTTTTTTTTGTTCCCCAAATACACTTCTGCATTTCTTTCTCTGGGGTTTTGTGGTCTTCTGATTGGTAATTTAACCTTGCCTTACTCTCTACTTGGTTGATAGGTCGGCGACTACATCCTCTTTGCGACATATATCATCCAGTTGTACACGCCACTCAATTGGTTTGGCACCTATTACAGGTGAGGCTTGGTTGATGCAGACCCAAATGTGCTTGGGGAATCGATAGCCTCGCAAAGACATCCTTAATCTCTAGCCCCTTCCCTTTGCAGGATGATCCAGAAATCCTTCATTGACATGGAGAGCATGTTCAAACTCTTTGAAGAGGAGGAGGAAGTATGTCCTTTATATTGTATATTGCACAAAGATATTTTGTGGCCCAAGATGTGTGTTCTTCCTTGTTACTCATGTGAAGCCTGGTATTGGCTGTAAAATGGCTGCGTTTCGGGTGACTGGACGGGAGAAGGTCTGAGTTTTAATGATGTGTAAGCAGAGCATGTGATGGGCGCTTGTACAGAGCCCCTCCCCTCCCCTCCTGGCCTGAGCCTCGGTCAGGGCCGGGCCCCTCTCTGGGAAAATTCTCCCCAAAAACACACAGCCAACACCCAGCATACAAAGGCTGCTCAGATCCCCTTGATATGTTAATGTCCGCAAGAATCAAAACAAAGGCATTATTTGATGTTCAGATTTCTTTTTAAGTTTGTCTTCGGGAGCTGTAGCTGTACAGTGATGGGCCGGGCGTCGCTGCGGAGGGGGCCCTGCAATCGAAACACGCTTTGATGCTAACTTCAAGGTGGTTGCTAAGAAGTATTCTTGACATGTTAATTCTTTAATCCACTTTGCAGGCCCGGGGGCGAGCCCCCCCCTCCTTTTGAGGCACTGTGTGCACAGTGGCAGTCCTCAGCTCTTCTCCCTGGCTTGTGTTAGTCTTCATCGGTGACACATGGCCACTTCCTATCCCCCTTTTACACTCATTCTCTCTCCTCTATTCCCATCCAGGTGAAGGACGACATCAATGCAGGAAATCTCCACTACAAGTTTGGGAAGGTGGAGTTTGAGAATGTCTATTTCAGTTACATCGATGGGTATGTTTGCCTTTGACATCGCAGAGTCACGTACAGCCCAACTCGCACTTAAATGCCGACAATGCCACTATTCCCACTTTCCTTTTGGGGACAATACTTTGCCCAAAGGTGACTTCACATGTAAAGGGTGCTAATTTTAAGGTAAATCTGATGGGGTGCTTTTCCACCGCACATAGTTTCGTACTTTCGGTACTTTTGGTACTTCCTTTGTGTTGGTTTTCCACTGGCTGTCACTGGCACCAAATGACATCATCAGTAACCGCCCGTGACTGACAACATCACACCGCGCAGCACCATGTTTCTTTCGCCAAAATGGTTTTCCACTGCCGTAAAAACTGGTACCGGCGCTGAATAAAAACAACGTGAAGCGGGGCATGTTGTACTGAATTCGAACAATGGCTGTAGTATGCAGCTGGACGATGTTGGATATTAAATCTAACATCGCATGTTATGCACATGCAGTTCTTCTCTTACATTAAGATCAGACTTTTAATTACTTTTGGTTTTATATGGACATTTTTACGGACGTGCAGGGGGTCAATGTTTTGCTAAAAAAAAATTTACTTAGGCATAGGGAAAAGGCTTAGCTAACTTTGCAATTTTAATTATTATTCCTTGCATAGATTATATTTATACCTAAAATATGTTTTTTAAATCAGTTTGAAATTTACCTCTGCTTTTGCTTGGGCGCTGCATGCGTTCTCGGATACTATCATAATCATTCTCACCCTTGCTATTTAAATCACTCCTAGACAGGTTCGTGAGAAATTTTACTTTTTTATTATGTTAGCTAACTTATAAATACCCCAATATTTATTACAACAAAATCACATCGCTATATCTGGAAACTCTCCAGTACCATGCTGCAATAGTATATATTAAATAAAATCCTTTTTAAATTTCTTATGCCGTCCTGATTTTGTTGTCTGTTCTTCCAACCAGATTGCTGAATTTTTAGTTTATTGCTGTTTTCTGAGTTCGTAACATGTTGTCAAGACAGCGATCGCATTGTGTTTCAGAGTCGGGCTATTTGCATAACCAATCGACTTGAATTTTTGGTACTGGTACTCAACCGGAAGTCAATGGAAAAGCGAAAGTACCGTACCGAAAGTACCAAACTTTGAGGTGGAAAAGCGCCCATAGAATAGGCGTATCCTTGCAATTACCCTTTGTCAGTACATTAACATTTATTTAATCTTTATTTTATAAGCTTGGTGTCACAAAGCACAATTTAAAAAATAATGATAAAAAAAAAAATCTGATTTTGCCAATAAAGGGGAAAATCTGGTTTTCCTGTGTCTTCAAAAGTCGTACTCAGAGAAGGCACTGTCCATTAGTCCCACAAACAAAAGTAATACATTGCATTATGTATACATTACACTTCATATACTCTGTATGTTAGTTCCAATAAACTGGTCCATGTAACATCTTTACATGGATATCAATGTGAATGTGTATTTATCAGTCTGTGTGTAGAGAGAGTCACATGCAATACAATCTAAGCCAAGTGGCCTCAGCTTTGGCAGCATAAAGAAAAAAAAAAGAGACAATATTTGGAATGAACTACAAAGTCCAGAGAAGATCATGGTTAAAAGCAAAAGGCTGATTGCATGTAATCTTTGGCTGGCCTATTGTTTCGCTTATAGAACCAAGTCACGATAATGCGAGTGAATCCAAAGCAGGTGTTTTAGTCCATTAAAATGCAGCTTAATATCTGTAGTTTCTGCTGTTAAATTTTAGTACAACCAAGAGCTAGAAAGCAAAGTGGAAAGAAGTGCGTAAAATAAAATAATACTTAAGATATATGTCAGTGCAAGTCCTTTTTAAGTTTTAACAGTGAGGAGAATAGCTGTAAATTTTGACTATATTAGACAGGAAAGCATTTCATGGAAGCAAGTACAGATGTAATATTCTCATGCGTTTTAGTTTTTATAAGCCCTGGTGCAGCTGCACATTTTAATTCATCCAGATGTTTCAGGTGGTCTTTCCTCTCATAGCCCATGTTGTTCATCTGATGAAACATTATTATGTAGCTTTGATCCCCCTGCTCTCCTACCCCCACCCCACCCCAAGGTTCTGTGGGCTAGAATCTAAGAACAAACAGAATCTCTGTTACAGCTGTGTTCTGCTACAGACTGATGTATAATACACCTTTTAAAAATGTCACTCTAGGAAGGAGATCCTCAGGGACATCTCATTCACTGTGATGCCTGGGCAGACTGTAGCTCTGGTAGGTTCACAACCTCACCGTGTTTCATTGTGGTTTTCCATCCTACCTTAGATCTCTGAAGATACTGTGCCTTTCAATTTCCAGCATTATATCACGAACCTCTTCAGATGTAGTTGTACTCTTTAGCTTAATAGTGGGTGCAAATATTCTTTAAAGGTCTCCCCCAGTAAGTGTGTTAGGGATGCTAGTCTACCTCACCTCTTCCTGCTCCCTGCTCATTGCTTTCCTGTCCCGTTCTGCTGACTCCAGGTCGGCCAGTCGGGCTCAGGGAAAAGCACCATCATCCGGCTACTCTTCCGCTTCTATGATGTCCAGGGAGGCTGCATCCGCATCGACGGCCAAGACGTTTCAAAGGTGAGGCTGGTTATGGTAGGCGCAGCGTGGCCAGTGACGGTGGGATGGGGAACGGCAGATGGCGCTCTTTGTTTTTAATGTGGTGAAGGAGGAATGACACAACTCAAGCTTGCTGACTTTTTAGGTTTCCATTATTAGCGTTATAGCAGTGGTTCATAACATTGCATCATGGGATATATAATTGAAAACTGGCATTACTTTCTGTACATTTGAATTGAGCTGTTTATCTGCGGCGTCCAAAGTGGCCTGCAGTTTTATGTAGTTCACTTAAAAATACAAATGTTTTCTTCAAGGGCCATTCCTGGAACTTTATCCTGCAACTTTAAGGTGCTGGGCATTAACCTCTATGCTATCATCTGCTGTGCTGTGTGTTTTGTAATTTTATGTAAATTGTTTATAAATTCTCTCCTAGCTCATGAAAGGTTTCATTCCTGTTTCCAACCACTGAAGTAGTTTTTCTTGTTCCCAGCTGAGATATCTTCCTGTTATGTAGGCAGTGGCATAGGGGTTTAAGCTGTTTAAAAAAGATTCAGATATTCGATTAAAGTATTCGGAGCTAGTTTTCACCACATGGAGTGATAAGAGATGCAATGGCCTTTGAAGACACTTCCGATGGGTGTGGGTTGAAGGATGTTGACTTGTTCCACCTACGATACGGATAATGAAGTTCATTTCCCTCTTCCAAATCTTCCAGTTTAGGCATCTATTTGTAAAGGATGCTTTTACGCAGTATTATCCCTTGTTGTGTGGCCAGACTGGACATGAACCATTATCACTGTCATGCTATTGCTTAACCACATTGTAGCAATATAGGTAGGCAAAGATAGCATTCAGAGTTGGTATCTCCTGCAAACAACCTCTTCACCTCATCCGAAAAAAATTCTTAAGAGGTTGTAAATAATGGTGGGAGAAACCAACTTCTGAGATCTGCTATTGTTTCACTGGGCTTGGAAACCCACTGCATGACTGAGGTTTCTGTATCCGTGCCCCAGCTGTGGTAGATGTGTGTCGAGCAGCTGGACTCAGCCAATGCTGGTGAAGACACCCTTTGGGTTTGCATCCTGCGATGGCACCTGGGTATTTAGCAGTGCTCACAGCTTCCCGCATCTTATGAAGATGAACAGAAATCAGGGCTTACAGCCAGGCACACCTGTCAGGAGAGATTAGAGCAGCCTGTGTAATTACTTGCCTCGAGTACAGCTTAATTACCCCACACGTTTAGCTGTTGACACACGTGTAGTGACAGTGTTGAAACATGCAAGTTGCCTTTATTTCACAGGATCATGTTTCCAGTTCCCTACCTCACTCTGCCGCAAAGGGCTGTAAATGGGGTTTAGCAGGATGCCCTCAGTGGTGTTTCGGAAAAATCAGAGTGGACGGACATTCGCAGACAAGTCTTTGCAGTGAGGACAGAATTGTAAGTCGTCTTTAGAGGGCAGGAGTTCATGTTGCAGTACTACTTTTGTCCAACATTTTCTCATGAGCATCTAAATTCTAGGTACATTTTTAAATGTATGTTTAAATTTTGCATTTGACATCCTGAGTCATAGGGGGAGCTGACCACTAAAACGAGTGACATGCTTGTGAAGGACTATGAAGAAACGTGTATGACCCACCTGTGCGCTTTGAAAGCTGGTTCAAGCTGGTTGAAGGCCTGTGAACACACATCGTGTCCTGCTTCTTGTGATTATTCTGACTTCAGCACAAAGCTATCAGTTGACCTGTTGCCCTTGAGAAAACGATTATCTCTGAGATACCTCCTGGAAAATGTGGAGACAGGCCTTTGGTACAATGTGCACTTTCAGTGTGAAATAATAGGCTAGCACTTTGGAGTGTGCTAGTGAGGGCCTGATGCTTGTTTCCATGGGGATTCTGAAGAGGGACTGCGAGATTTGGGAAGAGAGGGGAAGGTTTGTGTTGGCTGGGTGGATGGGGGTAGCACGCTAACAAGGCCCAAGATGAAAGGGGTGTGAAATATTTAACATTTTCGTATAAGACAGTGGGTCACAAATGTTTCTTTTCAAAGGAATTACGGAGGGCTTTTGATGATAGAAAATCAAAGTTGTTTGCCAGCATGCCGTTAGGAACTGCCTGCTGGGCCTCATTGATCTGTAAGCGATGGGCACGAGGCCTGATTTGGCCAGAGCCTGCCCGCCTGGGGACACGCAGGCGTCAGCTGTGCCATTAGGACTGTCACCTGTTCCCGTTCTGCGTGTCACAATCGCCAGCATGTGGAACATGTGCAAGCTCCTTCAGCATAAAAACGCACCTGCCTGCTTGGGTGGTGTCAGCCTTATTAAACGGATCTTATGCATTTTCCCAGGGTTGTTGTTTTAAACGTGCTGATGACTAATGCATTACTCTGCATTTGGATGTGCTTGGCAACAAGTGCAAGTACGATTTAAGTGCTTTAAAAACATGTTGCTATTACCTACTGTAAGTAATATATTAGTTACTGTAGCACCGTGGGTATCAGCTGAATCGGG
>JAODKN010000001.1:33522950-33533480 GCA_026774425.1 Petrocephalus zakoni
TCCGGGGAAGGGCCCGGTACGGGAGCCACGTGCCGCTGGTGTCTGCTGATCCGGGGAAGGGCCCGGTACGGGAGCCACGTGCCGCAGGTGCTGCCTGCTGTCAGAAGCAGCATTGGTGCCAATGGAGGATAATCAGAATATGTTTACAACTTGGTAGCTTAGTTCGGTTTTGTCTCGCTCCATGATGACCTTGACTCTGAAATGGCAGTGAGAAGCTAACGGTCTGATTCTGCAGGAAGAGATGCCGCCCGTTGCCATGTCCCTGTGGCCTTCTTCTCTGCTAAGGATGCTCTTTTGTCTTGGTGGGAAAAGCTGATGATTTTATTTCAGCCCACCAGTTTGGTGAGGAGCTGGGGAGAGGGGCCTGGTCTGTTCCGCCAGCTGAGGTGTGAAGCAAAGCCGGCTGTGGGCTTTATGTAAACAAGATGCTTTTCAGCTCATTTGGTACAGGTTAGGCACACATGGCTAACCGCCCGCTGGCCTGATAAGTGGTTACAGGCGCAGCGTGCGTTTCTGTGTGTGTGTGTGTGTGTGTGTGTGTGTGCGTGTGTGCGTGTGTGTGTGCATGCACACATCTGGATGGGGCTGAAGTCCAAACATGGCCCCTGCCAGGCCGATTCAAATTTATTACGTTTTATGTTTTTCGTTGCGGTGTCTTTCAGTTTTTCAAAGAATCCTATTAATAGTTTTTTCAAAGAGGGTTATAAGTAAAAGACGACGTTTGGATAGTTTTCCATTACATTGTTATGATGTGTTATTAATGTGGATTGTACACTACATTTATACATTTTAAGCGGCAAGATTTATATGTTCCTCCGATTATATGAATTTTGCTCTGACGTTCTGACCCTTAGGTTTGTTATGCCAGATCATGTAATACCTGCTGCTGGATTTCCAGCTTCCAGATTTATACTGGGCTAAGGTCACTGTCTGCGGGGGAATGTGACCACCTGGTACTGTGTGTGTGTGTGTGTGTGTGTGTGTGTGTGTGTGATCCTTAGCTATTTATTGAATATGCCTAGCAAAGGGATGAAAGGAGACTTTCATTGCCTGAGCTTATGACAGCTCAGCACCCTTTCATATGCCGTATGACATCATTGTTACTGTTCCCAGAAAATAAGTGTCAGTGGTCAGTCAAGCACAGCCGTAAATGAAGCATCCAGTTTTTTGCATTGCGCTGTAAAATCGAAATGCCGCCCATATTAAATGGATATTTCGGTTTTTTTTTTCTGTGAAAAGTTAGTCAGATGGATGAGCCTTGCAACACACTCTGCATTCACACTGTCCCACAATGATAAACCCTCTTCTGTAAACCAAATTATGCAAAGTTTATTAAACAAATGTATAGTAGTATGGCAGAAATCAAATGTTTCCCTCAGAGCTCCCTATAACAAGTGATAGAAATATATACATAAAATTAGTAAAATATTAAGTAGTGATAGTAAAATGGTAAAACAATAGTAAAATGCCAATGTTGACTGACTAATGGCTTGATCGGCTGTTGAGTAGCCTCACTGCCTGAATTTAGAAACTGTCGCTCAGTTTGTCGGTTCTCAGATACAGCTTCATAGTTGAGAAACTGTATTTTTTTCATGTATCCAATCATTCCTTCATTTATGTGTTTTATTTAGATATTTTATCATTTCCCTCACTCATGTCCTATTGTAGCCCTGCTGAACTAGCCATGGGCAGGATATGCTCTGTAGGGTGCCACCCCACTCGCCACACAACCCTGAACATATCATTTCATTTCTGAGAGACACTTAGTGAGGATGATCCGTAATGCTGGCGTCTGGCGTGTGCCGTGCAGAGGGTGGAGCGCGTGGTGCTGAAACGGAGGCCTGGGCTGCACGCGCTGCCTCATGTCCCGGCCCTGGCCCAGTGCTGTCAGAGGGCTCCGCCAGGCTGCTTCATCAGTCCCAGATGCTGTCCAGCAGTGAAACAAAGTATAACAAAATCACATCAAAACAAAAGACAGGAATTTAAAGAATACTAAACAATGTGCTCACCACTTGCAAATGTCCCCCATTGAATGAAAGTGTAATATTCAGCATCAGAATTTTGAGTATATTTCTGTACCAGCTGGTTAAACGTATTTGGCAAATGGAAATACTCAATAGAAGTACGGCAGGGCTGCTCAAAGCACAGCATTGGACTGAGCGCTAATCATTTTCTGATGAGTTACTTTATTGTAGTGTTTTGATGTCTAAAGTCTGATATAAAGCTAGGCTGAGTGTGTGGGGTCAGGGAGGCAAGAGAAGACCCTTTTCTGCTCTGCTTTTGCCATCAGTTTTTAAATAAAAATCTCGGGTCTAGAGACCATCCCAGGCAGCAAGGACACTGACACTCTGGACAGGGTGTTCTCTCTGGGCACACACTGTGGACAGTTTAAGTGCCAGTCCAGCTAATGCCTGTATCCATCCATCCATCCATCCATCCATCCATCCATCCATCCATCCATCCATCCATTTTCTCTTCATTTGTCCTGGTTAGGGGTGTGAGGGGAAACCCTGGATAGGATGCCAGTCCAGCACAGGCACACACTCACACTCTGTGAGCAGTGTAGAGACATGATCTAGCCAAACTGCATGTCTTTGGATTAGATTTGGAGGAAACCCAGGCGACAGCAGGAGCAGAGGTGCGATCTGACCCACTAAGTTGCCATACCATCCGAATGCATCTTCCCATGTTTATTTATTATAATTGTTTAATTTGCTCCTTCATAGACAACTTGCACACAGTATTACTGGTTTGATGTCTGTTAGGGAGTGAAGGAATAATATAGCCCCCCACCCCACCCTGGCAAATGGGATTTTTCTGTTTATTCTGCGGGCTTTAAAAAACAGACCTCAAAGTTCTTTTCACCAGTTTGTTGCTAAAACTGTGGTATATTAAGTTGATTGATGCATTTTATTCAAGATAACAACTCTGTCATCTTGAACAATTTCCCCATTCTCTGTACATGTGTTGTCCAGGGTAAATATGTACCCAAATATTTTTTTTCACCCTCTTCTTTCCCATTAACAGCTGAAAGACCATTTGCATTATTACATCCTTCTGGCTGGCTTCTCAAAATGGTAAAAAAAAAAAAACAGTGTAGGAGTCTGAGTGACCTAAGCATGTAAAAATCCCAGGAGGGTCACGGTTGAAATGTTGAGCAGATGTATATAAATATGGATTTCCTAACATATCAGTCAAATGTGCACAATCAGGAAAAAAAAATATTTGAACCCCTGCTGATTTTGTAAGTTTGGCTACTAACAAAGAAATGATCAGTCTATAATTTCAATGGTAGGTTTATTTGAACAGTGAGAGACAGAAACAAATCCAGAAAAATGCATTTCAAAAAAGTTATAAATTAATTTGCATTTTCATGAATGAAATAAGTATTTGATCCACATACTGTAGTACTTGTTGGCAAAACCTTTGTTGGCAATCAGAGGTCAGACTTGTTTTAAGTTTTACACACATCTCAGGGGGGATTTTGTCCTACTCCTCTTTGCAGATCCTCTCCAAATCATATCATGTTTCGTGGCTGATGTTTGTCAACTCAAACCTTCAGCTTCCTCCACAGATTTTCTATGGGATTAAGGTCTGGAGACTGACTAGGCCACTCCAAGACCTTTAATATGCATCTTCTTGAGTCAATCCTTTGTTGCCTTGGCAGTGTATTTTGGATCATTGTCATGCTGGAATACACACCCACGACCCATTTTCAGCGCCCTGGCTGAGGGAAGGAGGTTCTCACCCAAGATTTGATGGTAAATGGCCCCATCCATTCTCACTTTGATGCGGTGCAGTTGTCCTGTACCCTTGGCAGAAAAACACCACCAAAGCATAATGTTTCCACTTCCATGTTTGATGGTGGGGACGGTGTTCTTTGAGTCATAGGCATCATTCCTTCTTCTCCAAACACGGCGAGTTGAGTTGATGCCAAAGAGCTCGATTTTGGTCTCATCCGAACACAACACTTTCACCCAGTCCACCTCTGCATCATCTAGATGTTCAGTAACGAACTTCAAACGGGCCCGCATAATGTGTTACCAACTGTTTTCTTGGCGACTATGGTCCCAGCTGCCTTAAGATCATCCCAAGTGCTTCTAGGCTGGTTCCACACCATTCTCATTATCATTGAAATTCCACGAGGTGAGATCTGGCGTGGATATCCATTTATTTTATGGTTCTTCCATTTGCGAATATCACACCAACTGTTGTCACCTTCTCACCCAGCTGCTTGGCGATGGCCTTGTAGCTCATTCCAGCCTACTGCTTGGTCCACAGTCTTGTCCCTGACATCCTTGGAAAGCTCTTTGGTCTTGCAGAGTTTGGAATCTGGATAGACTGATTCTTCTATTCATTCTGCTTCTATGGACAGGTGTCTTTTATACAGGTAACGAGTTCAGAAGGCTCCCAATGTCAGCTCGTTACCTGTATAAAATACACCTGGGAGCCAGAAATCTTGCTGATTTGATAGGGGATCAAATACTTATTTTATTCATGAAAATGCAAATTTAATTTATAACTAACTTTATATATAAATTTTTTGAAATGCAATTTTTTTATTATTATTATGTCTCTCACTGTTCAAATAAACCTACCATTGATCATTTCCTTGTTAGTGGCCAAACTTACAAAATCAGCAGGGGTTTGTGTCCGATCCACGTCCGATATTTACTTAATTAGTTTTCAGTCGCACGACAGTTCTTTCCGACTTTAAATTAAAATTTTTTTTTTTTTTTCCTTTTGCGGCTGCCACTTAGCAGAAAAACTAAGTCTGTGTGACCGCAGTGACTTCCACCTTCTGTACGAGGAGCATAAGGAAATCAAATAAGAGGGTGACGATCTGGAGGAATTTTATACTTTTAACTAAGGATGGGCATAATTAATCGATTTAATTGATCGTTAAGAATTTTGTCAATCAAATGGAATTTGATAACGTTCACGTCAACCTTACAAGTAGTGCAATGGGTTTCACTACGTGGCAGTAATCAGCTCAGGGCGCAATTAATTTATGCGCAAATACATACGTTTCATGCGGGACCATTTTGAAGTAAAAAAAATAAAGTTCATTGTAAATATTGCAAAATCGTATATACCTGCAACACAACAACATCTTCAATGTACCATTTGAACAGCGCATCCCCGATCCTGATTAATGAATCCTCCTCTCAACCTACCATCACATCAAACCAGTACCTCTGCATCCCAACTACTTCGGTACCTGCCGAGCAGGTGTTTTCAGCGGTGGGACTGACGGTAATTAGGCTGTGTTCACATCTCACTCCTGAGCATGTTTACATGCTCATATTTTTTTTAATAAAAATCAGAGCCTGCCATGAGTACATTTTATAAATAAGTGAATTTGAATGTGGAGAGTTTTAGCTCAGGCACCGCTGCCTATTTGAGTGCTGGTTAAGAAGATTTCTGGAATATTTTTGGTGATTATTATAGATTTCATAATGGAAAAAACATGCTTTCTTGTATATTCTGTATTTTCCATTGAAAATTATTATAACGCTACTCAGAGGTACGCGGAAGTTTCAAGGGAGTGCAAGCCTTTCGTTGCCATTATTTTTTATTTAAAAAACACAACAGCAATTTAACATGCACTCATCAGTTCTTTGTGACTACTGCTTTGTTTCATCTGCAGAAAACCTTACTTCCACGCACACTCGCTACTTGCGTTTCTTTTTACAATATAATATCATAGTTTTTCATTCTGGAAAGTGCAAATGAGTGCAAAGATTGCTCTGCATGACAATACATAGATAAAACTCCGGCTTAGCGCCAGCTATCCCGCACACCACAATATAAAAAAAAAATGATTAATCGATAATTGATCTGTAATTTTCGATTTAAGAAAATGTATTTGAATGCAACGCAATTCAAGACAACGCAAATAATATTAAAAAAAGCAATGGATGATTTAGGCTGATTTAGGCATTCGCTACAGCTTGTGGTAGATGAGTGGCTGCGATCGCAGTGAAGTGTAAGTGATGCTGAGCATTCACCACTTGCTTATACTTGCTTGGAAGATGTGAAATTGAACTGCAAATGCCTCAAAACACTTAAAACAAGATTTACATATGAGGTGGAACAGTACTTTATGTATGTTTCTAATTAAAGATTTTTTGGCATAATTTTTTTCATTTGTATTTACTAGTGTTAAAAAATATTTATTATATTTTATATATAATTTCTTATTAAAATGTTAAAGTAAAAAGAGCTCTTGTATCAGAATCTTTCTCTAACGGCAGTTCTGTATCGGAATTGGATCGGAACTGAAAAAATGTGGACCGCCCCATCCCTAGTTACTACCACGCAGAATGTTTGTCTACCAGTGACGTTACCTCATTCATCTCTTATTATTTCTTATTATTCTTGCACTGATATCTCTTAATTTTTTGTTAAAGAATAATGCTCTAATGTTTAAGAAATGTTTTAATAAATTAAAATGTTAGAGAATTTCAGATGTGTGTGTGTGTGTGTGTGTGTGTGTGTGTGTGGAAAGGGGTGAATTGTTGTATTAAATGACTAACTTGAAAATAATTGCTTATCAATAAATGTATCATTTGTCCTTAGATTAGTGTAATCAAAAAAATAATCTATAAATAATTCGCTAGATTTAATCGTTTAAAAAAATAAGTGTTTGGGATAGCACTAATATACTGTCAGTCCTGCTACAACGTGACTAATACATTCCTCAAAAACCCCGCGTTAACTAAAATTGCTTACTAATATACACGCATTCAATGGAAAAAATTAGGGTTAGGAAATACAACTACAAAACTAAATGAATTTAATAAAAACAGTGATCATAGCCAATAAAGTAATTATATGCATTTAAAATGAAAAAGAATAGTACTCTCATAAATTGGTGTCCTATTGGTCTTATGAGTCTCACAAAAATAGCATAGTAACTGCTTCAAGCGAACGTGTTGAATTTGCTAATGTGTCGATTACCATGAGTTTCTAGTAGTGGTCACCAAAAGGAAGCTCTCAGTAATCAACAAGGATGCCATGAACCATTTGCTGTATTTTTTGACCCCACTAGATGGTGTGCTTGGTTTACTTTGGGACTTGCTTTGAGTCCATTTTTTTAATGGAGAGCACCATCTAGTGGGATCAGAAAATACAGCAAAACTAACTTTCAGTAAAAAGAAGGATTCATTCACGAATTGGACATCACTATCGTTCACTTGGATAGCTATTTTTGCTTGCAGATGGTATTTCTTGCAAGACGCTATTTAATTGGCTTAGTGCTTTTCTCTCTGAAAATAACCCAGATGCAATTCTGCATTGTATTGGACTTGGGCACTAAAATATCACACAATATAACGCAACTGATATCATATGTTGCAGCAGGACTGACCGTATGTATTGTTACCTTTAGTTGTAGGATTTCGCATCACAACCCTCCGAAGAAAAATTTCCACTGTGTTGCATATTCTGACTGGTCAACTAATTGATTTTAACTTGCGCTATACAGACAAAAGTATTGGTACGCACCTCTTAATCATTGAATTCAGGTGTTGCATTCAGACTCGATTGCCACAGGTGTATTTAATCAAGCATCTAACCATGCAGTCAGGTTTCCAAGCATTTGTTCTGTAGAGCTTGGTGAATTGAAGCATTATAATGTCATAGGATGCCTCAGTCGGTTGCTAGATATTCCACGGTCAGCTGTAAGGAATATTATTGCAGAGTTGAAGTTTATAGGAACAACAGAATTTCTACCATGAAGTGACAAACTACGTAAAGTAACAGCGGGTTTGCAGAGTGATGAGGTGCATAATGCGTAAAAGTTGCCAAGTCTGTTGACTCAATAACTGCAAAGTTCCAAACTTCCTCTGGCATTAGCCCCAGCACAAAAACTGTGCACCAGGAGCTCCATGAAATGGGTTTCAGTGGCCATCTCCAAGTGCACTGCCAATCATCAGATGGAGTGGTGTAAAGCATGTTGCCACTCGAGTCCGAAGCAGTGGAAATGTGTTCTCTGGAATGGTGAATCAAACTTCTCTGTCTGACATTCTCATGGACAAGTCTGGGTTTGGCGGTTGCCAGGAGAACATTCCCTGCCTGCCTGACTGTATTGTGCCAACTGTAAAGTCTGTTGGAGGAGGGATAATGGTATGGAGTTGTTTTTCAGGGGTTGGCCTATACCCTCAGTGAAGTGAGCTCTTAATGCATACCATGAAATTTTGGACAATTCTTTGCTTCCAACTTTGTGGGAACAGTTTGGGTAAGGCCCTTTTCTGTTCCAGCATGACTGCCCCAGTGCACAAAGCATCCATCCATCCATCCATCCATCCATCCATTTTCTACCGCTTGTCCGGGTTGGGTCGCAGTGGCACCAGTTTAAGCAGGGAAACCCAGACTTCCCTCTCCCCGGCCACTTCGTTCAGCTCTTCCGGGGGAATCCCGAGGCGTTCCCAGGTCAGCCGAGAGACACAGTCTCTCCAGCATGTCCTGGGTCTTCCCCGGGGCCTCCTCCCAGTGGGACATGCCCGGAACACCTCACCAGGGAGGCGTCCAGGAGGCATCCTTACCAGATGCCTGAATCACCTCATCTGGCTCCTCTCAATGCGGAGGAGTAACGGCTCTACTCTGAGTCCCCCCCGAATGACTAAGCTTCTCACCCTATCTGTAAGGGAGGGCCCAGCCACCCTACGGAGGAAATTCATTTCGGCCGCTTGTATTCGCGATCTTGTTCTTTCAGTCACTACCCACAGCTCATGGCGATAGGTGAGGGTAGGGACGTAGTTCGACTGCTAAATCGAGAGCTTTGCCTTTTGGCTTGGCTCCTTCTTCACCACGACGGACCGATGCAGTGCCCGCATCACTGCTGACGCCGCACTGATCCGCCTGTCTACCCCTGCGCTCCATCCCTCCCTCACTCATGAACAAGACCCTGAGATACTTAAACTCCTCCTCTAGGGGAAGAGAACTCCACCCTTTTCCGGCTGAGGACCGTGGTCTTGGATTTGGAGGTGCTGATTCTCATCCCAACCACTTCACACTCGGCTGCGAACTCCAGTGAGAGCTGAAGGTCACGATCTGAAGAAGCCAAAAGAACCACATCATCTGCAAAAAGCAGAGACTCGATCCTGAGGCTACCAAACTGGACACTCTCAACACCCCGGCTGAGCCTAGAAATTCTGTCCATAAAAGTTACGAAAAGAATCAGTGACAAAGAGCAGCCCTGGCGGAGTCCAACCCTCACCGGAAACGAGTCCAACTTACTGCCGACAATGCGGACCAAGCTCTGGCACCGGTCGTACAGCCCTTATAAGGATGCCCGGCACACCATACTCCCAGAGCACTCCCCACAGGATGTCCCGAGGGACACGGTCGAATGCCTTCTCCAAGTCCACAAAGCACATGTAGACTGGTTGGGCAAACTCCCATGCACCCTCCAGGACCCTGCTGAGAGTATAGAGCTGGTCCACTGTTCCACGGCCAAGGCGCAAACCACACTGTTCCTCCTGAATCCGAGGTTCGACAATCTGACGGACCCTCCTCTCCAGAACCCCTGAATAGACCGTACCAGGGAGGCTGAGGAGTATGATCCCCCCAATAGTTGGAACACACCCTCTGGTCCCCCTTCTTAAAGAGGGGGACCACCACCCCGGTCTGCTAATCCAGAGGCACTGCCCCCGATGTCCACGCGATGCTGCAGATGCGTGTCAGCCAGGACAGCCCTACAACGTCCAGAGTCTTAAACTCCGGGCGGATCTCATCCACCCCCGGGGACAAAGGAGCTTTTTAACCACTTCAGCAACCTCTGCCCCAGAGATGGGGGAGTCCACCCCCAAGTCCCCAGATTCTGCTTCCTCATTTGAAGGCGTGTTGGTGGGATTGAGGAGGTCTTCGAAGTATTCCTTCCACCGACCCACGACATCCCTAGTTGAGGTCAGCAGTGCTCCATCCGCACCATAAACAGTGTTGATGCTGCACCGCTTTCCCGCCCTGAGATGCCGAATGGTGGACCAGAACCTCTTCGAAGCCGTCCGGAAGTCATTCTCCATGGCCTCTCCAAACTCCTCCCACACCTGAGTTTTTGCCTCAGCGACCACTGAAGCCTTCAATTGGCCTGCTGGTACCCATCAGCTGCCTCTGGAGTCCCACAAACCAAAAAGGCCCGATAGGACTCCTTCTTCAGCTTGACGGCATCCCTCACGGCTTGTGTCCACCAGCGGGTTGGAGGGTTACCGCCGCGACAGGCACCGACCACCTTACGGCCACAGCCCAGGTCAGCCGCCTCCACAATTGAGGTGCGGAACATGGCCCATTCGGACTCAATGTCCCCCACCTCCCCCGGGACATGGGCGAAGTTCTGTCGGAGGTAGGAGTTGAAGCTCCTCCTGATAGGGGATTCCGCCAGACGTTCCCAACAGACCCTCACGATACGCTTAGGCCTGCCAGGCCTGACCGGCTTTCTCCCCCACCAGCGGGGCCAACCCACCACCAGGTGGTGATCAGTTGACAGCTCCGCCCCTCTCTTCACCCGAGTGTCCAATACATGCGGCC
>JAODKN010000001.1:33544190-33559881 GCA_026774425.1 Petrocephalus zakoni
CCATTATTACGCGTTATCGGGGGTTTGCGTGACCGGCCCGCTTCCCCGGCCCCCCCACTTGTGTCCCGTGTCCCCATTTCCTTCCCCGCCCCGGTGGTTGGCCCCCCCCCCCCCCCCCCCCCCGGAGCTGAAACCCCACACCAGTCCCATTGAAGTCTGACTGACAGTATGATGTAAACACAACACAACAGCTTTTTCCCCGGAGGGACAGAGGCTTAGGATGCACATAGGGAAGGGGGCTAGGGGCGAGCTTCGGCCATGAGGAGTGCTGGGGAGGGCAGGGGGGGTCAGTGCTTTTGGAAAGGTGACATTAACATCGTCTTCCTGTCCTCAGGCTGGCCCTCACCTTCCTGACAGGTGGTGGATAAAGGAAAAACTCAGAAACCCTCAGATGTAGAGAAACGGAGATCATTAACAATATTTAGACAAAGTAAACGACTCGTTGTCTTTGGGCATTTTCAGGTGACGTCTGTCTGTTACTCTTTCCAAAGAAGGGAAGGGCGTCCCACTGGGCCCTCTGGTAGCGTTCACTGGAAAGACTCGTGTGCAAACAAATGCACGGCTGATTTTGTGCATGTCAGGAGCTACGGTGGGCCGGCGGTGCATCGCTGTTCAGCTTGTTCGTTCACTCTGCCACAGACACGAAGATCTCCTGGACAAGGGCGGCATGTACGCTGACATGTGGCTGAAGCAGCAGCAGGCCCAGGACTCCGACTCAGCCTCCGACTCGGAGACCAAGGACCAGCAGACCGAGAAACTGCAGCCTGCCACCAGCCACAGGGGGCACTAGTGAGGGCAGAGCCCAGAGGCACGCTAGGGAGCGGGAGCCTCACACTGTGTGCGTCTGTGTCTTTTATGAAATATAGTACAAGGGAAAAATGCGAAACTACTTAACTACTGATTCATCCTTTTTCTTGGTGTTCTTTAATTGATTCTTTCATGTTGCACTAAGCCATTTTTTTTATAAGAAACTTTTTTTTTTTTCTTCTCCTGTTTTTGTAAGTGGTCTCACCTTCTCCTTGGGATCACCTGATATAGTACATTACAATTAGGGAAGAATGCTTCTAGACTGGAATACCTTCTCTTGTTCGAGATCACTGCACTGCGTTAAGTACCAGTAATACGGGCAGTCCCCAGGTTACAAGCAAGACCTTTCCCTGAGTCAGAAAAATAGTACAGTACATAAGAGTTATACAGTAATAAAGTAACTTCATGCAGAAATGTTCGATACCTCGAGCCACTGCTTTCACGATTGTCACAGAGTAGTATGTAGGTTCGTTATTACAAACCATTGTATTTAATGTGAGTTTTTAGGCTTTATGGCAGTCTGTTCGTAAGTAGGACGTTCTTATGCCGGGAACCGCCTGTCCTATTGTTTGGCCCAACAGATGAAAGCTGCATTTGGCCAATTAGGATTGTTTGCTGCCTTTTATCCTGTTGGAGGTTTTGAAGGTGCTGCTTGATCTGTGAGATCTGGCGAATCGCGGGCAGTCTGCTGCATTCCACACTGACGCTTTGCTGCCATTAGCCCCCTGTACACAGGGGCCTGCATCCACACCCAGCACATAATTAGGGCAATTTACTTTTCTCTTGGTTAATCTTAATCCTTCTTAAAAACAAATTAGAACCCAACCTCTAAGCAATTAAGCAAGTTGGCTGGGGTATGTATGTATTTTTTAGTATGTTTTTCTTCTTTGTGCATTATACCTAATATTTATACCTTGTAAAATGTATTGGTCAGCAATGTAGAAAGGCACATTTTTAAGGAGTACATTTACTAGGGATGATTGTTAATGACTAAAGTCTCTGGTCTTTTTTTATAAAAGAATGATTCATTATAAGAATGTTTATAAACCGTGTATATCTTATGTGGCTTGGGCTGTCCATTCTACATCCAGATGTCCTCGTGGTTCTTCAGGGTAACCTTCTGCTCTATCCGACTCGTAGAAGGTAATGGAAGCAGCGGATACGTGTAAAAAATTAAAGGAATATTTTTGTTTCGTTTGAAGAATTTGCACTTTCGAAAATTACAGAAAATCCGGCTTTGTATAAACCTCCTGTGAGTGCTGGTAGAATTATGTCCCAGTTACCATGATGTTGTAAAGACCTTAAACTATAAAGGGAAATCTAACAGGTAGCATCCACTATAATTGCCTGTGTGAACTTCTGCACGCCTTTCATTGCTTTGCCAAGATAAGCTGGACTGTACTACTAGATTGGAGTTCGTTGATAGTCCTAATCACTATAAATTTATAAATAATTACTATTGTTTTATTAGTATTGTGGAATTGAAAGGCGTATGACTGCTGTAGAATCTCTTTTGAGGGATATGGGTTAGTTGCCCTGATGTCCATATATCGTAAGTAGCTTTCTTGAGTAAATAGAAGTTTTGGTATGCATTTAGGAATATTCGTTTGTTTTTAGCACTCAGGGGATCCTGGAGAGCATTTTGTGCTCTGACATAGCATAAAGGTAAACTGATAATCCCCAGGCAAGGTGCAGACATATCATGTAAACTTTGTGGGGAAGATTTTTTTCTTGTCATTTGGATATGATCTTGGATATTTTTATATTCACAATTAAAGGGAGCATTGGTTACGGCACTACGGCCACGTGGCACGATTCCCTGAGAGTGATCCGGCTCACAGGATCCTCATTGCTGGGGACCTGAGTGGCTGGACCAGGCCAAAGACACGCCCACGTAACACCTGACTGGGGCAGATAGATTGCTTTTCCGGAGGGTGGGACTGGACCACGTGTCAACCTGGGGTGGGCGCCAACTGGGATTCCGAGGTGTTTTGTCATGGGCGTGATGGGTGCTGTACCAGTGCATGCTCAAACTGACTGACTGACAATTAAAGACTGTTTGGTGAACATTGCTGATTTTAAACTGCATGTATTCTACCGAATGTTTGTCGATGCCTTTTTAATATAGGACAGGTGAGAAGAATTTGTTTTATGCCGTTTTTTGATGTATGTGTGAAATATGTAATCATAAGTGCTGCTTTTGGAAAAATTATGCTGACCCAAATATATTTATATATATATATACATATATAGTTTTTATTCTTTCAAAAACAAAATAGTTTGAAATAAAGATGGTAAATTAATGATCTATGCAGCTTATTGTTTGTTTATTTCATTGACCATTTGATGAATCTTTTTCAATGAGACTGATATTCTTGCAATTTAATAATTATAATGCCAAAAATCCAGTATAAGGTTTTTAAGGGTTTTTATCGTCATTGTAGTTTGGCATGCATAATAAATGTCACCACAAAAACCGTATTTGCCTAGAATGGCCAGAGCGCCATTAATCAGAATCGTCGGCAAACCTTATGAAAGTAACCAAGAGGACAATCTTTACTATATACAAAAGTTAATTTATTACAAATATGTACAGCTGCTTACACAATCTGTAGTTTAAAATAGACAAAGAAAGGGGGGATTATGTATTCCATTGAACGATAAACATGTCATTGGTCTAGCACTGAAAACACACAGGGCGAGTAAGCACCCACTGTCCCCAGCTGACAAATGGCTGCTCACACCCCATTTGGCTGGTGTGTCTCCATGGAGTTTGTTGACAGAAATATGCAAGGCTGCTGTTTGTGTTTTCATCCCAAAGCTTCAATGGAACACGTCATCTCGACATCAAATGTGCAACACTGTGTGTCTATGTATTTGTGCTTGTTTGCTCATTATATATATATATATTTTTTTTTTTTTTTTGTGAAGTTCTGTGTCCAAAACTGTGGCAAGACATTTAATTCCATTCCAAGTGCTGAAGCTTACAGCAGTTTTACAGGTGTCTTTGGGCGCTTCTGTTAATGTGATTGGCAGATCCCAAAGTGGGCCTTAACTGTGGTTATGCGTCTCTAGCAGGCTGGCAGTGTGACAGCAGCAGCCTTGTTGTTTGAGCGCAGGGCAGGAGCCGTCCTCATATTTAAATCATGGGGAAGTCATCAGCCTCGCAGCGGGATGCTGGGGTATTTTGAGATGGCGCGGTTTGCGCCGGAGGTGCCGCGCTTTCCTGGGGCTGCGCGGGCTCAGTGACCCATGGAAGGTGCTCTCTCGGAGACCCCACGCTGCCCCCCAGCTGAACCGCCTCTACTACCACGCGTTCAGGACGACACTCATCTCATAGTACTACATGCTCATGGGAAAGTGTATATGCCAAAGTTCAGAGAGAGGCCACTGGTGTCTTCCCTCTAGCGCATAAATCTGGGCCACTACTCTTCTGAATCCTTTCCATGTAGAAGCACAGGGATCACTTGTAGATGGAAATTAGAAGTAAAAGTGCACTTAGCTGCAGTTTTGAGTCCATGTTGGCGGGTGAATGAAAACTTCCAGCTTTGGAACATTTTGGCATTTACACTACTAAGAGTAAGCATTTCTCCTTTCCATTTTCACAGGACAGTACACTGGAAATCGTCCGTCATCCTCCAGGAATTACCAGTGGGATTAGATCTCAGCTTCTGAGTTGCGACCGAACGTGTGAGGTGAAGGAGGCATCTATGAAAAAGGGGGGTCGTTACCGTGGCGATTCTCACTTCCTGCCCTCTTGGGCTTGGCGCTGGTACCACAAGGCCGTCGGCAGGTTCTGACATCCCATGTAGTGCTTGCGCATCTCGGCCTCTGTGAGTGGCGGCGTGAGGTTGCAGGGGGCCCCAGCGAGCGTGACATTCAGGAGCTCGGGGGAAGAATTCACAGGCTGGGGCGTCGCAGGCATCTAGGAGGTCAGAGGGTGGGTGAGGATGGAGTTTGTTTGCTTTTAACACACGCGATTATCGCCGGGCTCACCCTCCTTCCCTACTCGCTGCTCCCTTTAGGCCCCTAGTGGCCTCACCTGATGCAAGTGCTCTATCAGGCAACGGCCGGGGTGCAGAGAGCCCCAGGAGCTGGCTGTCTGTGTGCGGTACGTGCTGCCCAGCAGTGCCACGTTGAGGTGCTTGGGGGAGCCCCTCAGCCTCTTGGCCAGAGTGGCGCTGTAACTCTGCTCCACGAAGAGCAGAACCCGCCTGGCCCGGCAGCCGGCCAGGTCGACGAGCAGCTCGCTGACGGTGTAGCGCTCCGTCGGGTCTGCCTACGGGGGGACAAGGTTTACACAAGGGAGACGCCAGCTCCGAAAAGTGCTCAGTAAATTTGTAAACAAAGGAGCTGGCGTCACGTTGTTTACTGAGGACTTCAGAGACCCTGACTGCTTTACATGGGATTTAACCGTCTGGCAGGTCTAAGCCCCCGCCGCCCCCAGTCTCTCCAAGGCTTTGCCACTGTCCCCTTGCCCTGGGACCTGGTCTTTGATCCCACTGATCCCATCTCCATTGTTACAGCTTTCAGGCCACTTTTTCCTGTTAAACATGCTTTGGGGTCAGATTGACCCCAAATGTGCCCAAAGGGTAGAGGCTCCCTTTCTGCCAGGGAGGACATATGGCTGGGATTACTGACCACCTTTAGGAGGGCAAGGTGGGATTCAGCTAGAGTGGATTGGGGTGGGATGGGTTGAGTGTAGTTGAAAGACAGGAAGACAGGGTAATTAACACGGGTGCATTGTGGACTGAATAGATTAGCCGCAGATGAAGGGGAGCTTGGGGGATTTCGATAAGGGTTCATGGTTTTGAAGAGGTGTCCTCTGTGCATGGACTGATTGCTCTCTGTCACTTCCCGACTTCTCATATTATCACATCAATCTCTTGTGCAACACTTATGGGCAGTAGCCATTCAAAACAACATTAGACCTGGAGCAAATTAACCCGGACTATTAGAAGTTAACATCACATGGAGGAATAATTAATGGTTTCCTGTTTGAATTAGCTAACACATTTTTGGAATAATGGACCATTTGTTAATGGGTGGCCATATAGACCATTCTAGCTATGACATCAACAGAATACATCAGACTCCATAAGTGTAGACCGTTCCAACATGGCTTTTGGATGCAGCTGACTGGCGCTATATGAGTATGCACACTCACGATGCCGTTGTGGTTGCTGTCCCAGAGCAGCATGGTCCCATCATTGCGTGTGGGGCTATTGAGGTAAAGCACAAAAGTATCGGCGCAGTGCTGCTTGCGGCAAACATAGGAGATGTGGTTCCGGATCACATCCTTCTCTGTGGCTGGATACACCCCTTCCACCTCCTCTGTGGAGCCAGTGGAAACAATATGGAAATAATTTTCTCTCTGCAAATGCACTTAAAACTATCAGATTAACTGAAAGCCTATATTGAAGTGTTCGGCTTTCTCATTCCAGTATTCTGAACCACTGATCCCACTCACCTGGATCCAGCCCATTGCCTGCAAAGAAGGTTTTTATATGGTCCTTATGGAAGCCATTGTTTCTCAACATGCTATAGAAGATCTGCAGGTTATTCACATGCTGTCGGTATGTGATCTGTTGCTGCCAGCCGCCTGGGAACAAAGCAAGGAAGGAACGAGTCAGTGCATCGAGAGGGAGCGACCATCGCTATGCAACAGCATCCTCACCAATCATCTTCTACCTGAGAGCAGCACAGCATGGTCACATGTTTGATAAAGCCGACATGATAAGTGTGTTGCCAAGGGCTGCTGGTGGCACCGCCGGGTATTCTTGTTCAGTTCGCAGTTGGAAATGGGTACAGTGGGGATGGAGATAGGCAGGGGCTCTGGGCATTTGGCGAAGTCCTGCAAATCTGCAAGAACAGCTTCGTGAGATGATGTATGTCACTCATACAACCACATGGCCATCTATGCAGGACCGAAACCCACCTGCACAGTAGAGTTGCTGGATCTGGCTCCTGTTCCTTGTTAGTACCACCTGAGGGAGGAAGTGTATCTCGCAGAGACCCTCACTGCGCTCTGCCCTTCCAGGACGGGCCTCCATGCCTCTGCGAGCTCGGCCTTTTCTCCCCATGCGCTCACTCCGGCTCTGGCGCGGCTTCAGCTGGTTCTGACAGCGGCTCTTCAAAGCCAGGGTCAGGCACTCTTCTCCTACAATGCAGTAGCACCGCAGTATTAGACAGTAGCACAAGGCCACACAACAACATGGAGAGTCCGTTGTGCAAGTATTGCATCTCACTAAAATTTTCTGCATGTTCTCCCTATTCTGGTGCTTCCCCCAGAAATATCATGCATTTTACGTGACTTTAAAGTATGTGTAATGGCCTGTAATCTGGTCCACGATGTGCCATGCCTCACACCCTGTATCACCAGGAATACACTGCAGGCTCACTGCATGCCAACACTGGAAAAGCAGAAATGAGTCGATGAATGATGCAGTAGCAGTAAGTACAACGAGCAACGTTGCTTCTAGTGGAGCGGAACCTGGCTAAAAATGAATTTGTATTCATCTAGCTGAGAGGAGCGCACACAGACGACCACACAGATGCACAGCTTTCATACTTTGGAGGGTCTATTTCTCATAGACACATCAAGAACTTGCCTGTGTTTGTCTCTGAGCTTATGGCCCAGTGACAACAATCCTGTTCTTCTTCTGCTTAATAAACATAAATTAAACATAAAAGTTTACAACAATGTTGCCAAATATGAGTTTGTAGCCCATTTTAGACATCAAAGATCTCTGTCCCTCCCACAGATACTGACTAAATCTGGCGTTTTCCTTTTTACTGCATATGGATGATTTCAGGTTAATAGGAACGCGTTAACAAGCCATTCCAGGGAAGAAACTCATCTTTGTGTAAGCTGTCTGGTTAAAAGTTGCGACCACATAAAAATGTGAAGTCTGCTGCATGCCAAGTTTTCAAAGAGAAGCTTCACTTTCAAGTCCCTCAATTGGCAACTTATTGCCGAATTCCTTTTATTCTGAATGAAAATGTGTGGCTTATAAGTGCAGTTAAAATCACCTCATCTCCAAACCCCCAAAGATGAGGTGGTCAAGCTTGGACATGCAAGCTTTGAAACCATTTCCAGACCCAGGCCTGTGGCGCTAGCAAAAGAAGCCACTCTCCTTGTCTTTTTTAAGATTATCTCCTCTGTAATTTCAAACAGGCATCTTCCCCTCGATTTTCATTGCATTTCTGTAAATCTCATTGTTAATCTCTATTCTTAAAGTTTGCTCCTTATGAAAAGTTGAATGCTTTGTTGAAAATCATGGAAATTCCTATTCAGGTTCTTCCATATCCACATTTCAAACCCTGCACTTTAACTGGGACTACGAACAGACCCTTACAGTGACAATATACCATGTGCCCTCAGAATTTCACAAAATATGGCCCATTTGCAAAATCCTGCATTGCGAGTCATGTAACAGTTATGTAACGGTCCTGTAACAGTCATGTAACAGCTATGTAACAGCCATGTAACACTCCCTTAAGGCAGCAAACACATTGGTCGTTATTATTTTTTTTTTCCAGTGTTGTTTTGTTATTTGGCCAGAATATATACCCAACAAAAAAAAGAAACTTTAAGTGCCAACCTGTCATAAGACATTAAGATATGATGAACAGTTATGTTGCCTCAGCATCTTTGTTACTAAGTACGCCATGAGGTAGGAGGTAGGCTTACCCTGGGAGTACAAGGGCCTTGCTGCTCAGTGACCTGAGACACTTATACATAAATCCTATACATCAATAGATACTTTTCTTGCTTACAATGGGTCATTTTTACTCAGCTGTTGTCAGCCAATGATAATAATCCAGATCACAGCTGATCTTGTCATTGACGGTAACATTGTAACATGTAACATATATATGCCTTCAGTTAGCTGTTTGTGTTGTTCAGCTGAGTTGAAGCTGGAGAGAGGTCAAACGTATCTGGAGTCTATCTGTGGGTCTCATCAGCGAGGAAAAGCACCTTGGAGCATGTCAGCTTCCTCCAGGAGGAAAGAGTGCGGCTGGGGGGAGAGCAGTGTGAGCCAGATGGCCTGGCTAGGGGCAGGGCTGAGACCTGACTCTCCACTTCAGGACGCACTACACTCAAGATGAATTATTGACAAATGTTATTGCAAATGCATCACTCACTGACTTTCGGAGTACATGGCCAGAATCAGCCTGCCATCGGGGGGCTGGTCCAGCTAGCGGCCCCTGAGACAGTGTCTCGGGGACCCCCAGACAGTCCCTCTCAGCTCCCTGCCAGGCCACATTTTTTGCTCCCGAAAAATAGACTGTCTGAGGGTTCCTACAGACTGGCTTGAGAAACACTGTCCTAAGTTGTCAGAGCACTATGGGGTGCACTGCATTCATGGCACTCAGCTTTCCATTACATTTTTTCAAATTACACTCATGATACTTTAACTGATGTGACTTTTAATTATCTACTTTAAGAAGACCATAATTTTACCCTTTGATATTTACACCTGTTTTAATGTTTTAATGTTGTCCCAAAGCCTCATTATATAAAAATTTGAACCGAACCCCACTTTAACAACAATTTCAGTATGAAGAACAAGATGCAATCTGCTATCTGTCACCAAGGCATAACTTCTAATCACACTGATACTTACACTGGGCTCAGCATTGTGTTTTAGACTGGGAACCAGAGTGATCTGCTTTCACCCATCACTCTTTCTGAACATCCATGAAGATGACAGGCAGACGAGGAAAAATACATATTCATTCATCTGTATCTTCCCATTGCATTGCAACCCATTGCACACACATCTACAGACAATTTGGCAACCTTGGCATGCATTTGGACTGTGGGGGAAAATCGGAGAACCCGGAGGAAGCCACATGATGACATGAGGAGAAGATGCAGACCCAGGTAGAAATGGGGCACAGGTAGAGATTGGGCAGGGATTTGATACCCAGTCTCTAGAGGTATGAGGTGATCATGTAAATATCTAATCTTGATTAGATGCAGTTGCAAGAACCAGTTCTAGTTTGCTCAGCTGAGGGTCAGTAAACCTCTTTATTCACTGTAGCTAGAATCACAGCAATTGTGCATTGGGGCCATTTGAAGAAGCAGTTTACTAGGGGGATTAATAAAGCCAAATTAACCACTGGGGAGTACATGTCTCCCACCCCCCATGTCCTACACTCCTGCTCTACGCACTCAGGTACATCGGACCGTCAAGATGCGCAATTTTTTGATAACACTGTATACTTTATGTAATATAAGATGACTATACAGATTTGAAAGCATAATGTGAATGATTAATATTTAAATATTTCAAATTAAACAATAACATTATGAATAATTATACCCATGATTTATTATAATTTGTATTCAAATACTGGGCGTTTGTACAACACCATCCTACTAAAATTACTAAAATTAACAGTTAACATTTTGTAAGAGAAAATTGTGTGTGTGTGTGTGTGGGGGGGGGGGGGTGTTTCTGCCAAAAACTGAAATTTCCCTAGTTTTGAGGTGTCCATTTGGATAACCTCAATTTTATAAAAATCTGTGAATGTAATCAAAAAGCTAAAAATGCGGTAAGTCTTGTATTTGGGTTAGTTACTTATGGTTAAGGTTAGGGTTGGGTAGGGGTATTGTGATTGGGATTAGTGTTTTTTCCATAGAAATGAATGGAAGGTTCCTATTTAGATAGGTACGCGAGTGTGTGTGTGTGTGCATGTGTGTGTGTGCGCGCGCGCCCTGCGATGCGCTGCCTCTCCTACCGCATATAAACGTGTATGAAAGAGGGACAGAAGTATATAGCCTAAAATGAAGCTACAAATTACGCATAACATTTTAGCAAAAGTGGGAAAATATCTTACCCAGAAAAATCCCATCTCTATGTCCACATTTTTTCTTGGTTACATTGAAATCAACGTAGAAAATGACAACGGGGTGACCGAAATTTTCTCCTGGACTAGGGTCCAGCACCAAAACGCCGTCGTGTTCCGAAGGGCCGGGAAAGGCGTCCTGCTGCCGCTTGCCGTCCTCCTGCGTCGTGTCTCGCTTGGGAGCTCGCAGCCCCGTCGCCTTGGAGTCCGGTAGCACTGCCACCACTTTCTCCGAGTTTAACTCGGACACATAGATGGCCACGCCACTCTCCCGTAACACAGACAGCCTCCTGCATTCGCTTTCTGATAAGGATGATACTCTCTGACACAGGTTCATCTTCAGGTACTGAAATCCAGATTTCGCCCACCGACTCACTCGGGAAAACTTTTCGTAAGATTCCTGGCTTTCGGCAAGTGAAAGAGTTACAGCTAGGAAATAAAACCCTATCGAGTGAAAATGCATATTTGTCTCAAGAAAGTTATTGCGGTCGTAAAAAAAAATGTTTTACTTGTAGATCTGGCTTAAATTCTTCGTAAAAAATGGTTTTGAAAACTTTGATGTCGGGTTCCTTTAGTTTCAGATTTTCCGGTGGTCGGGAAAGCGCGGCGTCTTCATCGGAGAGCTGCGACCGCTTGCTGGTTTATCAAATTGGAAAGATGCGGCTCTCTACATTAAAGAGAGACTTCAGAAAGGTCAGGCTACCATCCAGATGGAAAAGTAATCTGCAACAGTAACTCCATCCCACAGGCACTGACATGCCAGTGAACAGGAGGGGGGAGGGTGGGGCGTGAGGGCAAGTGCGGCACCGGAGTGGGGCTACCTGTCAAAAATGTCGGCATTAAAATCCTTACATGCCTTAAGCTACTTACCTACAATGTGCCATACGAAGGGCCGTAATTATCACCAAAGAATGAGGGGGGGGGGGACAAAAGATTAGTAGTCTCGCATCCCGCGCCCCCAATCATTTTCACGAACAGCCCAGTACCGGGAGTACGATGGACTGTGCTAACCGCAGCCTTCTGATCACGATATATAATCGGTCACCATCATCATCATCATCATCAACACAAAAAGCGCATCACATTCTGCTAATATTTGCGCAGCTATTTACTATCGTATCTTAAACGTGTTGCATGTTTCTTTGGCCCATCATTTAATTTTACATTTGCATTACAAAAAACTTAGAAAACTATAAGTTGCAAAAACTGAGATCATCAGATAGGTTACTAAAGATCGACATAGGAAGAAACAGTTTCAACCAAAATATCAAAATCAAAATAATTTCTGAAACTAATGCTATAATTTTTGTAATTGCAATGACTTTAACGCTACAGAAATAATTTTAGGCACGACGGACTGACTGTTAATAGGGCTAGAGTAAAAAGAAAAAAAAACTGACGTCGCGTAGTCATTTGTAAATGTGTTATTGTAATGATTAGTTTTGACCATGCTGTATATAAGACAAATCATATGTTTAGAAATTGTGTCCTGTTTTCCGTCATTTTAATGTATGTATTACACCCATCTGCTAGTTGTATTAGGCCCTCTAGAGTAATTTGAACAAAATAGCAAGGATTAGCACTGCTCTTTAAGCCGTATTGCATTATTTTGTGTGCACAGGGTAGTATTGCTTTAATTTTCCTACATATGTTCAAATTGTAGTGTCATGTTAGTATTCGGTGCCGACATAGGCCTACCTCGGTCTGCCATTGTTAAGACAGTGTCAGGTTAGATTTCATTGAGTGCCTCTATCTTAATCGCGCTCCTTGAGACTGACTTCATTTAAAGTAGCCTAATGGGACAGTGGTCTGTCATTACGGTACCGTGGCATTAGTAATATTACACTGGCATGCCAGTTACACAATAATAAAACGCTAAACCTCTTTGAGTTGATTTGGACATTGCCGTCATTTAAGGAGCTGGGCTACATGAAAGGATTCACGTGTAATATAATACAGGCTATTGCTGGAAAAGCAAAGTGATAACGTTAGCATACTCTAATTTTGCATTATGAACAGTTTTAGGTCAATGAGTGGATCTTTGTTGCACTACAGTATGCCGTTTACAAAACATACCAGGTCATTATAATACTTTGGTATCTATTAAAACGTTTAGCTGATTCATTATTTCATTAGATAATTTTAGTTTCTTTTTTATTTTATTTTATTGCCTGGGTAGAAATGAATAGGAATCCTTATATTATAATATTATAGTGTAAAATTTCATACCGACTACTATTTACAAACCGACAGGAATATTTGGATTTTTCTTCTTTTAAAAACTGAAGCCTGAATCGGAGATAAGCCCCCTTAAACGCAACAAAGCAATTATATGGTATTGTTTTTTGAAGTCCATGAATGCTTCTTAAAACATTATTCAAAAACCATCAAAACATTCATCGTATTTTCCGAAGACAGTTCTCCGGTAAATCATTTGTGACAGAATTTACCGCCGATTAAAGATGGACACAAATCCAAAAAAATCCAATAAACGATACAAACCACAAACTTGTGATTCCAACTTTTCGTTTTCTTTATCTCGTTTTATATCGAAACATTAATGCATAGAGTCTGGAAAACTTGATTATAGTACATTTTTTTTATATTCAGGAAATGTGACGCGTGCGCTTGTCATTTTGTTTAAAAATTATGATTTATTTTTAGTAACAAGGGGTCATATACAGAAGACTCCAGAACTCCTGTGATATAAGCTGATTATATTAGGGACAGAGAAATTGATGTTCTTATATACTTCCTAAAAGACAAATTTCTCTGTGGAGCCGCGGGAGTGTTTCAGAATAAGTACGACACACATTCTTGCCGTATTAAAACTAACTGAAGTTAAGATGATAATAATGACTGCCCTGACAAAGAAAACATTAAACTGTTTATGAAATCGGTCTAATTGTCATTCTACCTCTCTTAGCGTTTCCTTACAAATTTTAACGTTAAAATGTCCAAATGCACCAGTGAAATCGGTCCTAGCTGTTGAGGTGGCCATAAGTGATTATTATTTCGTAATAATGCTTTCATAAGTTAGTTTGCTCGAAGGAATAAAAACGTATTTTTGTTGGGATAATTCTATAGGATATTTACATAGGGAGTTTTTGCTCCCTATAGGTGACGATGTAGGCTATGTGGTAGGTTTCGCGACAAACGGAAATACCTTAAGGAGGTATATTATTCCAAATCATTGGTTCCTGGCAGATTGTTTAGGACACCAATTTTATAAACCTGTGAATGCATGACATGAAATGTATCTTCGTAACCCAAAGAATTTCAAACAACTGGTTTAAAATGACAGCGATGAGAACTGTTTACCAGCGACTGCTATAGCACCACCATGAGGCCAGTTACGATCATGACGACTTGTACGATCGTTTGTCAGAATTAAATAAAATGGTGGATGGTAGTTATGAAATTATGGCCAATATGCCTTAAAAAAAAAACCAAAAACTGTCACTCGAAGGGTGGATCGTCTTGTTAGCTATAAATTGAGGTTGCGATAAATTGGGATCTATGGAGCTTTTCTGCCAAAAATATATTTGCGAATGAATCTCTTAATAGTGCAAGATCACACTGGCAATGTTTAATCAAATGTGTTCATTAATTTTCATACATTGGTAATACACATAAATGAGGGGAACTAACTGACTATCAAATTAGTCTAATTAATCAAACTAGCAATGAAATGTCGGTGTAAGTGTAAATATCTGAATGTAAGGATAAGATACTTGTATTTGATATCATAAAAACCCTCTTAAGTCTGCCTACTTTTAGTTTAATCACACATAATAATAACAGAGATGTATTTTTGGTAATACACGAGCTGTGTTCATTTACCCATCCATCCATCCATCCATCCATCCATCGATTTTCTGTAACTGCTTGTCCTATGCAGGGTCACAGGGGGTCCAGAGTCTATCCCAGAAGCTATGGGCGCAAGGCAGGCAACAATCCAGGACGGGGGGCCAACCCATCAGCTCATTACTATCACAGGCAAATGTATTCTGTATTCTACGGGAACAGAGAGATGCTGGAATCCTGCAGTACAGAGAGTGCTGTCGTTCGGATCAACCCAAGTCTGGAAGCACTACCCCCCCCTTCTGTGTGTGTGTGGAGTTTGTATGTTCTCCTCATGTTCTGCGGGTTCCCTCTGGGCACCCCAATTTCATACTAAAGGCCTTGCTCATCTTTTGCAGTCTGTTCAGTCGACCACCACTGAAATAGTTATACTGTGTATATATATACTCACTCAGTGACAAAAAAGTTAAGCATCCAAAAGTAATGGTTGGATTTGGATGTAATTTGGTACACGTGCAGACCAGCAATGGGTAGCCGTCAGTCTAGTTACCAGATACAGAGGATGCCTCGTAGACGCATTAGACATCAGTACCAGCACTTGACGGAGTTTGACAGGGGTCGCATTGTGGGTTTGCATGAGGCCAGGTGGTCGTATCATGCGATTGCCCGGCATGTGTGGCATGCAGATGTCACAGCTGCCCGACGTTGGAACCAATGGGCACATGAGGGCACCCACACACATTGTGACAGACCACACCAAGGGAGGATTGTTGTATTGTGTGCCAGCATTACAGAACACCATGACATCTGCGCCTGCCATCCAGACACAGGTATTGGTCTCTCTACAACATCCTGTGTCATCCCACGCCGTGTTTTGACAACTGGCATCAGCTGAACTATGGGCTCACCATCCCATGTGTAAGCTGCCATTACCACCAGCACGGAGACGACTGCGTTTGGAGTGGTGCTTTAACTGGGAGGCATGGACTGATGACGAGTGGTGTTGTACCATGTTCAGCGATGAATCTCAATTCTGCGTTACCATGGATGACAATCATGTATGCATACGGCAGTGCTGAGGAGAGAGGACTAATCCTGCCAGTGTTGTAGAGCGACACACTGGCATTAGTTCAAATGCAAGAACCCGTGGCCATAGGTGGAAATTAGCGGGAGAACATTTCAAACTGGATTTAAGGAAGCACTTCTTTACACAGCGGGTAGT
>JAODKN010000001.1:33565573-33578173 GCA_026774425.1 Petrocephalus zakoni
CCCCCCCCCACACACCCCCCACCCCACCCAAAAAAACCAACAACCCCCCCCCACCACATACTAATATATCACACAACCTTTTCTACCCCCCCTTCCTACCCTCCTTCTCCATTATTTTTCTCTCCCCCCCCCCCCCCCCCCCCCCGTAAACCTCAGGTTCAGTGTTAGTTCACAGTCAAGCAGTAAACTTTTATTGATTTTTTTTGTCCCTTTGAATAACTGGTGCTTACCTTCCAAATGACTGTTGTGTAAGTTAATTATTTTATTAGTTAATTATTAGTACATTTTTTTCCAGCATATTTGATCTTTAAAAGAGCAGTGAAAATGTGCTGTGAGGTTTCAGCAGTTATAATACATGGTTTATGTGAGGAGAGCTGTGTTGTTCCAGTGTCAGAATGCTTCCTTTCTTTTGTTTATGGCTGTATGTATGTATGCACGCATACTTCTATGTAGGTTTCTGCCCCACTCATGATATGGTCTCTTGATAGTGTTGAGGAAGCAGGAGCAAATGACCTGGAGGACAGCAAGGTTAAGAAGCCAGCACTGGTGCCTAGTCTGTTTCCCTACATCCCCCCAACTCTGTACTTTGGTACTCCCAACGAGACTGGTGAGTGCACAGGGTGTTGCCATGGAACAGTAAATGTGAAGAGCTTTACCTTGTATAGTCTCTTTCAACAATTGTGATTTTATTTTAGTTGAGCTTCTGCCGCCAGAGCAGAGGAAGCTGCTGAAATGGAAGATGAGCTCAGTAACACCCAATGTGGTGAAGAACACCATCACCAGGTCTCACTTCACAGCTACCAAGAGTGAGTAAGGCTCTCCAAGATTAATTATGGGAATCTAGTATGCACGGATTGTTTTCTTATTTGTGTGGTTTATTTAGAGCTGAGTGATACAGCAAAACATCACGATTTATTTGTGTATCAGTGCATATTGATAATTATCACAACAGCATTTCATTATTTCAAGGCTCCGTTTTTGCTTAGAAATAGGTTCTCCTTAATAGGATTCGTAGCATGAAAAATTACCCACAATTGAATGGCAAGGCAGGTATATTTATATAGGAGAATTCAGACGTAAAGCAATTCAAACTGCTTTACAATGACAAATACATTCAAATGAAAAACAAAATCACATTTAAAAGTCAAGGGAAAAACTTAAACAGCCAAGCCAGAAATGGTTAACTGAAAAGAATGGACTGCAAACTGAAGTCTAATGTTAATAAATTATGCAAAAAAAAAAAAACACAACAAACTTTTTTTGTTGTAGGTCATAATACTAGAAAGGATGTACAGTACAGTATGTCTGACTTCTTTTTTTCCTCATACTCTTTCTGCTTGTTCCAGGGGACAGGTTTGACATTGATGGTGTTTGTGACTGTAAGAGCTTGCATTCTGTATGTCCTGGATGGCAGTTATTCCATATTATTATTTTTTCCATATGTGACAATCCCATAAAATAAGGATGGGTGGGAACTTTAAACCCATTCCCTGAAACGAGCAGTGACCCAGTGAAGAAATCTCAGCAAACAAACAGTTGACATATTCTAGTGTTGCGACAGTTTGAAAAGCTTATTTCACCACCCAGACAAGGAATACATATAGTTTTGGGTCTGCTGCTGCCACAGACACTTCCTTGTTATCACATTGACTAGGGCTGGGCAACAAACCAATAGAATATCGCGAAACCCTGTGATCAGGGTTTTTCCTGGCTGAAAATGAGGTGGAGGCAGTACCATCCTGATCATGTGTGCACACGTACGTGCACGTGTACCCTGCCTTCAACTCCCTACCTTGCTTGGCTCAAGCAAACATGCTTTACAAGCAGCATATTTTTGGAGTTTTGATAATTGAAGAATAATTTAATACAACAAAAGTTTTTTGTACAATTTATTTATTGTCTTTTTTCATGTTGTGAATCCATTTAAGGGCAATTCTAAGGGAATTAAGCAAAAACCGATCATTGAAGTAAAGAAATAATGACACAAATTATATTGTGATAATTATTGATACTGTTCAGTATGAAAAACATCACGATAAAACGCCCAGCCATAGCGATGACATTTTGCAGACACGTGTGCATGACAGAAGTTATTGAATTTTGAGACGGATCACCACAAAATTGAAGCATTCTAGAAATTGTAGAGGTTGGGGGTGCAGGAGGAGTGGGGATGAGATGAGGGGGAGGGGGTGACAGTGTTGTCTGGGGAATACGTTGTCATTCCCACATCATTTTTTCTAGTTTCTGTATGGTTTATTAAAATTTGATTTTCAGTTTGCAGTCCATTGAGTTTATTGTAAGGGAATCTTAAGCAAAAATTTAACCTTGAAGTAATGAAATAATGACTTCAGTTATATTATAATAATTGTCATCAGTCAATTGACTGATGTGAAAAAGCCTTTTATCATTTTTTTTCTTCAAATTACTATATATTGTTTATATCGTCCGGCCCTGGGTTCGGTATGCAAGTTGTTCTAATGAAAATGGGTTTGCGTATTGCATGCAGAAAGTCATGATTGGCTGGGCTGTTGGGGTCACCACATGAAATCACCGGGATTCAAGGCCATCCGAGAGTACCAGAAGGTAAAGCTGGGCATGCACAATAAGATTCCTTTTTCTCAGGGAGAAAACATTGTCTTGTGGAAGTGGCTGGATATCTGAACATTCTCCCTAGTGAATGTCCAGCTTTTTAATTCTTTATATATATGTATATATATGACATCTTTGTGCCTTATTTGCTGAAACCCTAAACCTCCATCTTTCCTTTCAGCTGAACCACTTTCCAGGATCTTTCCAGATCGGCCGGAAGGATCGGCTGTGGCGCAACCTTTCCAAGATGCAGGTGCGCTTTGGTAAACAGGAGTTTGGCTTCTTCCCAAGGTCCTTCGTGCTCCCACAGGACATCAAGCTGCTCAGGAAAGCGTGGGAAGATGGCGGCAGTCGGCAGAAATGGATCATCAAACCAGTACGTCTAAAGCTGAGCAGAGCAGACCGGGTGGAGTTGGGCTATCCTGATGGAATGTGGACATTTTGATGGTTGTAAACACAGTGGTCCTTCTCTTTTCAGCCTGCATCTGCTCGAGGAATTGGGATTCAGGTGATTTACAAGTGGAGCCAAATGCCCCGCAGAAGGCCTCTTTTAGTGCAGAAGTAAGTGACAGTTCCAACTTGAATGAATGAGTTCTATTGGAAGTTGATAGATGTAAATGAGCACTGGTGGTGAGTGAGTTTTGATAAGTTTGTTCTGAAGATAGTTTCTTGCTTATTTATTAGGTACCTCCACAAACCCTACCTCATTAGTGGTAATAAGTTTGACCTGCGGATTTACGTGTACGTCTCTTCCTTTGACCCGCTCCGCATCTTCATCTTCAGCGACGGCCTCGTCCGTTTCGCCAGCTGCAAGTATGTTGTAGTTTCAGCTGGACTGATAAGAACTTATCGCCTTGTTTATGCCTGTAATGTGGCCAACTTTAGCAGCCATATGGAACGAAGCCCTCAGTTAGTGTGTGAGTGGTTGATTTGAAATTTTAATATTAATGAACGAGGTCATGGGACATGTACTGTAAGTTCACACTTAAAAGTCATTTGTTTTTGCATAGTGCTTGTAGTAAAGTTTTCTCAGCTTGTGATGTAATATGAAAAGTGTCTCTTCAGTTTGACCAGTTTAGCAGAGTTGCTCCTATGACTAAATTTATTCTGCAGGTACTCCTCTTCTATGAAAAGCCTGGGGAACAAGTTCATGCATCTGACAAACTACAGTGTGAACAAGAAGAACTCTGAGTATCAGAACAACAGCGATGACAAGTCCTGTCAAGGCCATAAATGGTAAGAGCACAAAGTGAAATTCTGTGACCTTAACCCCTCTGCATTACATTTTATTATTGTATTCATTACATTAATATTTTATAGGGCTTTGAAAGCACTCTGGCAGTATCTTGGCTCAAAAGGAGTCAATACCACCCGAATATGGGAGAAGATCAAAGACATTGTCATCAAAACCATCATCGCGTGAGTGTGTGCTGTTTTTTTTTTTTTTTTATCACAGTGATATGTGAATTTATTTAATACTTAATCTGTGCAGGTCAGACCCTTACGTAAACGCGCTGGTCAAAATGCACGTGCGATCGCCATACAGCTGCCACGAGCTCTTTGGCTTTGACATTATGCTGGATGAGAATCTGAAGCCCTGGGTACTTGAGGTCAACATCTCTCCGAGGTTTGGCACCGCTCATTCTACGGGTTTAGAGCTGCAAACCTGCTGACCCATCTGAGGGGTCGTACCTGTAACTTGCCATCTGCTTGGTGTTCTCTCCGACAGCCTGCACTCCAGAACCCCGCTAGACATTGCGGTAAAGGGCCAGATGATCCAGGACGTGCTGAATCTGGCTGGGTTCGTTCTTCCGCAGTGCCAGGATGTGGTGCCCTCTGGCAGCAACGCGAGCAGCTCCAGCAGCAGGTGCAGTCCAGTAGCAGCCAGGGCTCCCTGCTGACTGCAGGATCCGGCTGTATAAAGTGCTTTTGTCTGGTATTTATTTTTATTTTTTAAGCCTCTTTTCTTTGTTCCAGCTCTTCTTCAGGGACGAGAATGCGATCCCGTCACTTGACGGAACTATCATCTGATGAGAAGTTCAAGAGAGCATTGTTCTTGAAGCAGCATTCTGCAGACCAGGTTTATTTATCTATGCCTTTTTATGTTATTTTATATTCCTTCAATAAATAAATAAATAAATGATACCTATGTTTATTTACCCATCAATCTTCAAACTGCTGGAGCTTATCCCAGGCAGCATAGAGCTGTGTATGTGTAACTTTTTCCCTTTAAATTCCGGTAGGATTTCTACTCCACTGTTCTGGAAGCGCTAACCCCAGAGGATGTGTGGACGCTGGCAGAGGCTGAGGACGAGCTGAGCCGGAGGGGCCGGTTTGAGCGCGTCTTCCCGTCCGCCACCTCGTCTCGCTACCTGCGCTTCTTTGAGCACCCTCGCTACCTCAACATCCTGCTCGACCAGTGGGAGCAGAAATACTGGCAGAACAGGGAAAAAGGTGCCTTTCCTGAAAAGTGTACGCGGGGCACAACACAAGGCTGTCCTCTTCCAACTCATAGCGCAAAATTAAATGTTTTTTTTTTTTTTCTTTCCATAAGGTATCAGTCTGCTGAAGAGCCTGTGTGAAGCAGGTGTTCACCTGGGTCCTACCTGTGATGCAGCACACTTTGTGAGTACAGCACTTTAAAGGTTTTACATCTTAACTTGCCCCCCTGCCTCCCTCACAAACCCTTATTGCTTTAAACTACCTCTTAAGCAAATTTTAGTATAGCTGTTCATTGCTGAGCAGTGTGGTTGCTGACAACGATTACAGAAAATAAACCACCATGAATCTGTACTGTACATAATCAAGGGGTAATTGATTACCACACAATTCACAACCATATTTCTTTTGTGTGCTACAATTCTGAAAATATATAAACATTAACACTAGGCAGAGCACAAAAGATTGTATTAGCAGACATCAGTAAAACCACTTAAATGCTCGGCAATTGAGCCTAACTGTTCCTGATGTTAAGGGGGGAATTTAAGTAACGTACAGTTGCATTTATTTTTAAATGAATCATACAAACACACTTATTTGCTGTTCCACACAGTTACAATAAGTGTAATATTGATGGGTTGCAGTTTATATTAGAAACTAATGAATGGATTACATTTGAATGGATTTTCAACGTCACATGTACAAATATACCTGATTTTATGACTGTGGCTCTGTTATTACACTTCTCAATTTGCTTCTCATATTTACAGCAATGAACATCTATTAAACAAGGAACAATTGGCTTGCTTATAAGCGGTAATTTGAGAATGTAGCTACAAGAAATGTTGGCATTTGCTGGCTTTTGACACGTATTCCATACATGAGTGTACTCCATTATATGGCTTAAATACCAAAGTATGGTACAATGGCAAGAACTACTATAATTTTAGCAAGCATATACTATTTGGAAATGTGATGGTGATTCCTGCATACTTTTATTGTTCTGTGTTCAATTATTTTGGAACTCGGCACAGTGATTGTGAATGGGAAAGGGAAAAGGGGAATGGGAAAGGGAAAAGGGGAATGGGAAAGGGAGAAGGGGAATGGGAAAGGGAAAAGGGGAATGGGAAAGGGAAAAGGGGAATGGGAAAGGGAAAAGGGGAATGGGAAAGATGCTGGGCTGATATCAGAACACTGTCTGCATGCTGGAGTATGCTATGAATCACTTCTTAATTTGTCACTAATTGTAGAGCGTAGAAAAGATGACTGCATCACAATTGCCCAGTTTCCACCAACACGGTGCTGGGCTGATATCCTCTTGGTGCCATTTGAGAACCTGACCGCGTTTCTACTGGTTTCAAAAACAATGTTACCTAGGCAGAAGTGACAGTATAGGTTCTTATGTATTCCTTTTTTGGATTTATTGCGATGTCAGATTTTAAGTTTTTATAAACTGCCAAACTGAAAAATAAATAAAAAAATAATAATTTTCAGCGTATGACTTGGTCTCTACTGCTTGTATCGACAGCTCCTCTGCCTGTGAGAGTCTATTCTCACTCCCTGTTTGCTGGAAATGTAACTTTGTGACTCGAGCGCCACAATATTTTGTTTATTGAACCTGCGACATTTATAATTTATTATTAAATCTGGCAAATGAATCAATCTTCAGTTTTCCATTGAATAAAAACAAAGACATAGCGTTATTCTGCTAATAAGCTGGCAGCTTGTTTCACTGCTAGCACTGGGGATATTAGGCAAAACAGTTGGTTATGGATTGAATTTTCTGGGTATGTGGAAGGTTTGGACATGGTATCCCATCCCACTTTCAGTGATGTTGTAGTTCCAAAAAAACTGAGACCGACTTTTTTGTGTGCTGCACTGAAGCCATTTTTTCTGGCCCAGGGCCAGTTTTTTGTGGTCGAAACGTGCAGAACTAGTTCCGGATTGGGAAAAAATCCAACACTAGCTCCAGCACCTTGTTGATGGAAACAAAGCAAGTAACAAACGCAGACCATACCAGTATTTTGACTTGTTGCCTTCATAGTACGTACATTGTTTGTCGTGTTTATAAAGGTGTTTTTTTTTTTATGTGTCAGTGGTCATGCAGGTCCATCTCTGGCCAAAGTTTTGACTCTTACAGTAATCTCTCCACTGGACAGGAACCAGTTATGTCTAGGTAAGTATAGCTAAGCTCTATTATATGTGTGGTTGTGCTTGGATCAGCAGGTTAGGGCACTGTGTCTGTGATGGGAAGGTCGTGGGTTCAAATTCTGTGGTCGTCAGAGTAACATCTGTAAGGACGCTTCATCCTAACCTGTACAAGTGTATGTCTCCTAGAGAGCAGGGCGGGCATATCCATAGTACTGTATTCCTACATATCTGCCCGGCTGAAACTGCATCTCTGGACAGACTGCCTATATATTTAAATCCTGCTACTGTTTCATTGAAGGTGCTCATCTCGCCCATCTGATCCTTGGCCTTTCAGTGTGGTGGAGAGTGAGAAACTGACAACTGAGATTGATGAAGATGACTTTGCGATCCCAAGCCCACCTGATATCGGCCTGCTGGGCTCCTGTGGTTCCAGTCCCTGTTCCAGTCCGGCTAGTGAGAGCCTAAACCCCAAAGACTTCATGTGATGTCCTTGTCCCACTGTTTACATTTTGGCCTTTCAGCCAGTGTACACATACACAAACATACTCACATGCACACATTGTCTTACCGAGATGCATACAGATCAGAAAATACCACAGACCAATTATTTCCTTTGTATGAACTCACTGGTGAGTTTGGATCTCAGTGAGCTGTCTTTGGATCTTAGAGATGTGATCAGATATGAATACTGTAGGAATGACTGGTCAGGTTAAGACTTCCACTGTTTATATACACTGCAGGACTGCACTCGGCCAAGGGGATGAACTGCCAGTCTGGATCAGTATGTAGAGACTGAAACTTACCCTATCCCAAAATATGTTTACATGTGAAGGTTGGGCTGGCTAACAGTACATCTATTTATCAGATCAATTCAGGTGTGCTAGGCATGAAATAATTATAATTACTAATAAAGATGTTTTATTTCAAACAGTTTTCCCCAGATGTGGGGATAATAGTGCTCAGGTTCAGCTTTTCACATTAAAACAAATACTTGAAGTAAGCTGCCAGCTGTTTGTTTCTTTTGTCTGTAGTCTTCCATGTTTTGGATAATACACAGCAGTACTTTCCGTTCGCCTTCTAAGTGCTTATCCTGGACTCGGGCACGAGCTGACCTGCGGCCTAGTCCAGGCAGCAGAGACGTGGGAGGAGACCTGGCTACCTTGGAGAAACTGCGCACTCCACCAGTGTTAGCCCTGGAAGTGGGAGGCAACAGTGCTACCCACAAAACCACTACACCCATAGTAGTGCCTGTTAACTTTATCCAGACCCTTGAACCCTATTAAAAAAAAAAACATGCAATTTCTGCTGATCTTCTAGCACTGGCTGAGAACCAAATGCCTATGTGTAAATGGGGTCCTTTCGAAATATTTAAGTACACATGATTGTGTCCTCCTGGTCTTCCTGCTCCAGTGTTCTAAGAATGCTATAAAAACGCCATTTGCGTTTACTGCATTTAAAAACAATGCCTGTTATGGGTCATGTTTAACATTATTTATTACCTTCATAAACTGCCATACCAAGTGATCACACACTCATATTTAGAAAAATGTTGTCACCGGCGTAACTCCATCTGCTGCCTTCCCCTCCACTGCCTTTAATCGACAAAGAGTAGCGTGATTCCGGGAGTCCGGCTTTTTACAAGCCGCCGGTTAATATTGCACGGTGCTGATGGGGCCGCTCGCCCAGTTCCGACATGTCCTTCCCAATGTGCCCGGAGGCCTGAATGACCCGCCCACTGTTCGGTTCACCTCGTTCTTAATTCTATTTAGTTTTTTGTATTTTGAAAGAAGGGTGTTTGTTGTGTTTCTACTTGTTACTCTTGTGTTGTTTGCTGAATCAGCTATTTTGCACGCCGATGACCTGCACGATCGCAACGTTTCCATGCGAGGTTTAGGAGCAATATTGTTTATTTTGTTGGTTTTTTTTAGAACGAATTTAAAATGACCTGTGATAGTTACACCACACGGTTAAAGAATTGAATTAGACGCTAATAAATATGAACGTTTCTGACAATTTAATCTTATTGTAATCGCAGATTGTTCTTATTGTAACGTATTTTTTTGTAAAATGAATTCAGCCATAACTCTAATATTTCGTTACTAATTTGTTTGAAAATTTTTAATAATGAAATCTTTATTGTACCTTCAGCCTCGCGAATATCTAATATCGGTGCCCCTACGCTGCCGACAGCAACCGACAAATGGTGGTAGAAATACAGGAGCATCACAGTAAGAGCCCATGGAGAAAGAAATCGCCAAGAAAATCCGATTAATGTTGGCGTAATCGCCACTAGTCATTGGAAGCATTTATGTTTCGTGTTAACATAGGTCCAGTGTTTACCCGCGTGTGGAGCATATTGCCCAACCAAGTGAAAGCAACGCATAAAAGAACATGTGAATGGATGGATGGATGGATATATATATATATATAATATATTATATTATATATAAGTGAGTCAATTTACTACAATTAATCTCATTTAACACTATATAAATTGTAAGTGAGAATCGCAATGCAACAGCGCAGCATTTCGCAGGACGGACGCGGAGCCCCATCCGCCCGCTAGATGTCAGTAGCGGGCGCGGTCGGACGCGGAGAGACGTAAACAGAAAAGCACGTGACGCGCGGAGGGCCTGTAGGACCTGCCCGCTAATCCGCCACCTGGTCCGCGGAGCCTCGGCGCCCAGTCCGTGACACGCAGTTACACTGTAACTGGGGGAAAGATGGCGAAGAGCGAAGAGGAGGCTTCCTGTGGCCCCGTTTCCTCCTCTTCTTCCGTTCGCTTAGAGGCCCTTTTCCCAGCCGTAGGGAGCGAACAAGCGAGCGGGGAGGGGAACCCGGAGCTGGCGCGACTTCGGGAGCGGCTCCAGGGTTGGCTGCGGCCGTACGAAGCGGCGCTGCTGTGGGCGCAGCGGCTGCTGGTGTGGGAGAGGCCGCTCCACAGCGTTTGTGCCGCTTTTACCTTGAACACCGTCTTCTGGTAAATGACAGCGGCGCTGGTCGGAGGCGCTTGGGTTTTAATGAGCGCGCAGAGGTGTGCCGTACGCCTGGTCTTCCCGGGAAGACGCTGCTTCTGTGCAGCATTAGCTAGCTAGCTTAGCCGCTGTGGTGTCCGTCCGTTTCTGCCTAGACGGATAGCTGGTCTCCCGGTTCATGTTTAAAATAGAACGGGTGTTGCCATGTCTGTCGCTATGTGTTTGTGCATATATAATACTGCCCTATATAATGGGATTAAACAACCATTTGCAAACAAGTTCATTTTCAGCCCGAATCCACTGACAAATCCAGTTTTTTCTAAACTGTAAAATTATGGGGCAGTGCCTCCTGTGATCAGCAAATCGTCGGATAATTACTACCGCCGTTTACTTTTGACAGCTGTACAGTAGATGTAACGTTATACAGTATATGCAGCACTATACAATAAACGCCCATTGTACCTTCTGTTGCAGGCTGTTGTCGTCCACGTTTTTAAGACCCCTGTTTCTACTCAGCGTCTTCTTGCTCGGGGTCTTGCTGTTAGAAAGATGGAAGGACAAGTTACCCCGCGTTAATGGTACATTCAGAAGCGCTGTATACTTTCTCACCGAAGTATGCTTATATGCTGATGTATTTTCTTTAGGTAGATACCCATTAAATCTCCTCGCATTCTTGTCTTTTGTTTGTCAATGCAGTCCAGCACCCAGAAGCCTCTATCACTGAAAGGTACATATCTAGGTAGTCCTGTGATGAGAAATGGACTTATGTTTTCCATAATATTTTTCTTTAATTATAATATTAGGAACATTAATAAAATATTAAATCTATATTATATATGTAATATAAAATATTATAATAAAATATCATTATAAAAATAGCGTGCACTTTATTATTGCTGGCTGAGAAACCAGAATTAGAGCATAATCTTAAAGGTATGGCATGTAATGTAGTATGTGTAAGATTTAAGAGTTCAAGTAATATTTTTGTGTGGAACGTCAATCTCTTTATACCAGTGTAAACAGGTTAATTATGCAATCTCTTAATAATAAAGGAACATAGGCAGTACCACTTTTCATTGTTCTCTGAATTTAAACACCTGGCATGTTTGTAACATTGGCTATGCCCGTGCACTCCTGTCTGTGACTACAGGGAGACTGTGAGTGTGCATCCCAGGCTCCTCAGCATTCCAGAACTCAGTCATCATCTTGCCGAGAGCTACATCACCTGCAGCCTCTACATCCAGGAAATGCTGCAGTATAAGAGGGTAAACCATGGCCAGGTGAGGGAGCGGCTGTTTGCACCAGAACAATTTAAATCTACTGTGTTTTATATGATACATTTCATGAGTACAGGGAGGAGCCACTTGAAGCATTTTAGCTGAATTAGTGCTGTTTGTATTTTTGTAATTATGTTATGTGATGCTCCTTCCAGTTCTGCATGCTGATGTGCGGCGGATGTGTGATATTGGCCATAGTGGGGCATTACATACCAGGAATCATGATCTCATACATTATATGTAAGTATAAAAACCCCTATTTTCCTCTGTTGGTGGGTGATAATTATGAAGGCATCTTGTTGTGTAATATCTGAAATGTATGTGCCAATCTTTGCTGAACTGCAGCAGATTACAGGGAAAACAGGCATTTATTAATAGGCAGTGAATGTCATGCTAAGAGACCTGCCATGCCACTGACCAAAGTGCTTAACATGCTCAGTTAAATATTCTTTTGTAATTAAACAGCTGTGTTAGTTACATATGTACCTCTATAGTTGGTGCAATTTAGAGCAGCTGCTAACAACTATTTTTCTTTTGATTGATCTGACAATTTTTACAATTTGTCAATTAATCAGAAAAATTGATTTTCTTCCTGAAAATCAAGTTCACAGTTTCATTTAAGTTAATTCTGACAACAAACTACATGTCATTGCAGGGTTTTAGATAACGGACTCTGGTTTTGACTTTTTAATGAGGTATATTGTAATTCCCAAAATGATATAATCCATATAAATTTGGTATATGCTTATGTTTCATGGAGCACGCCACATAAATAGATAGATAAACTTTATTAATCACTCGGGAAGATTCCTCCATGTGGCTGTTTTAGTGAAGAAAGGGATAGCTCAGCAGCCGGAACATCTTTTAAAAGAGGAGATATTGTGGTTAAACAACGTAAAAAAATGCTGGTGTGGTAGTACTTTTTGCAGATTAAAGTCTGACATATATATTTTGTAAATATAGTTTTCATTTTAATTCCAGTTTACAATTTTGATTCAATTTTAGTTTACAATAATAACACTGGTCCCAACAAGCTCAATGCGCATGAACACACACACCAGCACAGTCAATCAACATAGAATCAACCTCGATTTTAGCCTAAACCCTTATTCAATGGAGATTCTAAGGTAGCAGACCGACAACGTAATGGCTTTGAGTTTGGCTTTTAC
>JAODKN010000001.1:33654090-33684556 GCA_026774425.1 Petrocephalus zakoni
TATTCATCACGATTATAAATGCTTAAGCCAAAGTATAACAAAGAAATACCGATGATCTGGAGGCAAATTCATTCATGCCTTCACCACTAAGGCATAGATGAATTTGGAGCCCATCCCAGGCCCATCCCAGGCCCTTCCCAGGCCCATCTGAGGCAGCACAGGGCACAATGGTGAGATGCCCTCGATGGGATGCCAGTCCATCACAGGGCACTTACACAATCAGGTATTTCTGGTCCTGGAGTTAGCCTAACTACATGTCTGGAGGATATCCACCCGACACAGGGATAACCATAGATTGTTAGCCACCATCTTGCCCGCAGAGCTGGTAAACATTACTGCATTTTATTCTTTAAAAAAAATGTTAAAAGCTGGCTGTAACATTTGTATGATGGGTATTGTTCACATTTTATATCCCATAATAAGTTAAAACATCTTCTATAGGTCCATAGAAAAATGTTTACCTTTCATTCAGTCAAATTAATTGTGTTTAATGAACTGAACTCAGCCTGATTAAGTTTAAAAATCTAGAATTGGTAGGGAGGTTCTCAAAAAAAAAAGAAAGAAAAAAACTGCATCTGATTGGCACATAAGTGGGAGAGGAAGCAGGTGACAAAGTCATGAATGCTGGATTTCCTGTTTATCTGCACCCCGTTTGAAGTTAAAGTAAAAGATCTCTTTTGTTGAACTCAAAGGCTGTGTGGTATTTTTAGTAATCCTTTTATGACTACTCGTTACCCAGTGAATATTCAAAATTTTTATAATGCCAGATAGAACTGACTACTTATTTATTATGTGCTTAACAATTATTCCATTTTTGCATACATATATCGAGATAAAGCAGGGTTTGTGTATACAGATGGCATGGGGTTCAGCACTTTCTCCACTGCATGGATATGAATAAGGGCAAGAGACCAATCCCACTGCTCCCCTTCAAATCTAGGTCCATGGCATGAGCTAGTGAGACTGAAATCAGCAGAACGCATTGCTGCACCTCAACAGAGGAAACCACTAGAGCACGGTGGCTTTTCCTCACTCAGAGACATTACTGTGCAAAAGTATTAGGCATCAAAAAATGCTTAAATTATCTTCATGTTGGTATAAGTCAGGGTGCCTGTCAGGGTGACTTAGCTTAGCCATTTCAAAGCTTCTGCTAAAATCACTCCTGTCGTTGCAGCAACCATACAACACACCCATGTAGTTTCTGACCAGCAAACCTCATATGGCTAATCAATACCTTATCGACTTTTTTTTGTTCATTGGCACTGAAGCGGTGTTCATCTAGCCATCCAAGATATACGTAAGAAATTCTTACTAGCTTTTATTGTGTTACTCCTAATTTGCATATGTTGTAATGCTAAATTGTGTTCTTTGTTCTGAGCAAAAGTGCACTTACAAGCCAGCTAAACTGCTTTAAACATTTCTGCCTAAGACTTTTGCACAGTACTGCATATTATGAGCCAAGTATTACAAAAGCCAAATTCTCTTCTGTCAACTGGATGCTTCCTGCAGCTGCGTGCAGAACCACTTCAGTTTTACACCACACAGGTAAAAGTCCACAGTTCAACAAACCGTGCTAAATAATAGCATTCAATTTCTAAATAGGAGTGAAATTCCTCAAGGGTCACGAATATGGGAAAATCTTTCTTACTAACATTTTGGGACATCCTCTCAAGTAAGCAACAGTACAATATTTACATGAAATACTCTGGATTTTTTGTGCAGAAAATGCTATTTAGCAAAGTGAATATCCATGCATGATGATTTTCATGCTGGATTGCACCCTGCTGATGCTAATATGCTAGGAGCAATTTATGGGTTGCTACATGGGTAGAAAGTAACCTATGTATGAAGGCTTTCTCTATCTTCAGGTTTGAAGATAGTGACGCATTTTTTCCTGGCTGTACACACAGCTGCAACCAATGCTCTGCAACTGCAAGACTGCTGGGCTTACATTTACTTTCTTAAAGATTTTTCAGTTCTCTCCCTTCTTTTGGAGGTTTATCAGTTCTCAATTCACAAGAAAGTAACTGTCTGGTTGTTCCAAAAAAGACAAAAACAACTTACATTGAAATACTTAACCCGTAATCATGACCCAGTCATATTTGTCTGTTATAATCTTGCAGGTTCCAAAATGTAAAAAGTGCAAATTCCAAACCATATCCACATTCGTCTTCCATCTGTTCATCCTGGTTAGGGTCACCCAAGCCCATAGTTTGCCTGCTTCTCTGATTGGTGACAAAATAGAATTGGGGCGGGGTTCAAACCCATCATTTTACCAAATGGTACCATCCAAACACCTTGATTGACATGGCTGTATGGTACAGCGCACTGTCCTTCTGGAAAACCCATTTCACAGTTGGGGAAAACGATCTGAGGAGATGGAGGTAAGTATTCTTCCAGGACAACCTTATATGTTGGTTGAGATGTATATACTTCCCAGAGACAAATCTGTTCGATCCCAGCCTCGTTGCAATCATCTGCGACAATTTTCACTTTTTTTCTTTTTACAACATGGCCGTGTGTCTGGATAGTCCCTTTCGGGTCAGATATGTAACAAGCGACTCAGAGATACCGATTAGCCTAACTGCATGTCTTTGAAGTGTAAAAGGAATCCAGCGTGGCCAAAGGAAAGCTGTGCCACGTCAGGAGGGCATGCAAAGCCCAAAGAGAAAGCGGAGTGGTGGCACTCACACCCCCAGCCTTAGAAGTTTTGGGGTACCCATGGCACCACCACACTGCCCCTTAATATATACGCAGGACTGGAGTACAGAGGAGGATGTGCCGATGTGAAATTACAATATGCAAAACAGCACCCCTCCGCTTGATGTTAGAGGTAAAAAGTGTGCAGATGCCATACTTTTATTTAGCCAAGTAGTGCGTACAATTTCATGAGTGAATTTCAGAACAGGGTGTCCTCTCTCATAATAACATTAAATTACCAAAGAGACAAGAATTCGATAACGCCTCTTTCTATAAGTATCATGTAACAAACATTAATTTTGATGATGGTTTGGAAACAACGACTTAATTATAAAATCCACCTCGTAGCATTTAAATGTAGGCTTATCGGTGTTATACTTATGAGAACCATTAGCTGGTGCGGATTATTATTATTATTATTATTATTATTATTATTACTACTACTAATACTACTGCTATTACTACATTACGTTACATTAATAATTATGAATGGCAGATTCATAACAAATAAAACAATCATCAAAGTAATGGGTTAAAATTTCAAGTGACCTCAAATCTCTCTGTGTTAAAAGGTAAAATTCTTCGAAAACAAAAATTAGATGTGTATCATATGTTAAGCGAAACAACGTCCATCGGCTTCCATCGCCGCGCCTCGCACGGCGGCCTCGTCATTCCCATTAGCGCCGCTGATTAGCGGAGCCGCATTTCTGGGCCGGACAGGAAGCGGGACGCAGGGAAAGAGGCTGCAATCCCTGCTCGCCGCGACGGGGCTGGGATTCGGGAAGCGGCGTGCCGAGTCACAAAGGCTCGCAGCCGTGCGCTCCTGCGGCCGCCCGTACAGCTGGACTTTCCGCAGCGTTCGCCTTTTTTCTTCTTAAAGCTTTTTCAGATCAGACGTCAGGAAAGGAAAAATAACGCCCCCATTAAATAAAACCACAGTGATTTCCTTACAGTGAGTAGAGAATTAATATATACATGTTTGAATCTGTGTATCATTTATTTAAAATGAAATGATTATTGTAGCATATAGGAAAGGATGTTTGTCCGCATAATTATTATAGGATGCTTTGATTTGATATAAAATCGCACCGGGTTTCGGACGTTGCATGGAGCCGGGGGAGGACGGCTTTGGTGCGGTCGCATGCAGCCCGGGGACGGGTGTCCGGGTTCCGCACGCCGAGCCCGCTTTCTAACGGAAGCACTGTGCACATTCTGCGGTCCTGTTCGAAGGGGCAAACATGCCGGTGCCGCCGGGCTGCCGGGGGGTTCGCCGGTCCGGAGACGGGCGACATGTGTCCTTTTCATGGGAGATGCGGGGTGTGTGCCATGGGGACAGGCGCAGGAAAATGCCGCGGATCTTTGGAGGCCTGTGAACCCTCTCCGGTGCGAAATAACGGGCCGCCTAGGAGACGGCGCGGCGCACGGTCGCGGTGTCCCGCAGATCCTCTTATTAAGTGATGTCCATGTCCGTGCGGAACGGGCAGCATCAGAGATGGCCGTCTTTGGGGGCATGGGCGTGTACCGCATCTTTCATTTGTCTCATTCTTACGTGCAATCGTTATAAGGTTATATAAAGGCAGATGCACTATGCCGATGGTAGAGAATAAGTCTATGTATGCTTGATATTTGCAGGTTAAGGCGAGGGTCGGTAGCGGGCAGGTCCCAGGGCGGAGCCTGCGTGTCTCTGCCAGGTGACGCTGCTGTGCATGTGGGGATCTCACCGGACCGGTGCCGGGCGGCGTCTCCAGCCTCTCTCGTCGCACAACTCGCGTTTTTTTTTAATTAGGTGAGGTGTGGAGATGGGTAGACTGCGTGGGGTTTGGGCTGAATCGGATTTCGACTGTGTTGTGTGGCAGGAGGCCGCGGAAACGCTTTGCAAACATGATGTGGGCTTTTGTCTGTAATCTGCATGTGATACGACAGTCACTTGGGCGGTAGTGAATTGTTCCTAGCAGCGTGTTTGATAACTAGCGCTTGCTGTAGGGGTCACTGGCTGTAATGTGATGCATATTTATAACTAGAGTAATACTGAGCGTTAAGTGTGTGGTTTGTTTTAATAGAAAGGGCTTCTCCATTTTGGGGGGGGGGCGGGGGTATATATCGTCCATTATAACTATTGTCCGTCCATGAATGAACAGGGGCACACCGAAAAGTTTAATCCCTACTCAACATCATGAAGTATGCAGTTATCTAAATGCAGCTGTCAGAAGCGTCCCCCAAATTAGTGACAGCCGTGTCTCCGTAATAGTACTGGCCCACAAGGGAACTCTGTGTGATGGTGTCTGGGTCCTTGAGTTGTACCTATATAATGCTCTAATTTTGTATTGGGCTCCTATTTCAGAGTGTGCAAAAGATCATTGACTTGCACAGCTGAAATAGCTATCTTAAAGAGCAACAGGTTGACCAGAAATCCAATTAAAGTATCAAAGGACTTGAAAATTAGGAGTAAAAAAGATTAGCTGTAAATCACTTATTGTTCTGGGAGTAATGCGGTTTGTAGGCATAGGTAATTTTAGTGTGTCTAAACAGGCCCTCATTGGTTATGGTAATCGTGTTCAGAATTTCACTGTTTATTTATCCAAATAGTCAAAGGTGACTGTGATGGGAGATGGGGGGGAACCTTTCTTTATTGGTGAGATTTTATTTGGTGAATGCAAAACCGTTGTATTGTGAGAAAAATCATACATTTGAGACAAGGGTCTGATACATCATAGATGGTATTTGAGTTAGCAAGATGCATTGGAGATTAACAGTATTCCCTGTCATCAGTACATTTGATTTTTGCTATTTTTAGTCATGTATATTTGCTATTTTTCATGTGCAGTTGGTGAAATGTGCAAAGCTGGTCTGTGTTGTTTGTTGTTTGTTTACTTATTGGATTTTTTTTCATTGTTACAACTTGTCTATTGTTTTGATGTGGCACTGGAGAAGTACTTTTAAATTTTGTTGTTTTGGAAACGACTATGACAGTAAAGCATCTGAATCTGATCGGATGGCTACAGAGCTGAATATTGCTTCTGCAGGTTCTGGGACAGTGTCAGCTTCAGGAAGACGTTTATTTTTACAGTTGTGGTGGTAATGTGTGTGTGTGTGTGTGTGTGTGTGTGTGGCAGTGCTGTTTGCAGCGGCCCTGTATCTGCCCGGAAGCAGAGGGCAGCTAAAGGTGGGCACCCCTGCTTTTAGCCTTCTGGCTGCCCCACCCTCCTCTCGCATTGCCTGTCAGTAGGCACCGTGTGGGTAGGCACGATGCCAACAAGAACTACGTGACTCGTACCACTGGTGGCCAGTATCTAATAATGGACAGCCAAGATGTCCCGGCTGAATTCCCTTCCTTAGCATGGCCAGGCTGATTTATCGAGCTGCTGGGGGCTATTGGTCACGCTGAGATGAGACACGTTTTCTTCTTTTTTTTTTGTCTTTTCCTTTTATGTAGGTGATGTCATTAAAGAAATATTTTAACCAGGAGCCAGTGACCCACAGGGCTTTGATGAATGGAGGAGATTGATTCCATGCACCACAAAAACAGTGCCCAAAGGTGCTTGCTGACCACACGCTGGGCTCATTTGGAAGGGAGAACCATGTTGTTTTCCACTTTTAGAATGCCAAGCTATTATGGCCCTCCTATTCATCCATTCATTTTTAGTAACTGCTTAACCACAAGCTTGATTGTTTCCCTTTGATCTGCCATGGTTACGGGAAACTGGTGTAGGTGCGGGACATTTAGATAAACATGGAAACACTGCAAACGCAGGGCTGGGGTTGCTGGATGAACCCCTCAGCTGCCACTATGATTAGGGATAAAAAAAAATTCCTTTGGAGAGCTTGTCGCTTCCTGTTGTGTGGATCAGGTTCAGGTGTCGTTTTATGGTGACTTTACTAGCTGAGCACCAGTTGTTCTCCAGTCTGTGCCATCAGAGTGGTGCCTGACTGGTGTCTTGTTACCCAACAGTGTGCCTCATAAAAAGAAACTTTAGTTATCTTCCTTAGTGTGGATCAAAGCCAGCAGTGGTTGTGAAACAGGAGCTGGGCAGCTGGGCTCAAAGTCATGCACTGGAATGGGCTGTGTGATCCAGGGTTCTCTGCTAATTATCTAGACCCCTGTTTCCCAGTCCGGTCCGCAGGGACCCACAAACAGTCCATATCTTTGCTCTCTCCCAGCTCCCGGAAGTGGACTGTCAGGAAGGGAGCTGGGAGGGAGCAAAAACGTAGACTGTCTGGTGGTCCCTGAGGGCCGGACTGGGAAACACTGATCTAGACCCCTGAAGACTTGGTGAGGTATCTTCATTCATAAAGATGCTGGTCAAGTATGTTGTCTGGTTAGTTTTATTATCTGACAGGTCTGTTGAGGGTTTACTGCACTCTTACTCACTTTGATGGTCAATGGATTGTGTTACTGAACATACTGCTCAGAGCAAAGATGGAACTGGCAGATGTAGAGACTTCAAGTAAGCCACCAAGTAGGCTTGAGTTGGGAAGAACAGTTTGTGTCTGTTGTTTGTGGGCGTATATGCAGTCACTTTGGGTCACTTCTGATTGGTGAGCCTGACCATCACACAAGGAAGATGGATTGAATTTGCAAAACTATTTTCATGACAGTTTTAAACCCTGGGTCAGACGTGCTGTATAATGCATGTCCTAAATAGCAGCCTTTGCGATTTACCAATTGCATTGTTTAAAATCGCAATTTCGGTTTGAAATCGATAAATCGTTCAACCCTGAACCATAGGCAGTGTATTGTTATAACTGAAAGTTAAGAGCCTGGTGCAAGTGTATGACACTTTTTCATGGACTGAATGTAACATTCCATTGTTAAGAATCTGGAATGAGATGTTGACTGTTTATGAAATCATTGCAAAGATGTTCAGTTAAGTGGTTCACAAAACCAGTGTGTTTCCCCCTGGTCCTCAGGGATCCCTAGATGTTTTTGCTCTAGAGCTAGGAGGGAGCAACAGCTTAGAGTCTCTGGGGGTCCCCCAGGACTGGCTTGAGAAACCCTTCACTAAAGCATAGAAACATTGGTAGGCCTGTATGAAGGTGGCTATTGTGCAGCTCTCATTTCGCTGCTGTAGTCTCCCCACATTTCTTCTTTTCTCCCCTTGAAAAGCAAAGGTCAAAGATCATCATTCTCCTTGACGGGGATATTTTGCTGAAATTCCAGCTGGAGTTTGGATCTTGGGGCAGGGAGGCTGACCTGATTGGTCCTTCAGCTCCAATCTCTTTCTGCCGTTTGTGCATCACTTGTTGGTCTGTACCAGGAAGGAACTCTGATTATAGATGTCTTAAAGAAGTGCTGGCCTTGGCTCCAGGCTTCTGGTCTTGCCGTCCAGGACAATAGTTCATGCTACACCACACCACCAAGAACACTAATGCAGGCTGTCTAGTTTGGCCTCCTTTCTGCCCTTATTTGACTTATCTTTCAGTTAGAAGTTGGTGGTTGACCTTTTGTGATTATGCCAGCCCAAGTGGCTTGTGTTGCAGTCTAGGACCTGGGAGTCTGGACTGCGATCTCCGGTCTTTGTCTCTCTGTGTTGTGAGGAACGCCTGAAGCCAGAGATTGAAAGAGGGAGAACCCCTCAGGAACTGGTGGTTTGTACAGAGGAGTAGCACAGTCTAGCTGACACACTGTAATGAGATCATATACATAACAGGAAATTCAGTGCACAGTCCACTAGGGAATGATTTTTTCAGAGGTTGCTAGGGTGAATTGCAATGGGAAATGGTATGGCAGTGCACTGGATTCAGGGATTTAACTTGTTCATGAGTGGGACTAAAAGATTTTAATGGTCAAATACAAATTTTGATTGCGTTTTTTTTTTACATCATAATAAGATGTTGAATGTAAGGTCTAATCTAACAGTAATTTGATCTGGCAGATATTAGGGAGAATGCAGTGACCTAATGATCACAGTGATCCCTCTAAACTCTTCAGATTAAGCTCATCAGTGACGACTTGTATTGACTTCACCAGACTTTCCCTCTTCCACCATCTGCTAGTATCTGCCCAAACAGTTGAAAATGGGAAGGGTAGGTTCATTTTCAAAGTCTGGTTTGCAGTAGAGGAGTCATCATCCATCTTGACACACATTTTTCAAATAGACGATGGACACACAATAAGGGCTCAAGGATCCAGACCTTCCTAGCAGAATTAAGAGGAAACACTACTTGATAATGTGTAGCGCACATTTTGATAAATGAATGACAGAAAAAAGGGTTTTCTTATGTTAGATATTCCTTGTGTATTGCCGTCGCCTTTGACGTGGATGTGTGCTTTGCCTCCTTTTGGACAGGGTTATTACGAGCGCAATATAGATGTACAGAAATGGAGAGGGTGGCTTCCTCTTGGTGTTCAGTACTGCAGCGGTGTATCGTATGGTAAAGGGAGACATTTAATGATAGTATAGCTGATTGGTTAGATGCCTGGCAGGCATGATGCACCCTACATACAGTTCTACTCTGAAACCCATACCTGTATCTGATCTGGTATAATTGGCAGAAAGTGGGGAGGTGGACTAGCTTTGGGAGACCTTGACGTCCTGCAGTAAAAGGATTCGTTTGAACAGAAGCAGCCCATAAAATACTGTAGTATGTTGCGGCAACTGACGTCTTAAAGTCAAATTTCCCGCTCTTCATAAGGCTTTTTTTTTCTTCCTTCCCAGGAGGCACATTTCTCACAGCTGATAGGCGTGGAGGTTTAAGGGAGCGAGTGTTTCATGGTCTTACTGACGCCATAGAGATCATGCCAGTGGTGTGTTCATCTCCCTAAGGGAACATTAAACAATTGGTTTAAATTGCAGAGACTGTCTAAACAAGGTAGATGGTATATGCCTTTAGGTTGAGGTCAATATCTACTGGTTTATGTCGAGGTGGATATGGTGTCAGTGTCGTCCTCATTGTATTGCAGGGCAATAATGCTTTGTGGGGCTTGAATACACCGTTAAACTGAGGAGGTTTTCTTCTGTGTATTAAATGGACTGTGCTGACATTGCTTTTACTGTTTAAAAATGTATGTCATCATTAAACAAACTGCTGGGGCCTCTTAGTGTTGTTTTGGTCTTCAGGGAAGGTTTGCGAGGACAGTCTCCTTTAAAGATTAAACTGTAATTCTCTGGCCGGGGAGAGGCAGATTTGGTAGAGGTTATTGAACCGGTGGTCTTTGCAGCATGTTATGGATTGTGACGGGTGGCCGTTTAAATTCTCCTCTCTTCCACAGTTGTTGATTCTGATATTTCCTGTTCTGTTACATCTGTGGCCCCATGTGTATTTGTCTTTATGAGTGACCATCCAGTCTTCTTCCCTGTTCCTATTACCAAAACGTCACAGCACAACAGCAATATGTGAATCGAGCGGTGTCTCCACAGCGTGTGTGAGATCTCCAGGAGGTATTGCTGATAGAGCCGTTAGTGAAACACTTCATTAGCTGGGCTTTTGCATAGTAGTGCCCTCTGACAGCATATCTCGCCTTTGGCTTTATCAGGGTTTAGTCTGAAACTTCAAAATAGGTCTTACAGTGAATGAAATTCCTTGACATGTTGTATAAATAACCTTAAATTTCCATTCACTCACGGCGCACACACTAATACTCTCACATTGGCTCTTTGGGGGGGATCCAATGGGCTGTAAAAGTTAGGTATTCACTGGCAGATCTCCGCTTTGGTGCTCACTTGGGTCCGCTTCCTGCTCCATGAGGGAAGCGTGCCAGTCCAGGCTGAAGAACGATGTGACGTGGAACCCCAGGCAGTGACACATGAACCCCTTCCTTAGCCGTAATCTGTCATTTTATCACTTAGTCCTATTTTGTCTGATGCTTAAATGAGGCCACATGAGGACAAGGCTTCATTGTTTTTCCATTAAGGATGATCAGCATTCCAACTTGGGTTTCTGAGTCAGCCATGCAGTTTGGGGGGGTTTATGTATAACAATGCCCAAACTCCCACATTTAGTCTTACTAGTCCATTGCCATAATGTAAAAGTGAAATGGATGTTAAGTTTATACAGGTTTAGTAGTAGTGTTTTTCCAAGTAAAAATGATTGCAGAGATTGGATTTAAGTTCTTGTGAAATTTGGCTGTATAAATGTTTAATATTAAGGAATGTTGACTGCATCAGTGAAGCACATTTTGTGGAAATTGTACTAGAAATGTCACCCGAAGCACAGATAAAATGGACTCTGTAGATGCTTTACAGCATGATGAAATGCCTAAGTGTACATTTGAAGGAGCTTCCTGCTATTACAGAAGTGTGATCTAAGCTTTGGCATCACACCAAAGAATTATGTCGTGTTGTCACGATACAAAAATTTTTTGTTTCGATGTGTATATGAATTTCAAATTTTTAAAAATGTTTCTCCTAAAAAGGGAAATATTGTTAGATGTCATTATTATGCTTTATTTAAAAAAATAAGCATATTAGTCAAAGTAAGTCGGGCTAGGGTTGGGCAATATTCAGTTTTCAAGCGCGATATGTCTTTTTATAAAATCGCGATATACGATATTATCGTTCACATGACTGCAGCACTGAGCAGACCGAGTAAAGCAGCGAATGATGAGAAACAAAGCTCTTTTCTTGAGTTCTTAACAGCCTCTATTCAGGAACTGATCAAGCCCTGAGACAATTACAATGTCAGAAACGCAAGGAAGTCAGATGCTGGACTGTCGGGTACACTCATGGTGGGGGATTTATACAAAGCTAGGGACACACGAGGATCAGACAGGGTTCACATATGATACGGGTAACATACGCGCCACAATTGGGAAATACAACTATTACTAACAACGACAACAGAACAAGGCGCTATGTACACATCACCTGCGAGCATATTGGGATATGCTAATAACCCCGGCACTACATTACTTTGAAAAAGTGTCACTCATTCACAAAATTTGCAGGATTTGGCTACAAAGGGGCATTTAGCTGGTGTCGCTCTTAAGCCCCTTTCAGACATGCACTGTCAGGTTGAAGTCATTGCTGAGTTCAGGTCGCTCGTGAAATGGACCCGCGCATCCCTGTAGACTGTATGAATATGTATGTTACTGCTGCGGAGAGGTTTGTGTGTCTCTTTGATTTCTTTTATGCGCATAATTGGGGAATGAACTAGTCAGTTATCATCTGTTTTTCTTTGAATTCCTTGAACAGGTTAGGATGTCTGACGCATGTCTGGCCAGGTTTGATTTTAAATCTGAGCTTGTGCAGCAGCGCTGCTGTGCTTAGGGGCTCATCTTTATTCCCAACTTTATTGCCGAAATATATTATATGGACAAAACTATTGGGACATATCTCATAATCATTGAATTGCGGTATTTCATTCAGATCCATTGCCATAGGGGTATAAAATCAAGCACCTAGCCATGCAGTTAGGCTTATAAGCATTTATGAAAGAATGGGTCATTCTGAACAGCTCCGTGAATTCAAGCCTGGTACTGTCATAGGATGCCACTTTTGCAGTAAGTGTTTTCTTCGCTGCTAGGTATTCCATGGTCAACTGTAAGAGGTATTGCAAAATGGAAGCTTTTAGGAACAACAGAAACTCATCCATGAAGGGCAGTCCACATAAATATACAGAGCGAAGTTGCCGAGTGGTCAGGCACATAGTGCATAAAAGTCTCCAATCCTTTCTTGACTTAGCAACTGCAGAGTGCCGATCTTCCTCTGGCATTTACCCCAGCACAAAATCTGTGTGCTGGGAGCTTCTTGGAATGGACTTCCATAGCTGAGCAGCTGCATGCAAGCCTCAGATCACCAAGTGCTGTACCAAGTGTCGGATGAAAAACACACTGCCACTGGATTCTGGAGCAGTGGAAATGTGTTCTGTGGAGTGATGAATCGCATTTTTCAAGGTCCTTTACTGTTCCAGCATGACTGTGCTCCAGTGAACAAAGCAAGGTCCATAAAGACATGGTTGTGAGAGTTTGGTGAAAAGCCCTGACCTCAACCCAATCAAACACCTTTGGGTTGAACTTGAACAGAGACTGTGAGCCAGACCTTCACATCAACATCAGTGCCTGACCTCACAAATGTTCTTTTGGATAACTGGGCAAAAATTCCCACAGACACTCCAAAATCTTATGGGTAGCCTTCCCAGAAGAGTGGCTGCTATTATAGCTGCAAAGGGGGCACCAGCTCCATACTGATGCCTATGGATTTAGAATGAGATGTCATAAACATCCATGTAGGTATAATGGCCAAATGTCCCAGTACTTTTGTCCATATTGTATATTTTGGGAGATACTTTGTCAATTTGTCGTTTGAAGCCACTGCCATCTCTTCAAGTCTTGCCTTCTAGTACCTTCTTACCTTCAAGTCTGTCTTAGCATTGCAGTGGATTAATGAGACAGACTATTTTTAGCCAAATCAAATATTAATTTGCATAGTAAAAGTATCAGTTTTTTTCAAAATTCTGGTACTGTACTGTACAAAACTGTAGTACCACGTTTTTTCTTTTTCCTTTTTTTGCAGTACCAGTTTACCGTGCAGCCCTGGCACACAATGGGTTGACAGGAGCAAAGAGCCCCCCTTCCTTAGACAGAACTGGGGGGTCAGTCGAGCTGCTCCTGTCACCGTGGGAACATTCTTGCCATTGCGTGCGGCCTAATTCCTACCATATGTTTCGGAATGGATCTGTCCTGAGCTGACAGTGTTGAATCTCTGCACAGTAGTCTCATTAAATCTAAACCCTGACATCTTCCCCCCACTAGCAGCCGGTGAATGTTATAAAAGCTATTAGAGCTGAGCCAATTTTTTGTATTTGCACATCCTTCTGTCTCCTCTCAACTTTACTGTGGATGTCCTCCTGAAGTATGATCTGAGTAAATCTGGGTTAAGGTGCTCTCTGGCCCCAGAGGGGTGAGGAGGAATACAGGGCCTGAGCCCGCATGATCTCTCAGTGCAGCAGCTGGGTCAAGCCTTTTAAAAGCATCCAGCAGATCAATAGTAGCACTTTCTCTCCACCATACCTCAGCTGATTGTTCTTATTGATTCTCTGGTCACAGTTTTTTTTGCCGTATGTGTCTTATCTGGATTCAGCATTAAGTTTACAGTTTATTATGACTGAATGTAGCCGTTGCTCAGACTTGAACAATATGTATTGCAAGACCAAATTGTTACCATATTATGCGGCATGCTCTTATGCAAAGGAATGAGTGATTGCTCCCAGTGGAGTTAAAGGCCTTGTGCGAAGGCCTCTGCATGAGTCATCTACCAATCAGGCATTCATGTCCTTTAGCCCCTGATGTAGATAGCAAGAGTGTGTGTCTCGGATTATCTCCAGTGATCAAACCTGGTAAAAAGGATAACCAGAATTGGATGGAGGCTTTTGAGAGTTGGGTTCTCTGGCCTTCTGAGATTTTCCATTTGTTCACATGTCTTCCCAGAGGCATGGAGTTATGGACGCAGGAAAATGCACATAAGCCAATGTGGCTTTGGTGTGATGCATGTTTAGTGTAGGAGTTTGCTGGCTTAGCCTGCAGGTCCACGCGTGAGGCTTGCTGTCACATTCATTCTCTCCTCATTTGTTCATCCATTATTTCATTGCTTATGAGGTGGGAGTAACTCTGTTGTCCTTAATGTTACAGTTAAGTGGTAGTTGGCTCTTTTTTTGTTGATGGTGTTTCGGTATGTGGCCATGTGAAATGTCTTTCTGGAAGACCCTCTGAAGGGCTCTTAAAGTCTATACACCCTCCTGAGGTGGGACCGGGTGGCTGGTTGTCACTGTCACGCTTGCAGTGGCCTTCCTTTTTGTAGCGCCCCTTTTGTGTGTCCACCTTGCTGTCCAGCTCCACCTCCTATCCCCCACCGCAGGACCCCCTAGCCTTGATCACTCACACCGGCTACAGGGCTGATATGGGGCACAGCCAGATGGCTGACTGTTAAATGTGTTTTCTGTCATGCTGTGTGACCTCGAACTTGTTCTGCCCATTAATTCTGGGTGATTACTTGGTTCAGCAATGCTAAGGAATCTTCGTCATGTTGGTTTAGCTTATTGTTTACTGATGTCACTCCAGTGGACCTGTCCCAAATGAGAACCCTTACAGCTTTAAAGAGCAGTTCTGAGCAGAAGCTGAGCGTTTAAGATCACCTGGTGCCATGGTGCTATCGCAATATAATTGTTCTTAAGAATTTGACTTTTTCATGAGAGCTTAAATTATTAACCAGATCCCTACAGACCTCCTTAAGGTCTTACACCCTTCGATTTAGTGGTCATATCCTCAGCTGTTGTCCGTAAATGCCTGGAAAACTCTAGCGTGACATGGGAACCTAGGGCTGTTGGCTCAAAAGTGGAGGAGCAGGATGTCAAGGGACATTGCTGGGGGAGGCACGTCTCATCATAAAATGCAGGGACATCCTAGCTGTGTAATATACTCCTTAATGTGCCATCAAATGTCTCTTCAGTAAAATTTAACAATTATTGCCCAGTGCAGCCTTAAATCCATACATCATGCCACTTCGTTGCCTGGACTTTTCAAAGTAGATACACCTGTCGGCAGTCAAGCATTTACTTTTTTGGTCCACTAGTGCTTTTTCTTTTTGTCTGCCAAAGCTATTCTTTAGCAAACCCTCCTGAGGGTTAGTTCTTAACCTTGTCGTGAATAGTGACTAAATATAACAATGTAGTGTTAGAATAGCCACCAAACCCACTGGCTGTTTTAAATTACAATTGGTAGTAAAACAAAGAATGTCGCTCTTTTCATTGCGCCAAGATCAGAAGCTTCATGTGAAGTGTATCGCGGGTGCTCCCTGATTGGCCCCGAGCTGCAGGCAGGGGGTGGTGCCCCTTTGACACTGCGGGGGGTGCTGACCTCCAGGACCCATCTGGCTTCAGCTACTCCGCATTCTCACATATTTCTGGCTTATTTATGGCCGTTCCTTGCTAGCATACCTCTGCTCTTACCGCATGTTCTCAGAGGCGCTTACACAGACCATAATCTGTAAAACTGGTTAGCAAAATGCTAATTCTAGGAGAATGAAGTGCTCTGCATCTCTATTTCTCAGCCCCCCCTCAACCTTGTCCTGCTGATGAGTTTACGGCCTGTGAAATTGGCTGCCCTTTAGACTCTGAACAGCGTTCCTGTTGAACTCTGGGTACTGGTGCCCCATGACAGTTCTGCTGGCCCTCTGCTCGTCGTATGGTCTCAGCTTCCGTTGCGCTGAAACAATAGGGGGCTGTAATATTCCTCTGGCAGAGACTCCGACCCGCTTTCTGCCAACCTCCTGTCCGACGTTCCTCCCCCGTTCTTGTTTCTCATCTCGCTCTCTGGGCAGGAAACCCTCACCTCTGAAACTCCTTGGCATGGCCGCAGCAGGAAGTAGAGTCATGCGTGAGGATTCACAGCTGCTGGTTCCCAGACTGGGGGGGGGGAATGCTGACAACTTTAGTAAGAAGGACGGAGAGATGAACAGGCATGGCCTACAAAGCAGTGGTCACATGACCACCAGAAAGGCTGACTGCAGCACTTAGAGTAGTGGCTGTGTGGTGAAGCCGCCCTTCCTCACCAGGCCTGGCTGCCCACAGCCGCTTTGCCGGAACATCCGTCAGCAGTCAGCTGCAAGCTGCTCAGCAGACGGGTTCGCTGGCGGAATTTTCTGTATTTTACTGAAAATCAGGTGCGTTTCTTTCAAAAAGCACTCACAGTTCCACATGATTTCCTTGCAGACGCAAACGCGGAAAAGTACCTTTAAATTAGTGGGAGAGGCTTGCTGCAGAATCTGTGTGTGAGTGAACATATTGTATTCTGCTTCCTAAAGGAGGAGGGGACAACGTACTAAAAAAAAGAACAAGCCCAGATTCTTTCCATTGTAGCTAACTGTAATTCAGCTGTGGTAATGTGATATAGACACGTTCCCTGTTCCTTGACAACCAAATTTGTTGTGATGTTTCATATAATTTATCAGTGGCTCTGTTGTAGTAGTAGTAGTAGTAGTAGTAACAGTAACGTGTGTAGTAATAACATTACTCTGCTCAGAGACATGTATATTACATTTGTACTACTTCTAGTTATGCAGTACTACGTTAATGCACACATCCTCCCAGTAAGTCAGCCCACTGTTGATTGGTGGTTCTCCCCAGATGCATGCTGGGAAGAGGTGAGCTTACCCTGGCACTCTGCCACTGCCCATCTTGGCGGTGGGGTGCCTGCGTGCCGCCTGCCCACCAGCTGTGCCAATCTCTGTGTTAATAATGATGTCATGCCTGCAATGACGAGTGTGAGCGTGCTGTGCTTTGCAGGGGGGGTCTCAACTGCATGGCACACTGAGTTATGCACCCCCCACATCCCGGTTGTGTGCGGAGAGGAATTCATGAAATGCCAGAAAACACATTTTTGTGAGTCTCCCTGTCTTAATGGGTTGTTGCTGTGCTCACTATGCGATACTCTTTGGCTGTCGGTGGCCAGTAAGGATGTTCTTATATTTATTTTCGATTTATTATACATCAGAAGCAATCCCAATATGCCTGGATTGTGTGCTCGGTTACAAAAGTTTCCTTATGTATATGACTGATGGCCTCCTACATTATTTCTGCACGGTGGGGTGTCCTAATTTTCCAAAATAAACTGGATGTGGAGCAGCCGGCATGACGGGATGGGTGTAGCATGTGCTCATGCCGAAGCTGTAATGCCTTGCTGTGTCACTCGGCCCTGACCATTGACACGCATGGAAGCGGGACTCGGCATGAGGGTCTGTACTCGCATGTCCCTTAGTGACGGATACATTCAGAGAGATGCGCCTTTAGGTGATTTCCGTGCAGTGCGCACATCAGAGTGTACTTACACAGACCTAGATGGCATAGCCCACTGCGCATCTAGGCTATATGGCATAGCCTAACTGATAAAAAGTATACAGTACACTTAATTACTGTTTTATGTATTTCATAATCATTATCAAGTGTTACATACTGCACATAATTGTATGTGCTATGCTTATATATAACTGGCAACGCAGGAGGTTTGTTTATACCACCATTACCTCAAACAAGTGACTAGTGCATTGTGCTGCCATGTTACAGTGGCTACACCGTCACTAGGTGATGGGAATCTTTCAGCTCCGTTATCTTATGGGACTGTGCTGTGTCGCCGACTGAAAGGTTGTGCGGGGCATGACCGTAGTCATTCAGAATTGGAGAATGGAGCGTGCAGCCTGAATGTATGAGCACCCAGTGCCTACACACGGCGCACTGTCCCCTGTTCCCTTTACATAGTACAGTTAGCTAATCTAGTTGGAATGTTCTGTTACTGTTACTCCGCTGGTTCAAAGGTCTGCTGTGCTAATCGGACATGGTGGCTGGTGTGCAAAGGCTATCTTTTTGTGTCATCCTCTGCATTTGATTAATTTATTTCTAATCTTGTCAGTGAGGCTGGTATGGCCCCGGGGTCTGTCTGGTGTCTCATCACGGTGGGGGAGGGGTGGGGGACGGTCCACAGCTGCCTGAGAGCAGATGAGGCCTAGCTGGTGATGTGTAGTATTATTAGAGATGCAGCATTATTGAATTTTGACTTATGGGCAGTTCTGTGCTCAACTCTGTGCTTTTAATGTGAAGCTACATGGCAGTTGATGGAGCAGTCTAGTACACAGACTAAATAATATACTCTTATTTGCCATATGTACAGGTATGAGTAGAGTAGGGATGCAACGGTCCAGTGTACCCACGGTTCGGTATGTATCACCGTTTTTCGGCCACGGTAAAGGTTCGGTTTCGGTATATGAATGTTATCTTACAGACCTAACATTAGCTCAAAAAGGTTCTTTGATTTTAAATCAACTACTACTCACACTTGCAAAGACAATATTAAATGTTAGAATAATTAAAGGTACGACAGATGAAGTCAAATCACACAATTTATTATAAAAATGGAACGCATCATACTTACAAAAACAAGCAATATTAAATACAATAAAGTTCAGTATAAAGTTGTGTAAAACGTTTGTCTCAGGTCGGTTTCAGCTTCACTCCTAGATACTCCGTACAGTTCTGGAATCACTTTGCAGCTGAAATGTGTTCAGGAGGGGATACTATAACGAGGTTCGAGTACCTTTGTCATGTAACGAAATCCTGTGTCTGAAACCACCGAGTAGGGCTGCAGGTCTTTGGCTATGAAATAAGCTTTCGTTGTGGATTGGTTATGCAAATAACCCGATTCTGAAACGCAATGCGACCGCTGTCATAACTTTAAACTGATTTAAAAAATATATATATTGGATATAAATATAATATATGCAAGGAATAATCATTAAAATTGCAAAGTTAGCCAAGCTTTTCCCTATGCCAGAGTAGAAATGTTTTAGCAAAACATTAACGTACCAAACGGTACGAAATACCGAAAATGGTTGCATCCCTAGAATAGAGTAACATTGAGATTCCTTGTTTTTTTTTCTTTTTTTTTTGTATATACCATTGTGCACCCCTAAGAGGCGCACAGATAGCTGGTCCTGCACTCTAACCTGTATTTGTCTGGGCACCCACAAGCAGTTTTTGGGATTAAGGGCCTTGCTGAAGGGCCCCACGGCGATACGCTGGCGCCAGCCGCGGGCTCTGAACACTGGCACAGATTCTTGACCCATCGGGCCACATACCATGAGAAGCATGTGTGCTAGGGGAGCAGCTGTGAGCAGCTTTGGGGGGGGGTGGACCTGTGTGGGAGGCCTGTGAGAGGCACACGGCTAACGTTCCTTTAGACGCCCTGATTATCAGGCAGGACGGTCCTCCCCACTGCGGTAAGCGAGGAAGGGCTGGAGAAAGGGAGCGGCCCGGCGGCACCCACGCGAAAGCCACCCACATGCTGCAGCGAGACTCGGTGGTGCTGTCGGATGAGCTCCACGCTCTGTATCTGCAGAGCCCGCTGCCAGCTGGCCTCTGCTGGGCAGATGTCCTTCCCTGGGTCGCTCAGTGTCTAGCCTCGAGCTGGTTTTTCCTGAGCTGGGGGAGAATTATGGACACCAGGTAGAACTTGTCCTATAAGAATGTTTCTCACACTTTGAGCCAGAAAGCACCCCAACCCTCAGTGAATGCTGATACAGAAGCCCCCTTAGTCCGTGTTGGTCGCGCAGTAATGACACTGCTACTCTCCTCCAGTTCTCTTTGCCAGCACCGCAGAATTCTGGGAGCCCGAGTATTGATTTTCAGCATTTGCCATCAATTTTACTGCAGATTAGGTTCAGTCTTCTCAGCCGTTGTGTTTCTATGTGAAATAATTCGGCTTTTTTTGGCACTTTTTTTCCCTTCTGTTCCATGGACTGCTTATATCTGATATAAACATGTGGGGTTTAAATTCTGAATAATGAGGAGAAGTACACAGGCAAAGGTAATTATAGGTAAGATATTTGTCTCTGTGGCTTCATATGCTGAGTGTATTCTTGCAGACGTGATTACAGATGCCTGCAGAAATGACTGCTGTATAAAGATACTTCTCAGTTTTGGGAGACTCGTCTTTAAGCTTGTCAAAATGGCAGCCTGGTTTGATACTATGGCCAAGTGCGGCCTCGCCACCTGCCCTCATTTCTAATCTCAGCCTTACCCGAGGTTTCCGCGCAGCACTGGGTTTCTCCTGATATTCATGGGTTTTATGGTATTTCCACTCTATTGCACACCCACCTTTTGTTAAGGGAGATCGGATCAGTTTCAAAATCTGTGAAGTTGTACGAAATCAGGAAGTGAATATGAGCGAAAAAGCAGAATGTGTTTCTAAACTCCTGTCTAGACCATCTGATTTGCATAATGTTTAATAAGAATGTGTGGCCCTTCATGGACGTCTGACAGGCGGTTTAGTTTGTAAACATGTCGCTTTGGACTCTGCCAGGGCCTGTATCACGAAGTGGCATTTCTTGGTTAGCTGGAGAACTTGTTGGATTTAAGGTATTCTGGGCTAAATGTAAGTGAATGAAGATGAAGTCCATTTGAACTTGGACACACAGTCCAGCTCAGCAAGAAATCAAGGTTGGTGATACAGGCCCCTGCTTCTTCTTGTTATGGTACGGGAAGGTAGCTCTGCACTTCCTAGCCATTCAAAACTGCCAACCACATCAATTTTACAAGGTCTGTACTGACTGGCCCTATGCTTCAAAATGGCTGCTATTTAGCAGGTGAAATCAAAGGGCGCTTTTCCACCGCACAAAGTTTGGTACTTTCAGTACAGTACTTTTGCTTTTCCATTGACTTCCGGTCGAGTACCAGTACCAAAAATTCAAGTACCGAAAGTGCCAAACTAGTTGGGGTACTTTTTTGGTACTTCTGGTACTTTGGGGCGTAACTTACAATGCTTTCACTATCGATTTGGTTATGCACATACCCGATTCTGAAACACAATGCGATCGCCATCTTGACAAAACGTTACGAACTCAGAAAACTGCAATAAACGAAGTAAAAAAAAAAAAAAATTGCGATCTGGTCGGAAGAACAGATACAACAAAATCAGGATGGCATAAGAAATTTTAAAAAGGATTTTATTTAATATATTACTGCAGCATGGGATTGGAGTCTCCAGATATAGAGATGTGATTTTGCTGTAATAAATATTGGGGTATTTATAAGTTCAAGCAAAAGCAGCGAGGTAAACTTTAAACTGATTTAAAAATATATATATTGGCTATAAATATAATATATGCAAGGAATAATCATTAAAATTGCAAAGTTAGCTAAGCTTTTTCCCTATGCCAAAGTAAAAATGTTTTAGCAAAACATTAATCCCCTGCACTGTCCGTAATGTCCGTATAAAACTGAAAGTAAGAAAAAGTCTGATTTTAATGTAGCTGACTAGCGATGTAAGAACTGCATGTGCATAACATGCGATATTTAGATTTACTATACAACATCGCCCAGCTGCATACTACAGCCATTGTTCGAATTCAGTACAAAATGCCCCGCCTCGCGTTGTCCTTTTATTCAGTGCCGGTACCAGTTTTTACGGCAGTGGAAAACCAGCACAAAAGAAGTGCCGGATTTTTGGTACTTTTTACTAAGGTACCACAAGTACCAAAAGTACGTTACTTGCTGCGGTGGAAACCCCCCCAATGGTGCTAGTTCTGCTTTCTGCTAGACCAGCCCGGTTTCCCTGAAATGAGGTCAGTAGGGCCTTTAGACTGTTCCCCCAAACCAAAACCAAACCAGACCTCTGTGAGCAGGTTGATATCAGCTCTCCCTTTGTAAAGTCTGGCTAGTTAGAGGCCTTTTTAGTCAGATCTTTGCTAATGTGCAGTGCATGATGGGAAATTGATATAGATTGTGGGAAATGGCACAGTTGGGTATGTTTGAGAGGGCTGGTTGTCCAGACTGGGTGGCTCTAGGTCCATGCCTGCTTACAGAGGATCACATAGAGGATGAGAGACAGACATCTTATATGTGGGCTCTTCAGCTTGCCAGTTAAAGACGGTCTCACATTTAATCGGACTGCACAACATCCTCATTGCTAAAGAAGCTTTTGCAAGATGTAGAGCCTCATTCGTGATATTGCCTAATCTAGTGTGATTTTCACTACCAATCTTTGAGCTGTCTGGCCCTTTTGCTTAGAACATTAATATTTTCATGGTCATGGATGTTGCTGGCAGCACAAGTTGATGTTTACAGATGCTCAGGTGTTTGTGTATTGTAAAATCCACATTCCCTTAATCCCACAAGTAGAGTGTCTGTTTTTTTCCCAGGGTCATAGCAGACAACAGCCAGATGTTTTTTGTTTTGTTTTATTTTGATTTGTGTTGACCTGTGCAGTACAATGGGCACATCACTACTGAACTCTGATCATGGAAACGTTTGTGGCAGTAATGTACAAAGGAAATGACAGATTGGCATCTGCATGCTCAGGGGTAATGGGAATACAGCTAGCGTTCTCTCTTGCTGTTAACTGGCACCCAGTAGCTCACTCTATCTGCTTCAAACCCAGCTTAGACAAATCACTGGTGGCCTCCAGTTGTGGTGTTGCAGTGACATTGGTGCTGCCCTCTCCATCTGTGTGCGTGTTTGTTTGTGTACGTGCATTCCTGTGCATAGAGTGCCCGTTGTGACTGACAAGGGGCACATGCGTTAAGCCCCCAGAGAGGCCTCCTCTTTCAGGGCACTCTGTCTGCGTTTGTTTGCAGCCCCTTAAACAGACTGCGTTCCGTTATGTGTAAAAGACCTAGGCTTACAAACTGAGGGGATACTGCAAAAAATTACGTTACTACAGTATCTCATGTAATAGTGCTTTTTAACATTGTGAGTTTTTTTTTTAACCTTTTAATTGTCGTTTCACCATTGTCAAACTCACTCATGATTAGAAATGCTTAAAGTTACGTAAAAGACAGGCTCATTATTTATGAGCGCAACAGGTAAGTCGGCTGTGTAGTGAACATTTTCATAATTTGCTTTGTTCCTAAATAGCCGCTTTATGCCACATTAATTGGTATCTAAGTGATGTGCTAAGTATTGAGGCTTGTAAAACTAAGTGGTTAAATTAAAGGTGGAGTTGCTGACCGTTACTCTGGGCTAATTAGAACGTCGTTCTGGTAAGCAACTGAGATGTAGCTTGTGATAGAACCAGGTGAAGCCGTCTCCTAGATCAGTGTTTCCCAATTCAGTCTTCGGGGACCACAGTCGGTTCATGTTTTTGCTAAAAAAAAACTAAAAACATGGACTGACTGTGGGTCCCTGAGGACCGTATTGGGAAACACTGTCCTGTAAAGGGAACAGGCTTTGTCCTACTGAGTATCCTGATTCTCGCTTGAACCCCCCCCCCCCTCCATGTTCCATATTCTGCAGCTTGAGTGTACAGTAATTCAGGTGGCTTGGGCAGACCGCGCCCCGTGGACTTTGGATTTGCAGCTCTTGGGTTTGTGCTGCCCAGACACATGTTCATCGCCTACGGGTGACTCGTGACTTCTGGGACCTGCACGACACACCGCGCCCTGTTGACATTTTCGGTTTTATTTTTGAACGTCTCGGAAAGTGTTTATCTAGGGAGGAGACATGGTCAAGGCTACAGACGGAACACGTGACCGTATAAACCCACCCATCTCTGTCTGCCAACAGTGAAACACCTTTTTGCTCTTGCAACTAGCATCGCTACTCCTGAGTGCAGGGACGGGGGTGTAAATCTTCCAGTTGGCATTTGCTGGTGTTTTAGAAGTCCAGAAATGACTGCCTGAAAATATAGCTCTGGGAGACTGAATTTCAGGAAGCCTTTGACTCACTTGTGTGACTTATTGTATCTGCGCTCCTGTTCTTCTGATGTGGTGCCATTTGTGGCTCAGCGTCTCCAGTCTGCCTAGTTTGGAGGCAGACTCAGCTGGCTTCCTGTGGGCTGTCTGTGTGGAGATGGGATCTGTCATCACTGGATAGATGGTGCAGCAGCTCCTGGCCACTTTCTGCTTTGTTCACATCCTTTCACGGTTTTGCTCATTTTAGAATTGACTTTAGATCCGTTACCTTTTAACAGCTGCTTTGGCTAATAGTTAACATGTATAAATTAAGACTGAGAAGTTAGGTAGACATGCTTTATGGACAAACTATTCTGTATGTGGATAGAGATGTGCGATTTTTATGCCATATCATTGGCAGTATTTTCCTAGCTTTTGTAGGAAGCACAGTCCTTGCCGAAGCAGTCTGGAGAGGGAGTCTGTTGCCATAGAGACTCCTCGACCAGTCAGAGTGTGAGGGGTCTGTGTACCGTGTCGCCCCAGCCCATGGCTGCTCAGGGGTCAATCGAGGGAAGGGGACACAGAAGAGAGCATTGAAAAGAGTTTTGGGTGGAGTAGTTCTGGTCACAGCTGCATGAGAGGAGTGGCTTCTTAGCATCTGAGGGGGTGGGGTATGCTACCAAAATAGACTGTGCCCGAGTCCGTGTTTTAAGGGCTTTGTGTATTGAAAAGGGTGTTGCAGATAGAAGTATGATTAAGCATTTCTATTAATTTAATGGCTGTTATGTTCCCAGCGGTTTATTCTTGACTGGCGTGAAGGTGAGCCCATTTTCCCAGGTCAGTATTAATAGAACACCCAGGTTCTGTAGGTAATATTACTATGGAAAGATTTGGAAAAAGCATGTGAACTGCAGATCTGCCAACTCCCCACTACATTGGTGTCCAGAGAACACAGATGGAGTGATGTGAAAAGTCTATGGATGTGGTCAGTTCTCATGGGGAATGTATGAATGATTTCAGTAGGACAGCGCAGATGCAGGGGAATTCCAGCTGATAAAACCGAACAAATGGCTCCAGCGTTCAAGGAACCAACTCCACATGCATAGTGACTCTGCCTCTGTCATTAATCATCACAAAGTGGTAATGGCCATTGGGCTCGTGGCTTCGAATTGCATGTGTAGCTCTTTTTGGTTTAATGGTGCTTGCCAAACGCGTGATGTAAGACCTTCTTCATCGCAAAGGCAGCTAAGCAACTTGGACACGTCAGGGAAAATGTGTCCCTTCGGCCCAACAAACCCATGCGATGTATGATGTAGTGTTTCCTTGTAATTACGGTTCCCACATTCGCATGTTAAATGGAATCAGTGCATGACTGCCTATTCTGGGAATAATGTTTGTGGTGTGAATTGCTCTTTGTGTCTAAACTCCTAAATCAGTCTGAGGGGACTGGGACCCCTCCCCTTAAGTTCACAAATGGGTGTAGATGGTCCCATCTAGTCCTGTCCGTTCTCAATCTGGTGGGGGGAGTCTTAGAGCCTAACGCGAAAGTAGCGTTTCATAGAGCTTTGGGAACGTAGTTCATGAATTTCTCTGGATCTGTTTTGCATTCAGAACCAACGGTTCTGCTCCTGCATTCTGGTTCAAAAAAGCCAGAGCAGAATTTCAGTCCGGCTTTACCAGTCTTGGCAGTAGTGAGGAACGTAATTGTGTCTGGTAGTGCCAGGCTTCTTTTTTTTAGTTTTTCCCACTCGCCAACACCATTATAATTGATGTTTTGTTGAAATGACAGATGGCGATATTTCATGACATTGCACTTGTTAGTGGACTTTACGACTTGGTTTTGAGAGCCTGTCTGTGACTGATGGATGCCTTCACACTACCTTTGGCCAAGTGTTCTCACTACCCTATGTCTCCATGTGACTGCCTCAGTCTCGGTCATGTTGATGGGTAACTGTGGCCTCGTGACCTGTAGGTGGGGCTGTGCTGTCCCTGGCCCCTAGCTTGATGATGGTGATTACACAGAACTCTCCCTCCTTCATCTGAAGTCACTCACAAATAATGCTGGAAAAAATACTCGATATTCATACTTAAAGTACAGATACCACACCAAATGTTACTCAAGTAAAGGTACAAAAATATCATGTAAATGTACTTAAGTATCAAAAGTAAAAAGTAGCATACATTTAAATTTGATGATCTTATAACAAACAACCTATGCTTTTAAATTAACTACAGACATTATTGAATTGGGCTGCAAAGTGTAAGTGTAAAAAAAAAAAAAACTAGGGCTGCAAAAAATTTTGATAATTAGTCATTTGATCAGGTGGCCAACTAATGTATTTGTTACGACAAAACAGGGTTTAAAGTAGGGATGTCCCAATCAGGTTATAATACATAAAAAAAAGAAAAAAGAAGAGCGAAGAAACAGATCCAGGATGTTTCTTATTTTTTATTTAATTCACCTTATTTTAACATTCAACACCTCTGTTAACAAACAGAGCGCTTCTGTGAGGTAGCATGAACAATCAAGTAATAACATAAATTCTTCACTTTTGGACTTTAGTGCAACAGTAAATAAAAAAATAAAAATAAATAATAAAAGTATAAAAAATAAAAGTAAATAAAAAAATAAATAAATAAAGTCTAATAGAAATAGCACCTCAACTTAAAATACCATGTAACCAATAGCGTCTCTGCAACAAAGTGATGTCATGTCGTACGCGTAGCTGTTTCTGTGTGGAGTCAAGAGGTCTAACTCTGTGCCACTGCATAACTATAGATGCGTTTAAAAAAAAAAGAGTCCTGATCGGGAGGTAACGTCCGTTTCCGATCGAGTCTGAAACCACGTGATCGGGCTCAATTTCCAATCACGTAATCGGATCTGGACATTCCTAGTTTAACGAAAAGTTAAATTGGTTTATTATAACATCGAGAGGTATTTTTAAGTTGCCGCTGTAAGAAAGTATCACATTAAGCAGAGGATTCGCTACACAGTGAAAAGTCGCATAGAAACAAAGCCGAGCAGGGAGTGGAGTCCAGGCTAATTTTGTTTCCAAGATTTCAAAATACCACAGCATATGGTTTTTATCTTGATTAGGGCTGCAACTAACGATTATTTTGATAATCGATTAATCTGATGATTATTTTTTCGATTAATTGATGAATTGGATAAAAAAGAAATTCTTAATCTCCATCCATTTATTCAGAAATAGACCAGAAATTGATGGAGCAAAAAAGTTAAAGAAAAATGCAAATGAAAAAACCTGGTGACACAATTTTTCAACATTAACACTTGTTTTCTATATTTATAGTAATACACAAAAGTGATCTTGCATGACATTATCACATATACTCAGAGATGCGGTTACCTTCATCCCTGTTGAAATGCAATTCACCCTATCTCACTCACATGGCGAAAGATGGGACTGCCTGGGCAGGCAAGTGTGCACCCTTGGCTACCTAACATGGCATTTCGCCATTGAAATAAGAACAGGGCAAACAGCGAATGGGATGGGGAATAGGTTTCGTTTGTGTATGTGCGATCGTGTATATGGGCACGTATATGTGCGACCGTTTGAGCGTACGTGTGCGACCGCGCCCGCTGCGCCTGATGGGCTGCTCCATCACAATGCAGTGTTTATTTGTGCAGCACATTTAAACACAGCTTAAACTTAAACTATACCCTATACAGAAACAACATTAGACTGAAATAAGAGTAAAACACACACTCACACACCATTTTTAACATTTTTGTAATGTGAAGTGCTCCCACACTTTTGACGACTTTGGTCGAACCATTTTCTCCACCTGTCATGATTCATTTGTTTAATTTTCTTTGGAAAATACCGCCTCTGCTCTTCCTCGACACAACGACGACACAAGAATCGATAATTAAATTCGTTGCCAACACTTTTAATAATCGTTTTTTATCGATTTTTATCGATTCTTTGTTACAGCCCTAATCTTGATACCCCCCAAGCCTAGTAACTTTAAAAGTTTAAAAGTTCCTAGCTTGTATTAGGGAATGGAAGACAAATAACCAGTGCTGTAATCCCATTAACCCACCCCAACAAGAACATTTGATGCGATAATCTCGATTTTTCTTACTTGATCTCGCATGCTAAAGGGATGGATTCCCTCCAGAATACACCTGTTTTACTATGTAACTAGCTAGCTAACTGCCAGAATAAATGCCAAATCCATTAGTCTTTGCTGGTGATCTTTAGTGGAACTTTATTTCATCTCAAATCACTGGATCCAAGACACAAGCATCTCGAGTCTGGTGAAATCTCGAGAACTGGTGACCTAGACTCGAGTTCTCCAGCATTACAAATTACTCTAATTCAAGGTGCTATGCACTTTTAAGGTGATATGCCCTTCTAAGGTGGGTCCCTATTTTTTAATGACGTCATTGGGCATATTGTTGATAGCAAAAGTTTTTGTGAAGTATCTGTGACAGTGTGAAAGATACTGTTATGCTTTCTCGCTCTAGTCTTGAGTTAAAAGAAATGAACGCCGGAAATTGGCAGTACAGTATCTAAAGGAAGCAAAAGTGTTACAGTAGATATGGACTGTTGCCTATAAAAATCTTGACAGTAAAACTTAACCATGGCATTTTTGCCCCCGAGAATAGCCCCTGCACTTTCGCCTTCCTTCCTGGTGCTTTCCTCTCTTTATTTCATGGTCATGTGTTTTGGCCCAGTCTTCCCCAGCTAACTGAGCTTGTGGTTCCTGTGGTTAGTGGGCAGCCTTTGTCCACTTTGTACTTTCTAAACTTGTTTCCTCCAGTACTGGTAACAGGCTGAACATTAACTGAAGCTGGCTAAGAAATTGTGGTGTTTGGGTGCTGTTTGTGTGTAGTGGTGTTTGGGTGCTTGAGGAATGACTGTCTAGCCAAGACTGGACGTGGCAGAGGAAGGGAAGGCCCTTCAGCTGACCCTGTGTAGCTGTGTTAGAAAAGAGAGGCCAGAGGAAGTGGCTGAGGTCATCTTCCCACAGCTGCCATGGGGATTTTGTCCAGCAGCAAGATGGATAAAAAGCTTCATATACTGAGAGATTCTATGGATTCCATTGACTGTGGTCTCCTGGCATCAAACTTCATTTAAACACAGTGGAAGAAATTCTGTTCATAGAGACTAGAAGTCCTGCAAAGGAAGTATAGAGTTGGGAGCTCATTCAATTACTTTCCCACACTATAAGTAGGGGTTTGAAGAATTGATATCTTTTTGTTTCTGATACGTCAAATATTTTGTGGTGAGTGGTAAACCCCAGACTTGATAAGCACATCAATGCCTTTCACTTCTCCCATTGGTAGATACCAAGTGCTCTTTGGTCTGAATCATGTGCCTTTGTCTTTGAGGCTTCAGGTCTGTGATTGATGTGGTTTCAGAGGTGTGATACTAAAGCTTCTGTAGTTTGTGGCCAGGACAAGACTGGCCCTACACTCATACAGTACTGCAGACCAGTCAGCAATGCATCCTTATGAGACCTGGCAGCTTCCCAGTAGCTTCAGATAGTGTCTTACCTTTTTATAATTTCCTGCATGCTCCATCTCTTTATATGGGTAGTAAACTAGTCAATGTAAATATCAATACCAACACACTAGCGGGTTTCAATGTGCTCTCGGGGCAAATTAAATATCCATTGGCTAAGGATCTTGCATGTAAATTTCGCATAACTGAACAAATGGCCAAAGTGAGTGGATCTCCCTATTGAAGGCCCCACTATAAACAGTTGAATAAACTTGTCATTGTAATGGTCATAAAAGGTGGGTTATAGGCCAGAAATCCTCTGCCTTCTGCCTATGTTAATTTGGGGGTTCATTATCTTGGCAGATGCTCTCTCAAGTTATATCAAATTTCACATTTTCATTTAGGATATAAATGTTTTATGTTACTATATCTGCATGTGAAAAAAATGCCTAGAACCTTAGTGCTGGGCGGTATACCGGTTCATACCGAAAGCTGGTATTTATTTTTGTTATGATGTGGATTTTTTTATATCATAATACCGGTTTAAATGGCCTAAACAATGTCCGGAACATGGTGCAGCGGAAACTGTTTAAGGGGGGACCATTTTTACTGGTACACCACTGAACATGCATGCAACGGATTACCTGCCATATGATGTGTTTGATTATCCCGACGAAGTCCCGACATGTCACAACTGACCAATTTCCCGTTCGAGCTACACAACTCAGAACAAACATGGCTGCCTCCACGAACACGCTGTCATTGTCGTGATCTGAGTATGAAAGCTCATGGAAAGACATTTATTACTTCACATAAAAGACCACATGTGATTACATTCATAACTAGTAATACATTTATTAATTTAAATATTTTGAAATATCTATAAAAGAGAGAAGCAGTAAAGCACTTATTATTGACTGTATAAGCTGCCATGTTGAAATGACGTCATGGGGAATCTCGTACAAATCTGAATTCAAACTCGGAAAAGGGGCGTGTTTCCGACAAAAAGGGATGTTTTTGTCCGAGTTGCGACTCGGAAAGAGAGAAACAAACGCAGGATTGAGTGACTGAGCAGTGAAAATGGACAGAGAAGCTGTAGAAGACACAGAAGAACTTCTGCTGAAAAAATGAGCCGTGTCTGTTGTCTGGAGATATTTCGGTTTTAAATGGTCGGATGTGGACCAGACAACCATTTATTGCAAACAC
>JAODKN010000001.1:33709345-33722138 GCA_026774425.1 Petrocephalus zakoni
TACACATGCCAGCCCAGCCACCTCCTCCTCCTGCACCAGCACCACCTTTGCCACCTCCATTGCATGTACCAACCCCACCTCCTCCCCCAGCTAAAACCTTCTTTGGTGGATTTCCACCCCAAACTGCCCCAAAACCATCAGGCCTCCCAACATCTCCCATGTCTTTTGTCCCAGCAGCCCAGCATCCCCTGCCACCACCTCCCCCGCCTCCTCCACCGCCTGCTCCCATGAAAAAGCAGTATAGTCTCTCATCAAGTAAACCCCCTCCCACCCTCCCTAAACAGCACAGCCTCTCTTCCAAAGTTGGGGGAATTTCCTCCACCCCCTCCCTGGTGAAGCAGATAGTCAGCCAGTTCCCAAAGTCTTCCTTGGCTGCCCCTAGTAGTTCTGAGAGTTCGAAGCCCCCTGGGCCCCCTTCGCCCCCTGCTGTCAAGGCTAAGCCCAAGTGGCAACCAGGGGGGCACCCCCAGCCGCCGTCTCCTGAGTTTCCCCCGCCTCCTCCAGAAGGCAATTTTGATTTCCCACCTCCCCCTCCACCTGCACAAGCTCCTCCTGCTCCAGCTCCTCCTCCTCCTCCTGCTCCAGCTCCTCCGCCTCCTCCTCCTCTTCCACCATGCATGGGGTCGCCGATGAAGTCCGCCCCGTTTGGCAGCGGAGTGAAGAAGCCTCCCCCGGCCCCCCACCGCAACACCAGTATCAAGTTCGGCTCCTCTGAGCACCAGGAGCCGAAAAAAGTGGAGAGTCTGGTGAGTAGGTTTGGCCAGCCATCTGCTTCTACTGCGTCGTCCTCTGGCTCTCCCTCCAAGGAGCCCTCTGTGGGCCCCAGAGCAGTGCCCAAACCGGGCAAGCTCAACCTCTCCAGCCTGCCCCCGGCCCTGCAGGCCTTAGCGGGCCAGAACAGCCAGTCCCATGGTGACTTCCCATTTTCACCTCTTGAGTGTGACTACTTCCCTCCTCCCCCGCCTGACGTAGAGCTCCTGCCACCTCCTCTGCTCCCAGCTGCTCCTCACCATGGGGCCCCTAGAGTGGCCGTGGTCAACCCCCAGCCCCAGACCTCCTCCTGGAGTAAGAACTCGCTAACGAAGCCCCCTGAGCTCACGCTGCCCCGCCGCAACAACCCCGTGCCTGAGTCCCCGCCCCCTCAGCAGATGGTGCCGCCCACCTCCCCCAAAGGGAACTTTCTGGACGACCTGAGCAGGACTCTGAAGCGCAAATCCGTCAGCAGGCACAGCTCCCTGACCTCCCCCCAGATCTCGGAGCAGCTGGAGCCCATGGCCATCATGGACGACATGGCCCTGCCGCCGCCCCCCCCAGGACTGCTGCCGGAGCAGAAGCAGGGCGGCTGTGGTTCGGGGGGCATCTCGGGCTATGCGACGCTGCGCCGGGGGCCCCCACCTGCTCCCCCCAAACGGGACCAGAGCACCAAGCTGACTGGGGACTGGTAGCGGCTGGCGCTGTTACAGCCAGACTGAGAACTGTGGTGCATATTTTAGGACCTTTCTCCCTGTCATATCCCACCATGGACTGTGCAGTGTTCTCCTATTTCAGCTCCTCCCATAACCCCGTAAAAAGGCAAAGCAGACCACCAATAGGCTTTGCTGTGTATTTGTGCCACTCTGCATTAATGGTGATTTCACAAACCATTCCAGAATGACGACTTCCGCAATATACTGGTACTGCATGGATTCCCCTACGTGTCTGAAGACAGTGACTGGGTCTGTGGAGAAAAAAAAAATGTGTTTAGACTGTGGGCTGAGGCATCACTTTCATCTTTGCTTTTATATGAAACTATTTAATACATGTGAACTCTCTTGTTTTATTACAGAGATGCATTTTTAAGTCCTGAAGAGAAGAAGCGGAGTGTAGCGCAGTCTCCGCTCTGCGTTTCGCGCTGCAGAGCTGGATGGGAGCGTGTGGCAGGTGATTGGCTGTGGACTGGGACAGGGGCTTCCCTGTGGCAGTCGCAGGGGCCTGGCGCGGTTCCACCCACCTGTAGTTCAAGTTCAACCTGCTTTTTTTTCTTCTAAGTAAGGATCACTTCCTTTCCCCTACTGCAGCAAGATGGGAACGCAATCACTGTACTAGTGGAAATGTGATTTCTTAACAGCCAATGCACTGGGAGGATTGCTCGGCGTGAGGTGACTTTCCTGACCTGGTGGGGTGGGGGGGCGGGTGCTGTTGGGTTTGATGTGCTCTCTGTTTGCATTGGTCCTGGTGCTGTCCGTCTGTTTGTCTGTATGTATGCACAACCGCCTCTCCTGTCGGCCAGGCCTTCCATCCTTCCTCTGCAGCACTGACATAAGGGGCTAAAGCTGACGGGATGGTGTCTGCCTGCCAGCTTAGGGATGCATGACTTGAGTGCCGTATACTTTGCTCAGATGTCAGTCGTATTTACCCCACAGGAGCCTGTTACTGCCTTCCGTGCATCTAAGCATCAGCTCACAACATAAACATCATCCGAGTACAGCACAAAGTGCCCTCCCAGGACCTCTCAGCAGATTGAAGTTACAGTTACAGCGACAATTACAATTCCACAATGGACCTGCCTGCTGATTTTTCAACTTTTTATTGAAATGTTCAAAGGACTCCACCCAAGAGAAGTAGTTGATGAATTATTATGATATGGTATTACAATATATCATTCTTTTTTCCCCCAGCCTTCAATTATCTATATGTGAACTGAACATTAAGTTATTGAATATTGTATCCTATGTCGGAAACAAAGGGAGATATTTAAATTCAGAAACATCTAGCATATCTAAATAACTGAATAAAGAAAACTCAGAATGTCTCTTGCATTTAAACTGAAGATCACAATATAAATGTTTAAGTCCTACCACACGGTGTCGTAGCGGCTCCTTTGTTGTGCTTAACTGATTGTTTGACATCCTCTCATGAAATTAAAGAAAAGCTCTGTGTGTGTTCAGTCACCCCCGACCTCCTCTCACACAAGCTGTCAGCATGGATTATCTAGCAGGTGGATTCGAGTTTTGATGGGGACTGTCTGTGCCATGCAGAAACTTTTGTCTGATCATTAGGTAACCTCTTCCACCATGGGGTCATGCTGGCCGGGAACCAGCACCTGGACAGTTTGCTCAGCCTTGCCTGGGATATTTCCTGGAGAAGCACATTGCTGGAGTCCCCTTACCCCGTGTCCTTGCGCAGGGGAAACACTGTCGTCTGGGGCAGTTGTTGCAAGTCGCTGTAGAAAAGGGAGCTGAGAATCCGCTACCTATGATTTGGTTTGTTTGGAAGCTTTTTTTGTCCCCTCCTGTTAGCCACTGCCAGACTAAGTTTGAAATGGTGTCACACGTGATAATTTGGGCAATAAACATTGTCGTAAACTGGTCTTGTGCTTATGATGCACTGCCATCCCATCCAGACATTACATTTATGCATTTGTAAGGTTGACGCCATAGCATAGCAGGGGCTAAGCACATTTCTAAGCAAAAATACCTTCATACACCAACAGCATACCAAGCATATTTCACAACCATTTCCCCCCCATATTTCCATTTGAGCTGCAGGACTTTTGCTTACGTTGCACTAAGACCGTAACCCCAATAATCAAGTGCTATGCTTTATGGATGTTTGGATAGATGATAAGGAGATTCCTTAAGTCTGTCTTGACGGCTTGATTATTGAACTACTGTCAGTGACAGCAGTCAATGAACTCCAGTATTTTATGCAATGGAGAAAGCCTGCTGCCTAAGTATTGTTAAAGGTAAGGGTTTTGATGACTTAGATGGCACACAGAGAGGGTGTGACTGTAGAGATGAATGTGATGCTGCTGAGTGATCAGTGGGGCAGGTGCATTCTCCCACCAAGAGCTGCCAACCCTACGTGTGCTGCCCTGCAATCCGTGTTATGCTGAGCACGCTGACTATTGCCAGCTCAAAGCAGACTTTGTGGCAGTGAACCTGATCTCTTTGAAAAGGAAATTTCAGGAGCACCATTGACCATTGTGCAGAATAGAGTATACAGTATACTAGTTTATTTTTCAGAACCTGTACCATTACACCCTCTCAAATATTTCAAGTTTCAGTGGGCGTGTATGCAGATTATCATCCAGCAGCGACAGAAATGGCCCGTATAAGGACGTACAGGATGGCTGGATCAAACCTTGTATCCCTCACTGTTTTACTCCTGGAGACCCAGATCGTTCTGGTTCAGTTGGTTATCTGTGTTCTGCCAGTCAGCTGTGGGTCGGGGCAGAATGGATGGATCCAGACCTATGAACGGTTGGTTAATAATCTCATTATTACATAACATTAAGTGTAATGGCAGATTGCTGATCAACAAGGCAACAAGATCATATTACTGAATACCTCCATTCCCGTAAGGGTCCCACGGATCTGTGTGAAGTAGCCGGCCGAACATCTGTAGGTGGGAAGGTTTCATGTGTGGATCTTTGCATCTTTCACATAACCTAGAGATTTTACTTAGTTTGCATGAGAAGTAAGAATCTAAACCTGAAGCAGGTCAGTTGCTTCTGGACGGAAGCTCTACATATCAGTCAAGGTTGATTAACTGATTCAGTGCACCACATGATTTAAAGCATATTCAAAAATAAGACCTGCATTTGAGGACGTGCAATCTCTAGACATGTGGTTCTGCTTCCTGATGCAAACCCTCCCGTTGACTTGCTGAGGTCTGCCTTTCTCTTCTGCCTACCTCTTCACTGCTGGACTCAGAGCTGGAGCTGCTCGCGTCGTTGCAGCTGATGGACACAATTTCGGTGAGGTCACCTGTCAGTCGCACCTGACTGGAGCAGGATGCCACGGACTGAGGAGAGCGGAGGCAAGAGAGCATATCCTCAGAAGATCAGCATTTCCTTCCAGGAAATATTTAATTTTGTGACTTATTCCTGGAAAATTGGTACTGTAGTTGGAATTTGCATGTTGAGAAATAGGACAGTTGATGTTTTGGCTTTATCTAAGCGCTCCTTTGGGTCACTGCTGAGAATCCCATCAACTTTGTCTCCTGCTGCCAACACTAACAGAGTTCTGCAAATACAGCAAACCCCAGTGCTGCACTGAACAGGCAGGTTGCATGAACCCTGTGGCATCTGCATCACAGCACCTCATGAGGCAGCCAGGCCACATTCACAGGGTTACCCAACAGTGTTGGCAAACATCACGGGAAATTAATAGGCCCTCTAGTAATTATTAGCCTTTTGGAAAATACGAAACACTGGTTTTATCCTACTGAAGAAATCTGCCAGATCATTAAGCTTGCAGTGCAGAGAGATGGGGCACAGTGTGCCAGATTTGTGCTTTGACACGTTCCGTTTACTCTGTGCTGTGGGACTGGTCACTGCAAATTCCATGCTTCTCACTTGCACTGCGCTCTGATCGTACCGGGAGAGTGCCCAGCCCGAAACGGCAGATCTCTGTGTCGGCTGCAGATGCTCTGAGGCAGGTGGTGTCCCTGATCCCAAACCTCAGAAGAACCTCATAGGAGTTTAACCCTTTAGGGGTAATCTGTATGGGAAGAGAGCAAGAAGCCAGTCCTGTTAATGAAACAAACATGCATATATTCCTGTTCAAACCTGAGACAGCGGCAGAATTAAATAACTTTTAAATGACTTATTAATGTGTGACACTTTTAAATGGATTTGAATGTGTGCTTCAAAATTACGTAAAGTTTAAAATTTTTCAAAATAAGGACTTTAAGCCACAGGAGGGCAATATAGGTATATTACATCCAATACACTGTGTAGATATGTTAGTGACTTGGTCCTTACACATATAACCAACCAACACATATGTCCAACCTGGAAGAAGTTCAAAACAACATAACTCTGCACCAATAGTGCTGAAAGTTAAAATTACATGGAATCTTAAAGTGGTTGTTTTTTTTATGAATAAAATTAAAGACAAGCACCCCCCTTGACAGAACTGTGGGTCACTCGGTACAGCCGGGAGCCCACGGCCCGCTTGTTGATGTGGTCGAGGGACGCCCCCAGTGCCCGCTTCTCTGCAGAGGATGTGCCATGCAGCCGCAGGGGAGAGCCTGCAGTACCACATCATGCTGGGTATGTTTCTCAAACCTCCACCCCCACCGTGTGCAGCCATTCTGCTTATATTTTCTTCTCAAACGGAAACTGGTTTTGCGATTGAATACAAAAGGCATAAGGTAATAAAATGCGACTGTCGGACCACATGGCTGGATGGCCCAGCATGCATCACTCACCTGCGCAGCCGAGAGAGTGCAGGAGCACCCAGAGAAGCACCTCCAGCCTCATTTCTCCGTCGTTTTCCTTCAGTCTGTCTTTCCTTAAATATCGCTCAGCGGGTGCTCTCTGCCTGCCCCGCCACCCCCTCACCGGAACACATAACCTTGGATATTGTTTGATTCACTTCTTAACCAAACAGCATCGATCCACAGGCAAATAGGCCCGTATTCCTAGGCATCACTAAACTCTGTCCCTCCCACATATATCATTCCAACATGGCCATGTTGTTTTAAAGGGGCAGACCGTCCACCAGACTGTACAGAATTTATCTGGCATAGAGTGCTGACTGATGTTACTGGCCTTAACTGACCCTCTATCACTCTGTGCTGATCGTCAGAGGAATGGAGAGGGTGCTCTTGGACCTACAGGTTAGATGAGGTTCGTTTGAGCACCTTGCATCAGGTCCCATCAGACTCCATAGGCTCCGTAGGCTTAGAATGACCTGGCCTGCTATCACAAAGGGTGACATCAGTGACCACATGGGCACATGGGACCCAGTCAGCTTCACCCCTGCAACCCCACACACAACCCAAAGCCTTCCCCCAGCCTGCTGATCCTGGGCTCATGCTCTTCCTCCCAAAGTTCTCCAGCCATCTGGGAACCAAACTGAGAGACAAGTTATGTAAGACAGCATAAAAAGCACAGATTAAAAATCACCGTCTGAGTGAAGTTAGAATTAAATTTTTTTAATTGATTTGTAAGAACATTTATCTATTCAGCAGATGCTTTTGTCCAAAGCAACAATGTATCCAATTGGAGGGTCAGAGAGCAACACTGGCCAGCATCCAGAGATCTTGAGTAGCGGGGATTAGGGGGCAATGCTGATATGATTACACCCCATCCATGGGATTCAAGCCTATAGCATTCTGGAGACAGATCCCCCCCCCACTTAACTACAACAGAGTAATAGTGAAAAAAAAGGGTATAAGGGGGAAGAATTCAGTTTCCTATTGATATTTAAGCCCTGAATGAATGTATAAAGGGTAATGCACAGGCCAGGAGAAAAACTGGTAAGGAAGGTCAAGCTGACCAAGTCCATTAACAGTATAATTAGGTTTAGAATATTATCATCTCACCTCCAGGCCTGCTGTGATCAGCCAGTCTCCTTGGACTAGTAAATCATGAAGCTGTTCAGTCACAATCTGAACTTAATTTGCTGTGATAGCCACACAACCCATCTCAATCCCAGCCAGCTAAGAGCAGACTCACACAATTTGAAAGTGTAAATGCAGAAGAAAGGCTAAAGAAAAGCCAGGACACCCATTTAGTCCCAATAGTTTTGTTTTATTATAGACATCTCATTAATGTTTGTTCCCCTGCCTGCCCTCTGGTTGAGGGCCACAGTTACACTTCTGTGCAGACAAGGCCAGTTGCCCATGAGCTCCCGACTCCCCCCAGTGTTCGGTTTTGGGATGGCACTCGGGTTGGTCGCCACAGAGATCAGAAGGTGCAAAACCACAAAATAAACACATGCAAGAGCCACAAGAACAGATCAACTCAAGGTGGGGAGGAAAAAATTTAGAATCTTTGACACACTGATGAAATCGCTCACTGTGACAACTCGGCAAACAGTCAAAACCCAACTCACTTCATATACCTAAACATGTATAATTATCTATTTATAATATACTCTCTGTGTATACCATACTCATTTCTGCCAAGAGTGTTTACCCGCCGTCACTTTGATAGAATTACTTGTTGCAAACTGCAATGCTCATGAGGCTGGGAAAGGAATATACAGCTTTTATCATTATCCTCAGAAGTTCTACAAAACAATGTGCTTTTGGTATTGATAAATACTCTTGATAATCTCTGCCCAGGATTTTTTAAAGTGAGGGGGGTGCAATATTACCTTCAGTGGTTCTCAGTTATAGTGACCTAGTCTTCATTTCTGAATATTTCAGACAGGATTTAAGAGGAGGAGGAAAAGCTGATTTTCATACTCAGGACTACACTTTTACTGTACTTGTGATTCTGAAGGCATGTTATGTGTTAATATCCTGACTACAGGTTTAGTTTCAAACCAACTGCAGACCACTGCCAGGTTCCAAACGCTTTAGACAATGACAATAACCTCCAGACTGTTACTGAGTATAATGAAGCCACCCCACCCCACAGACAAATTCATACAAATGTACACAATATGGCACGAGCACAGTCCCAGCACTCCCTGAATGTGACTGGAGATTCTCCTGTGATGCTTTCCACTGCAGCCTCCACGTCATTGAGGAGTTAAAACAGAAAGACAGCTTGCATACTCAAGCCCAAGGAAGCAGAGGATTATGGTGAAAACGTTAAATGATCATTTGAAAATTGGTTTTATTACAGCATGCAGTCTATACAGCACTACATACAAAGATTTAAAAAATCGACTGGGCATTTTGGTTAGATTCACTACACAATAGCTTGCAACCAAAAATGAGGAAAAGAAAAAAGCACAAAGAAGGTCAAAACGAGTCCATACGACACACTTAGTACTTGCATATGTGCGGCAGAGAGGGCTGCCGGATGCCCACGTCTCTGGCGACTGCAGGAGGCCTGGGGCCCAAACAGCACCGGCAGGGCCCCAACGGAGTCAATCGACCTTTGTGCTAATATAACCCTCCCTCCTCCCCCTGAAACGAGCCCAGCGAGACTCTCCCTGCCCACTTCACTCACCACGAGCACTAGAGCACGGCCAGTTAAGACTGAACTCTATTGCCGGGTTTACTTATTAAGCTCTGCTTTAAGTGCCGTCCCACAATGCATCACTCAGGGACGGCGGTGAATCCGGAATGCAGCCGGCACGGCCCGTGACCATCTCGGGTGAGAAAGCGGCACGTGAGCAAAGACAGGAAAAATGAAGAAAGAGCACGCCGATGTCTCAACTTCAATTATTTTCTCAAAAACAGAAAGATAATAAAATAGTGGTTACTTCTGTGTTTATTACAACAGCATTTGATGAAATATTTAAATTCTAACTCGCCTCTATTTGTTCATTTTTAATCTTGGATACCCCTCCCCCCATAACCACAATAATGCCGAAAAAGGTGTTCAGATCTGTGTCCTTGCCATTTTACTTCTTCCCCCTTCCATCTCGCCCCCTCCAGCTACACCTCTCCTCACATGCATATTTATTCGTGTATAAATACAACAGAGGCGCACGGAGAAAGGAGATGGCGAGGGCGCCCCCATAGGGCTCACTCAGCGTAATGCATGATGGACTCCACATAGTTGCCCGGGAAGAGCCCCGTGGTGCCGCTCATGACACCCTCGTACCAGCCGTCGTCGTTCTTCTTGATGACGTAGATGATGGCGCCCTCCTGGAAGGAGAGCTCGTCCTCCTTGTCTCTCGTGTAATCGTAGATGGCCACCACTGAGCACCAGGAGAGAGGACAGGGTGTCACTGCAAGAGCCAAACCGTGCTGACAGCATTCGCAAGAGCAAAACCGCTTTGGGACATGAAGGGCCCGTGGTGGGTGACAGAGGGAGACAGCAAGAAAGAGATTATAGGGAGCACCTTTCTCCAGATAGTTACGGGGCGCCCAGGGGGGGTCTTCCTCGGCGTAGGGGTCGCTGTACTCCACCACGGCCGACTCATCCTCCTCGTAGTCTTCGGGGGGTGGGGGCAGCGGTGGAGACTCCTCAAAGGCTGGCTCGTCGACAGGAGGAGGTGGAGGGGGTGTGGCTTCTGTAACTGGGTGGGGCATAAGCACCCAATCAGATGTGTAGGGGTGGCACCGGCGACCCGCGTTCGCCCATGTGTTTGGTTTAGTTCAGCATCCAACCGCAGGCTGCCAGTGAAAATTTGGTTCCTGAAGAGCGGAGACGGCTGTGCAGGCAGGGGGGGCATGGGGAGCGTGGCTAGAACCTCGCCAAGGCTGTCAGGTGGCATGCTGCTCCGGCAGTGTGCACGTGCGCGCGTGCATGTGCGTGTGCGTGCGTGTGCGTGTGCGTGTGCGTGTGCGTGTGCGTGTGCATGCACGCGCGTGTGTCAGAGCGAGGATCCGCATGCACAGCTTACTCCTACTCATCAGATCTCCGGGAACTCAGTCAACAGACTCACCAACGACTAGTCAAACCTGGGGGGGCTTTACAACAGAGGTAATTACCTTATCAAATAATAAATGATTTATGAATCTAATATTGAAAGTTCTTGTTATCCTAGGCACGAAACAAATTTAAGTAATTTAATTTATACTTGTAAATTCAATTAACCATATTACCCACTGCATTCAATATATTAATTCTTACATAGATTATATTTCTAGGCTTACATTGACAAGAAAATAGCGTGCTTGTTCTGTTCATAGTCTTTGGCTGGGTCAATTATCTTATAATTTTTTTTTTTTTTAATTAAGTAATGTAAATTAACTACGTTTCAGTTTCCAAACTCATTTCCTAATTTATGTCCGGTAAGCTACAATTTCTTTAAAAAAAAAAAAAATGTTAAAAAACAATCTTCTCTCAGTCTCTGTTGAAGATTAAAGTCAAAGGTATGATGCAGAAGGAGGTGAGCCTGGCTGGTAAACAGCTACTGGCATTGAACAGCAAGCCAGGTGCGGGGACAGGCAGGGCACAGACTGCAGGCATGGCTCGCCTCCCCCCTGCGAAGGGCTGCGTGGAGCCACATGCATGGAAAGGAGTCAAAAGCCACTTACTGGTCTCCTGAACGCGAGCCACGAAGCCCACCAGGGGGAGCTGTGGAGTGATGGAGGGGGGCGTGGCCACCAGCGAGCCTGCTGCTCGCAGCCACACAGAAATAAGCGTGGGGGTGGTGGCAGGTGGGGAGCACGGCGACGGGAGGGAAATGAGTGACAGGGTGTGGCCCAGCACGAGGAAGGCGGGAGAGGGAGGGAGAGAGTGAGAGAGAGAGCACAGAAAGGAGAGCCGCTTAGTTTAGTGTGCAGACACGAGCGCGTGAGAAACAGGTGCCCGTCGGCAGAGCAGACAGAGCGATAAGAGTCCCAGTGACACATGGCGGCGTCCATCGCAGTGCCGCTGACTGTCAGACGCATCCCCGTGGCGGCTGCACCATCTGATACTGGACCACAATCAAACACGCAGCACTGAGACCTGCGACATCAGCTACGCTCGGCAATACGGAACACACCTTCATTTTGCAAACTAAATGCACGGACAGTTTCATGGAGGAAGGCGGCACGGGCGTACCTTGGTTCTGGTTGAAGTACGGCCCACCGTTGACCTGACTCTGGGGCAGGCTAGCCTGGCCGGTGGCAGAGGTGGGGCGGCGGTATGGCAGGGACCCCCCCACGGCTGGGGTGTTATGCCTGGACACTGGCCGGTTCATGCTGTAGAACTGAGGAGCGGTACCTGCAGTAAAACCACCAGGGGGCGACGGTGAGGCATCCCATGGGGCCTAAGCAAACGAGGATGACCAACAGCCCCTCTAAGACCCAGCTAGCATCTAGCTGGTACATTCCAGACACTAGGGGTCATTCTCATATCCCAATTGTCCACAGAGACTAAGGGAGTGAAGCCTAAATTATTAAACGTTTAGACGCTTTTTTTGGCACAGTACTACTCGGATTGCTTACCCAAACACCTTTCAGAACGGACAGCATTACCCAATCCTTAAAACATTGCATTCACCATTAATGGTGCTCCATGTAAAAGGGTAGAATTTTTAATTGCTTTGTAAGAAAGAAACACTATGCAAATGTTTCGCAAGCCTGACATGCATTTAAATGAAGTATGACAAACACCTGCTTTCCAGTGTCCAGTTTAGATTTTCAACCAGCTTTTTCATTTAAAATTACAAAACCAGTGATACTCATCTAAGCAAATTTTGCAAGATGGAGTTTGCCACGACACGCACAGTGTTCCTTAGATTTCTGAACAGCAGAAGCTTGTTCATTATAATCATTTTGAAAATGTGTGACTTGAGAAAAGTTATGGCCTTCACAATCATTTTCTAAATGGGTACTACAGAAAGTGCCATAGAGCATCAATCACAATTAGGGATCTCCACGGAAATGTAGATGCTCTTCAGAGGTCATCTGGCACAGTATTAGAAGCTCTGCAGATCCAGCTCCTTCTACAGTGAGCGCTGATGATGGGGAAGGAGCAGTAATAAGGCCACTTTATGTGCAGGGGCTCTGATGGGCTTCGGGGCCGCTGTCCCAAGTGCAGCCAGCCGCCCCATCAGGCAGCCCCCACAATCCAAGCAACTCCGACATGCAACACAGCAAGCGGCTGCAGGTCACACTGATGAAGACAAACACGCAGATGCAGACTGGAACTCAGGGCTGACACGGAGGACGGGGGGGGGACTGCGCGGGGGGGTCCCTGTCCCTGTCACGCCTCCCCTTTCAGCAGCACACAGGCTCAGCAGGGCCTCTGTTGGGACGCTGCCTTTACTGCACAAGTTCGTTTACAGTTTCTTAACAGTTATATTTGGGGCTATATATATACACTCACCTAAAGGATTATTAGAAACACCTGTTCAATTTCTCATTAATGCAGTTATCTAATCAACCATGGCAGTTGCTTCAATGCATTTAGGGGTGTGGTCCTGGTCAAGACAATCTCCTGAACTCCAAACTGAATGTCAGA
>JAODKN010000001.1:33733387-33744752 GCA_026774425.1 Petrocephalus zakoni
TAAGTGTGTGAGAGCGATAGAATTATAGAGGATTGTTAGAGCCATAGATGATTAGGGTTAATTTTGACTACCACAACAGCTGTAGCGCCCCCTGTGGCAGGAATGAGTAACAGCCCCCCCCTCTGCAGTAAACAAGCATCTGTGCAGTGGGCCTGCCTGGGAGAAAACACCTTCTCTCAGTCCAAGATGCAATGAAACGGAATCTTTAAATCAGTCGCACATTTTGCTGGTTAAGCAGGACAATCAAAACGCCTCCAGTTGCAAAGGCCATTAGGATAATGCCAGAGCTATCGATTCCTATTCGGTTGATGTAAATTGGAGAAACTACGCGGGTCTCTTTGCTTTATGAAAGTGACATCGGGAGAGCCGTGCACTGCGTCCCACTCAGACAGAACAGGGTAAAACTGGGACCAGCCACAGAGGGGCTGTGTATTCAAGGCTAATAATATCCAGCTGCAGAGAAGGGTATGAGCTATAAGGCTGTGAGGCACTGCAGGGCGTACTCCAAGGGCGGTACTACCAGCACAGCCCAGCACCATGCTTGGTTCCCAAGGCATGCTGGGAACCAACTGCTGTGTTTGTCATCAGTTGCTAAACGACAGGAAAACTAGACTGTGATTAGACTGAAGTTACCTGCACCACCAACAAACAGTTTGAGACAAAGTTTGGGATGAAGCTGCACTTGATTTGGGTTTTCTGAAGAGGGCAGGACCGGGGGTGCCTGGATTGCATTACTTAATCATTTTTCGCAGAGGATCACACTCAGGGGCCCTCGGAGAGTCTGGGATCGTGCATCTCTTCTGTCTGGCCGCTGGCTGCTGGCAGACGTTACTCAGCGCTGAGTCACGCTACCCTGTCTCTTTGACAGAAGACACAGGAAACTGGCCCCCCAGTCGGGGGCTTCCGTCTGGGATGAGAGGGGAAGAGTACAGCCAAGCTGCTGCTAAGAGACGGCGAATAGATTCCATAAAGAACCACAGCGTGACCCGATCAAGAAAAGACCGGCACATCAGATGCAGGCAGGAGGTTCCTGTTCTTTCCATAGCAGATTAGAACCGGGAGAGCAGACGTGGCAATATGACAGGAATCCGCAACATCTGTCAGAAAGGGCACACTCCCCAAGCCAGGTCCCCCCCACAGAGATTCCTGATTACTGCATATGATTAAGGCCTTCACTCATAGCTTTGACAAGGCCAAGTTCCCCAGGTTGTATCATGTGTTATGACATGCCTAAATGGATTTAAACGCCACTGAGCAGCACCAGGGCAGAAGAAAACCCCAAATGGTGAATTTGGAGAATAAACTCAATTTTTTGGGTAGAATATCTATAGATAGAATGTATAATTCCAAACTGCTTTACTTGGATACAAAAAGTAAACAGTCCCATGTAATAAGAAAATATTTCCATATGGGAAACAAACTCAAATCCTTCATGCATCAAATCAGGAAACACAATGGAAAGACCAAGCAAAGCACTGCTACCAGGACTAACCACGTGTGCATTACATAATCACACTAACCTCAATTAGATCATTCCAGAAAGCCTTCCAAAGGATGCATCAGAAGTCCTTCATGAACCCTGTGCAAATACTCATCCCAAGTATTTCTAGTTGTAAGCAGACATCCTGACATTGTAAATGGGCCAAAGTAATACAGCACACAGCTGAAAAATCTATGACAAGATCACCAAAAAACATTTGTTGGGTATTGGAGCTCCTCTCTTTAGTGCAGCTGAAAACCAGGGGGGCAGATGGTGGTGTGATGGTTAGGGATGCGACTGTGTAATCTGTCGGCCAGCAAAGTACTGATGTGTCACAATGAGCTAAATGCACAGGACACATTTCATTGTTGTATTGTGGTGTGACAGCAATGACCTCATCCTCCTCAATGTTATCTCTAGGAACAATTTGGAAGCATTTACTTTTTTAATTAGCAGACACTTCTACCCAAAGCGACATACAATTGACAAGCAGGGTCAGCCTGTCCCTGAGGTCAAGGCTCTGACCCAAAGGAGAAATCCCTTCTGCAAGCCATGGGATTTGAACAAGCAACCTTCTGATCGCAAGAAACAGAGTCCTAACCCACAGAACCACGCATCATCTTTTAGGGTTCTAGTGTTCACCCTAGAAAGTTTCATCTAGACACAGTTGGATCCAAATACAAAATTTCAACCCACATTTCCTTTCCAAGCCAGAGGCCATAGTGTATAGCACAGGTACCTACAGAGACAGGGTCACACCTTCTGCTCTGACAAATCCACATGTGTGTGTATCATCTACGTTTAGAAAACATCTATATGGCCTTTTCCATTCCAGTATGCATTTCCTTCCTCTGTTATACAGCGGATTTAAGTGCCACACGCTGCAGCCTCTTTTCCTGGGTAACTCAATCGTCTCCCTGCCTCTTCCACCTCTGGTTCCTCACCGTGATGACCCAAACATTCCCTGCATTCAGGAATTTCCCCAGCACTTTGGGAATGGAAGGCCTGAGATGTCAAAGCGTTCTGGGATGCAGCCCCGCCCTGCCACTCAGGAGTAACCATGAATCATTCATGAGGCGGGTCTGTGGAATGAGGAACTGCATTGTTCACTCTTGGTGTCATTCATATCTTCTAGGTGCTGGCATCCAGGACCCAGCAGCCAGAACAAAACCATTGATGCAGCAGCAACACAACATCAGGAAAGGAAGCCTACACGCGGAGCCCATGAAAGCTGAGAAATGAGATTCCTGCATGTAGCCTGTCAGTCACAGCTGGCCAGGTCACCACCGGCAAGCCTCATGGCGGCATGCAAGGTGCCCACTGACGGTGCCTGGAACTTCAGCAATCTCAAAATTAGCAGCATCCGCCTGTTTGCCCGTGGATTTAGGCTATGATTCCTTGGATACGCACATGTCAGGACATTTTAAAATTTTCCAGTAGTAGGAGATGCAACGTTCATGGAATCAGTGTTACCCCCACCTGAATCCAATCCTCTATACACTCTTTGCACAGGGACAAAATATGCAGCCGAGTCAGACAGGGAATGGGAAACATTACATCCACCCGGGACCCAAAAAATCTACAGCAAAAGGAGAGCCAATTCAACAGCACTATAAACACATTCCCCGTCTTCCAGGGAAGGAATCATTCCAAGTCCTGCTGCGACCGTGCGACTCGCATCATAAGAGAACAAAACACCGTACAACCGGAGCAATTTCTGCTCACCATCCATCAGCACAGCCGCGGCGCTCAGCTATGAATGCTGACACTGGCCGGCAGAGGTAAAAAAAAAACACATTCATTCTTGCAATGCTATACTGCTCATTGATTTGTTTTTTTGGTCTTCCGTCCAGGGTGTATCGCTGGCTTTTGCAGTTGCTATGGTAATACTTAAGCAGTAACTCATCAAAAACAGGCAAAGCCTAGTCTGCATTGGATGCTTTTTACTCTAATTGCCATCACCTGAAAAAAAGATTTCACCCAACGAAATGGCTGCGATGCTGACAGGGAGACTGGCGCTTTATACAGAAATGCAGGGTTCCAAATATGCTACAATATTACTGCTTATCACATCAGCCAGGGGCTAGATGCTTTGGTTAGACCTTTGTGTACATGGATGGGGAACAGAAAAACAGCGACATATTAAGAGCTGTGTGTTATCAAAGTATTACAGCTATAGTGAAGACAGTAGCTCCGATACCCAACAAATCTTTGTTGATGTCAAGCACCATTTATTATGGAAGGGCTCTTATTTGGGATAACAGATATTTGGCCAAAGTTTTCCAATTTATCCCCAGTCCAATTAAAGGAAGTAACAATAAAATGTACAATGACCCCTTAGCCACCATCGTGGTCCAGTGATCGGCCCACAGCCCCTGTCAGAAGAGGAGAACAGCTAGATTAAGAGTGACCTACTTCGAGGTGTTTTACCAGGTCAAAGACGGGCGGTCACAGGTAGCACAGTGAAGGTAAAAGAACACAGTGATGCTCAGGAAGTGGCCTACACTACAGCAAAGAAGCGCACCGTGGAAGAGAGAGAAGTTAGAAGGGAATTCCCCTGAGGGACCATGGGGTACCCAGCTGGATCTGCAGTTCAAGGACAATCATCTATTGCCACCTCCATTCCTACTTCCTGTAATCTGCTGCATGCCGCTGCTCTCACCTGGCCGCACACTGCATACCATCATCCACATTAGGTACCTCTCCCACCAAAGGTGGGGAGAGACGATTAATCCAGGCATTTTATTTCCTGTTCTCTGTCCATGCATATTTCCAATGCATAAGAAGTAGGTCCTGGAGATACCTGCCGAAAAAAAGTCGACTGTCTTCCTCAGTATTCTTCCTTGCGTTCCCTCTATCCCAACCTCAGCCTACTTCCCACCTTTTCTGGACCTAAACAACTGAGGGGATGGGAAGGGTCCATCTGTCCAGTGTGGGCCTGTAAGAAACGAATCAGCCCTGCCAGCGTCCACTGTACCGCTCCTGTCGCCAAAGCAGATCAGAAAGACAGGATGGAGCCTACTCTCATGCTGTTTTACTGAAATACTCCTGCCTGCAGTCCAAAGCGTTACAACAGGGGAGTTACCAAGTATGGAATAACATGGAAATACACTGTATTTCCAAAAGAATAGTTAAAATAGTTTTTTTTTTTAAACATGCATACAGGTACTTCCTTGGTTCAGAACGAGCTCAGTTCCCAACGTCTGTCTTCAAGTCGAATTTGTAGGCAAATCAGAAAAATAACAACAGTATATTACAAATCATACAGTCCTTAAAGTAACTACATACAGAAGTATACAATACCTCCAGCCAATGAACCACTGAAGCTGTGCAATGTTTTCATGAGTGTCAAGAAGTAGTGTGCTACTGTGCTACTTGTATTTAAACAAAATTTTTTATACAATAGGCTTTAGTCGTCCTTAAGTTGGACATTCCAAACCCACGGACTGTCTGAACATGCATTTTTTAATATCAGTATGCTAAATAAGTTAAACTGTTCCAAACCCCTGGACAAGAGTACTTTTTCTGATTAAACTGACCAGAGGAACTGAACAAAACATTAAAAACATGAATGCAAGTGAAGCTCATTGAAAAACAAAATAGTTTCATTGTTTGTTGCATGGCTTCTTCCAAACCATGAAATGTTCGCCAATTAAATTCTACATACAAATGTCAGCTTCCATTTAACACAACAATTTACAGATGGACCCTGAGAGACAGCATTTTGGCCCATTTAAAACGATTACCAAACAAATATAACTGAATGTTTTCTACTGATGCGAAGGCTTGGGTCAGAACCTCAGACTGGGCATCCAGCCCTAGCCTGGGATGTAACCACTCCGCCCACTTCCTCCCCATCCTATACCCACTCCGCCCACTTCCTCCCCATCCTATACCCACTCCACCCACTTCATCCCAATCCTATACCCACTCCACCCACTTCCTCCCCATCCTATACCCACTCCACCCACTTCATCCCAATCCTATACCCACTCCACCCACTTCCTCCCAATCCTATACCCACTCCGCCCACTTCCTCCCCATCCTATACCCACTCCGCCCACTTCCTCCCCATCTTAAGGGCAGGTTTCCTTAGACTTTGAAGACCTGCCACTGAACAGCACATGGTGTGATTGTGAGGAAATTTATGCTGGTACTTCAGGTTCACAGATCAGTATCTGGTCAAGGGCACCATGGCAGTTTGCTGTAATGGGTTTAAGTGACTATGGGCACAAACCATAAATGAGCGTGGAGTAAAGCAGAGAAGAGCACAGTCGAGCAGGTTCCCACACGGAAGTGCAAGACTCCCGGCCACGCAGGGGGCAAGGACGCACTGTCACGTCATTCACATCGCATCACATTCACTGAGTATGATAACTAGCACAGAAAAAGGTCAGACTAGAAGCCTTTTCATCTTTGATCACGTATCTAATAGGTGACAGCAGTTACGGCACTTTAATGCCTCAATTTCCAATAATCCAGTGAGCATCCTTTCAAGCTTGTTGACATCAAAACCTTTTTTTGCTTTTCTCCGATCACAGACTAATTTAAACTGTACTTCGAGTCACATGACATGACAGATAAAAGACAAACAGAAAGTCTTGCGTCGTCTCGTGAGGCACTGCACAGGCTGCACTTGGCGAGTTACCATTAACAATGCAGCTATGCCCAAGTGGCCTGCCGCTCGCACCATCCACAAACCGCTCCAGGCGCCTGAAGCCACTAAAAGAGCCAAACACCCCCAGGGGCTACAGAGCCTCAAACAAAACTTACGGTTCTGCTCCCTCGCTAATAGCTGCCAAAGAAAGAATCAAACCCAGCAAGGAGGAGGGCCAGCGAGCCAAATGCCTCGAGAGAGCAGAAGGCCAGACATCTTGCACTTTGAGGGGGCTGCAGAGAGAAGGGGGGGGGGGCACTCATCTGAACGAGAGCTTTCTGTAATTAAACCCTGTTTAATCTGTATCATTCCTGATGGGAGACCAGCTCATCGGGGAATCAGGCTGAACACGGACAGGAGGAGGAGTTCGGAGAGGAGGGGTGTAATTAAAAAGTCAGCGAGAGCACGAGAGAGAGGTGGTGGTGGGGGCTGGGGGTGGACGGCAAACAGGTGGCGGTAGCTTCTGTTACATCACAGCACTGCATCCGCGCAGACATGCAGGAAGGAACCAGGAAACAGAGCAAAGCCGCTTCCCTTCCGACTCACCAATGGCACGGATCAGAGAACAAGGTCACATGTCAGAGCACAAAGGAGACTCCGCCCCCCACCAGGTGTGGCACTTCACCGGAATACGAAAGAACGCTTTAATAATAAACATGCGTACATAAACACAGAGACACGGCGCTATTTTGGTCCAAGGCAGCACCCCGCAGCTGAACTCACTCATACTGAAAAGCCTGGCCTTTATGGCTAAAATAATCAATGCTATCAAATCAAATGGACCCTGAAAGTACATCCACTGCTGAAATGACACCATCTCCAACAGGCGCCAAAGAGCCCAGCTGGTCGCCTCAGCCAAAGGAGAAATTAAAAACCAGTAACCATGGTAGTTTTCTCCTAATTAAAAAAATACCTCACAGAAAACTGACATTCGTCCTTGACGGCATACAAACTGTTGCCAAGACCTAGGAGTGAAAGGATTCCACGGGTAAACTGTGAAGTCACCATCAGTATACAATGCTCACCATCAGGAGTTCTTTCCAGGGGTTTATTAAATGCACCTGACATATCATAGATCATAGATAGGATAATACCTAGAACACACACCCACCCCAAACAGCTTCATCCAGTATTTCAGAAAATACTGAAGAAGGAAGCTACAGGAAATCCAAGGAGAACACACCTGCTCTCTGGCCACGCCAACCAGATACCTCAGCAACACTTTCTGATGGGCCACAGCCTGGAAGCACCAGCAGGCTCAGTGCAACCCCAGGCCTGTAAGCAGTGCAGTGAAACGCTGACAGAGCCTCACTTTATGGCTCGTAAACCCAAGGAAGGCGGCTGCTGTTGAGTCAACAGAAAGGTGGTGGGTACGAGCTGCCCTGGATGAGAAAGGGAGGCTTACGGCCACGGGAGGGCGCGGGGCCCCGCAGGAGCGAGGGATAGCGCGGGTCCCCACAGGAGCGCGGGATGGCGCGGGTCCCCACAGGAGCGCGGGAGGGCGCGGGGCCCCACAGGAGCGCGGGAGGGCGCGGGGCCCCACAGGAGCGCGGGAGGGCGCGGGAGGGCGCGGGTCCCCACAGAAGCACGGGAGGGCACAGGTCCCTAAAGGAGCACAGGAGGGCGCGGGTCCCCGGCGGCCATGGGAGCGGGACTCCCTGCTTCGGGCTCCTCTTCACCTTCGGACCGCAGCCGCTGCAGGAAGCCACACGGCTCCCCCAGGCAGGCGCTTTTAAGCACCTTTTAATTAGCTACTGACCAAAATCACGGAGATAAAGGGCTGCGTGACTCGTGATCCATGCTGCAGCTTTGAAAGTGTAATGGGGCCCAGGGGAGGCCGCGGGAAACCCAGCCGCAGCGAGAAGAGACTGCTCTGGGTCCCCAGTTCAAACAGCTTGAGCTCCACATGTAAATATAAACAGCACATCGACAGCCTGACGGGGCCCTCACCAAGAAACCAGGGCGAAGATCCTGCACCTACACTTCTTGAAGAGACTGATTTCATAGAATGAGCACATTGACGGTGCATGTTTATCACTGCAGTATTTGTTTACTTTACTTTATAGGGACACCCGAGCCCCACCAGAAACTAAAATTCACCCGCATGCTTCCAGGGTTTGAGCTACCAAATGTAGAGAAACAGTCCATGCAGACTGAGAGAGAGATGCCCGTGGCTCACAAATCAGTAACTAGTGTCACAGGCTGAGCAGAGAGCCAGTTGTATGACACCTTGGGATGACAGGAGCACGACGTCACTGCTCACTGCCTCAGTACATGGCTTTTGTCCCACGCCCGACCGCTCGAAAAGCTAAAACACCTAAATATTTCAGGACTGACGCCCGGTACAGCAATGGGGGTGGGTGAGGCCTTTTAGGAAAAGGTCTAGGGCTGCCCTCTTCCAAGGCTCATGTGTGAAAAACACCACACCCAAGCCCAGATCGGACCACACGTGACCTTTTTACTCAGCTCGAAAGGGTATGGAAGAAATCCCAGACCCAACAGGCGGAAACCCCAGGGGGACCTATGGATGCCCATGAGTCACGGCACACGAGGGCCCGGCCGGAGGAGGCGGAGCACGGCACGATCGAATCCGAGAGTGACACGATGGCCAGCGAGGATCTACACGCTGATTAATAGTGGAGGAGCTGCAGAGCAGGGAGGAAAGCTAAAAAGGAGCAAAAAGCGAGGGATGGGGGAGAAAGAGGCAGAGGGGGAGAGAGGAAGAGAGAGGCAAAGGGAGAGAGAAGTACATTCTCTCGCCTAAAGGAGGGCACATTCACACACACGCGCTACTCTGCACCTTCGTTAAATTAAATATGCATGAAAATCAGCACATTTTATAGAACGCTTGTGGATTCAGGTGTAGAAGTCCAAGCTGAGGGCCATCACGAGGGCTGGACCAATAGCATCCTGACGCAGCAGCAGGGTATAGCTTAAAAGACCAAAGACTACAAAGCCTGCTCAATGGCACTTTAAAAGGCAAAGTGAGATGGGCCCTCTCCCACAGCTGTGTCCCTCACCAGCACCCACATCTAAGTGTAAGGACGAGCCTGAATGGACAGCCAGACCAGCGGCTACCTGGGGGGATATCCCCACTCCATCCTGACAGTGCGATCACACAGCAGCAATGGTACTCTCACAGAGAGCCATGGCACATAAGCACAATTTAGCCTCTCATCTCTGTCCCTTTCAGTGAACAGGAGTCAGTCCCAAAGCTGTGAAAGCTGCGGACGATGGCAATTCAGGAGCCCTAACGGGGCCAAGCTCTACGTCAGGGTTTATGTCCAACTGCAAAGGACACATTCACGGAGATCATTCAAAATGCTTCCACGAGAACAGCCATTAAATGCGCCTATGCATGTAACTAGGACATTGTTGGGAAAGCGAAAAAGTCCATAATCGCTTCTGTGTCACGCTGCCGGATCTCTGACGGCACCAAACATCTGGGGCCAAGAGAAACAAAAAACAAGGATTCTGTTGTATTGCTAAACGACTACTCCAAAGCCAGAGGAGTAATGTTCTTAGGAGACAGGGCAGCTTCAGTTCACATTGACTCCTATAGTTAATCTTTCAGCGCCTTATACACAAGCTAACAAGGAACCATCTAAACACGGGGGCTTCAGAACATAATTTCACATAATGTACAAGGGGCCATTTTCTTTGCCTTTTGTCAGGCATTCTGACAGAGGAGGCCTATGCAAGTGTGGCCTTAAGCTAAATAAGCAAAAGAATCCAACTCTGAGACAGAACCTAGAACATTTTACGTTAACCTGTAGGTCAGAGCTAATGTATGGACCCGCTGGTGGGCGGAGGCTCTATTTCACAACATCGGGATGTGTCCCAAGGAATGCTGGGGTGGCACATTTAAAAATACCCAAAATGGAGAAATAAAAGTGAAATAAAGCAAAAATGTGAAACGCCAAAGGGCTGGTGTGCCTAACGCAGGAAAAAAGCCTGAAAGCACTTGCGCACTCACAAGGCCCAACAATGTCGCAATAGGAGAGCAGCTATGTTAAACAGACACCAAAAGCAGCAAGTTATCCAAGAGGATGTGTGGGTGCCATTCCAGAAGAACCAGTATTTCAGCAACCAGCAAGCTTCCCTGTACCACAAAGCCCATAACACACGCTGCGCGGCTGAAGAACCGGTTTGCCACACAGAATCACCTCTGCCTCAGGTGTTCCCAGCAAGACTCAGTGCTTTTTGGAATCACACCGAGGCTTGCCTTATTAAACCACTGCACTATACATGTAAAGAACATAGGCAGAGCTTCAGCAAATTGCATTCTGGACTTCGCCCATCTTCGTTCGAGAACCGGAGCTCTAAAACAACCTTGCATCACAAAATGAGACAAACTAGCTGTGGCTTTTGATTCTGCCTCATAATACAATGAGACTGACCTCAGACCTACACACCCAATAAGGTCTCAAGTTAAACCAACAGAAATCTTACCCCCATATTTGACTGTAGCGACAGTGAAAACAGTGCCACTAAAACCACAGTGTTAAAGAAGAGTTTCCACTAAAACCAAACAGCTCCATCATTTCTGATGCATTTCAACAAGCAAGAGAGGAAGAGTATGGCTCAAAAACAGACAAACGGTCACATGGACCATGGTGGCAAGCATCCATGTCACCAAAGGCCCTCCCAGTGTGCGCATGTGCATGCACACATACACACCCAAGCAGGCCTATACACAGACACAGACATGCACACACATACGCCCAAGCAGGCCGATACACAGACACACAGACATGCACACACAAGAACCATGAGTCAGTGTCAAATATTCACAGTCACCAGAATCCCCTTCAACTGCAGCTTGGTCTATCACCTAGAGATTTCAAGCATGAAGCTTTTCTTTTGAAAAGTGATCAAATAAAACTGGAGGGACTACAGTAGCGACTGGAATAGTCGGCTGTTCAGCTGGATCAATTTGGAACAAAATTACTCAATGAGAGAAAAGTAAAAGCTTGGCCTGCAGTGGGCTTGGTGTCTAATCAGTGTCTTTTATCACCTCCTCCACAATCCAACTGCTACAGAGAAACAGCCCCTGGCCACAGGCTAAGCACAGCCACAAGCACATATTATGAAAATGTTTGTCAACCAAGCAAAGTCCTTCCCGGGTCGTTTCCAAGCAAGCCAAGAGACTCAGATATTCCAGAGAAGAAGATGAAGGGCCCCCTACAGCCCGCCTCTGAGGGTGGCAGAGGAAGGGCCCCCTACAG
>JAODKN010000001.1:33745178-33761905 GCA_026774425.1 Petrocephalus zakoni
CTGTGGGTGGCAGAGGAAGGGGCCCCTACAGACGGCCTCTGTGGGTGGCAGAGGAAGGGGCCCCTACAGCCTGCCTCTGTGGGTGGCAGAGGAAGGGGTCCCTACAGACGGCCTCTGTGGGTGGCAGAGGAAGGACCCCCTACAGTATGTCAGTATGTGAGGGCCAGCAATGCCGGTCACACATGGCGAACGTATCTGTCCATGGCAGACTCTGTGTGGGCCGCGCAGTCCGAGTGAAGGCACAGCTACTCCCCCAACCCACCACCCAGTGATATCTATGGAGGCTTCCCCACTACTCACACCACTCGGATGGCTCTACACAGTAAAATTTCTCCCGTGACAAGTGGGAAAGTTCTCGATTCCTTAAAACTAAACAGACCAACTTCAATATTTAAGAATTTGAGGGGACAATGCAATATACCCCATAAGCATTGGTCTACAAAGGCTATTTAAAAGCACGTAAGAGAAATTAAACAATTATAGAACAAGTAGTAGTAATCCTGGCAAAAAAGGCACTGTGGCAGTTGCATCTAAGCAAATATATGATATAAGAAACAAAAGAGTTAATCAAACTGCTTGGAGGTAATGAGGGATGAAACAGAAGCTAAACCTACAGAAGTATAACGGGAAATGAGCAAAAACATAAATATGCAGGAGACATTTTTTTTGCACCAATAAAGCATAAGAAACAAAACAGACCTAGCACTATCAAAGCCAGCTTTCTGAAGTCATACTTTGACCAAGTAAATCAAGTACAGAATCTAAATCAGCCTCTGAGCCCTTATTTTCAAAACAAAATGAAGGGAGCTGCAGATGAGGTCACGTATTTAGACCACGCGCCAAAACTGGGAGACACAAAAAGAGGCATCAATTCAACTGCATGTGGTCCCTAGCTGATAAGGCCACTATTAAGTGATTCAACAACCACAGATGATTCAGGGGGGAAAAAAAAGGTTCTCGGGTTTTCACCACACACACCAGTAACTTCAGAACCGACCAGGAAAGCAACAGGAAACCTGTATTACAGCAGAACAAAAAACGACATTGAACAACCTAAGCTGTCATGATTGAGCAACGCTTCATAATGATATTGTCTAAAGGATTTCACCCGCTTTCAAAACGGATCAATGCTTGCTGTGAGGGATTTGCTCACTAAAGAGAAAAAGGTCAACACCTACAGATCCATTTTACCTGAACCGCTACACCGCGCTCATTCAGTCGAGCTGTTACGTCACAAATATTCCGGATCACTATGACGACCGCTCAGCGCTAATAGTAACCGAGATGCCGCCCATTTCGGGCTACTTCGCGCATTTCACGTACGCTTATTTAATATCAGCAAGGAGCATATAGCGCGCAAACCGCACATCCCAACTATTCCCAGCCCAGGAGAACCCTGCCGAGTATGGCAGCGATCGCTTCGCCGTGATTTGGTGCCTAAGTCGAGGCGCTCCCCAGGAAGGCACACGTCTGATCCCGCTAACGTGCACCCCGAACTCCGGGGGCCCCCAAAGCAGCGTGATCGCCAACTGCTCCCATGTAAACATCAAGCCAAAGCACGGGAGGTCTCCGACCGCACCAAACTATATGCATTTCGATACAGCCTCCCCCAAACCCCCCCACGCAGCCTATCCGCACAGCTCGCACCCCGGGAAACACACGCAGCCGATCAATGGGACCGAGCTACGGCCCGAGAAATGTTGCGTAACTGCGTTATTCTAACTGGGGCCGCGCGGGGACGGGCCGCTGCCTCCCGGTAAGCGGAGAGTAAACGCGGGGGGGGGGGCGATCGGATCGCCGGTTACTGCCCACCGCCGCTCTTCGCCGCACGCTGGGTACCTCCGCGTTAGTTCCCGGGGAAGTGAGGCGAATATTCGGATGTAACACGTAATCGGTCCGATTACTCCGCGTAATCACCCGACAAGCGAGCCATCCGGGGGGAGAGGCAGGCTACGCCGGGCAGGCTCAGCCACCCAATCGATCACTTCGCTTAAAAGGGACAGTGACCTGGGGGCGGCCGACTGACACCCCTGTAATATTTCCCAGCGGCTCCCACCCGTTAAAATGCTTGAGCCCACATGCCTAAGGACCGGGAAGCGTCGCGGACCGCGAGTGAATCGGCCACGGGCAGAAGCGACGCCCGGGAGCGGGGAGCCCGCCTGCGGTGGCGGGGAGCCGAGCGGCAGAAGCGGCGCTCCGGCCGCCGCCGCCCCTCACCTGGATGTAGTTGTTTTCGCAGTACTCAGCGACTCTTTCGAGGTTGGTGAAGCTGTCCAAGAGCGCCCTCCGCCCCGCCGGGATCTCCTCCTCCAAGAGCATCTGCAGCTCCGCCATCTTTACATCTTTTTTGACACACTGATGCGGGAGCCTCTCATAGACAGGAAGCGCCGGGAATGCGACTTCCTCTCCTGTACGGCCGCGGCAGGAGCGCTGCCCAGCTGACAGACAGCCAGCCTCCCGCTACGTACGGCGCCGGGGCGGAGCCCGGGGCTGGGTGGGACGGGACGGGACGGTGACGGGGGGCGCGCGGGGCGTGGCGGGACGGGGAAGGGGGGCGCGCGGCGCGGCGCGGGGCGGGGGGCCCGGGGCCCCTCGCCTCCCACTCCTGCTGCTTTGATGATTATTATGGCCGCTTATCTTTGCCGTACCGTAATCCAGTCACTGCACCGGCGAGGCGAGGCAATGCCGAGCAGACGTGCGGGAAGTAGTGGTCCTTTTCCCATTTACAGCAATACGTATTGTGCTAGCATCATTACACATATAGATGTAGAGCATTTTTGGAGTAATTATATTATATACACATATATACATACATATATATATAGACACACACACCATCTCAATGTTAAAACACTGATAACACATTCTGTGTTATTCTTACCATTACCTTCATTACATCGGTTAACATACATATCATGCCACAATAAAATTGTGGAATTTCAACTGTTAAGGGCACAGACCAGATCTTCCATGAGCAACGCGCGATAGTCGGTTTTCAGACTTAAGCCGCAAAACACTTGGCTCAAGCGAATGTACGTCAATGCACGGTTGGAGTGAGCATGGAGTGAATCCCAGGAAACACTGGTCTATCACAAGACAACACAATCTGTGTAAGGAAACCCACAGAAAAAATGAGAAAAATGCTAACTTCACACGAACTGAAACCCATCACCCGCGGCGACCTATAAATTCACATAAATGACTCAAAAGATTTGAGATATTGAGGCAATAAGGATTCAGAGCTTTCGACTTTGAGGTTATATTTTGCAACATGAAAGTTCATGATTGACATTTAATTTTAACATCAATATAACCAATCTAGCCCTGACCTGTTGCGAAAGAATGGAGACATTTACAGGGGCGTCAGAAGCATTCTGAATGTGTTTGGTCACCATGACCAAAAGTACTTTCTGCCTATATTGTACGAATAAATAGAAAAGGCTGTACTCTGATTTGTTTTGCTGCCATACAGTTTATAGTGCACAGTGGCAAGGAACTAGAGCCATCTCTAATCAGTGAGCTGTCCCAGAAGGTTTTCTTCTGAGGACACTGAGCTGTCCTTGCAGTTTTTCCCTACATATATCACTTCTTCCACCAGAATTAGCACAGAGTGGATTAATTTATAAACATATGGAAAACCCAAGACTGCAACCCCAACTAAACTTAATTCCTTCATCTGAAACACATAAATGCCCATCTACAGTTTTAAAGTTTGTGTAGGAACAGCATGACCTCACCTGTAATAATAGGCCCCACTGCAGATACGATTAGCTAATCTGCTTAGCTTTCTTGATTCTTGCCATGCTGACTCAGTGAACCGCACCAAAGTTTGTGTAAATCCGTAAAAACATTTAGAATTTTAACTGCGGGCCGCTTCCATGTCAATTAATTTCAGCCTAGTATTATTTGAACAATATGTAATCAATTCACAATTGAAATAAAATCCCAAATTTCACAGTTAGTGAAAATTGAAGAACTTGGCTTAGTCACAAAATTGAGTCAATTATCCAGCTGTGGGGAGAGAGAGCATCACACACTCAAGCATGCAGGCTGGGCCTGCGGCTGTCCTCCTCAATTAACAATCACTTTGCCCAAATCAAGTTCCCGATGGAGGGGTTTCTTTCCCATACATTTTCTTTTACTAAATGCTGATTCATGCCCAGGGTTCCTTCATTTTAAAGCTCAGATGTACCAATAGCACTTTGCTCGAATAAGAAGTCCCTGCAAAATCAATAAAACTAGTGTTTTATTACTTATTAGTAATCAATAATGTAAACTATAACTAGAATGATACTCTGTGTACAGTTGTAAAAAAAATCTATTTAAATTACAGATGTTTCTTTGCAGGGCCAGACTGATTTGGCAATGACCAGGCAGTTTTAATCGATCTTTGACTGCACCAGTCACACAAACTGCCTCCGTTTCAGCTTTAAATGCAATCATTGAGCCCAGGCTACCTCCATTATAATTAAATGTTTCATCAGAAGTACATTTCCTTCTAGACAAATAAGATAGTAATAAACAAATATACAAAAAAGACATGATTTTATACAAATGAATGTAGAAATTGTTATATTTTCCTTATGAATGGTAATTAATAAGAATTATATTTGACTGTATTGTAACTGAAGAGCATGATGGCCATTCCAGAAAAGAAGTAAAGTTTTTAAATGCTTATAAATCGTTGTGACAAGTACCGTTTCATGAGTCAAGTAAATGTTTTCAAAATTCATTTGACTTTAAATCACACCTTGCTCTACGAAAGGTCAAATTTGTTAAATATGTGTAATAAAAAAAATAGAAGTGAATATTAATAAAATACATAAAATGTGGAACGAAGTAGTAATGGCAGGCACCCCTTTCAGGCTGGGATTTCTGCCTTCACCTCCTTTGGTGGCTCCTCATCCGCATCCATCATCCTTAAGAACTCTAAAGAGGGAGCATTCGTTAGCTTTCAACAGCACAGAAACCTCACCTGACAGAGCAAAAACCTTCTACCAAAAAATGATTTCAAATGTTCCTTTTAAACGTAGTATTGGTACTTTTATAATTGTTTTACCATTATAGATCATTGCTCGTCTATTGATTACCATGCCATATTTTCACTTCTGTTCTCACCCTCAGTGTAATCCACCTCAGGTCGTGTAGAGAGGAACGCCCAGGCCAGTCCCACCAACAGTGCTACCACAAGATTCACCACAATCCAGTTCTGCAGGAACCTGTGCTCTGAGCCTGTGGGCCTGGGAGGAACATCGTTTACATGGAAACCCAGGGAACTTTGTATCCACAGCTATAGGGCTCAGTTCCCAGGGCATAATCCACACCTTTTCCCCAAAAAAGTTTTTATATAAAAGGGCAATCATTGCAATTACATGAATATTATAAAGAATTTCCCTGCTGTTAGCCTACGTATGTTTTTGCTGTTGTTTTACTCCTTAGATTCAGGGCTGGTCTGCATAATGTAGAACAAAAATGGGTGGAGTATGCAGTCCTGAGGGATTACAGACAAAAGTTTGTGTACCACAAAGTCCCATTGGCAGAGTTGTAAAGATTGATTCGGTCACTGGTCATCTGCTGACTGAGAGATAGGATCAGGGCTGCAAAGTATACTGCAGGGAGAGAGGATAAGGTTGTTATACACACTGTATACACACTGTACAAGCACTGCAGGGAAATAACATTAAGCTGTTTTAACCACTGCATACACACTGTACAGGCACTGCAGGTAGAGACGATAGAGCTGCATTAATCAGTGCATACACACTACAGACAATGCAGAGGGAGATGACAGAGCTGTTTTAACCACTGCATACACACTGTACAGGCACTGCAGGGATAGAGGATAGAGCTGTATTAACCAGTGCAAACACACTATACAGGCACTGCAGGTAGAGAGGATAGAGCTGTATTAATCAGAGCATATACACTACAGACAATGCAGAGGAGAGGATAGAGCCGTTTTAACCACTGCATGCACACTGTACAGGCACTGCAGGGGGAGAAATCAGCACGCACACTGCATGCACTGCATGTGTAGAAGAGACAAACTAGGTTAGTCACTATAAATTCATAATATAAACACAATGATGCTGCACATTTTAATGTAAAGGAATAGCCAATGTGCTATCCTGCAAAGAGGTACAGAATATTGCTTAATTACTATAGTAAGTTATTTTGCTTAATATTTGAAATTAATGTCTGTACTTGTATGTATTTGCAGCAAGAGGTAATGTTATTCATACCTACCGGAAGGCATATTTTTCAAACAATTAAAAGAGCAATAGAAATATACTAATTTCCTAGAAACTGATTAGAAAATGATTTTATGGCTTATTTAGGTTCCCACAATGCAATGATAGTAGATGAGTGTGAGTCTGTTTGCCAGGAGTGGGTTTCAGTGACTGTTACTCACAGACGGAAGCCAGTGCTGCTGGCTCCAGAGTGAGGAAGCTCCTCAGAGCCACAGATGCCTTGGCTAGGTTCACCCTGAAAAGGAGAAAGGCACCAGAAGCAATAAGGAAAGACCACAGCTACCTAGACTAATGCATTCATCACACACAGAGACATAAGCTGATTTCATATCTGAATCAGGTCTGAACATTTTCCAGAGATGCCCTTTCATTCATGCAGTGCGAAACCAGAGATTTTCTGTGTTGGACACATTCACACCTACTAGAAATAGATCCAGTTGGTTTAGACGAGGGATGATGCTTGGGTACACCATACAAGAGGCAGGACAAGATGCAAAACGTACACTGCGGAAATTGCAGTGATTTGTTTACACCACGTATGTTTACAGCATGTTTCTGCAATATCAGCAAAAGAATGCCAAGCAATATACAGGCAAGCATAAAAGAGTATGAAGCAGTCACACTACGTGCACACATTGTAAATTCGTGCAAATGACCTTCCACTTTCACCCTCAGATGTTTGTATTCTTCCATTTTTCTTGCAGTTGTATGATAGAAACATCATCAACATGCCTACTTGCTCGTGGCGCATTCTCCAGAAAATATCCTGTTTCATTCACACATGGGGGTTAATTGGAAATTACCCAGATATTGTACAAGGGAGTGAGCAGGGTAAAGTCCGTTAAATGTCCAGCACAATGGTTTCGTTCACACATTCAGTCACTCCAGGTAATGTCTGAAAAGGTTCAGAGTGGCAGTGCATGTCTGAATGGGGCTATGGATAGAAATCAAAGCACCCGACACTTAAAAAGTGACAGACCATACACATTCACACACATAAACACAGCCACACACATATATATGTATGACCCATATACACATTGCTCTGTCCAGGAGGAACATTATGCACCTCCAGATGGATCAACCACTCACTCTCTCTCTGGCACACACACATGCATGCAGGAGAGAGGCCGTCCACAAACACAAAGAGGTGGGGCAAGCCACCTGTCGAAGGTGGAGACGGTACTGAGAGCCAGCAGTAAGTAGAGCAGGGACTGGGCGGGGGAGGCCAGCGTGTTGTATTGCTGGAGTAGGTTGGTCAGACTGCTGAGCCGCTCCCCAGCTAGGACATATACTACAATGATGTTCCAGACAGCATATCCAGCCAGGAAGCCTTGTGCGAAGAGACCCAGCACCCTGAGGACAGAGAATGATGCAGACACTCTATAGTAGCGTATCCACTCTCAGTCCACTTAGCCACCTTTTCTATGTTGAATTAATAATGGCTGATTTAATGGTGGGCGGTTTGGTGGCTCAGAGGTGAGCACCATGACCTCAGTCTGTTCCTCCAGGGTTGTGGGTTTTGCTGTGTGCGAGTTTCTGTGTGTGTGTGAGTGTGTTTGTATACCTTGCTATACTTGTGAGGACCAAAGGACGCCACACGTACAGCAAATCCTCAAAAAACATGACTAGTGAGGTAATTTTTTTGGTCCTCACTAATTCAGACTTCATTTTATAAAAATCTGTGAATGCAGCCAAAAAGGTCAAAAGTCTTGTATTTTGTCTGGTTGCTTATGGTCAAGGTTAGGGCTGGGTAGGGTTAAGGGTTTCGTGCTTGGGATTAGGGTTTTTCCCATAGAAATGAATGGACGGTCCGCACTAAAATAGGATTACAACTCTGTGTGTGTGTGTGTGTGCACCCTGGAATTGCCCAGATATTCCATTAGGGGCTACCTGTCTTATGCCCCCTGCTTCCTGGGAAAAGCACTGCAACCCAATACTAGATAAGTACTTATGTTAGACGGCTGCGAGGATGATTGTATCACTTAATAATGGCTGGGCCTCAGTTGATTCTCCTTCAAGTTGTGCAGTCAAGACTGCAGACTTCACTGACATGTTCCTTTGCTCACCTGAACCCACTGTGCACCTTCAAGGCCACATCCAGGGTACTCCATAAGGATCCCATCTCCAAGTAGTCATCTATTTGAACGGTGGGCTTGCCCAGGTCTGTGCGATCCGTGGCTTGGAAACGCCCTGCACACAGCAAACCCAAAAGAGGGAACTGAGCTTTGCGTCACAGGGTTACTTATCCACAAACACACATCAGCAGTACAGTGAGTCTTTGGTGATTTGCAGTTCTTAGGGCACCCAAATGGCAAATGGCCAAATAACATGAAAAGTTACTGTAACTCCTTCATATATGAACTAAATATCTACTCATCTCACATCAGCATATCAGTATGATAGGAATACAAAACAGATTTTATACCTCATAAAGTAAGCTGAGAAAACAGTCACAGAATTCTCAAAGCCACGCTAAGTGCAAACAGGTGCTTTGATGTTAGACGTGTGTACTCACGGTTTCTCTCGACAAAAACTTTGCTGATGGGTTGACTTTGTCCCAGTGGGGCAGAGAACAGGGAATGCTGGGAGATGGCGGCAGCTGCATCGGTGATGACATCTTCATCCTCAACGACGAGGTCGTTGGAGTGCTGCCTGTCACCGATCTTTGGCTTCCTGCAGTGGGAGAGGCCTCGTATGGCATGAGCCCTATCGACATTCAGCTCTCCTCTAGACAGTGTCACTGATTTATCAGGAAACATACATATATGACACCAAGGCCTATCTACAAAGTGTCTGTCTGTCCTCAGCACCATAAGGCAGCCTATGCCTGTGCTCACTTCTTCCTTCTGGATTTCTGGGCCACATCCTCCCCATCCATATGCTGTTCCACAGTGCCTCCTCCATTCGCCAAGTCTGGCTGGGTGCCGTCTCCTTCCTGCTCCACATCTGCAAGGGAAATATCAGCACACGAATGCTATTAAGCACAATCATACGGTGATGTGCCCATGCTGTATGTATATAAGAGTGTGGGATCTGAACTCGTCCTGTCAGGTCACCTTGAGGCTGTGTTTTCTTTTTCTTCTTCTTTTTTTTCTTCTGGGGTGGGATGTCTTGGGGCTCTTGTGCCAGGGGCCCTCTGTTCTCTGGCTGCCTATGTCCGGCCATCCCCTCCATCTCCGCTGCTGGCTCTGTCCAGGAAACACAGCAGTAACCGATACTGCTCACCTGCTTTTTTCATATTAAGACAAATAACCCAAATCCTAATAATGGTGCACCATGATGATGATGATGATGATGATGATGATGATGATGATGATGATATCTACACCACAAGCAAACCAATGGATTTATCATCATTCTCTTCTCACCGTCTCTGTCTGCAGTTTCATTGGACTCTCGTTTCAGCTTCTTTTTCTTTGGTTTGGCCTGTGGCATTTCATCTACATTAATGTTGGAATAAAGGGCAGATCAATAGCCAAAAAGAGGAGTCACTAAATAAACCATATGGCGATATACCATTGGCTGATGAGCTGTATGACTAATTCTTTACCTTCTGTTTCTGTTGAACATTCAGGGCTTTGAATAAATCAACATGTTTTAACCTGATAGTAATCCTGCTCCTAATGTCTTTATATGAGAGACACCAACAAAAAGATGGTACCACCAGAAAGGTGTATGTTTGACATTTTTTTCATTTCCAGCTGTCGTTTCTCACCAAGCTACACTATATTGCCAAAAATATTGGGGCACCTGCTATTACACATACATGGACTTTAATGATATCCCATTCTTAATATTTTTCAATATGGAGTTGGCCCACCCATTGTAGCTATAACAGCTTCAACTCTTCTGGGAAGGCTTTCCACAAGGTTTAGGAGTGTGTTTATGGGAATTTTTGCCCATTATTCCAGGAGAGCATTTGTGAGGTCAGGCACTGATGTTGGACGAGAAGGCCTGGCTCTCAGTCACCACTCTAATTCATCCCAAAGGTGTTCCTCAGGAAGGGGCCATCCCCAAACTGTTCCAACAAAGCTGGGAGCATGACATTGTCCAAAATGGCTTTGTATGCTGAAGCATTAAGAGCTCCTTTCACTGGAACTAAGGGGCCAAGCCCAACCCCATACCATAATCCCCCCTCCACCAAACTTTACACTTGGCACAATGCAGTCAGGCAGGTACCATTCTCCTGGCAACTTCCAAACCCAGACTTGTCCATCTGATTGCCTGACAGAGAAGTGTGATTTGTCACTCCAGAGGACACGCCTCCACTGCTCTAGAGTCCAGTGGTGGTGAGCTTTCCACCACTGCATCTGACACTTTGCATTGCTGATGTAAGGCTTGGATGCAGCTGCTTGGCCATGGAAACCCATTCCATGAAGCTCTCTACGCACTGTTCTTGAGCTAATCTGAAGGCCACACGAAGTTTGGAGGTCTGTAGCTATTGACTCTGCACACTGTGCGCCTCAGCATGCGCTGACCCCGCTCTGGGATATTACGTGGCTGTTGTTCCCAGTTGCGTCCAACTTATCATAATACCACTATCAGTTGACTGTGGAACATTTAGTAGTGAGGAAATTCCATGAATGGACTTATTGCAGGGGTGGCATTCTATCGCAGTACCACACTTGAATTCACTGAACTCCCGAGAGAGACCCATTCTTTCACAAATGCTTGTAGAAGCAGTCTGCATGCATAGGTGCTTGATTTTATACACCTGTGGCCAAGGAAGTGACTGGAACAACTGAGTTCAATGATTTGGAGGGGCATCCCAATACTTTTGGCAATATAGTGTAATTCTGAAAACAAAAAGTGGGGATTGAGCTGACACTTAATTCTGGGGAAGCCGAGTATAACAGGAGCTGTGAAACTGAATGAGTATAACTATTGTAGACCTTTTCAGATAAAAAATGTACTATGAGCAGGTCTCATAATGTTGGTCTCAAAAACTTTCATTTCGTAATCACAAATAGTACAACAAAAGTGCTTACCTCCCATGTCCGGACTTTATTTATCCACAAGCATAAAACAGAGCACAAAAGACAAATATGTCAGTAAGTTTAGCATGCAATTCTAATGTTAATTTTCTTCAGGTGACTTCCTTTGTCTCTTACCGACTGATCACCAACCCCAAATGGGAATTCTCTATTAATTAGTTGCTGTATGTACTGATTGGCTGACTGTACAGGACAGGGGTGAGACATTGAAGTTAGACATCAGCTTGATATAACACTTCAGGGCTATGGATTATCTGGCAAATCAGCTTGGTGGCACAGCTTAAAATAGGAGCCTGTATCTGCAATGGCTCCCATGGTAGCCAATGTGCCGTTCTATCCAAGGATCCAGCAGGATCTCAGCACATTTGGGGCACCGTCCTACAAACAAATTATTAATACTCTTTACATAAAATAGGCTTATTTTATATACACTGACTGCTAGGCCCAGGCATGCCTCCAGAAAACTCTGATTATGCACTAAAAAGATTTCATTTACCCCCAGATTTACAATGTGTGTTATTTTCCATCATATTATAGCAAGGCATTATCCCAAACACACGTGCATATTTTCAGAGAAATACATAAAACACAACAGTAGTATTTTATGACAATTTTACAGTTTTAATTGTACAAATACTTTGTCTTATTATAACTCTGTTACTCTGTATGTCCATCTGCTTTTTTATGTAAAAAAATGATTGCACTAGAGTAATTTTTCGTGTATGGTTCTTCGATCACAGAAGCTACCCTACAACATCCAGACCCTCATACACTTCAAGACACAGTAAAATGTAATTTCCAGGAACACCTCGGATAACGTCCTACTACTGAATGGAGCAGTTGCTTTGCTTTACTGAATGCTCCATTCTATTAGTGCACGTTAATTCCTAATAGACTTTTGTGCCATTTACTTGAATAGCTTTTTAAACGTTCAGGTCTTGTTGCAACACTACCTTGGTCTTGTTACTGGTCATTTGAAGCTAGCTTTGGATCCCTGTCATATGTATGCTTGTAATCAGGGTACTGTAAGGGGGGGAGGGGGGGTTAAGATGATTCCCCAAATAATTTGGAGCATACCTGAATTGGTCTTGTTGGGGGGCCAATATTATATGCTTTAATGGGGCCCAAAACCTATACCTGCACCCCTGCTTGTTATTATTATCTGCTTCACCTGTATGTCATTTTGGACAAGAGTGTCTGCTAAATGCTCTTAGGCTGTATCTCACAGTAAGATTCAGGTAACATGAAATATATTATTCGTTGTATGACAAGTTCATACCTTAAAATACTTGGAAATGTGCATTTCTGCGTCTGAAGTATTATATAAATCACAGTAGCGGTGGCAACCTTTACGCTCAAGCCTACCTTGGCATGAGTGGCAGTGCACGTGGTCGAAGCTGAAACAACAGAGATGTGAGTCGCAGAGAGCCAAAACCATGCATTAGGCCACACACAAGAAGTCTATGCACTTCACAGGAAGCACAATGACACGGGAAACCATGGCAACTGACAAAAAGCAAAAAAAGGATATTTTATCACAACTGCATTTCATGCAAGAACAAAAGACCTTGTTTTACAGCATGGTATCATTTAGGTAATCACACAGAAAAACATACAAAAGCCAAGAGGAGGCACATGACCTAGTTACATCAGAGATCGTGATGCAGTCAAGATAAACTATGTCTCTGAGAAACTCTCCAGCTACTGACTGGCACATGTGAAGAAACCCTCCCACACAGAACCAGACCCCCCAGCAGGAATGTAGTGCTATTGCCTGGAATGTGTGTGGGCTAAGCCAACTGAATCTGCCACACCAGAGAAACACACTGACCCATGTGATGCTGCCAAGATGTAGGTTTATATGCTGGGATTTCTGGAGAGCCCACTGGTGGGCACATAGGACCACCCTGGTCTGGAAGCTTCTTTAGTCACAGATAACACTGTGGGCATCAGCACAGTGATTACCAGGAAGGTCCTTCCTCACATCTAGTATCCAACAAAATGAATAAATGATACCCACTAGGCACAATACTCTCAGTATCCATCTACTACCTCGGCAAATTTAGGTGGATCCATTCCTCTATTTCTGACTGCTTATCCTGGTCAGGGTCACGAGACAATAAACTAATAGTTACATTTATGTACCAGACTATGACATACCATCATATGCAAATCGCAATGGTGTTACCTTTCATTTTAATATCTACGTAATTTTCATATCACTGATTAAATAATGGAATGTCTGACTTCATTTTGTTTTCAATAACAATTATTAAAAAATATTAGTTTTTATTGAAATTCTAGCAGAGAAAATACATAAACAAAAAGACAGCATATATGCAACACGGAGTTCAAGGAAATAAAGGAAATTAGATATATATATATCATCATTAAGGAGATGATATAATCAGAATTTCCCCAATGCATAGCAGAGTTAAGAGCTAAGATCACATCAAACACTGTATGCTACTCCGCTGATTCCACAACCCACTGAGTAAGACCACAGGGGACCTACCACTTGTTCTTCCCTGCTTCTCCACCAGGAATAATTGGGGGAATCTGCCTACCAACCTGTTCAGAGGGCTGGAACAGGGTGTAATCCCTGACTAAAGCCACACATCAGAACATCTGCCAAGCCGGGATTACTGTGCTGCAGATCACATTCAAAGATTCAGTGACTTGTGGGGAAGAACGTAAGCAGGGAAGGAGACACTTCATGCCATAAAGAGCTTCACAAAAGCAACTTTCCACCGTCAGATATAAAATGTCCTATTAGACATATCCAGCACCTACATGTGTACTAAGATTTTTTAGATGACTGGTCTGTTGCGAGAATAGACCTTCACCTTCCTCTTAATCTTACATTCATTCATATTCTAGAGCGACACCATTCAAACAAACACACAACACAGGTAATTTAGAAAGCTTTATGAAGTGAAAAATCCATGAAGAGAACATGTGACCTCCACACACACACACACACACACACACACACACAGGCTATAGAGCTACCCATTCAGAATATACGATTAATGTAAAAATTACTGAATAATACAAATAACTGATATAAGTGACCACACAAACAGACACACAGATAGATAACCAGACTGGTATGCACAGAAAAGAGAGGGGACCTTATTTAGGCAATGCACAAACACAGTGGACAAATGTGTACATATAAGTGAAAATATAAAGGAAATGAATGAATTCTCTTCAATCCCCATATTGAGGGAGCAAGGTAACTGCAGTCCTTCTTCAAACAGTATAGATAACACACATTTAAGGAGGCCTCTTTGCATGCCAACTTTTATTTTGTCTGGTTTTGTCTCACAAATTCAACTTAACTGCGCCTTTCTCACAGGCAGTGCTACCTGGCATGTGACGCCTGACTTACTGGAGGCAGAGGCTGGTTGGTCACTGGTTGCAGTGTCCTTGTAGGCTGTGTAAGATGACAGGGCACAAGGCACAGAAAATCAGCTTTGTTTAATCATGTAGCCAGTAGGATTTTGGAGAAAGGAGTGTCTGCTGATAAAGAATAGCTGGCATGAACATATGTACAGGTGAAAAAGGTATTTTGGTTTAATGCATTCGCAACCAGAACATAATATAAATTATATGTATAAATTATAATTCATTTTACAAACCATTCAAGCACTGTACTATTTTACATGAATAAATAAATGCACATATATATATATATATACACACACACACTTTATCATTAGTTATCTATGAATATTAATTTTGTTTTGCTAACAATAACGATGTGCAAAACATACCCTGCTTCGTTACCATGCAAGTGACTATTAGCTTGCTAGCTTCTTACCTGGGCATTTTCATTATCCATCGTCCAGTATTTAGTATTATATAGCCTGTACAATGAATAAAACACGTAGAAAATGTAAACAAATCAGATACTATAACCAAGAGAAACAAATGCCCTTAATATCAACGATGCAAACACCTGTTACCAAGGTGTTGCTGACCGTTGCCATTGGAGATGTAGAAAGCGGTAAGGATTATTTTACTTCCGTGTCAAATCACTGCGTTACATAAACCTCCAAATAGACGCGCAGCCACGACTACGACTACCGTAATTGCCTAAGTATATGCGTAAAAGATATTGACAGAGTATCCGTCAGATTATATGGGGTGACGGTATATCAGGGCGTGCGGTCAGGGTAGGCAGTGACGATATTTGGCCCTTTTGACTTGCCATATTGCAGAGCCGCGCGTTTCTCAGCGCGCGATCCCTCACTAACTGCGCCGAGCGCGTGTATTTTGTAATCTGTAGTGGATTCGATTTTAAAAGTAACCCTCCCAACAGTGGCGGCATGCAGGGGCGTCGTAGTAGGGTGAAAGGTGGGACTAAATTACCAGGGCCCCAAGTGGGGGGAGGGCCCCTGAGGAGTGAAATTCTTAAATTCTAAGAGTGACGTGAATTTGCTCTTACTCTCAGACTTAAGAGTAAGTGGCATGTATAAAAGTTCATAAGTATTAAGAGTAGGTCTCCTAAAGTATTTAAGAGAGCTGGAGAGGACTCCTAAACCAGTTAGGAGTTGCATGATGGCAGCAGCACTACGTGCACCCAGATGGAGACCGCGCACTTTCCGTCAAAGAAAGGACGACAATAATACCTGTAATGCTGTGATATAAAGAATAAATGAATAAATAATTCAAATGGAATAAACCTGTCATTTATATCACGAGACATGCCATCACATTTACAGCATATCTTCTTTGAAACTCTTTCAGTTTTAGCAGTGCAGGATCTCGTGCACATGCAATGTCGCAAATGGACTCATTTGACACCCCATGTATCTCCTCTACTATCTCTGCCGTTTACCGGTTTACATGGAGGACCCCCGCCTGTGTGTTAAAAAGAGAAACGGGAAATAATAATAATAATAATCATCATCATCTATTATAGCGATCGAGGGTCATGTGAGCAATATGAGTAATGACACAAACTTGTAGCTTGCATGCTCGCTTTGTAAGCCGCGATTTCCTTTCGCGAGGTAAATAAAACATATCACCTTTTTTCACATTCCTCTGCTGAACGCCTTGTCCGAGGTGACGCAGCATTTATGGAGCTTGCAATAGCCTCCCAAGCCTCCTTCTATTTAAGCACCAACTGTGCCAAGAGAACCGTTTCGTTTGTTGTGCAATTCGGTTTCTTTTTAGAATTCATTGTTTTGCTTTTCGTTTGACCCATAATATTGTAATGATCACATCACAAGGGGGGAAGTCTTAGCAACCTGGAACTTTAATGGACCCTGTATGGCCGGAGCCCACGCCAAAAACCAAAAATACAATCACCAGGTACCGAAGCCCATCAACCGCCGGCCCCCTCTTCACCCACCCAGCCCATATATAACGGCTGTGAGAGCCCGCCATTTCTTCCCTTACCCACTCCGTGGGTACCCCCATTCCCGCTAACTCTGAAAACCCCAGCGATTGGCTGAAAGGCAGGAGGGAC
>JAODKN010000001.1:33762005-33785135 GCA_026774425.1 Petrocephalus zakoni
CACCCACACAAGATCTCCAGCCTCGAAGTTGCCCCCCCTCACGCGCATGTCATAGTTCCGCTTCTGTCTAACCCCAGAGATTGGCTGGAAGGCAGGAGGGACTACTCTATGACTAGAGCCGGAACACCCTTAGTCCTCCAGCCGCTACAATATATACAACACGTGCATCGATCTATTACTGAAAATTGATTGGTGATGTGCTAGGTAGATTTTCGTGCAACCAATTAAAGGTATAATCACAAAAAAGTGTGTTGTACAAAGCTGTACATTAGCTCATTGTACATTAACGGTTTGATGTTACTAATATATTCACCGTGCAGCTCCTCTATTGCTTGAACTCAGTAGTTGGGGCGGGATTTAATTTGTTGTCCTCATTTCACCACATTTAGGTGCTGGCTCGGTCAGCACTTAGGAATTGGGCTTAGACTTTGCTGAAAGTAACTTTTAGCATCTTTATACAAGGCTCTTAGGTCCTACTTCTTGCTAAGAATTTTTGAACTCTTAAGTCATTTTTAAGACCATTCCTACGAAGTTTTATGCATACCGGCCCTGGTCATTACACCTACAGAAACTTTTATGACATAACATTTTAAATCCAGGGGCATCAATATGGAGTCCCCCCACCCCCCTTGCAGGTATAACAGCTCCCACTCTCATGGGAAGGCTTTTCACAAGATTTTGGAGTGTGTCTGTGGGAACTCTTGCCCATTAACTCAGAAGAGCATTTGTGTGGTCAGGCACTGATGTTGGACATGAAGGCCTGGCTCGCGATCTTTGTTCTAAGTTCATCCCAAAGGTGTTCACTGGGGATTATGCCAGGGCTCTGTGCAGGCCAGTCAAACTCTTCCACACCAAACTCACCCAATCATGTCTTTATGGACTTTGTTTTATGCACTGGGGCACAGTTATACTGGAACAGAAAAGAGCCTTCCCCAAACTGGTCCCACAAAGTAGGAAACATAGAACTGTCCACAATATCATGGTATGTTGAAGCATTAAGTCTTCCCTTCACTGGGGAAGCGACCTAGACCAGCCCCTGAAAAACAGCCCCATATCATTGTCCCTCCTCCAACAAACATTACAGTTGGAACAATGCAGTCAGGTAGCTGATGTTCATCTGGCAACCGCTAAACCCAGACTCATCCATCAGACAGCAGGCAGATAAGCGTGATTCTTCACTCCATAAAACACATTTCCACTGATCCAGAGTCCAGTGGCAGCAAGCTCTATACCACTCCATCTGACGCTTGGCATTGCACTTCTGATGTCAGGCTTGCATGCAGCTGCTCAGCAATGGAAGCCCATTTCATGAACTCCCGGTGCACATTTTTTGTGCTAAGGTTAATGCCAGTGGATGTTTGGAAATATGCAGTTACTAAGACAACAGAGCATCAGCAACTTTTCTGCAGTAAGCGTGGCGGCTCTCAGCGACCGCATCTGTTACATTGCGTGGTTTGCCATTTCGTGGTTGAGTTTCTGTTGTTCCTAAATGCTTCCACTTAAGCAATAATACCACTTCCAGCTGACTGTTGAATATCTGGCGAGGAAGAAATTTCACAAACTGACTGCAAGGTGCTAGGTGCTTGATTTGATACACCTGTGGCAAAGGGTCAGAATGAATTAAATGATTAAGAGGTGTATATTACAGTGTTAATAATGTCTAAAATTGGTTGCAAAACTGAACTGTTTCTTTTTTAAGTACAATTCTGCTTTAAAATATAGACACATTGTCATGAAAAAATAATTTTGGAAGATTTGTACTGAAATACAGTAATGAGTGCTGTGAAATCCTTTTTCTTGTATATTTATTTATCAACCCACCATGGTTTCACAATATTTAGATCCTACATAAGCATGTCTGGATGTTTATCACAAAGATATACCATTCTATTGTAGAGAGTGAATGAGAATTCATTTATTACCCTGCATGTTTCTTGTCTTATATCCCCATCCTTTTATGTTACTCCACATTCATTCCTTCCCCCTGCGATTTCTACTCATCACACATCCTCTGTCTTCATCTTCTTATTATTTTTCCAGCCCCTCTCCCTAGGAGTCTTCTGTGGGGCGGAGCCAGCTGGCAGGGACCCACTGGGGCTCGTTCTGTGCCCGCCTAATGGCCTCTAGCAACTCCAGGCAGGAGTCCTGCAGTCCCTCCTTCACGATTATTTCGTCAAAGTACTGGCAGTTATAAGACTCCATCTTTGCTGCTTCTTCGATTTCATTGATGTCTTCATTCTGAAAAGCAAAAACAGATGGTGGCAAGAATGAACTGCTCACGATAAATAAACCACTTTAGAATGGAATGGATCATACTGAAGTGGTGCTGTGGAAAACTGCAGCAACCGACATCGAATTTCAGCGTCTGAACGAGTAACCACGGCACAGTATTGTACTGTACATTCCTATATATGTCCACCAGAGGGCAGTATCAGAACAAGAACAATGGTATTACAGCCACGTCACAGGATTTAACAAAATTACTTGTATTATATTATATTATTAAGGAATATGCTTAAATTCACTTGTCGCTCAACGAAATGCCTTTTAAAAGATTTTATAAATTCTTTACACTGAGATTGATTGGAACCAGATTGAATGATGTCTGGCATAAGGAAGCTTACCCTGGAGGGACGGGTGTCAGAAATCTGGGTTTTTGCGCGAGCCTGCTTCATGCGGGCAGCACTAGGTGACTTCACAAAGATGATGTAGGCCTTGAGTTCATGTGTTCTAATGGCCTGAAGTCCCTGTAATACACAATACATCTAGTTGCCCTTCCTCTGCCAGCTCGCTCTCCTGCCTGTGATGTGCCTCTGCAATGTCCTCCTGCCTCTGACGTCCTTCTGGCCTGCCCTCCTGCCTCTACCACCCTTCCTGCCAGCTCGCTCTCCTGCCTGTGATGTGCTTCTGCAATGTCCTCCTGCCTCTGGCATCCTTCCTGCTTGCACGCTGTCCTGCCCATAATTCTGGCCTGTTCTCCTGCCTCTAATGTCAGTCCTGCCTGCCTTGCTGCCAGTGATTTGGCATATACACCCAGACATAACAATGTGGAGCATATTAATCGGGACTTTGACTTCCACCGCCAGCCCCCGGAGGATGGGCCCCCCCTTAGAGTTTGACTCCACCTAAGGTTTCTTCCTATTAGGGAGTTTTTCTTTGCCACTGTTGCCTCTGGCTTGAGCACTGGGGGCTTTGGGCAGGATAATGCAAAGCGCTTTGAAGCAATGTAATCTTGTGAAAATGCACTATACAAATACAATTGAATTGAAATAGTTACTGTAGAGAGAACAATGGGCAGCACAACAAGCGGCTTTACTGATCTGCTTCTGCTCACGTGTGGATCTATGTCAATGACACAGATCTTCCCGCTGTCCAGGACGTTCCTGATGGCACTGATGCTGATGCCATAAAGATGCCCTTTGTACTCCCCATATTCCAGGAATCTGGGTGAAAATAGAGATACATTTATATTATAAGAAAATTTTAAGCTCAGGCAGCTAACCGTACACATAAACCCACTGTGCTGACCAGGCATGGAATATATGATCTTCAGATTTGTAACCTTTGAAGAGAAAATAAGTCAGGTATGATGTTATCTGAAATGCTTATGAGGGGTGAGTATGTGCCCTGTGGTGGACGGGCATCCCATGCTGGGCATTCCCTGGTCTTATGCTTTTCATCCAGTGTTGGTCAACCCATTTGGTGACTTTGATAGCCGTGTAGGGCACCTTCTTCGTGGGGTACAAACTTAGCAAGCCAATGTCACTCTGACTTGGGCAGTGAAGCTTGCATGAAGCTTGCATGAAGCTCTATTGATGTAATGACCAGTACTGAGTGCACGGCTTCAGAAATGGTCCATGTCCCCTGGATGAGTATTTGGAAGATGGACGATTGGAAAGTCAGAGACACGTGACAAAAGCCTTAGCACAGAACAGGGCAGTACCTGTGGCTGTACAGCATATTCTCAAAGAGCTCTCTGCTGATGAAGTGGTACTCTCTTCCAGACTTCTCGAAGCACTTAAGCGGCCGCGTGGTGTCTGATAAAAGCCACCAGAGAAGCTGCTGAAAGGCAAACTCTTACATTTCAAGCCAACAAGAAACCAAGTTGAAGGAAGCTATTATTATTATTATTATAGGGACGAAGTGGCGCAGAGGTTAAAAAATCTGGAAAAACCTGTTTTTTTTTCATAATGGTAAAAAGATGAACAGGACACAGAGGCATTTTAGTAGCACCACCAGGATGTGTCGGCCGGGGGATCCGAGCAGCATACAAAGCGGCTGCTTCGCTTTCCAGCATAACAAACAAAACCTAATGCCATAAGCGTTACGGCCTTGCTGCGTCTTGTTACATACCCACCCACACACACAATAAACTTGCTTTATACTCTTAAAACAACAAGTCACAGGTGAGTAGCAGAGCTGTATATATTGTATGCAATATATACAAGAAAACAAAACATAACTGAATGAGCAACCAGTTAGCAGCATAGGTCTCGGCCCTACACAGAGGCACACAGCGCACACACACGGAGCAATAATACGCACGTGGCACTGGTCCTTGGTAAGTCTTAGGGTCCATTGCAATTAGTCTTCTCCGGAGCTCATTAATATCCACACTGGGCGGGCCTGAGCAAATGAGACACACACACATACATAGGCACATGCTTTTGTATCGTTTTGTATGTAGTGAAACACCGCAACAAAAACGCATAGTCCCATGTGCTTGTATGAATAGACATACAGGTATAGATATTCAGTTGGGGCGCCGGGGGTGAGGACTCTCACCCATGAGGGCGACGAGACGCGGCTTATCCTCCGGGTGGCGCTGGTAGCGCACCACCTCCTCATAGGGGTTTGCCAGCGAGCTGTAGCAGCTGCTCAGGCAGCAAGCGCGGCAGGACGGCACGCGGAGCCGACGCACCTTCCTCTGACACCGGCGGAGGCTCCACCGGAAGCCGGCTGCAAGGGCGACCAGCTGCACATATTACTCGGCTGGGCGGCCAGCAATGCACACGAAGACTCATAAATGTACCCTACCCATGTAATGCAGCAACGCCCCTCAAGGTGAGCGAGCATGAATCAATGTGCGCTTTACTGTCCACTTGTCACAGCAAATGCTATAGCCAAAGCACCTTATTCACCTATATCCCTACCGTGAAGACTGCATGCCTACCTAGATAGATTCCTTCAGAGTTTCTGCTACATTCAGCCTCCTCTGTAAACAAGAAGGCAAAGAGGCTGCGTTACACCCATTGCTGCCCCCCTACTGTAGCCTTGGCCAATGTGTGTCCAAGGTTAATGTCTAATCAGAAACAAACGAAAAGTTAGACAGACATCCACTAATGGACCCTTCTACATGTTCATGTCACCGAGAACAAGTCAGAACAAGATAATTTACCTGCTTGAAAACACACGTCATCTTGGTCTTCATCTGCAATACGAAATATAACAGACTCTTAAGGGATTCACGTGGATAAATCTCGTTCCTTTGCCCTGAAAGGTTTCACATTTAAGATAGATTTATTTGGTATGGTCCCAAAGCTACCTCATCATCAGATTTTAAGCATACGTGCTGTTGTTGAAGAGGTATATTGACAGTATAAACTGGAGATGGACAGCGAGTTATGCAAACCCGCTGGCACTCACCTTTGTCGACGCTGCTCACTTGAGATGCACAGAACAGAGAGAAAATAAAACAGGTCTTTGTAATGTCTGAGAGGAGCAGTTAAATTGGCTGGAATACTTTAACCATGGGCATGGTGGTGTTAGGTTCACGAAAAAGGATACAAACAGCAGGACACTCATGTGAGCGTCCCCACTGTCTCTACCATATGCTGTCTTTGTGTGGACAGGAGTTAGGATCCAGGACGAGGGCAGAGAGACAGAGGGATGCGAGAGAACCGTGCCAACTCACAGGTTCGAGTGCAGGTGTGCGGCTGGAGAGCCTGTGGCCACCAGATCTCCCTTTGTTTCCTGATAAAACATGGAAAATCAAAGTCAAACCAAGCTGACTGATTTATATGAGCTACTAAATGTGCAGTGCTCCATAAAACATTATGAACATGGACTGTATTAGTATAATGCAACAGCATTGATACACCGTAATGTAACAATGGACACACACCTCCAGCAAACATGTGTACATTTAACTGTAACACATTAAAGTAGAAAACACTTAATTGCAGCTCGTTTGAAAGATCCTGTCCACTCAGCATGTCTGGATATTATGTGAAATGCGTAAGTCTTATAAAAGCCTGTACTGTATGTAACTGTTGGATGTCTGGAATCATAGTGACCAGTTAGGGCACTTATGCTATAGTGATGTGTTCCCTGCACCTTCTCAGCAGGTCCATGGAGGGTATGAGACCAGCACAGGCAGAATTACTTGGCATGTTCCTGGCCTGCCACCAGAGGGCATCTGTCTGGTCCACTATCTGCAGCACATCTCCTTTACGGAAGGCTATCCCAGCATCAGCACAGGGGATAGTGGGGTCCTGGAATGGGCTATAATCTATCATTGCCCTCACATAGACCTGCAAGACAGCAAAGACCAGTAATCAAGTCAGATTATGAGGCAAAACAAAAGTATAAAAGGAACAATATAGGAGCTAGAACTTAAGCTCACCAAAGTCTGGCTGTTCACTGGTCGGTCTGACATTGGTACCACTTTGAACATGATTGTCCCCTGGGATTGTGCCTGAATATACAATAAGTTATTAAAGAAAATCAAAGTGTGTAAAGTGTGTAAAGTCTAAGGATCTGAGAGCAGAGGGTTGCTAGGTAAGCAAGGTACTCTTTCTGACTGCGAAGCCCAGCATATCATTGGTTCTTCTCCACTTACCATGAAGCCCTGCACAGCCTGCAGTGACATACCGAGGCAGGCGAAGGCACTCACCAGGATCTGTATGATCTGCTCTGGCTCCAGCCCCTCCACCGGCTGCCCGTTCACCGCCATGATTTTGTCTCCAGCATAGAGGAGACCTTCACAACAGAGGCAGGTCCCATACATTAACCGAGTGAGTGACTGATTATCAATCACAGCAGAAATGTAATCAGAAATACAAATTTTCAGTAAATCTGCACGGGACCGGATCACACCGGCGAAACAAATCTACAGACCCTATACGTGCCCAACCTTCCCCTTGGTGCACATTTTAATGAGTATGACCTAAGAGCACAGATACTGAGTGTACTATCGGCCACAGAGAAGCAGGAAGAGCACGAGCGCGTGTGGCCTGACCGCTCCGGTCTGCGAGTCCCCCGTGGATCACCCGGGCCACGAGGATCTCCCCCGTCAGCTCGCTCTTCCTTATGGTGGCCCCCTGGAACACAAAGCCGCCGCGCCTCAGCGCTCCAGGGCCACCCCTGCATGCTTTTTACAGCTTTAATGTGAAAATAAACAAGCAGGCAACAATAACTGGGTAACACTTTCTATGAAGTCCATAGTCATAAAGCCTAATAACTGTTCTTACAATTCATTGTAAGACATTCGTAAAGCATTATAAACACGGCTATAAATATTTATTAAAAGGCATAACACAGTATAGCCATGTTTCTCATGCATTATGAATGCTCTATGAAGCTCTCATTTATAATGCACTATAATACCTTCATAATGCATTATAATGGTCAGTATAAGCATTAAGGATGCTTTTTTGCTGCATTATGAACGTGTTTATAGTGCATTATAGATGAGAGCCTCATAGAGCATTCATAATGCATAATACACATGACTATAATGTATGTCTTTTTATAAGTAGTTAATATTCATTTTTATACCTTATGAATGCATTAAAATGCATTATGATGGTATGTGTAGTATAATGACTGCTTTAGGTAAAGAAAATGGGAATAAAAGCAAGGAAAATTGTCTTTCCAAGAAAAGCACACGTTTGTTCGGCAGCATCTACACCACCCTGCTCTGGGGTGGTGACCATCCCGCCGAGAGGGATGACTCATTCCGGCCCACCACCACATGAGCTACATTAATCCGAGCGGTGTCCCCTGTGTTGTTTTATGCTAATTAGTTCCATGCAGAATCAGAATCGTCTCCTTCTTTGAAGTGGCCCAACAGAGCTGATCATATTGGGTCATTTAGTGCAATAGCTTTGCAAAGACTTTGACGGACTGACTAGAGGTGCTCTGCCCCGTACCCTGTGTTTCCAGCGATAGAACCTGGACTCGACCATAGATGAGCAGTTGTGGTCAAATGGATGGTTTCCAAAGAACAGCATCAATGAGAAACTTGTTATTAACCACTGAGTCTCCTTCCATTTTCAGATGAAACATCAAATATAAACAAGGGATGCATTCATTACTGCTTAATGAGAATGGCTCATCTGCTCTCTGCATCCCGTGGAGAGGACCTCTTCCAGATGGCAAGGTGCCCGGCGTCGAAGCGCAATGTCACAGAAAGACAGAACCCCAGACACCTGTGCTAAGGCAGCACCGACAGTATCCGTCCATGGAATCAAACAGGAAAGCAGAATTACGACGTGTGTAGTGGCTATAATGGGCTGTTTATTGCAAAGCAGCGGTGAGTTCAGACTGGACTGATGGAAATGGATAAAAAAACTCCAGACTGAAGAGTTACATCCTGCATCCCACAATACAATAGCTTTGTTGTTGTGTTTTGTAGGTCCCTGTCATCTTGTGACAGCACAGCAGATGGAGCAAGGTTTTAGCCCAGGCAGCTCAAAGGTACTCTCAGCTGGCACTAATGCCACCTGGCCATCTGACCCTTCTCGCTGGCCAGCAGGTAGACTCTTCTTGGAGAAACATGTAACTTTTTCTCCCAACGTTTTGTGGCATAAACAAGGTCTGGGAAACAGCGGGACACTGGACCCTGATACCACAAAACTTTGGCGGACATGATAGGTCCCTCATTAGCAGGACTGTGTTGGCCAGCCAATCGAAATTTAACGAAAAACCCGAAACGGCTTGTTAATTACTCTAAATGTTACGCGAATGACAACACGAAAGTTATGTAAGGGTTTGAACAAAGAACTGCTGTCCGGCATGTAGATCCTTGGATACGACGAGCATGAGCTCACCAGTGGCTGATTGTTCTTAACGAGGCAAACAATTCTTATGGCCTCTTCGTCGTCGGGCGGGTGGTTTGGGAGACGGGGCAGCACCGGTTCATAGCCCTTTTGGGCCACAATGTCATGGGCAGATAAAAAAGCCTATGGACAGAAATGACTCATGACAGACTTATATTAATGTCATCATAAATCCAGTGGCACTCTAGCTACACAGGCAGAAAAAAATTGTTTTGGAAGCTGGGGGATGTGAGAACAAACCAAAACTGCAAAGTGACCCTGACTCCAGGACAAAGTACATTTATAATGAGGTTTGGTTCTGGCAGCTGATTCGCACCCTCCTGTTGGGCTCTGCTTCCAACACTTACCTGCAGATGAGGATCTCTGAGCAATTTGTAGAGCTGCCTGGCTTCGGGGGAAGGGGCTGCTACCCTTCGCAGGTCAGCCATCATCTATTACATGTTAGAGTCGTGATGTCACACAAGACTTCACCCATATGACAGGGTAAGAGAAGCAGTACTGAAGAGTAACCCGGTGTACCGCAAGCCCAGTTTAGTATTGCTCCCTCCACTGTTTGAAGTGGGAACTGACCTGGTGGGAGAGACTTGAGGCAAAAGGCAGATATGGGCTCGGGGAGGTCCTTGTGTGCCGTTGCAGGCGTTTATACACCTGGGAGGGGAACAAACAGAGATGCCCTGGAGAAGACTGCTTACCTAGTTCGCATGACAAGTTCTCAACTGAGGCACAATACGCTCAGCCTGAATGTAGACTAATGGAGAAAACTGAGTGGTAGATCTGGTCTGTAGCAGAGGTCATCGATGCTGCCATGAGCTGACCTTAAGGAGAGACCGAAGCCGTGGGGCATTCAGCAAGCTGTAGAGAAGGTCGGCTCCACTGATATCCCGGCTGACGGAGAGCTTCACTTCCTCCACCACACTGGCCAGGATCTGAGTCAGGTCTGAAGGACATATTGGGATGACTTCAATGCAATGTGGTAACATTCAACCCTTAAAATCCATCAACCCATCTTCTGACCACTGGACAGTGTTCCAAGGGAGGCCAGTCACAGGTAGCAACAGAGGTAGGAAAGAATGTCAGTCCATACATTCAAAGAATTTAAATAATAAAGAGGAAAATTGAGCACCTGAAGGAAATTCATTCAACATGGAAAGAACATGCACAATCCATACCAGGGAAGACTACATGCCCCAAACCCTAGAGGTGTGAGGTAGTAGTGCTTCCTATTTATCCACCATGCTGCTGGAGCTTGGGCAATGAAGTCCAAAATCACATGATAAGAATAACTACAAGTCAGTGCTCACCATCTTCATAGAGTGATACTGACTTGACCTCCTGGGCCTGCCTCATAATGCTGACTGTGCTGTTCTTTGGTGCCAAGAATCCACTCCTGCTCAGTGATGCCTTCCTGAAAGTCAGCTACAGGGAAATGGGTGTAAGTTCAGACTTTATCTCTACATGGGGTAGGAAAAATTGCAACTGAAATGCGCTCTTTGCTTGTTCAGCAGACTGAGAAGTCGCTTAAATCAGGCTAAAGGGAAATAAATGAATGCTCACTTACATGCCCCTGCAAAACAGAAGATTAAATGTTAATTTATATGTCATACCAGCAGCAATGAATCTAATAACACAGTGTGATTTAACAGGAGGTTATTCCGGCTCTGGCTATAGGAACCCCTCAGCATTTAAATTTTGTGTGATTTTGATCTATTCTTAATGCCAAATGATGTTAAATAATAGATAACTAAGCACTAAATAATTTATGCTTTATGGTTAACCGAAAATGGTGCACTTTCAGGAAAACTAAAAGCTATTGCATCCAAGTGCAAGTATATATTGGTGCTACAATGTTCATATTGTTAGGGTGTGAGAAATGACCTGAATATTATGCAGAGATCTCCTGCTGTCACTGAAGTGAATATTGGAAGGCAGATGCCACACTGTGGGGGGTCTGTCTCTTCACCGGATTTATTCCAGGGTCATTTCTGTCAAAAAAAGCCAACGAAAAGCATTGTTTTTAATGCAGAAAATAACGAAGAAAGGAATTCAGATCTAAAGTAGACGTAAAGGCAGGTACTACCTACAGAGGTTAGCACCAAACGTAAGGATTTGCACTTGGGAAGTCATTAAGGTGCTCTTATGTTATGAGGCAGCTCTCAAATCACATCCAGATCAGGAAACGAAGTGGGACCCTCGAGTAATGTTCTGTATTTCCAGACTTTGCTCCGATCTCCTTTTGTACGGAATGCTCTTTAATGTCTGAAAGCAAATTGAACTGAATAGAGTAATTAGCATTAAAATGAGCATTATTTTTGCACCGTGGCAGCATCAGAATCAGAATTGCTCAATTCACAAATGAATGAGGGCAAAGCCTTACTCACCAGCCACTGACTTCTTCTCCGAGATTCATTCCTTCACCTCCCGCTGCACCTTAGATCTGCAGCAGATGACAGAAGATCGTTGCGGGTTTCTGTTTCCGATTGTGCACCGGCACCTGTTCACCACATACTGCTTCCCCACGAGCCGTCCCGGAAGACAGGCCCCTAATCCCCCACTATCCCATTTAATCCGCTGAGAGCTCTCTCTGCTCTGGTGCACTTGCGTTGGTTGGCTGGGCACTCAAAGCTTCTTACCACATTCTCTTCTGAGTTCTCACAGGAAACAGAACATTCACACCTTGGGTTATAAGCTTTGATTATATATGATATGTGGAGGAACCATCAGGTATTAAATTAAAGCTTAGGTTTTGTTGTACTGCGGTGGTGCAGTGGTTAGCTCAGACCTCTGGGATTGGCATCTGAGTTTGAGACCGTCTGTGACAAGATCAAACATGGTCTGAGTCCAGACCCATCCCGACCAAGACTTTTAAACAAGACCAAGACTTGAAAATTCTGAATTTAGATTTTATTTTTGGTAGAGTGCACCCATATTGGGGTTATATATTCATTTATGTAATTCGAAAAGACCCTATTATTGAAAAAAAGTTCACAGACAAACTATAACACACATATTTATATTAAATAAAATTATTTTTTCTTGGTTAACTTTTTTCAGTTTCTCAATAACTATAAGTAGTAATGTAAATAAGTAGTAATGCGTTTTTAAAAAGCATTATGATGTATGCAACAGTGTATAATTGCACGTAAAGAACACAAAATCGGTTAACCTTTTGTCTTCTATTCAGTCATGGTGTGGTCTCAAGATAAGACCCCCCCTGCTGAAAACATGCTCAGCAGGAGCTGAGGTTGCAACGTCATCCCATGATGGCAGACAAAGCCCACATTGCTGCAGTTTCCCCATTTTCCAAGCTTTTATCCGCCTTGCCAACTTTACCAACAGTAACTGCCGTATCGCCGCATTCCTGCTTTTGCCCATCTGAAGCTGCCCAATAGCGTTAAACCGCTGGGGCAGCTGGGAGATGTAGTACATTTTTAAAGAGAACAGAGCAGGAAAATTAATTTCCGCATACTGGTAGGAAAGAAGTGTATTTTCATGTCGATTCAGATAATATGCTTTGTAATAATTTGAGACCAAGGCAAGATCATGACAAAACATATGCTAGAGACCAAGACAAGATCAAGTCGATGGGTCTCAAGACCGGTCTCGAGACCAAGATCGGATCTTGAGAACTACAGCTCTGGAGTGTACCCTGCCATCCTGGGTTGTTCCCTGGGTTGGCTACAGAAGTGGGAACAGAAAATGGATGGATGATGTCTCTGTTCCTCCATCATGACCACAGACAGCCCCGCCCCCAGCTTCCAAAGACACGGACCTGATTCTTGGGGCACATTCTCGGGACTGGATTACATCAGGCAAACTGAGACATGGGAGACAAACGGCTGAAGTGGGGCTTACAGAGCCCTCTGACAAGCTCTGGGCAGCCTCTGACGGGTTAGTCAAAAAGTACAGCACTGGAACTGCTGTGGATTCTTTGTAGGTTACAGGTACCTAAATGAAGAAATCCCACCTTAGGCATGTTGATGCCAGGGAGGCGGATGAGGGAGATCACTGGGGTAGCATTATGGTAACACCATAAATATACAGTATTATTTGTGGTCCTGCTGCTGCATGAGTCCACAGGATGCATCCTTGCAGACTCAGTTGTTCTGGAAAGAACTATGGACACCAGTTAGCCAGACTGCATGTAGGGCTACAGTACAGTTGTGGCAAAATTATTCTATGAGAAACACTGGTAAGCATGAGCTTACCATGATTTTTGCATTTTAATGCAGTGTACATTATGAATTTGTCTTACTATAATGAAGTAGTCTTACTAATTTTGGAATTGTGGATTTTTATTGCATGAATATGGTTTATTATACCAATGAATAATACCTGGAAGACTGTTCAGTGTTTGATTAAATTACTCTCGTTTAGAGTGCCAAATATTTTAGCTTTGCATGCAGGTTTTTTGGATTCTCCAAAAATCTTCATCATTTCATGATTTCATTTCATCCATTTTTGTCACTGCTAATCCAGTTATGGCAATATAATAAATTCAGCTGGCTACACATTACTGGCCTCAGGTTTCTCCTATGGATTCCTGAATAAATGCCAAGTGCATTCGTGTTATACAGTATGCTATATGTTAGCTGTTCGCTGACATGTTGGCCATTTGAGCCTTTAGTCTTTATTGTCTATTCTGTGTAAGATTCTTCTGTGTAATACCCCTTCTGTTTATTGTCATTTCTCTCAAAGAGCATGTTACTCTCTGTCTGGATACTTTTATAAAGTTAGGATAGTAGCATATGTTGATGACATAATTTAAGCAAGGTCACGCACCTAGAACAGATTGAGAGAGAGAAAAAAAAACTTTGCAGTGTTACTAAGGGCGAAACTGAGCTGCATTGTCTGCATAAATAACTCCTCAACCAAAGCAAAGGATATGGCACATGTCTTGGGAATGCAGAGAAAGGAACACTTTAGGTAGCTAACTGTCTAACACCGGTAGCTTTTGTTTTTCGGACCCTGAGATTGTGTGGGTTTCTCCGGTATTCTGGATTCCTCCTTCTGTCCAAGAACATGAGGCCATGTGAAGTACTGTATCCTCATGCATATCTGAAGTACAAATGTCGTCCTGGACACTGGAGTGCTGCTGGTGTTGCTAATTACGGGGATTACTTATATGAGGGATAGTGGGAAGATAATAAAAATGATCAAACTGAAGCGGTTGTCTCTCACGGTTGATATTTGCTACGGGGTGCAAAGTCTATATATATATTACTTCACAAGTACATCTGCTGGATTTCCTTCCCAGGCTAGATATTTGCCTTCTTCACACAAAGTAACAGAAAAACACAACACTGGACCATATCGCAACTCTTTACCATCAATTAATTTTTACCTTCACACTCTTGATGTCACTGGTGAATGTGTTATTGAGTATGTAGACAGCATGCCTAGCCAGAAGACCTCTCCACTTTTCCTAGCAAAAAGCTGTTGAGGGGAACTGTTTTTACAACAGAAGTCCCTAATGATGGATGGACAGATGGATGGAAGTCCCTACGTACATTGAATACCACTTTTTATGGGAGATGATGATTATACGAACCAGGTGTAACTCCAGCAGAAGTTCAGATAGAAGTGCAGTGATTTATACACTGCCTTCTGATTAAAAGGGCATAAATGTCAGACCTCTGTGGTGACTGGGAATGTCAGTGTTAATGAGGCCACTATTGAAAAGGGGCTCCTTAGTTCGAATCCCTCTCAAACCCAGAAGTCTCTTCAGCAAGATGTGTTTGAAAGCTAATGGTCATGTCCAAAATGCCGCAGAGAAGTTCAAATAGTGTGTGATACTTAACAATAAGCAGCACTGAGGATCCTACCTTCTGGTTGCTAGGGTGCAATAGTAGTGGCATTGAGCCTTGTGTCACTAGCTGAATATGTATATCTGGGTCATGAAGGCCATTGTCTTTGCACCATTTGGCTCACTTTTCAGAGCCGCCCATGGGAGTCATGAGGAATTATGTGGCTGATGTCACAGACAATAACAGACACAGGCAGACACAGGCAGGGTGTTTTTTCAGCTTGTATAAACAAACTAATGATTTGTTTATACAAAATTTGTGAACAAAAAGAGCTGGTTTTTAGCAGACGTGTCTAGATAACTTCAGCTCCACCCTCAACACTTCAGGAGGCTGGGAGTCGGAGAGGAGAAACAGACGGTGTTCACCCAGGAGTCGGCGTCGAACGCCCTCTTCAGATACGCCATCACCTGCGGCGGCCCATCTGCTGCGGCCCGGGGTCTTCAGGTACAGGCGAGAGAAACAATAAAGATTCCCATTCTGAGACCGGGGACCATCACTGGAAATGGCTCCGTTTCCAATAAGAGGCCTAGGCAATTACCATTTCAGAATTAAACTGCATTTTAACTATAAAACAAGTGTCTGGGTCCATTACAGTTTTAGTATTGGCATTCTGTTCATCACGCCAGAAAGAATTATACAGCTACAGTATTAAAAGGCATGAATAAGAACATATACTGACGAGGCAAAAGATCATTTCCACCTGCTAAATAGGCTGCTGCTCCTCTGCGCACCATCAAAACAGTGAGAACATGGTGAGGCATAGACTCTGCAAGGCCGTTTAAGGTGTCCTGTGCTATCTGGCACCGGGAGGGTAGCAGCAAATCCTTTAATTATTCTAATTTGTGAGGTGGAGCTGCTGCAGATCAGACCTGTTGTTCCAGCATATCGACAGACGCCTGATTGGACTGTCATCTGGGGTATGTGGAGGCCAAGGCAACACCCTGAAGTTTTCACCATGTTCCTCAAACCATTTCCAAACAATCTGTGCACTGTGGTGGGGTGCACCATCCTGCTGAATGAGGCCACTTCCATCGGGGAATACTCTTGCCATGAAGGGGTGTATCTGCTCTGAAACAATATCTAGGTTGGTGGAACGTGTGACGTACACGTGAACGCCGAGACCGAAGGTTTCCCAGCACAGCATGTCCAAAGCATCACACTCCCTCCACCGGTTAGTCTTCTTCCCACACACGATGCGAGCAGGATGCATCAGACCAGGCCACCTTCTTCCCAGCTCCAAGACTCACATGGCCATCACAGGTGCTTTCGACAGTAGACAAATTAAGATGGACATTCAGAATGGCCTCTGGCTACACAGCTCCATTGCTGGATAGCCTGTGTGTCATGGCACTTTACTATTTACATTACATTTACAGCACTTGGCAGACACCCTTAGCCAGAGCAACTTACATAAGAAGTTGACACAGCAGAGGATGGTTTCACCCCATGTACCTTGGGGTTATGGGCCCAGCACACTTCCACTGTGCCGTTCTGCTCTACTTACACACTGCTTGTTTTCTTTTTCATTCTTGCACCATCAGGGATACGCTTCCAATCTCATTGTATCGTGTGCAATGACAATACAGGCATTCATTCATTCATTCATTCATTCATTCATCAAAGTCACTGGAGGTCCTGAATATAGGGGAATTCCCCGGATGGGATGCAAGTCAGGCACAGCGCTCAAGCAGAATCACATAACTGCATGTCTCCAGGAGGAAGCTGGAGTACCAGGAGGAAATTCCTGCAACAGGAGTGCCTGCAGACTGCACATATAGCATGCACCTGTTGCGCTCTCTGATATGTTACAGAGAAATGTAGTGTATACAGGATAGCTCAAGGTCCTGTATTAAAAAAAATCCGCTTACACCGGACACGCTGAGAAGCCCCTAGTATCACTTACGATAGTCTAGGTGTACTAGGGGTGGTTAAGACAGCTAAAAGTAAAAACCAGGTTAGTTGAATCCACCTATTGTCTGTATTAAATTGTCAATACCTCTACTGCAGGGGTCTCCAACTCCGGTCTGGAGGGCTACTACCCAGGAAGTTTTCTGTCCTACTGGGCTTCTGATGAGCTACACCTGTTCCTGGGATTTACCTGAGAACAGGTGTGGCTCATTAGAAGCCAGGGAGGACAGAAAGCCTTCTGGGTAGTAGCCCTCCAGGACCGGAGTTGGTGACCGCTGCTCTACTGTATGATATGATTCCTGTGAATCTCCTTCAGTTTAATGAGATCCAAGCAAATGTAAAAAAGGGAGAAGACTCATTTAATACCCCCTTGTTGCATTTTTAAAAAGGCCTCTTATGAAAGCACTAAAAACTTTTAAATTCGGCATAGATCCCCCCCTTATTTGTGTTGCCGATGACTGGGTGGGAAATGGTAACTTCTCATGCTGATTGGTCGGTGGCTATTCCTGGCAGCAGCGACAGCAGCAGGAGACAGAGACAGTGCAGCATCCCCAGGGTGAGGGAGCGAGAGAGAGCGCGAGAGAGAGAGCGAGAGAGCAAGAGAAAGAGAGAGACGGAGAGGGCTGAAATAAGAGTGAGAACTGCTTTAGTTTACTCCTGGGGAGGGAAATATCTGAGGATTGCAGTACAGTCTGTGAGGCTGGCATCATTCGCCTTTGCATGCAGGACTGAGCTGGAATAAGTGCCCAGAAGGGGTGCCCAAGTGGGTGCTGAAGATGCTTGGATCCGCGTGAGATTCCCGACGGCGTGCTCCGGAACCCTGAGGATGCAGAGCCTGCGACAGGCAGCGACGGAGGCATTCCATCGCCTAGGTGAGCATGTTACCCAGCCATGACAACAAAGCCACGCCGGGACTGCAGACAGGCAGCTAGCCTTTACTGTCTTTCCGTGTTTATCATCTCAGTTTATTACCCGAGTTATTAAGCACTGGCACGGTGCCCCCGGGTATAAGGCTGACATTACTCTAAACAGCAGGTTGTTTCTGTGCATCCCAGCGCCTTGTGCTGCCGTTTCCCCCGGCGCTGTGTGCCAGCCTCTCCGATTTGCATATTTCAAGTGATCCGCAGAGGTGTCAGGCAGGAGGAATGGCGTAAACAAAACTGGTCGGGGCATCGGGAGTGGAGAGGGGAGGTCGGACGGAGTCCACCCTCCTTGTGCGAGCTGCAGAGGCGAGAACAGAGGCAGGATTTATGAGCTGCTGCCGGGGAGAGTCGGCTCCAACTTGCCACGGGTGAGAACGCGTTGGCGTGAAGTGCGGCCGTCACACATGGCAGAGTGCGGCGCCGCACACATGCAGGCGCTGCTGCTATGGGGAGACGGCAGCAGCACCAGACCAACAGCGCGCAACACCGCGAGTCTGCGGCCTCTGTCAGGCAGCATTAATGAGGCTGTCAGTCTGATTGATCAGGCAGAGCTCTCAGCAGGATGGTCAGCATCCCAGGGGAAGCCTATCAGACCAGCAGTCTCCCAGAACCTGTACACATGACCCACAACTGCAGAGCGGCTGATGTAATCTTTAAGTGAAGTGAATGCCCCATCTGACAGTGTACACGTCAGCAAACATCCCCCACGGCAGCAGAGGGGTCCCCCAGGTGTCAGTCTTAACTGGGGGCTGTTTCTGTCTCATCGCACCCATACAATATCTAATTTCTTTGAGTGTAGTTAAGATCTGTCCACCAGTTTCGCCCTCCTCTGTGTATTGCCGCTGCCAGAAACACGTCTTCTGGGCATTTCGCCATCATCGTGGAACTAAGCCACCAGATACAGAATGTCTAAAGGAATGTGACAAGACTGCCCCCAGACAAATCCAAATACCTGATGAGCTAATCTTTGAAATCCCCTCTGTCGTCTGCAGGGCACTAACTCACAGGACCTGACATTAGGTTAAAAATAGAGAAAACCAGCAACAGGGCCAAAGACCCCGCTGTCAGTGAGGTCAGAGGTCTCCATGGCTGTTAGACTCTGCACAAACACCAGGCACTGGCATCAGAGCTTAATGGGGGGGGCTTGACCAGAACTCAACGTCTGTGACCCTTGCCCAGCACAGCTGTCTTACAGAAGAGGGGGCGATTCATCCCCCTAAGCCTGCGAGGAAAGTTTGCCTTAAGAACACTGATTAGGGCTGAGAATGAAGGCGAATGCCTCTCGCTTATAAAAACACCAGAGACATAGGGCTGGTGCAGGCGGAGCAGCGAAATGCTGCCTCTCTGTAAGAAAGAGGATGTATGGAACAAGAAGGATAATTAAACCTTCTGTTTAAAGATGAGTTATGCCAGATTCAGGTACATACCACTGATGTTTCTCTGGGTCCCCTGCACGTTGGCATTTGGTCAGATCAGTCACATAAATTCTGTGGCTGGATTTCAGCTTCATTAAACAGTGATCTAATAATGGACAGAAGATACAGGGACTTATTTGCAAACACAGAGGAACTACACTGGCATGTTTTGACTGACCACTCATATGTGTAGTAGGTAGGTACTGAGCATAGTTGAATTAAGACATTTTATCACCAGACATAACAGAGACCTGTTCAGGATCAAAACTCAATTTTGAAAAAATATGCAATTACTGTGTGTTTTACCTTTGAAGGGCAGTAAACGTCCACCGGTTTAATAATGCAAGCCAAACGTGGGTAAGTGAACTGGTGTCTCTACATATTGTATGTGGCCTGTGATGGACCGCATTCACCATGACCTGTACTCCGTGCTGCCTGTGGCAGGCTCCAGGCTTACTATGGCACTCTACTGGCTAAGCAGCTACTGAAGGTGGATGGATGGCTGAACTGAAATAACTGAGGTTAGGTACAGTGATCAGACCATATATCCAGTCTTATACCAGCAGCCTACAGGTCGTATGTCTGCATCCCATAACCACTAGCTGCCAAAGATGATCCATTTTTTATGACAATTGAAGAAAAGAGTACCTGTTAGTGCCTGAATTAATTACTTTACAAATGACCATTACCTGCAGGGTAAAAATATAGTTATTACAGAGTAAATAAAAATAAACAAAATAAATGTTTTTACTCTCATTATATTCAAAATTCCAAACACACTCCAAATCTCATTCAAACAATTAAACCTCTTTCAAGCCCAACTAAGTCAGCTTGCTGCAAAACCAGTAATTACATGGGAAATGCGTACATAGCCTATACTTTAAAAATTATGTTACCTTTTTTGGCTCAGTAACAATCGATTATAATGAAACAGAGGCAAAGTAGTTATTGGAGCATACCTATATAATTCTCTTATATTGTTTATTATATATTCAGTGCAGATGGCACAACTATACTAGCAGTTCCAGTGAACATATCCTGCCTGTATTCCGTGTTACATGGAGTGCGTCTGTTTGTGTCCCGAGGCAGTACTGAGGTGTGTGAGTCAGTCTCAGAGACATAGAGATGGTTTAAAGACCAGTTTACGAATCTGGAGCAAACAGCAGATCATGACTGCGTCAGCAGACCCACAGACCCAAGTGCTTTACAGCTATATGTACAAGTCTTTCTGACACGTTCATGCAAAGGGACTGACAATAGGGACATATATTTACAGCTGAAGGGGCTAGCAGCAGGCAGGGCTGGCCAAAGCTCGTGTGGAGCCCTAGGCTGTGCTGAGTTGGTCTCGGGTGCGAATGGGTTATCCAGCACTGGCTGCATGGCATCTCTTGGCTTGACTTGAACTGGCACCCATCAGGTAAGGAGACCATGGGCGTTTCTCAATATGTGTACTTGACCCTACTTGTATTGTCACATATCCATTTATTTCATCTTCCATTGCCGAACACCAGTTTCAATAAGGAAGAACAGAAGTACAAGTCCCTGGATGTCACTCTTACCCCATCCCAAGTATCAAGGGTGTACTGCTGGTTGCACCCTCCTTGAACAAATCCCATGATTCTTAGCACCTAAAGTTCATTCTTGGGAGGTAAGTTAGCAAGGCCAGTCTTGCCAAGACCACAAGTATGATTTTTGCGTTCTTGGTACTGAGAAGCACCGCATGTCAGCAACCACTACAATCCCGGCTGCTGGCTACATAAGCCACAACCCTACACTTACTGCAGGCCCATGCCCACTCACACCCCGGAATGCCACACACAATGCAGACCCACAAATCCACACCTGCTATACACATTAGCCTCATACACAACCACTCACCCCCATACACACCACCCAAACCACAGAGCCAAACACATGCCCCGACGCTACATCTGCACACCAGCATAGACAGGAAGTGCCTAAAATGCACAACCACACATTGTCAGAGTGGCAAACTGCCGCCCTACATGCCTTATGTCCCAAAGAGGCTGCCCACTCAGGCACGTCTGGAGCATCAGGCCGACCTCCTCTGAGATCAGAGAAAGGATCTCTGTGTCCCCGCGCTGTCTCGCAGCCTAAGCCCCAGTGATGCCGCCATGCTCCGCTGAATGTTCCTCTTCTGTCATCACAATCACCACCAAAGTGCCAAGTGATCAGTCTGAGGAGAACTTAGGTCTAAATGGCACCTTTTTTAGGCTTCCCACATACCCTTGGTATTAAACAGGATACCATTTGCTGGAATCTTCCCAAAAAAAATCCACTGCCACCTTGCCAGGGGTGGACTATTCATGCACTTATAGGGTTATAGGGTAGCTGACCCCAGGAACGACAGGGCACAATGCCACCGGCCCCCTCCCCCAACCCCCCAAGGATCATGCCAAGCTCTTTGGCTGTCACATGGGCTTCAAAAATCCATCACACGCCATGGGCAATTCAGCAGCACCTGTTCACCTCCTGTTCTTCAACTGCTGGAAAGAACCGGCGGACCAAGTGGAAACCCGTACAAACCAAAGGGGAGAGATGAAATCTTTGGCAAAACGTTGAGGTGGACTACCCAATATTATTTATATTCAGTTGTCTATTAGATTATATTCATATCGCCTATGAGTCCATCTGCACTAATGAAACCTAGACAATCGATAAATCTAAATGTGTCAAAGGAATCGAGCATATAATTAAGAAGGTATAAATTCACTGTACTTTTTTGCACTATACAGTACTCAGTGTACAGTGTACGGTGTCATTTTCAGGCCTGGATTCAGCTGTCAGCTCTGTACCTTCTCCTCCCTGCTAAAGCTGCCTGCTGCCTTGTTCGCAGTCCTCACTGGCTTTTTCTCTTTCCCTCTCGCTTGTTCCTATCAGGCCTCAAGCAGAGACACCTGGGTTACGAGGAGGTAAGGCACCGTGCTGTCCGTAACGCATTCGGACACGTAGCTGCACTCCCGAGCACTGACGCCCCCCTGAGTGTGCGAGGGGCATACTGACACACACCGGGCACTCACTAAGTGCCTGGCTCTATAAGAAAGCATGGAACAGCTGCCCTAAAATGACACGACCCTCTTTGAACCTGAGTAAGCCAGTTTATTGGCTGTCAGCAGTTACTCTGCAGTTACTCGGCTTTACTTCCCACGAGTATCATTACTCCTGTTTCCTGCTTTCTCTCCTTCACAAGCCATAATGTTTTTCCAAGCATGTTTAAAATATTCAGTTGCATTGATAAATTAATACGTCATATATCTAATAAGGCCGTTAAGTAATATCTAATAATTAAATACTGCTTAGTCTCCCCTGTCAATCAGTTATGAGAAAACAGATTAGCTAGGGCTGATAATTGCTTAGTGCCTGTGTTCTCATGAATGATGTAATTTTAAATTTATATTTTATTATTACAGATTGAAAAATCACATTTCGGGTCATTCCATATAGATAAAAAATATGACCCTGAAGCATTACGGTGAGTTGGCCATTAAGACTATCCAAAACTTAATTGAACTAAACTTAAGCCAACTCTATAAACTGCCAAACCAAATGAAACAATAAGCTCAGACCACGGCCCTCTCTGCTGAACACCACGACCATCTCTACTGAGCACCATGGTCCACTGCACTGTGCACTAACCCCTACCACAACCTCTCTGCTGAACACCACTGCCCTCTCAATTGAACACCACACCCATCTCTACTGAGCACCATGGCCCACTCTGCTGTGCACTAACCGCCCTACAACACCCTCTCTGCTGAACATCACTGCCCTCTCTGCTGTACACCACGACCATCTCTATTGAGCACCACAATCCTCTCTGCTGTGCACTAATCCCATAACACAGCTACCTCTACTGAGTACTATGGCCCTCTCTGCTGAACACTGACTCCCACACCATGACACTCCCCTCCCCCACGGCCCGGGCCCGCGCCCCGGGCGCGCGGGGGCGCCGCCGGCGGGGGGGGGGGGGGGGCCGGGGGGGGGGGGGGGGCGGGGG
>JAODKN010000001.1:33785235-33802929 GCA_026774425.1 Petrocephalus zakoni
TCCCCTCTCCCATCCCCTTCTCCCCTTTGCCTCTCCCCTTCCCCTTCCCCAATCCCCTTCCCCTGTCTCTGAGCTAATGGCAGCCATTGTGTTCAGGTCCCACCGCTGGCTGTCAGACTTCATTAGCTCTCTAGCTCTCATTGTCAGGGGTGTCAAACCACACTAAAATAGCCCTGTGCACATACTATATCTGTATGTTGTTGTGAAAAATGTGAAGAAGTAAAAGACATAAAATGAAATAATGTGGTTTGGGAGAGAAGGCGTGGGCGGTATAAAAGCGTACTCAGGCTGGCACGCATGTGGCCATCCTGGTGGGGCCCTGGGCATGACCCAGCTGCTCACACGCACACGCTTGTTGCGCGGCTGGCGTGCGTGACCCCGGCTCATTTTCAGTTTATGCTCTTTCTATATAAAACACAGGCTGCCCCTGCAGAGCTGGCTGGGCAGTTTAGTGAGTGTGGTCGTAAACACAAACACGGAGAGGGGGGGGGGGGGGCTCAGACAGAGCACTTCTGCACGCACGCTAGCTCAGCAACCCCCGCCAGCAGACACCAGTGCCCCCACACTTTTCCCGTGACGACCTGTCAGTCTTATCCGTGTGGACCGGACATCACAGCTGACAGGATGTTTCTATATAGGAATATTCAGTGGCATTATGAAGCAGAGTACAAAGTAACGTGTAACAGGAAGCAAGTAAATAAGAAGTCTTTTGATATGTAGCACACTAATTCCCTGAGCCATCTCGAAACTACAGGCTCCCTCAAGATCAATTTTTAAAATTTCCACAATTTAAACAAGGCAGAAGCTGCAAAGTTTCAAGCAGATCCAAAAATGTAGTGTCTAAAAGACTCCTCTCAGTTGATATGTATCTCTTTGTGGTAATACAGGAAGGAAAATGCCATGAAGCCAAATTTTTCCCATGCAGGAGAAATTGAAACCAGGCATACAACTGCAACCCTATTTTAAGATCTGTAGACATCAAAGGAAATATATTAGCTAGGGAGAATTTGCAGCTTTACATGAAGTAAAATGACTGGTAACATAAAAGGTCACAATGTTTGTACTGCTCCTTTCCTCAAAGGAAGCATCAGCACCTGCAGGGGGCGATGCGTAATTGTGTGGATTATGTACAAGTATAATGAGCATCACTGAACCTCCATCACTAGCAGGCATGACCATCAGGCACAGCCTGGTATGACCTTTACCAATTGGCATACTGTGGTCTAAACATACAATATAAATACAGTAATCACATGACTCAACAATGAGAATGACAGTAATCTGGAAAAAAAAACTGTTAATCAGAGAAACACCTTTTCTCTGAATCAGCAGGCCCGCAGACAGGTCAGAGACAGCATGTCGTATTTTTAGAACTGGGCTGCTAAAATCTGCCAGGGTGACCTGTATAGCTTGAAAGGACTTGAATTCTAAGCTGTAAGATTTATCGTACGGCCTCTTACTCATTTTCTGGATGGCAGAAACAGGCTCTGTGCTATGGCATGGCTGTCTTCTGCCTTTTTTGTGACCCCCCTTAAATCCCAAATTCTGTTTAGTCAATGAACACGATCATTTCATAAGGTAAACAGATTCTTATGGATGTCAGGGACCGAAATAGCACACCCTGGCATGCACCATGACATTGTAAGCATTGTCACAGCTTAGAGACTTGACAAAGTGAGCCACAATACATTCGTTAATATTCTTTGCAGAATAAGGAACATATTAATTTAAACACAGCAATCAGAAATACAAAATCATGGTGAAATGACTCCCTCCCTCGACAGCCACACCTGCTCCATAATTACTCCTCAGCAGTTACCTTCTGAGGGATAATCCTAATTAATTTCCCAGAACTCTCAGTAACATAGTATGTGTTAACAACAAGAACAGAGGTAGTATGAGGGTGTGAAGCGAGTGATCTGCACACTGCATCTGTAACTGGAAGCAGCTGCTCTCAGTCAAATAGCAGAACAGCACAGAACTAATGAAATACAATTTATATTCTCAAATGCATGCAGATTATGAATTTTTTATTACGTCAAAGTGCATTTAAGAATTGTATTTTGTATTTTTAAACAGTACATATAACACATATCTTTGTTTCATGATACATATCCTTGAGAGCTCCCATCTTCTGATCTTGCAATAGACTGTAGTCATTCAGCCTAACACTGAAAGTGTAGGCGGCCCACAGCAGTGTGTGATTCCATGCCTCTGCGTGTAAGCACCCAGACAGACCCAGACACATTCTGCCTGGCTTTCATGGCTGCAGTCTTGACTGTCTCGTCCTTTTTGTGGAACAGCAATAAAAGTGTCCTGCACTTCCTGCCCTCTGTGCCCTTAAATGCCATGAACAGACCAGACCTGCTTTCTACATTTGCTCAATCTTCCTCCAGTCTAGGCCTCACTTTCCCTCACTTCACTTTTTTGTTAATGCCATTTGATGAATAGACCTCCTTGTTCCAATTAAGGGAAGCAAATATGTAAAATTTTTTGTCATGAGTCATGAGAACATGCTTTGGGACATGCTCGTGCGGGTCATGTGAGCTCCGGGCTCTTTCACTACAGTCGAAAGCAGGAGGCAGTAAGATAGCGAGACGATGGCTCAGGGATAGAGGACATGGCGGAGGATCTGTGTTGGAGGGTCCGGGCCATGGGACTGGTGTGCGTCCGGGAAAGCTGCTGTTGCTGCTGGAGAGAGACAGTAGGAGGGAGTGAGGACGAGAAACAGCCATCAGCAGAGAGCCCGATCGAGGTGTCGCTGGAGCCGCCCTCCGCAGAGGTAGAGAAAATCGCCATTGTTCATGACTGGGCGGCCCGTAGAGGGAAGCCAGAGTTTTACATGATGACCAAGCCTGGTGACTCTTTGGAAACGTAATGCCACGTGCAGAACGGGAGGGAGGGAGACAGGAGGAAACGTACGGGCAAACCAATGAGCGATTTATTGCAAGGAAGTGGGAACCGGGCAAACAAGCAGACAATATTTCTGCTAAATGCACATGACATGTTGAAGTTATCATTCAATTTTCCTATGTGAAGAGCATGGCATCACATCAGCTGATGTAATGAAATTGTACATTATTGGCCATTTGCACATGAACGTGAGAGGGAAGCTTGGGGTCAGAGCACAGGGACAGCATGGTGGGGGGGTTGGGGTTAAGGGCCTTCCTCAAGGTCACAACCAAGATTCAACTATTCAACCACCCAAGGGATTTGAACTGCTCCAACCCTCCAATCACCGGCACAGAGGCCAAACCCACAGAGCCACACACCAGCCCCATGGGCTGCATGCTGAGCTTACACTCACAACCACGGCACTGCACTTTGCCTCTGTCAAAATAAACACTGAAAATGAAATTGACTGAATAATGGAATGGAAGGGGTGGGGGGGGGGTAGGAGATAAGTTTGTACTCTTTTGCTGCCAAGTCTTATGTGGATTATTCTGAGATATGACTGACAGATACTGAGGCACTGTAACTGACAGGAGATACTGAGGCACTGTGACTGACAGGACATACTGAGGCACTGTTTCACTCCTACAAAGTAGTTTTTGGCAGGAGCCCTGATCAAATCATGCTCACCTCCAGCCTAATAGTGCTGCCTGCTAATGAATAGACTCCATAAAAGCGCAGCATCGACAGAAACTGAGAGCAGGCAATTCCGCTAAGTACAAAGTGACCCAGGAATACGGAAGGATCCCCCTTTGTATTTGCAGAAGTCAGAGGATTTATCAGTCTCCTGCACACTCCTGCGTGCATACGTCTCCTGCACACTCCTGCGTGCATACGACTCCTGCACACTCCTGCGTGCATACGTCTCCTGCACACTCCTGCGTGCTTACGTCTCCTGCACACTCCTGCGTGCTTACATCTCCTGCATACTCCTGCTTACATCCTTCTCCAGCTGCGATTGTCTCCCTGGTTTGTCTGCCAGCAGTTCAGTCCACAAACAAGAAAATGTGTAAAATGGGCCATGGTGCTTAAAATGTAACGTTTCTCAAGCTGATTTTTGGGTGCTGAGTTGCAGCAGTAAAATGCAGAGACACACAAACCAGAATATGGGTGCATAATGGATCGTCTTAATCCAAATTAATAATATTTAGTTTCTCTATCTCACCCCAGGAAATCAAATCCCAGCTTCCTCTTGCAGTCATACAATCTGTACTCTACTGCCTGTTTCTCATTGGGTTCATTTCCTAAATTCCTTCTTGCCCCCCTCCAAATTTTTGCCAGCTCAATGACCCAGCAGACGTTCCCTACTCCTCAGAAGCCCCGCCACACTGGTTCCACACACTGCAAGTCCGCCGCCTGCGGGTTCAAAGGTCACGGAGTAACAGTGACCCCTTGGGAGGCAAAAATTTTGAAAATGAATTCCAGTGGGTGAGTGGCCGACTTGCATACAACTTATTAGTGCTTTTAATGTAATCATTTCACTGTCTTTGCATCAGAGTTTCTTAAGTCTCTTCACTCCTGCAGAAAACTGGTCTACAGTTTGGTACAGCCACATCCTACTTGAATTTGGAGAAGCTGGGAGAGGGAAGTTATGCCACAGTGTACAAGGGAATAAGCCGGTCAGTGTTAAGAAACCTTTGCAGTCCCTGCACCTGACAGATCCCTTCCACCAAGTAGGCAAAGGCCAAGGACTGGTGCTTAACTCATACTCCCAGATACGCAAAACAGCAAACCATTAAAAAAAAATTTAATTATCTCCCATTATTTTGCCAAGTAATTTAGATGATGTATAGTTCTATTAAGCAACACTGGGTTCCTGAAAGTTCATACTTAATACTGAGTCTGGGCTTTTAGTCTGTAAACATTTTACAGAGGTTCCATGTTTGCTGCTATGAAGTCCAGGGCCCCAGTACATGTTTAGCACAAGACGAATGAGCACCAGCACCCTTAAGCGGCCAAGTAATACGCTTCAGCAGAAGAACCTGGTCACTTTAGTAAGGAAGTGACATTGAATATCTCAAAACTGGAGTCTAGAGAAAAAGGTATTCTTTGAGAAGGCTGTTTCAGGGGGCTTGGTCAAACCCTTTGCATGTCCCTACATGGCAGCACACGATCTCTCTTCCCTCTGTGCAGGATAAACGGCCACCTGGTGGCTCTGAAGGTCATACGCATGAAAACAGAGGAGGGGATCCCCTTCACAGCCATCCGAGAAGGTAGCATAGCAGGCGACGACTTACGCTGCAAAATCAATTAGCTTCAGGGCTTCTGGCCTGCATTGTTAGTAGGAATTAATGAACTTCAGCAGTGTTTAGCTGCTTTAGTCCTTATTCCTGTGAGTTTTCCAGCCTCTCTGCTGAAGGGCCTGAAACACGCCAACATCGTCCTGCTGCATGACATCATTCACACGCGGGAATCTCTCACCTTCGTCTTTGAGTATGTGGTAAGGTCGAGGCCTCACTTTCTCTGTATTCAGTTCTCCCACTGGCTGGGTGTCTAACTCTGATGCCATTTACACAGACATTTACCTTGTTGACCTACTGTCTCTCAATCTCTCTTTTTCAGCAAACAGACCTAGCCCAGTACATGACTCAACACCCAGGAGGACTGCACTCCTACAATGTGAGGGTAAGGGTTGTCATTGCCTGGACTTGTGATGTCACTCAAGTACTGGCCACTAGCGATCCTGGGTAACCTTTGGTTTGGTTCAAATTACTATCATGATCTTATACTTCAAGCACTACTGTGTTCTGGCAAGGATGTGGGAGATCCCAGGCCAGTGCATTCCAGGTCAATGTTGAGCGTGTTGAATGGAAATGCACGTATATGCACAAATATACAGAGACTACCAGGGAGGGATTCCTTTTATATACACTTCTCCTCACTCCCCATCACCATACATACTTATCATGTATGTATCTATCATGAAGCAGTCAAAACCTTGATTTGTGGCACAGTTGATGTAGCTATAACATGCAGGACTTTGTTAATAATTTATATTGATTGTGCGTGCTGGGAAACAAGAGGGTGAACCTAGCAGAACCCTGTTTGTGATGGTGTATGTGTGCTTGTGGTGTCGAGGCCTACAGGATAGTTTGGCATTTACTGGGGCCAAAGTCAACATAGAAATAGTTGCAGGATGACTCTTAACACCAGACTTGATTGGTAAGATCTGGTTACCTGCCTGCTGCTGAAGAGTCCTCCCCAGAACATCCTGGTTCCGTGTGCTCTCCTTCTAATGAACTCTGACGGGCGGCTCAAAAGAACCACAGATGCTCTCTGTTCAATTGGCCTGGGAAATGGGAAGCAGGTGTACATATCAAAGGAAGCATCTGGAGGCTCTGAGGCAGGATTTAGACTACGAAATAAGATATGTTAAACCATCGCCGACTCATTGAAAGGTCACACTCATGACACGTGACTGGGGAGAATGTGTAATTTCAATTTATTTATCTTTTGCTGAAATCAATCGCTGCAATGAGCCTTAAAAGCCATCTGTCTACGTTCTTCTCCTAACACATTCTCACTCTCTTCATGTACATCTTCATCACTCTTCCTTTGCCAGATCTTCATGTTCCAGCTGCTCCGAGGTCTCTCCTACATCCATGGGCGTAGGATCCTTCACCGGGACCTCAAACCTCAAAACCTGCTCATCAGCTATTTGGGAGAGCTGAAGCTGGCAGACTTTGGTAAGCTCTAGACAACTAGGCCAATTATATCTATTGCAAGAGGCATAAAGCTCCTGTAGCTCAACAAATAGAGATTTTCTTTAACAATATAAAGGTCATGTGTTCAACTCCCAGGGAGCACTTCCATCTACTGTAAGGCACTTTGGATAAAGTAAGTAAATCTAAAGGCAGGAATTGTGGACGGCACTACAAGGGTGGAGTGTCCTTCATAAGGATCCCCAAAGATGACTCCAAACTTTGAACATTAAGTTTTAATATGTTTTTTCATGTGAACGCCTGATTTTGAACTAAATTTGAAACAGGCAGAACATAGAGGTTTTCAGAAACTAATCTTCTCACTATCTCCGATACTTTATGGTCAAATTAAAATGCATTTTAGTATGCTAGGGGCCCTGGATTGGAGCCTTTTCTGCTAGTTTCTCTCTCAATTGTTGATACTCCAAACAAAGCCAGATATGGTTTAATTCCAGTGGGGTCAGTCCAGCATTTTAAAGCCCTGTCAGCGATTCACTCTCCAAATCAATGAAAAATAACAAGGCTCCAATGGAGCAGGATCCAGGAAATCTTTGATCTTTTTGTACTAGAATACCTCTGTGATACTCACAAAACCTGAAAAAAACTCCATCAAAAAAAAGCTTTAAGCAGCTGAGTGAGAGTGAGTGAGGCTTCAGTGTGAGACAGCATGCTCAGAGACCACTCCATTTCGGCCATCTCTTTAGCACAAGCATTTCAAGTTAACATTGGATGAATGTGGCTCTTTAAGCTAAATGTTTCTGGTTTCTAACACCCCTCCCTTCTATTTAGAGTTATTCCTCATGTAACCACAATCAGACATTTCAATAACCCATAAAATATGTGGAGAAAACAGTTTACAGACAGATGTATTGCGTGTTTATCCTTTGTAGTTTTGTGTTTGCCTTAAGCCTTGATCCCCTCTACAGCTTAGACAAGGAAATAAGACCCAATTTGTGAAAGCAGTCAAGGGTCTATGAGAAACAGTCTCTCAGACAATTCCAGTGTCAATTGATATGTTCTTGTCTCAGGCTTCAGCTCAGAGTCATGCAGCCCATTCCAGCATCTGCTTCCTAACAGAAGTAACTCAACCTGTTCCAGTGTCAGATTCCTTTAAATCATGTTATTTAGCAATCTGTAGATGGTAACATGGGCTGTTCCATTGTTCAATTCCAACCTTGGATGAAATGCTTGTTCTCAGGTCTGGCCCGTTCTAAGTCCATTCCCAGCCAGACCTACTCCTCTGAAGTGGTGACACTATGGTACAGACCCCCTGATGTCTTGATGGGCTCCACTGATTACTCAACAGCACTGGACATCTGGTAAGGGAGTGTCACCCTTAAGGGCCAGTGCTGAGCCTAGGTGACTCATCAACCTCATTGCCGAAAACCATCTGCAAACTGAAAAGTCTTACTAGCAATCGAGTATGTTAGGCCACAAAGACTTTCACTTATGAGCCTTTCCCACTGCCTTCCTGTGGTAAATATATCTCAAATTATGTTGCCTTTCCAATAAAAGTTTTATTTCTTTGGCTGTAGAAGACATCCCTTGAAGGATATCTAGTTAGCACACAACTTCACATTAAAAACAAATGTTTGGAAGTTGATAAGAAGGACCACTTTTCCATTAATAGTTGGCACAGCAATGTAAACACAAATATAAATAAATGTGTTAAAAATCAGCCTGCTTATTAATCATACTGGGATGGTGTTTCTAACATAATGCCAAGCATTACTGAGATTTAAGACGGTACATTGATGACATCTTCAAGTCTTCAAGCTCAGATTAAACGATGATTACCAAGATACAACAATGAATATATATGTCATCTGATACTAATTTACTTTATTGATAATATTATGTTCAGAAGAACCAGTGCTTTCCCTCCTATGCTGTAACACAGACATTCAATGTGAACTACATCATAGCATAAGCAAAGTTTTTAATAACTTACTGGTCTATCATGTCTGAACTCTATGAAGTTTAGTTTAGTTTACATTTTATATTACATTAAACAGCCATGGAGAATATTTGTTTCTTAAATAATTCATCATCCTCAAATGTCATGCCTCTCTGATTAGGTATGATGTTTTGACCTCTGGGATTTCTCTGTAAAACCCCAGTCCAACCCTCTTCTGGTGCTGCTTAGAAGAAAACGCCTGCCAGAAAATGAGAGCGAACGCCTGTAGTGCTGCATATACAAATCAAACATAGACCAGCAATGTTTTCTGTTTTATTGCAGGGGTGCTGGCTGCATTTTTGTTGAGATGCTCCAGGGGGCACCAGCATTCCCTGGGGTAGGAGATGCTTTTGAACAGCTGCAGAAGATCTGGGCAGTGAGTATAAACCCTTTGACTTTCCTGTTTATGTCTTATTCACTGACAAATTTGATCAAATCACTGCGGAATTGCTGCACAAATTGTGTAACACTGATAAGCACTGATTCATCATGGAATAATTCTCACCCTGAGGAACAATAAAGTATACCTACCTACTAATAAAATAATAGATTTATTGCATTCCCAAAGAAGTCAAAGGTGAATCTTACAAAATCCAATGATTTCATGCTTTTTATTATGTTTGGAACGTGCACTAAATAATGCACCTTTCTTTTTGCCAAGTAAATACGAGTCATGTTCCATTTGTGGATTTTTTCATTTTATCAGAGCAATTTTCCTTGGGCGTGATGATTTGTAGTTCAGATAGATGTAAGTATCTGCAGAGTTTGCAACCCAAACAGTGATGTCAGCGGTTAACAGAAACATAGTGCCAGCTCTCTGTATGAGATGCATGCAAAGTCATTTCATTTGGTTTTGTAGAGAATGTGTTTCAGGAATTACAAAGAGTTGTATTTATTAAGATATCAATTTGTGAGTTTGTTTAATTGCTGCGGTCAGTACAGGATCTGAGTCAGCTGTGCATTTGAGTTCCGAATGTGCTGCGGATCTGAGTCAACCGTCAAGTGTTTAACTATTAAAGAATTAAAATATTCAAGCAATTTAGTGCTTCTGCCAAATCTGCACTCTTACCAGTTATAGAAAATTAAGGCCCATCTCATGTATTTGCATACATTTTCATAAAGAAGCTGCTTTTCTTCAGTGGTCTGTATTTACACTGGCAGAGTCCCTCGCAGGAACTGAACAGGCATGTTTTTTAAGTTGCTTTCGTATCAGCTGTTCAGTGCTAGCTCATGCGCGACTCAAATCCATGGTACCCTCAGGTCCAGGAGCTACAGAAACATGTTTTTAATATTAACTGTAGGAGACATGTTAGTTTAACTTTTTTTACTTTAATTACTTAATGTCTTATGGTAGCTATACCGTGGGATTATGGGCTATATATTCACCTGGTCATCAGCACAGCGGGATGTAGAGAGTGAGTAGGGAGAATCTATTTTTTATTGACCGTAACTAATCACTGCTATGCAAAGTAATATTGTAGTGTCGTTTCGATACTTTGTCATGTTCCTTTTTCGTATGGGAAGTGCGTGAAAGAATGATGATACCAGTTTCAATGTCTGCAAAGAAAATGAATTAACGAATGAATTTTGATCTCAGTGGTTTTGGAAGCACATCATACGGCGAGGCTTCCGTACTCAGCCTGACATGATTTACAGAGCACGTGGTGGCTGAGTTTGCGGCTGATGTACTTTTTTTGATGCCCTATCCGCAGGTGCTGAGCGTTCCAACAGAGGAAACCTGGCCTGGGGTCAGTGAGCTGCCAAATCACAAGCCAGGTTAGGTTCCCAGCCATGACTCCTTCATTGCTAGTCTAACTCTTTTGTAGTAAATGTACGGAAGGTTCTAATATGCCACTTGATCGATGACTGAAGATTAGCAGTCTATGTAATACAGACCAGCCCTCATTCTCACCGCCAGGGGGCAGCAAGGGACAGCAGGAAAATGCAGCCGAATCCCGCTTTTGATACTTAAACAGATGTAATGTGAAGAGTACGGAAAGGAGGAGCACTGGGTCCTTTGGGAAAGGGTGGAAGTGAAGTCTTAGTATTAGCAGTACATGCTGCTGCACCCAGCTAAACAAACAGTCTAGGGGTTATTCCATTACGAGAGCAGCGCGTTCTTTCATGTGGAAGTGGAGATATTTAAAGACGTCAAAAGAAGTAGCACAGTTGAAATCAGACATTCCCACCACTATTAATAATTGCCATACCTCGTTTTCCCTTCTGTATTCCTCTACCCCAAAATATTCCCCTTTGTTGTTGTGTCGGGGAAATCGGGACCTGCGGTGACAGCCCAGTATCTGTGCACCTCCTCGTGGATGTGGCTAGCTGGAGATTTCTGGATTCCTTCAACTGGTTAAAACCTACGTTACTTATATAACACAATCCATGGTATTGGGCCTGTGTGATTCCAAATAAGGAATATGGGATATTAAAATATCTTTGCATAAAAAGAATGGTGTAGGGAATTATGGGTAATTTCAAATAGTATCCCTATGTGTTGACTGAATTAAGTCGCTAGCAATCAAGACACCACTAACTGCACTGCACATATGCAGAGGCAATGGTGTCGCTCCCATCATTTTTCTCATAAAGGTTCCCCATCAAATCAAATGCTAGTGTTATTCTACTGTTGCCAAAATATATCAAACAAGCTAATTACTTAAATACAGAAATAAAGTGCCAAAACAGCGTGGATAAGCCCTATCCTGACCCCTCATACCCCCCCCCCCCCCAACCCAACTGACTGTGTGCTGTCAGTGTAGGGCTGCATGATACTGTACTGAAAACATAAGCACTATAAGCAAAGAAATTCCTATGAAATTGGCGCTTCCCTGCCCTGTATCTTCCCTCTAGGATTAATCGTTAATTGATGTTCGGGGTAAAACTGCCTAGGCCTACACAAATAATTCATGTTTGTTTTGACAAATTAAATTCAATTTAAATCTAAAATCACGGATTAAAATATAAGCCAAACTTTGTTTAAACAGAAAGCGTTATAATAAATATTTTAATCAAGTTGGTAAACATTGACATATCAACATTTCTCAAAACAGAACAACATATTGAAGTCAATAAAAAAACACACACACACAACCATTTATTTATAACATGCTATATGTTGCAGAAAAAAATGGAACGTTCCTAAAAGCCTACATAGTGCAGCTCACTCTCTGAAGCTCAGACATCTTGCATAGAGTGCAGGGCAGCCTAATGATCCCTGACAGCCAGCAGGGATAAACCCACTATGAATAAAGCAGGGCAGACTTCTTCTGGAAACCCATCACCGTCATGTTTCCAGAGACACCCTGGGATGGTGTAAGGCCTGTGGTGAGGTCACGGGGGAGTCCGTCTGCCGTGGTGTCCCACAATCCTCGGCGTGCCCTCTTTGCTAGTCGGGGGCCTCTGTGGTGCCCCTTGCCTCCCCCTTCACTGCCCTCTCACTGACATGGCGTCGGGCAGCAAGACTCGCCAGCCTCGGCACTGAAGTATGTAGGCCTGTAATTTTGCACAGCTGTGCCCTCCTCGTCTAACGCCAGTCCGCACATCTGCTGTCTCCCAATGGCCTTCTGCTTTTGTGGGTTTCCCACTCTCTTTAGGATATAAATGCAGAAGCGCAGGCGCACTGCCGCGCACATGCTCCCCATCTCGCTGGCCGCACCGCCATCTCTGGCCAATGAACAAAATCAGGTTTAGGAAAGAAAAGAAAGAAATGACAGCAGCAACTCGGTTTACAATATAATGATTTCCTGCTGAAAAGAAATTAATCAAACTGTAATTGCACCCAAAAAAAAAACTAAAAACTAAAATGCTGCCCAGCTGGCCAGCTTCCATCCATGACATGGTCTGTTCCAAAAATGAGCAACTTTTTAGGAAGAGATTAGAGTAAGAGGACGCGGTAAGGACCAGGAGATGTAGCCTCTGGTCAGAGTCACATAGGAATTTCCTCTGTAGCCAGCTGAGGATTCAGGGCTGAAAGTACGCCTGAGGTCATGGCTCTGTTTGAGCTGTACAAACACGCCTTGGTTTAAAACACAGACTCATCCCATCCGGCTCTCTAATATATTTTACCATATTTTATGGAGATTCCTTTTCGTTCCCGGTTTGGCCACTCATGACCGTCTGCATTGTCATCTTGTAAAAATCAGCTCTGGACTAAAGGAATAAATCCGTCAGAGAGGGGACGCTGTAGTCGGGGCCTGGCATGTGTCAAGCAGCAGATACCTCTCCCACAGATCCCACAGAAGGTCAGCGTGACTTTGGTCCGATTACCCCCCCCCTTCCTGTAACTGGCCGGGCGTCATCCTGAGATGGGAGGGAGAGGGCTGGGAGGACACGCAGGCGTCGCCGTGGGGGTCCTATGCTGGTTTTTTCCACATAGAGTTGGGCTGTAGAGCATTCAGCAGCCTGTGAGCCAGTGGCCTGGAATTCTGTGTAATCCTGGATCGAATACAGAGGCCTCAGCTAAGGAGCGCAAACGAGCGTACTCTCACCCCTCCCTGGCAGCCAGGCGCACCTAGAGGCACGCGAGGCCGTGACACACCAACACGCGGCACCGACCACACGCGTGCGCACAAACACCTTCACGATGATGGATCATGGTCCAGATGTTCCACACGCATTGGCTCCCAAAACCAGACACGTGCAGCCCTTTCGGAACAAAGCGGCTCTCTTTAGCCCCCCGGGGGAAGCTGTTGGCAGACTGAGCCCCCAGAATGAATACCGAGCAGGGCAAACCAAAAGCTGTCAGGGCTTTGAAACATAGCTTTTGCCTGGTTGCATACAGTCTCTGTAAAATGGCATTGAAGTTTTAACACAAAAACAGATAAAGGCAGCAATAAAGACCATTAGGCATAGAAATGAAACGGGGGAGGGAGAGGGAGTACAAAGCGAACAAATTAATTAGGCAGCAAGTGGAGTTTAGGGCTGCCAGGTAATGGGCGGGCGGAGGCAGCCGCAGAGGCAGGCTTGGAGGCAGGCGTGGAGGCCAGGCACGGAGGTAGCCGTGGAGGCAGGCTCAGAGGCAGGCGTGGAGGCCAGGCATGGAGGTAGCCGCAGAGGCAGGCGCGGAGGCCAGGTGCAGAGGTAACCACGGAGGCCAGGCACGGAGGTAGCCGGGGAGACAGGCTCGGAGGTGGGCTCGGAGGCAGGCTTGGAGGCAGGCATGGAGGCCAGGCGCAGAGGCCAGGCACGGAGGTAGCCGCGGAGGCAGGCTCGGAGGCAGGCGCGGAGGCAGGCATGGAGGCCAGGCGCGGAGGCCAGTCATGGAGGTATCCGCGGAGGTAGGCTCGCAGGCAGGCATGGAGACCAGGAGCAGAGGCCAGGCATCGAGGTAGCCGCGGAGGCAGGCTCAGAGGCAGGCATGGAGGCCAGGCACGGAGGCCAGACACGGAGGTAGCCGTGGAGGCAGGCTCGGAGACAGGCTTGGAGGCCAGACACGGAGGTAGCCGTGGAGGCAGGCTCGGAGGCAGGCGTGGAGGCCAGGCATGGAGGTAGCCGCAGAGGCAGGTGCGGAGGCCAGGTGCAGAGGTAACCACGGAGGCCAGGCATGGAGGTAGCCGCGGAGGTAGGCTCGGAGGCAGGCATGAAGGCCAGGAGCAGAGGCCAGGCATGGAGGTAGCCACAGAGCCAGGCACTGAGGCAGGGGTGGAGGCAGTCGCGGAAGCAAGGCGAGTGGCCATGCTACCCCACACCACAGGAGGAGCGTCCCTCATTCCTGCCCTCTCAGAAAGGTGGGCAGCAACAGCTGGACTTCAGAGGCCAGACTGAGCAGCTTTCAGCAGCACACTGGGGTGGCCCAGGGAGGAGTTCCTGCCGCAGCAGAGAGGCGGTGGGTTTTGGGGGAGCGACTGAGGGGCTGTGTGCGTCACCATGCCCCCCCTGCTCCCCCCATGCATACCTGGGCGGGAGGGCGAGACATTCACAAACTGCCTTAAAAGGGGGCTCACCTGAAACTTTGATCTTAATGGTTCGACGCTGAGGACTGAAATAACCGCTACTCAAAACAGAGGCGTGTGAAGGGCAGTGTAGCTGCTTATTAGCAGCTGGTACTAACGTTTCTGCGGCGTGGCGGGAACCCGCATGAGCTCATCCTACCCCAGCAGACGGTTGCTTTTATTACTGACTAACCCATGCCACCCGAAAATCTGCACTGCATTGTGACGGTTTTTATTGTGACATACAGTTTGTTGCAACAGATGGGAGAAGTCCAGCTAGGAGTCATGGTACAGTACTCAGGAAGATCCACCTTCCACAGCTGGGAGAACCGATTAGGGTTAAACCACAGCACCTCCTGGAAAGCCGGGAAATCAAAGCGCAGATTAAGTATGCAGAGAAAACAGTAACCAAGCAGATGATTGAAGAGCAATGTGCTTAATCATAGTCACTTTGGTGAGAAGCAGTTAAGTGTGACTTCGGTATATATGTAAGCTGTTTGGATTTTTGTAAGAATAATTGATCTGTGAGTGAGTGAGAGAGAGAGAGAGTTTTTTAAGGGATGAAAAGAGAAACAAAAAAGTCATTTGAAGGTCTGAGCATTACAGTATTGGCCGGTTTGCTGCCTGCTTTTTGCGTGCATTCGCCTCCTATCACAGAGATGTTGACCTTTGCCCTTCCTTTCATCTTTCCCGCAGAGTGGTTCCTCCCCTGTGAGCCACAGCAATTCCGGAATGTCTGGAAAAGGTATCGCTGAAGCAGCACATTGTGGGACACGTCCCCCTCAGATAATTCATTTTACCCTGCCGGCTCTGTGCCGTGTGTGTGTCCTGTAAGACTGTATGTATGTATATATCTGTTTGCATGATGAAGCCGCAGTCTAATGCACATAAGTGCAGATCCCATTACGGAACATGTCTTTCATTTAAGCACTATTTGTCCAAAGGGGTTTTTTTGGGAGGGGAGAGTTAGGTGTTAACAGGAGCAGCTTTGTGAGCACTGTGGACATTTGCGCCCCCAGCATAGTGACATCCTGCTTCTCTTCAGCATTTGCTGAGTGCTGTAATTCACAGGCAGTCTCGCCCTGATGATGGACTGGATCCTACACAGTATATCAGGTTGCAGAGAAAATTACGTTATTTTATTTTATTTTTTTAAAGAACCCCCCCCCCCCCCACACACACACACACACAATGTTATACCGTGATTTGTTATCATTTTAATCACAAGTAGAAAAACCAGTTGCTGGGACGCTTTCATGTCAGCAGGAATATGGTGCCATACAGAGATGCATTTAGAGGAACGCGGGGCTGCAGCAGTGAAGGTGTAACACTGCCCCAGTGATGACACATACGAGCCATACTCGCTCAGAGCTGGGCTACGGAATAACAAACAGTGTGTGTGTGTGGGGGGGTGCTCCATCCCACGGTTACCACGACTCCCCAGCATGCCCCAGAGGGCCCCCCACAGGTGCCAGGGGGGCGCAGACCAGCCAGGCTGGAAACTCACAGCAATGTCCTGTTACTGTATATGGCTTTTTCCACTGCACAAGAAATCGCCAGGGAAGGGGGGGGGGGTGGAGAAGCTGCTGGGATAGACCGGGGAGACTGGGGGGGGGGGATCGCTGATGCGGAATTTCAACCTGAATCACTCCTGTAAAAATAAACAGATGGATAAAAGGTACAAGCACCCCAGTTAGAAATGTATTATCAAAAAGAGGAATGAGAAACAGCCAGAGGAAATGCAAGTGGCCAAGGATCAGAGGGTATTTATCAGGCTGACAGCTGAGATTAACTGCCATAACCGTCATTAAAGAGGGGCACCAATGACTCACGGGGCAGATATTCCATCACTCCTGCTTTATGGAGCAGAATAAGATGCTCCATCACCACTTATAGAGTACAGGGCACCAATAAATAATGCACCCAATGGCATTCACAGGGTACAGTAAGGAGCCAGATCAAAAATGCCCCAATCAGCTAATAATTCATTATTAGCTGCAGCAAATAATAATTTTTAATAATTATTAATAATAATTAATAATGCAGCAAAACAAATGTACCGTCCCATCATAGAGGTACTATGCATGATCCTGCAGTTTAAAACCCAAGGAAAGAGAATCGAGCAGTCAAATTTTATCACCGCAGAAAACTCTGGTTCAAAATGCAGTACAAGTTTATCTTTGGCAGTCTTTGATATCAGTCACCAATGTAAAACTACTAAAATATACATCTCTTATAAATAACTGACGACGCCTGGCTAATGCAGCCCGTTTGGAGCTCATTCCTATTTTATGAAATGCGACTTTAACAACAATATGCAAAGATGTAAAAGCACAGTGCTATTCAGAAGTAAGAACCCCCGACACTGTGCCGGGTTCGAGGCTGGAAGAAGAGCACATGGGTGGCTGCTTAAAGAACCAGAGCTATGCAGTGAAGTCACAGAAAACCTTGAAGAAGCTTCTCCTTCTCCAGAGAAGAGCAGGACATTATGCTTACTCATATTTTTATTGTTCAAATTTCATTCCCTAGGAGAGAGATTGTCACAGAAATAATAAGAATGCGCCGGCTTATTGATGGGTCAGTCAGAGTCGTGTCTCTGACTTGGGGAGACGTCCGGGTAACCAGATGGCCATCCTGCACGGCACTCGCACGCTCATCAAAAGTTCCCGCGTCAACCGCGAGAAGAGATGAGTGACAGGAGAGAAAAGACGTGTGTGGGGGGGGGGCAGGCGATGTCGGAGACGCAAAGTCCACGGGGAGCTTGCATTCGGATTTTAATGCAGTCCCATTTAACTTTGATTTAAAGGATTTCTTCATTTCTGTTTTGCGACATGAGTCTAATTAAAAAGCCCCCCTACAGAGGTTTTAAAATAAACTAGTTTGATAGAGGATGCTTTTAAAACTAGCCAGGAAGTGAGCATGAGGGAGCCAGGGCGTGGCAGAGCCGTGAATGCCGGTGGATGGACGCAGTAAGCATCAGCAGAGAGCCATGCAGAGGGGCTGCAGCAGCATAAGCATCAGTGGAGAGCCATGCAGATGGGCTGCAGCAGCATAAGCATCAGCAGAGAGTTCATGCAGAGGGGCTGCAGCAGCAGTAAGCATCAGCGGAGAGCCATGCAGAGGGGCTGCAGCAGCAGTAAGCATCAGC
>JAODKN010000001.1:33803029-33821260 GCA_026774425.1 Petrocephalus zakoni
GGGCTGCAGCAGCAGTAAGCATCAGCGGAGAGCCATGCAGAGGGGCTGCAGCAGCAGTAAGCATCAGCAGAGAGCCATGCAGATGGGCTGCAGCAGCAGTAAGCATCAGCGGAGAGCCATGCAGAGGGGCTGCAGCAGCAGTAAGCATCAGCGGAGAGCCATGCAGATGGGCTGCAACAGCATAAAGCATCTGCGGAGAGCCATGCAGAGGGGCTGCAGTATTTGGTCTGCTGTCCTAAATTATACATCATTGGGGATCTATGAAGTCCTGGTCGATGTTTGTAAGTGCATTAGCGACGCCTGTATCAAAGCAGTGCCCTCCGCAGCTTCATGTGGGCGACGGCTCTGCTGCGCAGCTGCCCCGCAGATGGTGCGTAGGGCAGGGCCCTGCTAATGTGCCCCCTGAGGCTGGTGCTGCGTGGTGTTTGCGCTGCCTCCCAGCACTCGGCTGACTAATTTCAGCTGTCACCTGCTTTTGCAAGTGTGAATAATTAGTTGATTGGGGCATTTTCGATCTGGCACCGTACTGCAACCTGTGAATGCCATTGGGTGACATATTCTGTCATCACATCCATCCATCCAGCCAGCCAGCCAGTCATCCGTCTTCCAGGTGCATTTCTTGGACAGCATCATGGGTTCTGTCAATGCAATGACCTAAAATACTTTCCCTTATGTAGTAGCTTTTCACCCAGTGGTTTGGAGATGCTTGGGCAAACAGTAGGCTTTCAGTTCCCTGAAGGCAACTGCACCTGGCAGAGATCTTCATCCCCCATCCCACTGGGAAGTTAGGTGCACATGGGGAGTGCAGGGATCATCTGATGGAAGGCCACAGTGGTCTGTGCGGTTTCAGCACGCTTTGGCTGGGTGTGTTTAGTCATTTAGGGGGACAACTTTCCTACTAAAATTTTGGTAACACTTTCATATTAGTACAGTTGGTCCATGTTTTTGCTCCCTCCGAGATCCCTGCCAGACAGTCTACAGTTTTGCTCCCTCTCAGCTCTCCTCTCTTTGCAGACTGGGACAGCTGCCCTACAAGACGGAGGACTTGGCCCAGCTGCTGCTAAGGCCTGCCCCTCGAGACCGGATCTCAGCCCACGATGCCTTGCTGCACCCCTACTTCAGCACCCTGCCGCCGCCTCTAATGCACCTCAGAGACAGTATGTACTCTCAGTCATACTCGAGTATATGTCATTACAGTACACCCCACATTACACTAAAATATACTCCACTAAGTATACTGCAGTAGAGAACATTACCTCACAATACAGGACAGCATCTGTATGGTAGTGCATATGCTTGAGCAATCTACATATCACAATATTGCATGGCACTAAAACCGGCAGATTACTATAGAGCATGCTTCACTACAATCTACAAATCTTCAGCACACCATAATATATCATACAGTAGCAAACCTCAATGACTCATAATTCATAAAACACAGCGAGTGGCACAATAATTAGATATATTTTCTTTCAGACATGGAAAAAAATCATCCCAACTTAACCACACTTATACTAAACCATTTGGCAATCAGACACTGGAAAGTAGTTTGCCAAGAGAAATATATTCTACTGTAACCAAGCTGTTCATCAGTGTGACCTTTGGGGTGAAGAATCACTCTCAGTCAGACCCCCAGCCTCATTATCACAGGCAGATGAAGCTGAAAGGCTAAAGGTGTGCAGGTTTTGGGAGAGGAAATGCGAGCCCGTGTTCCGGGCGCTCTCCATGCCACACGGCCTGTCGGTGGTCGCCATTGGGCGGAGGCAAAGCTGCAGAGGCTTCTGTTGCTGTTTACAGACTCTAACAATGTGGATAAAAGCCCATCATCACAGCCAAGGACCCAACCCTGCTTTTGTAGAGAGACAGAGACGAGAAGCTGAAAGCATTTTAACCTGGGCTGTGTGCAGCCCCACCTCCTCGGTGGACTGCAGAATTAAGATTTTAAAGGGGGTTTTGGGGGGGGGGGGGGCTGCCAGGCTCTAATGAGGACTCATTATCACAGCGGTGTGCAACAATCAGAGAGACCAACAGAAAGGCAGACCACCCTCTACCCTGCCTTTACCCCCCCCCCAGCTCTCACCGGCTGGCAGAAAAGCCCCCCACTGTCAAACACATTTAACCGGCAAAAAAAACTATGAGATATTTCATTTATATAATGACCCATGGATGTAATTTATTCTCCAATTTCATTAACGCAGCTGGAATCTCAAAGCCTCCAAAACCTTTGGAGAATAAAAAGAGCAACTGCGGAGAGTCACGGCATGGCGGGCGAGGCTGAGCCCCGAAAGCAGCGAGCACACCTAAGTCACAGGCAGCGCAGCACGTGCAAAGCCGCTTCCGGCAGCAGAGCCCAGACGGCAGCCCGTTTTACCCCTGCCTGTCAGCGCTGGCACAGTCATCATCCAAACACGCTCGAACGTCTGAAACATCTACCCATATTTTCACATGAAAAGGAAGCTGTCTTTCATTTTGGAAAACAATAGAAAAATAAACGCATCACTTTAAATAAATGCATTTGAAGTGTAGGGAAAGGCTTGCTTTGGCTTTAGTGGACCTACTTGCGTGACCACTAAGAGCCACCACAGGGGGGCACTGCTACAGAAAGACTGACAATGACAGGACTCAGGAGGAGTGTCCTCTGATCATGGCCAGCTCCCTGTAGCTTTTGCTTTCCATCAGCAAGGGTAGCCTGTGAATAAAGCAAAGACTCTCGTGTATCTAGACATCTCTGAGAGTGGGAGCCTTCTGCCTTCTGGTGGAGCGTTTCCAGAGGTGGGTAATCCAGGTCCAGAGAGTAAAAGTCCAGACCAAGATTTTGTTTCAACCAACCTGTTGACTACTCTGTGACTACTCAAGTGGTTGGTTGAATCAAAATCTTGGTCTGGACTTTTACTCTCAGGACCTGGATTACCCACCTCTGGAAGAGAAGTGTTATCGTGTCAAAGTGGCATGCGTTGCCTTGGGTTGGGAGAGGGGACACGCTCAGGAGAACTGAAGGCAACAGGGGCACATGGAAGCGAGGCGCCAAACCCCCATCTCCTCCTAATCACAGGCTTCCATTCAAAGCCATCTGCCCGCCTTAAAACACAGCGCGGGTTTAATGGGCATCACCCCTGCACCTCTACATCACCATTTCCATCATCTCTTTCTCTCAGCCAGCATGCAGACTTCGAAGGTCTCTGCCTGAGGGAGCAGAGACAGAGAGTGTTTTCCAAAGGGCGGCCCCAGAATGCGCTTTGCACATTGCCCTGCCCTCGATGGCCGTCTTCGTAGCCTTGTTGCTGGGTGCTAGCGAGTCGCTGCCCTCAGTGTCCATGTAGCTGCTTCCTACGGAGAACAGCCTGGCAGGCTTTAGCCGCTCTGCTTCCTCCTGCACCTCCGCATAGCTTCCTGGACAAACTTTTACTTACAAGTGCTTCTGGCCCAGCAGGCAACTGTGTTTTTTTTAACTCTGTTGGGTGTGATGCTATAACACTTTAAATGGGGGCACTTGATCTAATTTTCCATGCTTTTGAACATTCCTTATCCCGGCATTTATTCCGAGTTGCCGGGTTTTGTTTCGCCTTTTTTCGGAATAGGCTTCACTTGCTGACTTCAAACATGGCACTGCATTCCAGGACGCCTGGCTTTGTGTGCTATGTTTAGGGAGCAGATAAAATCTTGCCACTTCCCTCCCTCCCGCTGTTTATCCCCGACGGGACTGCGAACGCGTCGGCCCGCATAGCGTCTCAGCAAATCCCAGCTCCCCATGACCCGAGTCTCCCCATCTTGGTGGGTGGCCTAATCACATCATCGCCCCGGCTGCCTCACGGGGTCCTGCAGTATGCATGTGGCCTGGCGGACTAAAGTGGCAAAGGAGAGGCAGCAGGCCCAGCCAGTGGCACGACACCCCCCACCCACACCGGTCAGGCTCCGTGAAACGTGCAGTATCTAACATCCGTGTCTGTAAATAAGAGATCGCCTTCCTCTCCTCGTCTGCAGCGGTGTCCATCTTCAAGGTCCCCGGGGTTCGACTGGAGGCGGAGGCCAGGGATATCTTCAGTCCTGGCGGGAGAATAAAACCAGCTCACACCCCCCTTGCCAAGTGCTGGTGATCACCCTCTGCGATCCTATGTGGCCACCTGAGGTCCCTGGACATTGCCCCCAGTGGCACGGACCACAACACGCACCTAACCAGCATTCAGCCCCCCCATTTCTGCTCATCCCTGCCCCTCCCTCAAACACGCCACATGCAGGAAGACCTCCGGGGCAGAAAGTGGCAGTGTGGTGCTGAGGCTGGGGGCCCTCCTGTGGGGGGGGGGGGGTGGCTGCCATTGCATCGGAGAGGTGTGAGCCAGTACCGGAATGGTAAGACGTGCAGATCCTCCTGAGGTAGTTCCCTGTTTCTGAAATTTTAAGAACATCGCTCAGGCTTCAGTTGTGTCCCTCTATGTGCAGTTTAGTGTGTTTGAAAGCAGGAGGACAGACATGCTGTGTTGAGAGACTTTCAAAAATTATTTCCCAGTTTATATAGCTCCATTGTAAAATGAAGCCTTAAATAAGATGATACGTAAACAGATAAATGTTCTATTTTGCGAGATGTATAAAAAAGATAATAGCTTCATGAGTAATATGAACAACTGTATATTTATATATTGAGTTCTATATATATACATATATAAATTATAACACTACATAAGTGAACCTAAGCTTCCGCAAAGTTTGCTGATTCCTAAGTGGCACAAACTGGCAGCTTCGGCTCTGACTATGTTTTGCCTGCGGGGCCTTATGGGCTTTCTGCCGGGGGTTAGGTGAGGAACGTGCATGTGCATCGAGCCCTAGAAACCCTGTCATAAAGCTTTGCATCCTGAGGAGCCACTCGGCACAAAGGCGAGCAGCCACAGGCCTGTGCGGCTTGTGGGCGCTCGTATGGCCATGGCCTGTCAAGCTATGTATTATTCTGAATGCTATTGAGGAAGTGGAAGGAGTTATATCTGCTGGACCTTCTAGAGACATTTTGTGCCCCCCCCACCCCCCACCCCCCTATGCACTCATGTATTTTCAATACAGTAATTGGTTCCATGCAACTTTCAGTGTGAGATTAAGAGGACTAAATGCTGAGGACTGAATTGGTCAAATCTAAATTGGTCAACAAGGAAAAAAAAAACAAAGGATGCTTTTTGTTGAATTAAAAATCTTGTAAAAAAAATCCTGTAATTCTGATGGTGCCTAATTTTTAGGGTTTTCCCCTGTGAGCGCATGGACATCAGTTCACCCAAGTGACCAGCTGTTTCCACCAGTGTAAGCTGCCTTGGGCCATGGAAACCACAGGCCTTTTTTGGTCTGGTGCAAAGTGTCATGGACATCTTAGCACAAATTGAGTATTTTAGAAAGCTGGAGAGCATCAAGGCACAGTATCCTGCAAAGAAAAGGCGGCACTTAAGGGTAACTAACAGTGATTCATATAATCTAAATATTCATTCTTTGAAAGCAGAAGTCTGACTCGTAATGAGTAAAAAGCATACTTTGGTGAGTTTCTGTTTTAGGTTAAACTGAATTTCGACTGGCGATATGACTGACTGAATTGCACCAGTGCTGATAAAAGTGTACGTGTTTTTCTTTGTTACCTCATGTACTTAAATGACAGTGGATTATCCCTTTACAATGCACTAAGACTGGAAAATGCCCTTTTGTGTGTGTGGCTATCCGGGCAGGGCCTAATGAGATCTCATTGTGTGTTGCTTTGAACCAATGTCAACTAATAAAAGAGTATAAATGATGGTGTTCCTTATAAATACTGATTCTAACTTCTTCCACATGTCATGATGAAAAGCTTTAGAATATTTACAGTATTACTTAGTTGTTTGTCTAAATACCCCACATGGTCCAGCATACACACAGCCATACAGACGTTGATTGGTAGAGGTCATTGCCAAGAGATATTTTGAAAACGGACTGAGCCTGCCAAGAAGCTTTGGACTACTGCAGATTGATGTAACTCTCTATTATATTAAGCTTTTCATGACCCAAAAGAAATAAATTGCATTTGACGCTGATCAGTTTTATTGTTTGAATAACATCCCAAAGTTACCATACAGAAGTGCACAGTAAGTGTTTACAAATGATCGACCCAAGCAAAAACTAGTTACATATGTACTTGGAATTTCTTGTTTCTGTGTAATTTGCAGTCTTTTTGGACGCCTTCTAACGTTGTCAGTTTATGGAGCTTTGGCCAGCATCTTTAGAAAGCCCGAGGGTCACACTGAAAGCGAGTATTGCACAATAGTCCCTGGAGTCCCCGTGCAGGAAGAGCAGCTTTCATGTAAACACAGACGAAAGGGACTGCAGCCCTCAGGTATCTCTAGTTTCTATGAAGTTCTCAGCCTACAGGGTTGTGGGCCAACCCAAATGCTAACAGGATTATTAGCCAAATGGTTCCAGTTTAGGGAGATTAGAAATTTAGGAATGTACTTATCTAGGAGGGGTATGGAGCCAGTGTGAGTGTGGGGGAGTCATTTATGTGTCTTTGTGTCTTTATCGCTGTTATCACTTCCAGTAATCTTTGAGTGGGTTAAATTACGTTTTTTAATCCTAAGTAAGTCAATTGTGTTGTTGCAATATCACGGAGCGATAAAAGAGATATGGTATGAATTTATCTTTCATGTAAACTCTAAAGATTTCGTTTTAAATTTATAATTAGTTTAGAAAAAGAAATTCCTCAGGAAATAAAAAAATGTATTTAAAAAAAATGAAGTTGAGAAAGACATTAAAGCTGCATGTGATCACGTCTATTAATAATGCTCTGAAAATGCGCAATAAAATCCAGTAACACTTTACTCCACAAATAACTTAGCTACTCAGTCACTACTCAAGAACAAATCATGAAATAATACAGCTCTAGCATGAAATACATGAACCATTATGATTGATTAAAGATGAACCAGAGCGGCATCAGTCCATCACCAACACTTTCTGTTTCAGGTTCATTAATACGTTACGTAAGAGTGTAATACTACATTATTTGTGTCCCTCAAGTAAAGTGACACCTAAATTCTTATTATTAAATAATAAATGCCACATATGCGAGCAAATGTTAGTGTCTTTATTGGATTGTTAACATGCACCTAGCCTATCAAACAAACGAAAGGTCAGAATGAATCATTCAGAGTGGCATAATCACATGTACACAGGCACATAGACACAGCAGTTACCCGGCCCTGATTCTCCATGCTTACCCACCCCCCTCTGGGGAAGGCCAAGCCCCTCGATCATTAGCAATCCAGAGCCCTGCTCTCTGGTCTGGCAGTGCCAGGGACTAGGACTGCAAAGGGCAGCGACCCCCCACCCTGAGTGAGAGTCGGACATGGCATGTCATGGGGCATGGAGGAGCAGTCCATGGCTGAAGTATCTAACCCTGCAGAGCTGACCACCGTCCCCAGCCTTTACCCCATGTCTCCAAGAGGGCTTTATCAGATAGGGGTGGGGTGGGGGGTGAGATAGGATGGGGAGATACACTAATCAAAGATCATCCCTTCGCCTTGGGGATGATCTAATCATACTGGCAGGGTCTCCACTAGGAAGATGGCGTCCCACTGCACAAAGGGCTGAAACAGAACACTGTCTGTGTTAGCTTGGAGTCCGTAAACCTGAGTCCTAGTAACTATCTTTACTCCACTTCCCTTTGTCCATTTATACAGAGTATAAATTACAGCACCGAAAGTAACCATAGCATTCTTTTTGTCTATATGTCTTTGAAGGCAGGGAATCAATCAAGTGTGTCACCTTTACATTCTTAGTCATTTTAATAGCCTTACTAATGGTGTCAGAATTCAGTACATTTCTATTTGGGACAAACTCTCCTCTTCCAGTCATTCTTACAAATTAGCTAGCAAGAGTGAAAAAAACACCACTGGGCGGCGCTATAGGACATGTAAAATTTACAATGTTTACGCCTTAAACTGGCAAAAAATATTAAAGTAAAAAACTAATTCTCCTGTTCATACACATATATACAATATGCTGTATGGATTCCAGACGGTAGTGTGCTGTGCTGTTGACTGAGACCACGCTTGCTAAATATTAATGCTGTTGTGCAACTGAAGCGATCTTCAGAGTTTCCAGGGTTATCTGAAAAAGCATGATCATCATGCCTGCTATCGCCTCGCCTCTCCCACCCAAGTCTGAATGCTCTTTTGGGGTCCAGTGACGAGATACAAAACAGACTCACAACAAGAGCAGATTAACAAGAAAAGAATTTTTAAGTTTCCCGAAGTTTCACAGGATACACTGGTGACTCACTTAAGCACTACATTTTGAAGACTGTCTCAGATCAGACAGGGATTGGAACTGTTTCTTTAGAATTTCTGAAGAAATCCCCAATTAATATGAGCACAGGAAAATGCAGATATCCATCAATAAACAACAACACAGAAAACAAACACTTCTTTATTGCTTAACGTTTTGGGGTCTCATTTTTCCACAGTATGAATTTCCATTATGTTTGTGAAGTTTTTAGGTTAGTTAGACAAGTAGGCACAGCGAGCTGGTGCTATAAATTCTGATTTAATCTGATTCCTGCCTTCACTTTTCTCGTTCTACTTCAAGACTTAAAAACATGATGAAGAATTCAGCCTGGCAGAGTGTGGAATGTGCTGTACCTGACAACATAATTACAGCTATAGTGACCGAAATGCCCTGGTCCGCCTTCCATACCGGCCACTCACACCACTCCCGAGCGGCACCACAAGTGTGCTTCTGTTTCTCCACGGGCTGATCTGTCCTTCTCTGCTCGCTGGAGCCATTTTCTTATTCATTGGCAGAGAGACGGAGAGTCTTTCCTACCTCGTAGGAGCTGGACTTGCGGCACATTTAAAATGGATCATTAGTAGCTCCTCTGTGAAAACTGCCAATGTAGCCACAACCAGAACCCCCCCCCCACACCCACTGCCCCACCAAAGTTTCTCCCCAAATTTCTTCTTCTCTGCTCCCAAATGCCGGCTGCCCCCGGGTTCCGCTTTGGCAGCCTGCCTCACATCAAGGCATGCACACAATGTCCTCTGAGGATCTATGCCCTGCGCTTGCTACTCGATGTAGCTACACGGCCTGGCTGCTCCATTAGGTTTACGCACACAACCAGCGTTGGAAGCTGCGACCGAAGCTGCCAGAGTGACCGAGAAAAAGGCCCTGCGTTTACAGCCCAAAACACAGGCGCATATCTGACAGGACCTTAGTACACGTGTGATTGGCGCAAACCGCTAATGACATCACCAATGACATCACCAAGACTTCAGAACGGTGCCTGACATTATGACACGTTTTAGGGGGAGGAAAGCCTAGCTATACCTTTGATCAACATGAGGCAAAATATCTAACTTGGAAGTGATCCCAATATGTAGGTTCCTGTCCCCAGTGTGGTTCGGCATCAGGTTTTGTATACGTTAAAAATATCTCCTTCATTAATTAAATTATGACTGTTGTGTTTATTTATGTATATTGTGCCCAAGATTAATGGGATCTATTCTTCATTGTTTCATCCTTTTATTCAGTCAAACTAACAAGCAAACAGACTTTAAGTCTTTTTGAAGGGAATACATTTTGGAGCCCATCTGTTAAGTGTCTTCTCAATACACTTTCTTCCCCAACATTAACGTGGCATTGCTAGAGGTGACGGGCAATAGGGCAAGCCTAGTCTCTCACCCCCACCCAACACCCTTCTGCAAATCAGCCCAGGTGTCCCTTACAGCACCTCTGCCCAAGAATAACAAATTCACATTTGGTCTGTGTCTTTGGCCAAGGTGTCTGGATGTCATACATCCTAATCCCAGATCAGCTACTTAGGTAAAAACACAACTAATAACAATCTTTCAATCAGTCCACCAACCAACCAGTCAGTCAATCAATCAAAATGCTATTATTAAATATTTTAAATCATTTTAAGTGAAAATGTGTCACAGTGCGGGAGGGTATTGTAGGCTAACTCTACATTCTTCCAACCCTGCCTCCTCAATCAAATGACACAAAAAAAAAATTCCTGAAGTTTTTGTGCAAGAAGAAGAAGCGGAGCGTAAAAACTATGTTTATCAGCTGATTGCTTTGTTGCAGGAAGTGGCGTCCTGAAGCCTCCAGCTGAAACTGGCACAGGTCAGCTCTGCCATCACCTCTTCTGATCAATCAGGAGGGAGGATGTCCAAGTAACACATATGGCTTGTGTAGGGACTCTCACAAGGGCGAGGTGACAAAATACAGCAGGCTGAGAACCACCACGGGTAGGTGTGTGGGGAGGAAGGACATTATTTACATTACCTGGTCAGCAGAAATCATTACCAAACACTTACTGATCCTAGATCACCTGTGTACACAGCTGGACTCATGCAGATGTAACTGGATCTAAATATGCTTGGGATGGCTATGACGTGAGTGCCCTTCCCAGAACCCTTCATCTCCATGCCATAATTCTTCCCATTGACATCATCAAAGTTTTGCTATGTTGTTGAATTTCTTCTGAGCATAAACATCATCCACCAGTTGGCCCCCTCCCTCCATTTTCAGACGCTCTTCGGCAGGTGTCTGTGGTAACAACACCGCTAGACATGCTGCTCGCCCTTGCCGGGTCGCTGGAAGTCTTCCTGTGGTGCAAGCGTTAGAGCAGAGACAGTGCACAAACAGCAAATCCTAAATGTCCTAAGAGAGAGGGAGCTACACCCCCCACACCCCACCCCAACACCACCACCTCCCTCCAGACCAGTAATGAAATAAATGATGATCACATCGCACCTACAGGTAGCATGGTGGTGACAGGAATGGAGGAGACCATATGTGTCGGGTCTGGTCACAAATCCCTCTTCCCAACGTGGTGGGGGCTCCACTCTTTAGGCAGGCTGCCTCACCACAGGGGGGGCCCTAACACCGCCCCTCCCTTCCCCATAACCAAGACAAATGGCCACAGAGTTTCTCTATCTTTATGCAATTTTCAAAAACCTTTATTGTCAATGGTGGTGACGAATGGGTCGTTACCACTGTCCAGGCATTCTGGGAATTCACTGAAGACACAGCTGTAAATCGTATAAAATACTCAAAATAAGAACACTGATAACAATGAGCAACCCTCACGTTACCCCTACTGTACTTCTTATAGGCAAGTGCTTGCTCTTCCATAAACAGGAGCAATGACCAAAGATGACAACGCCCGCACTATGCTACACGGAGTCACACGGAGCACGTGCTCACTTTTTCTCGCAAAAAAGGACCGGCAAGTTACTTAGGTATCAGCTTACAATCATACTTAGCCCATCACATGAGAAAAACAGCTGGACGAGGTGCGGGGGATGGGGGGGAGGCGAGGCGCCGTGTCGGAAGAGAACACGCTTCTCCAGGAAACGAATAAACCAAACCGCAGGCTCAACTGGAGAAGAGGGGAGACAGAGACACAAGGAGTGACAGAGGGGACTAGGGGGCTACGCACATCGCTAAAAGGGAACATTGTTCTGCTGTGATCGTATAGACGTATCTAACGAGCATCCAGGAGGACTGAAGGATGGAGTGAGAACAAGCACTGGGGAAAGACAGGTCGGAAAGGCAGAGGAACCCAATGAGCAGACAGCGTGACACACAAACCGTGAGGGTGTTAAAGGTGCTTCGCCTTTGTATATTAAAGGGCAAATATACATTTGAATCTAAAGTATTGCAGCTCAAATGAACATCTTGCAGGAAAAGTACAGGATGCATTTCCAAAGTCAGAGGAAACGAATAACCTCACAAATCACTGCCTTAGTAGGTCAGCACCTGAAGGATCATAAATGGGATTTATCCTAGAGCATTCCTGGAGAAATTAAACTGAAAAAAGCTGCAGGTAGTTGTAAATGAGTCATTGAAAGTGAAATACGCCCTTTATTTTTATTCCATTATAAACATTATCTTGAAGGAAACAACAATGCAGGAGGTTCCTTTGTAATTCACCCACTCAGTGACTCTTTCTGCTATTAACATGTCAACTACGCGCCTTCATTCGCATGGAGATTGCAGGGGCCAATGGAGACTCAATTAAAAAGAGAACGTCTCTGTTGTTGCCAGGAAAGCACCTTAGCGGTGGCGGGGGGTATATGGCAGCGGCTCACGGCTCTCTGCCTAATATCGCAGACCTGAACTGAGGTTTTTGAGACCGAGGAGGAACAGAAGAGAGCCGAGGAAACGGGATTAAATCCTGAGATGTCTGTGATGGTGTTTGTCTTTCACACCGCTCACCTTTGCACGGCAGATGGGATCCCAGAGGGGAGGGGTGGCCGAGAAGCACTGAAGGAAAGGACCCCCACCGGCAGCCCCTGCACCCTTCCCCCTAGCCCACCCCTCCCCACCCCCAGCTACCCCTGTGTTCCCTCACCTCTGGTATTAGCATAGCCCCCCCACAGAGCCCATGGTTAGACCAGGGTTCTGGCACCTGGGCTCTGGGGGCCACCCCCCCCAATCCCCCCCCGCCCTCAATGCACACGCGGCGCTCGTGGGGGTCAGGGGGAGCAGCAGCCCACAGATGCCAGCTGCATCAGCGAGAGACTGTAAATAAACACAAATAAAGATGAGGGAGGCGAGGAGAGGAGGCGAGCGGCTGGGGACCACACAGGGTACGGACTGGCACCTTCACCACTGTCTGGCTAAAATCGCTGCGTGCTCAAGTGTGACAGGAACAAGACTGCAAGGCGATCCTGGTGGTGTGACATGAAGCAAGGACAATCGTAGCAGCGCATCAAAAGCAGAGTACGATTAGGCTAATTACAATTACAATCCGACAAAAGACCCTCAGTTCCCCAAACCAGGGCTGAGCGCTCTCCATTAGTGCCACGTCCAAAGCTGATCGTGAGGATCTCAAAATTTGGATTTTTTATTGTCTGCACCTACTTTCAGAAATAATTTAAATAACAGACTTAGTAAGGCCTGTGCAAGAAGGCGGCCATAATACCTTTATAAGTTGTAAAAAGTTTGATTAAGAAGGCAGTAGGTGCTGATATATAACCACAGTCTGCTTTTATGTATTAAAATGCACCAGTGGTGCAGTTGGTATGCAACTGTAAAGCTGCAAAATCAGCAATTACTGCTAGGAAGTTATGTAAGCGTTGGGCTGGTGCCCTATGTGGGGGTGATCTCCAACACCTATCATGGCTTCTTCTCAGCTTTGCACCCATAGCCTCCTGGAAAGGGCATGGACTCCCCCATGGTCCTGAACAGGATAAGCGCTTATGGAAAACGGATGGATGGAAACATTTTGTATTGTGACTTAAAGCAGCATTCATCTGTTGTGTAGATTTATAATATCACAAATAATCCACTCAGACCATATGTGACATATTTAGCCAGATGTATCCATTAAATAGTATTAATCTGTCAAAGTAACCTAAACCCATCTTAACCCAATTCATAATCTTGTTTTCAAAGTAATTATAGAATGATTTATTATGAAATGCCTTCTGAGATTGACTATCCCACAAGCCCATGTATCCTGTTCATTTACATGTGGCCCAAAAACAATGCGATACTCATAGGTGTCATGTAGAGTTACTCACAGCACTTGGGCAGCAGGCAGACATTTCCCTATTGGTCACATGCAAACGGACTCAGCACTGGTTATCCACACACATACTAACAGTAGTATAGTGCGTCACCGACCTCTAACTTTCTCATGCCTTAAAGGACCCTGCCATTACATTCAGCAGCAATCTCCTCTTGTATAACATCTACCTAGACCAGCTGCTATTATTTCAAGCTACTATTTCAATAACTACTGTCCACACACTGAACACATACAGGCTGCACATACCTGAAATACCTGACTAGTGGTATACAGTACAGTGCAAAATCTTAGACAGTCAAAGAAAATGTTTAAAGCATTTAAAGTGTCTTATTTTTTCTCAGAGGCACCGCAGCCATTCCATGTATTCATTAAATTTCACAACCAGCTCACTCAATTAATTACCTTGATTAGTTAAATAACTCAATGAGATTAGGCAAACATTGTGTGCTCAAAAAACACATGTATATTAGACGGTCGCTGCAAACACCAGGGGGACTTTAGAAGAGGTTTTGAAATAGCTGAGCTAACACACCTTGACAGACATAATTTTACACTAATATGAAGATCATTTAAATATCATTTTCTTTGACATGATTCTGAAGGAGCATCCCAGAGTGATCCCTGGCTGAGGCGTGCTGTGATTGCAGGCAGCGGGGATCATCAGCAAAGTCACTTTTTAGAATTCATTAAAACGGAGGTCAGGGACCGTCTCACTGTGCTTAGAGTCATCGAGGCCACTCTAAAGCTTGCCAAATAAACCCATTTTCTGACTATGAGAAGATAATCGTATTGTTTCATTCAAGTGCATTTTGGGGAAACCCAAAATCTCAAGGAAGATCCAACTGTTTCTTAGATTAAAGGGAGATCTTTTGAGTCCCAGGAATTAGATTGTATTGGCCTCAACATGCCTTAAATTCACTCAAAAGTCCCTGAAGAGCCATGTAACAGCCCGGAAGAGTGTGTGTGAAAATGGTTATTAGTAACTCTTGCTCAGGAGCTGCTGGGTTACATGAATGTTGAAAATCTGTTAATTCCACCCTCATCCTTAGGTCTGATATTCTGCCGACACAGAAGGACTGCAGCGAGGCGAAATGGTGCAGGGGATGACTGAATGTATGCATAAGCATGAGGAGAATGTGCAAATGAGCACATTGCAATCCTGTAGACCCCTCTTCGTCTTCTGTGGCAGTGGATCAAGGAGAAGCTCATCAACCTAGTGGTGCCAAGATCTGAGAATGATGGATTATCCCGTCTTTTGATTTCCAAATCCCTCCTTCTCTCAGTGAAGCTGAACAGACTTCTGTCCATTGCAGAAACATTCTTACATACTCTCAGATGACAGGGGTGGGGGGTGGGGGAATTTCCTACTCATCTCTGCCATAAAGTCATGTGGGTGAAATCCAGCCTTACAATCACACACTGGGAGAGAAGCTGTATTGAAATCCTCATCCATTGTTCTCTGGGACAGGACAAGGATTAGGCTAGAGGTTTTTAGAAAGAGACTACATTGTCCCTCCACTTTGATGGCTTAATACAGTGAAACAATGGACAGGAACAAATACTGTTACTGGACACTGACTGTGTGGAGTAAAGCTGGTCATGGTCACCATGGCATCCAACATACAGCCACTAGCATCACATAACAACATCTGTCATGGTGCTCCAGTCAATATTCACTTTGGGTTTCACGTTGGGGAGTGTCTGTATGCATGTGCAAACAAGGCCTGGTGGGATTCTCTCAACACCTTTCCAGACACATCTGTTACATTTCAGCTACATCACTCCTGTGGTGTCACCAACTCACATGAGTAATCGCAGTTGTTCAGGTAATGACTATTTAGGCACACTGGAGGTAGACTCTTCCTCGACACCAAGTTCACCTCGAGATCCACAAGTATAGTACGGCTAACCTCTGCAGGGGAAGTGTGTTTGGGACACACTTTCCGAATTCTATGAGTTGAATTATACACACTGCAAAGGAAGCTAAATAAATATGTATGTGGACACACAGAAACCAGCGCAGGAAGAAAGGGTCAAGAGAAGTTCATCTTCCTGAAACACTCAGAGTCTCCCTTGCAAGTGGGAACATTTATACTGCATTGGATATCTACCCTTCAGAAAGAGAAGCAGGAAAAGTTAGTAACATCCATCTCCAATAACTGCGTACCTAAAAGGAATCACAGGATTTCCAACAGGACAAAGGCCTATTTATTGCAGGGCACTCAGATTCACTTTCTAAAGTCAATTAAGAGTCACCAATTTAGGACGCCCACATAAACACCACAATTCTGTAGAAAGACTTTTTGAACATGTTTAGAAGCAGAAACATCCCTGGAGATATAAGGCATTAACTCTGCCGCCTGAGCTGTTATGCTGACATCACATAAGACACATTGGCGTATTTTAGGTTGCTCGGTAACAACATTCAGAGCTCAGTTTTGCACTTTGCACATTTGTTCACTTTGATATTTTTTGCTGAAGCCAATCAGGCTGATTACCTACTGAAATACCTTCTGAGAAGTTCACAGTCACAGATTTAGTGTCCTTAAAAGCTATGATACCTGTTACCATTTTTTAGAAGAAAAATCAGTTGAAATCAGTCAGGATCAACAGAGGCATTGCATGTATACAAGACCAAATGTGTGCGTATGTGTGTGGGTCATGTATATATTACATTGTGGGGACCAAATGTCCCCACAATGTCATAAAAACCTGTTATTTTGACATTGTGGTGACCACTCAGTCCTCTGCTGCTCCCCCTGAAACTCAATTCTATAAAAAAATGAAAAATGTCAAAAGTCTTGTATTTTGTTTGGTTACTTATGGTTATGTTGGTAGTAGGGTTTTGCCCATAGAAATGAATGGACAGTCTCCAAAAAAATATGGATACAAGTATGTGTGTGTGTGTGTGGGTTTGTATTTGCCAAATGTCCCCACAATGTGGGGCAACCTATTACTTTTTAGCTTGCAGGGACATTTTTCAAGTCCCCAAAAAAATCTGTAAATGCAATCAAAAAAAGTATTTCCTTTGGTTACTTATGGTTAAGGTTAGAGCTGGGTAGGCGTTAAGATTGTCATTGTCAGCTGGGATTAGAGTTATACGCATGGAAATGAATGGAGAGTCCCCACAAAGATACAGATACGTAATCTGTGTGTGTGTGTGTGTGTGTGTGTGTGCGTGCGTGCAGGAGGAGGTTGGGCTGGGGGGGTGACAGAGGCAGCAGCCCTTAAAGGCACAGCAGGGGAGGCTCTTTGAGATGCAGAGGGGGTAACCGAGGGGCCCGGCGGGGGCGGGGGGGCCAGGCTGGGCACGCGCTGTGGAGAGGCCCGGGGCCCACAGGGTCGCGCTCAGACCCATGAGGACATGTGCTAGTGGGGGGAAGGTGGCGGTGCAGCTTCCTGCTGGGGGCCCTGGAGAGGCAGCTTAATCCACCCTGACTCAGACAAGAGCTTAGGAGACTCCTGCGGGGAAGCGGCCTTTCTTTGCCTGCAGCTCATGCTGCTTGCTGTTTTACCTCTGATTCCCTCAGTTCCAATTACAGCACCAGCCAGAGCATCATTACGGCACCAGAGGGGGATGTCCGCCCGCCCGCCCGCCCGTCTGCCCGGCCGGGACTGCACACCCCCTGCTTTTGTGTTCCGTTTTTTCCCCTCAGTGGTTAATATTTCCTCGTATTTAGCGACAATGGCTAAACAATGATCCCTATCCATAGTTCTCCATGCATGCTGAGGAAGTGGGTGCAAAAGGGTTTCTGCTGGGTGGGGAGGGACTGGTGGGGGGCGGAGGGGGGTCTTTGCAGGCCCGTATGCGGAGACGGCAGGACAGCCTTTTCTCACTCTGCACAAATGGGCACACATTCTGGAGTCAGTGCTGAACATAGCTGCATGTGTACATGAAGCTGGAATAGGCACAAAATAACCATCAAATCCATTGCCCAAAAACTAAGCATGGCTGTTCATTGCCTCTCTGAAAGGGATAGATGTTTTTACATGGTGTTTCTCTGTAAGTACATCACTATTTTGATAGGTATGACAGGTAACACGATGGTGAAGGACTTAGATTTGCAGCGAAAGTTCCTAGCAACCAGTACTGTTTGCATCACAACCGCACGGGAGAAGTTAAGAGGTCAAGGGCTCTACACTGAGGTCGCATTCCTCTTTTTCCCCAGGAGAGCGAGATGGCAAGGCAGACACTGGCGCGGCACATGCCTGGTGCCCCGGGGCCGGTGGAGGGGGGCCTGCCAGCTTCTCTGCTTCTCCTTGCAGCCCCAGCGCCATTGTCTGCAATCCCAGGACGCGCCAAAACACCCGCTTCTGTGAAAAATGTATGTGTGACGTGTCACGCGAGTCTAATGCTGGATGCTGTGTGACCGAGTGACGCAGCATTTAGGCCCCAGTCATTTGGATGCCGCAGGATTTAGGCCTCAGTCATTTGGATGGCGCAGCATTTAGGCCTCAGTCATTTGGATGCCGCAGCATTTAGGCCCCAGTCATTTGGATGCCGCAGGATTTAGGCATCAGTCATTTGGATGCCGCAGGATTTAGGTCTCAGTCATTTGGATGGCGCAGCATTTAGGCCTCAGTCATTTAGATGGCGCAGGATTTAGGCCTCAATCATTTGGATGCCGGAGCATTTAGGCCCCAGTCATTTGGATGGCACAGGATTTAGGCCTCAATCATTTGGATGGCGC
>JAODKN010000001.1:33821360-33832576 GCA_026774425.1 Petrocephalus zakoni
TCATTTGGATGCCGGAGCATTTAGGCCCCAGTCATTTGGATGGCACAGGATTTAGGCCTCAATCATTTGGATGGCGCAGGATTTAGGCCTCAGTCATGTGGATAGCGTAGGCTGGGATTCGGCTGCGGCCAATGTGTTTCTGAGCCACTCAACAAATGATGGGTTATTGCTATGGAGATTTCATACATTTACATTTTTATGTACTTTATTGCCTTATTTTTTATTTACATTTTATTTATCCTTAACATTAATTATTACTTTACTTTAGGGAAACTCATTTCATTGCCTGCATCTACTGCTGTTTACTGTACTGCTGTGCATTTGATAAGTAAACTTTGATTTGATATGATTAAATTTTTGATTTAGATTGATGTTCCATTCGTGGATTATGATCAATAATATAATGAGTGCCAGAATGTGCAGAATATCTGTATATCATGTAGATTACCCCAAATACTGAAGTACGAAGATCCACCTGCAGGAAGAGAATGATTGCTGTGTTCTTTTTCTCTATTAATGTTTTGCTGAATGATTTTGCTCAAGGCCACTTGTTCCACAAAGTGAAAATCAGTCATTTCCTGATTGCAAGAAAAACATGCACATATTTTCCATAGCTTCTGGGGCCGCTTAAGGTATGTGTACAAGCATGTGTGTTTGTGTATGTATAACACTGCGCAGAGTAAGGGCTGAGGATAAGAAGAAAGGTGCCGGTGAGGGAGGTGAATTTGTGGAAGTCATGCAAGGACCCCCAGCTGGGCATTCAAGTGTGTTTTTCCAGGTGCCTATAGCAACTAGTGGAGTTCTATGGGGAACAGCACTGGAGGTACGGCACTGTTACAACAGCCCATGAGTAAAGGCTTTAAAGGTCACATTCAAGGTTCAAACATGGCATTCTCCCCCAGAGAATATCTAAAGCCCTTTTAGAATATCTAAATCCCTTTAAGAATATCTAAACCCCTTTAAGAACAACTTGAACTTGAAAAGAAACCCAAAAGCTTTCAGTTGACCAAATGCTGCATTCGTAGATATGGTGCACGTGCTGCTGACTCATCGGGATCCCCATGTACAGGCCGTGCTGCGAGCTGCAGATGTGGACACTCTTCCCTGGTACATCCCCGGAGACACATCAAGCCTAGCATATTTTCAGCACCCCCAATTAACCAACAGTCGTAAGAGATGTGAGTTGCTGCAACCTTCTGGGAATAATACACATTTTTCAAACTCTAACACTCTAATATGAAAAATTATTGTGTACATACAGCTTGTTTTTATGAAAAAAGTTTTTGAAATACAATTAAAAAGTGCATCAGAGTAATATCCCACAACCCTGTATTGGATGCCAAACACACAAGTGTTTGGAAAATGGTTGTCGGGATTAGATTAAAAGACATACTTTTATTTAATGGATTTTAAGATTATGCTAAATTCTTCCCTACAGCTCCAAACACTTAGTTTCCTGTTCAGTTCAGGAGAAGCTGTTGCTGATTTCGTGCACTTAATCCTCTACTTTAGCTGCCAAGTGAGGGCAGGGAAAGTGAGGTGAACCTTTTTCTCCGCTCTCCCTGAAGTCCAAAGCTCTCACATATCATTTCACATGGAAAAGTGTGCCCTCCTCTGTACCCTCCACCTGCCAGCCCATGCTATGTCCGCGCATGCACACACACACACACACACACACACACACACACAGACTTGCATAACTATCTAAATAGGGACCGTCCAGTCATTTCTATGGGAAAAACCCTAATCCCAATCACGGCACCCTTAACCCCTACCCAACCCTAACCTTAACCATAAGTAACCAACCCAAATACAAGACTTTTGACATCTTTAGTTTTTTGATTGCATTCACAGATTTTTATAAAATTGAAGCTATCCAAATGGGGACCTGAAAATATGTCCCCAAAAGTAGGGAAATTTCAGGTTTTAACATTGTTTGGGGACATTTTGATCTTCAAATGTGATTTATGCAAACCCCCCCCCACACACACACAGGTTCACCATCAAAGCAGTGTGACATGAGCTATTCCGGCAGTATCTGCCCTGGTTTTTTGGGTCTTTCGTCACCCGTCCAGACCCTGTCAGCTGGCCAGATCTGCATGGCAGAGATGAGCCCCACAGTCCCTCTCGCCACCAGTGTGCCCCCCCTTACTTTCTCTCCTTTTGCTCAGGATGTTTTCGCCACCATTGCCACCGACGCGACCTAGTCTGGCTTCTCTCATAGGAACTCTCTTACATAATGCAGTGACTGAAGTCATATAGCAGGACATCGGACCTGAGGAAGGGGCAGCGCCTCTCTGTCCACATCCATCATCATTGCATGAAAGCATGTCTGATCCAACACTGATGAAATACACCTACTGCTGCTGCGACTGTACATATGGACCCACAGACCTCTAACAGCAGCTATTGCAAGTGACTAATGACCATTTCATCTTACCGAGTAAGAGGTCAGTGCAGTCAGAGTGGTAGGTGAATTATGGACATCAGCAGACTTCAGCCTCTACTATTACAGCTAGATGTTAGAAACTATTTTGAGAAAAACAGTCAAAGCAGCCACACGGCCAATGCACCTACAGTCAAAAATCTGTGTGAAAAGCTCTATCTTACCCACCATCCATGTTACTAACTCTTCCATATAGTTAGTAACATGGATGGTGGGTGTTTACATATAAGGTCTCAATGGCATCTTGACCCACAGGAAAATCTGATAGCTGAACATAGCTCCATAGAACACATAGCTTAGCAAATAGAAAATCCATATGCAAAACGAGAAAGCACAGTGGCTATAAATGACCACCAGCAGAAAGCAGAAGCTTGCAATTTACACTTCTTTTACGTTCTATAGGCATTCAAAGACTCCAGTTTCAAAGACTATTAAATCTCACACAATGATTACTGATACCAGTGGCGAATATGGATTTAAAAGTGAGACCATTAGTTTGGAATTTAAGGCACAAATGGTGTCTTGAATTGCCCAACAATCAAAAGGGAACTTTTCTCCTTGAATCCCCAAAAAGTACTAAAAGAGGACAAAATGAGAAAGAAAAGAGAAAGCAGGAACAAAGCAGAGGCCTAGCAGAGAAGCCTGCCAGCCCCGGGCCTTCACAAAGAAAACAAACCCCAGAAAAGGCCCTGGAGAGAGAACTTTTCCCCCTCCATAAAGCAATGCACAATTGAGGCAAACCTCTGACCTGTGACCTCTGACCTCCCATGTCCCCAGGGGTCGGGGCCTGGTGCCGACTGACTGCAGCCTTTATCTGGGCTGTTCCCAGGGCCTGGATTTATGCTGCACTTGGACTGTTTGTGGCTGTCACCCAGGGTTGGATGTAACATGCTCAGCGGCAGCCTGACTGTAAACAGAGAGGCGTTTTCACGCAACCCCTTCGGTAACCGTTATCGCAACCTGAATGGAGATGGCGAGAGAACCAGTTACAGTCTCTTGTAGCTGCAGACTCAGTAGCTGAATGGAGAGGGTGTGTGCATGTAACCAGTTTAGTAGCAGTCTCTGGGACTGAATGGGGAGGTGTACATGCCAGTAACCAGTTTAGTAGCAGTCCCAGGGCCTGAATGAGAAGGGTGTGGCTCATTAATATTTATGAACTCAGGAAGGGTTTGTTTTTGTGCAGGGCTGCGGCTTTCTCACGCAAGGAGGGCCGATCAGGGGGAGGAATGAATTACCGCTGTAAAGACTGTGGAAGAAGGAGGCCAGCCGAGTACTGAATACAGGCCGGCACACAAAGGCCAGAAATACGCCCTCCCATCTCAGTAAGGCTGAACTGGGGCAGAGAACGAAATGATGTGAGGTTTTTTTTTTCTTAAGAAAGAGGGGTTGATTTCAGCCCCTGTGTTTTTTCTGTATGGGGCATCTTCTTTGGGCTTATGAGAGGTCCACTCAGGAACCCGAGTCATACTCAGCGGTGAATAGCAGCCCGCAGGCAGTGTGCTGAAGAATGGACCAGTATGAGTCCAAGCACGATGGAGACCAGAAAAATGCTAAGAAAGAAAGAAGAAAGACAACGTTCTGAGATGAGCAAGGTACCAGAATGCATGAAGTGTGCTTCACATTAGCGGGACCAGAACCTGGAGCCTTTCAGATCAGTGCCACAGCTCCTTGCCTGTCTGCCCCATTGCGTCAGATTGCTGTCCTGATAACTGTTTCCAGAACAGAAATGACAACGACTGTTTAAATTCTTTAGATACCCAAATATATTCCCCCCCTATATTTCCATATGTGTGGCCCGTCTGTTTGTGAGCCTTTTCAAGTCGATGCTTTCAGTTTTACATCATTAACATGTTCATTTGAACATTTAAATAACTAGAGATCAAATAACAGAAAAATAGGGGTTTCCCAAAAAACTGGCTCAGATTGACGATATTCCTGCAAATGTGAAATTAATTTTGATTCTTAATGACTATAATGCTAATATGGGTAATGCGTCACTGTTGTGTAGCCTGTAAAAGGATGCAAAAGGTGTAAAAAATCTCATCAGTAAAATTCCAAGTAAATCATTTAAAATGGTTTTAAAACTTCCTTTTCCTCCAGGAAGTCCTTTCTTCTCCATGATAAATATACTGTGACTTGAATTTCCAACTTCGGTTTCTCAACAACCATCCTCACCATTTACACTAATATCAGCATCATGTGCAACTGAATCCTAAGACTAACTGAAACTAAGGGGGGGGGCTTAAATTCCCCTCTGCTCTCTCTCTCTCCATTCATCGATATTCTCCATGGTGTCTTTCTCATATACCTTCCTGCTCCCTCCTCTCCCTGGCTCTCTCTCTCTCTCGCTCTCTCTCCATTCATCGATATTCTCCATGGTGTCTTTCTCATATACCTTCCTGCTCCCTCCTCTCCCTGGCTCTCTCTCTCTCTCTCTCTCTCCATTCATCGATATTCTCCATGGTGTCTTTCTCATATACTTTCCTGGTCACTCCTCTCCCTGGCTCTCTCTCCCTCTCTCTCTCTGCACATTGACTGAGTTGTGGGAGGGGATCACTGATGCTTATATCCCTGCATGCCTTGAGGCTACGCTCAGGACAGATTGTCATGTTAATGGGCCTGAATGGGCCAGTAATGGGATGGAAATATTATGTGCTCTTTAGCATACCACTGGCAGTCCCTCAGCCCCAAGTGCCTCCCCTCCTTTCTTTCAAACCAAGCCTTAAAGGGGCCATTATGACAATGTAAGTGGAGACATTTCCATAATGCAAAGCACAGGGCAGAATGAGAAGGGTTTCAGGGCAGGGGGGAGTTGGGGGTGGTGTCTCAGGTTCTGAGGGCGGTGGCATGGAAGAGAACACTTTATCCACTGGTCTCGGAACAGCAAAAGAAGCACCAGACCGTCACATGACTGAAAAGGGGTCGTTATTCTGAAAGCCCGATGCAGTCCAGAGGGTAAAGACACAACCCATTTAGCTGCACTCTCTCTGCTGGGATTCCATGCAAAACCAGGAGACACGGGCAGCGATAAATATATAAATGCATAAGTAAACAGTAAAGAAATAAAACATCTATTATATTTATATAACTATTGCATTATTACAATTATCCTAGTGTATTGGGATCCTAGTCTATTATTATGGTTGTGGAGATCACAGTGATTGCACACATTTTCTCAGTTATGTAACCTACAAACAAGTTCACAACAAAACACTCCCCATAAACCATGATTAAATGACAGAAGCAGGCTGACTTCAATTTAGTTTATTAACATAATCTCCAGGGGTGGCATATGACACAGGGGATCACACACAGAATTTTGGGGCTGGAATCGCAATCACAGAATGTGTGTATGTGTGGACATATTTATATTACGTTGTGGGGACCCAATGACCCCACAGTGTGATAAAAAACATGCCAAAAGTATCCTATTTTGTTATGTTACTTATGGTTAAGGTTAGGGCTGGGTAGGGGTTCCCATGTTACGCCAGTTTCCTCTGGGTACTCCAGTTTCTTCTCATAGTCCATAAAACTTGCAGCTAGGTGAACTCTAGGTGAATCTCTACAGTAAATAGCCCAGAGAGTGTTGATGCGTATGACGGGCTTACCCCACTTTGTGCCCTATGCCACTTAAGTTGGGCAGCTCTGGCTAGGGTAAGAGGTTACAAGATGAATGGATGGATATAATCAACTGCATTAGTGTCGTTGGCTGGGTGAGTGAAATCCACGAGATTCCTGCCCTTTTAGCACAGTGAATCTGCCCACCGTTACCACCTTAAGCTGGAGTGTATCATAGCACCCCTAATCTGGGCTCTAAACTATAGCCATGCAGTACCAGGGAGGGGTTGAATTGTGTTAGTTTATCTATTTATTATTGCGTATTTCACAAATTTTCCCTTTTCCCTTTAATGCAACAAGAAGTATTCTGGAGTATTCGGGGAGCGTCTCCACAGTGAGCCAGCGACGGGGCTGGGGGTGCCTCCCACGCTCCCCGGGCTGCGTGCTGTATCTCGTGCTTCGCCTGATGCCTGCACTACTTCCCAGCCGCATTTCAGCCAGGTGGAGAGCCCCAGTGGAGGCCCGTAGTGGATGAGCTGCAGTGGGCCACATCTCAATCGCAGTATTTTCAGCTGGTTGCATCAGCCGGTTCGGTTTGGGGGCCGCGCCTCCCCGTGTGCCCGGGGGGGAACCGGCAGATAGCATCATCACTGCATTGCTGCGAGGGTATATATAACACCTCAACTAACTCACGCAGCTAAAGTAAATATAGCATTTGGGTAACCCAATGATCCCTCATGACACCATATTACTGCAAAGCAGAATTTGCACTTTTTGTATAAGATGAGTGAGTTAGTGATCAGTAACCATCGGGCCAGGGAACTGACCGGGATATACAGCCTGTTAGTTATCCTGAAGGACAGCTGTGAGCAGCTATGAGAATAATGTAAATGCTGAGAGTAAACGGAAGGATTCAGCAGTGCAGAAGTGGCTTATTGCTCACCCCAGCAACATCGTATAAGTTTCTTTGGTTTTCTTACTTGCCATTACTGTTATTGTAATATTTCATTTATTGTACAATCCAGTATATCATGTGACATTACTGACCTCTGTCTAGAGTAGCATTAGCATTCAGAGAGCGCTGATCACGTCACCCTGCCGCACCGTTTGGTCTCAGCACCCGCTCCCCAGCCTGTGCGAGGCCCAGCCGCTGTCTGTTTCAGCCCCACTTTTTCGACTTAAATGACAAAGTAACCCCCCGCCCTAACCCCCAACCCAGCTTCCCCCACAAGCGTTAACCCGCCCCACAAAGGGCCCTTTTGCACGGTGTGAGGGCATAATGCAGTTATTAGTCTGCGGGTCTGGGGGGGTCACGCAGTAAGAGCCGGCCTCAAACTGCAGCACAATGCAGCGAGATGGGTGAAAGAGGTTGGGAGGGGGAGGCTCTGCTGACCATATTACTCTCTCTGTTTCCTGTCAGCGTATGAGTAATAGTGCACGCCCTGATTCATAAGATTATTATCGCTCACATGGCCAAAGGCAGCAGCTCTCTCACATTCTGGGCTGCATTTTTCAGCTGAACCCTCTCGCTGCTCCAAAAGCCTTTCCATTTGTTGCGTTTAACTGGCTGAAAATCGGTTTGGGTTAATGCAAAGGTAATATCGGGCAAAAAATATTGTAAAAAATATTTTAAATTTCAATTATTTTTTATTGATTCCCTTGGGGTCAAACCAGTATGTCATATCATCTAACTTCATCTTATCTTATCTTATCACGTCTTATTTTGGCTTATCTCATCGCATCTCATTTTATTATGTCTTGTCTCATCTCATCTTACCGTATCTTGTCTTATCTGGCCTTATCTTATCTGGCCTTATCTTACCTGGCCTTACCTTATCTTATCTGGCCTTATCTTATCTTATCTTATCTTATCTGGCCTTATCTTACCTGGCCTTACCTTATCTTATCTGGCCTTGTCTTACCTGGCCTTACCTTATCTTATCTTATCTTATCTGGCCTTATCTTACCTGGCCTTACCTTATCTTCTCTTATCTGGCCTTAGCTTACCTGGCCTTACCTTATCTTATCTGGCCTTGTCTTATCTTGCCTTGCCTTGTGTCGTCCTATATTTGCGGCAGATCAAATGTGGCTCGTTTTTTGAGAGGCCAATCCAAAATCCAAACAATACCTTGCTAGTAGATCAAAAAAGATCAAATGAAATAGCGATGGTGGTATGTCTGTGAGATGAGGCGAGGTGAGCTTGCGGGAAAGGCTGGCGCAGAGGCGGTCAGCAGACTGCTTCCCATGCCTTGGTGGGTGCTGGTAAGCGCTGAGGGGGCGTCACCTGGAAAACATGAAAAAAGGAGGACGACTGGAAAAAAACAGGTACATATCCCAGCTGAGAGCAGCTGCAGAGAGCAATGTGAAGAAGCACTCCTCCCAAAAGTGCCTTTTGATCATCACCCAACAATTTCATAAGCATATCCCAACAGAACCCTCCAAAAATACTAGATTTACTTTAAAAAGTGAACAGCTCATATTATTTTAAATATCTCAGCTGCATGGGCTATCGAGAGACACTTCATCCAAACTAGAATTTTGGCCATGCTAGTGAACCATTTCCTGCTGGTGTTAATGAAGCATGTTTTGGGAAATAAATGTGATTTTGAACATATATAACATGCCACTACAGGTGACATTAATGAATGTATTAGACGCGTGGGAATGACCGTATGCGGGAGTGTCTGCCGTATAGCTATTCACAGCGGACAGCCGCCTTCGTGGGGCTATAATCTCACCCCTGGTAGCCCAGTGCACTCAGCTCCATACTAAATCTCTATGACCACCATAGCATTTCTTATATTTCCTCCCCATGGAATTAGAGGCATGCAGGCTGACTTGTGTGTGTTTGTGAGACACTCCCAGCTCTGCAGCTTCTTCCAGGCTTCCATCATATTTTGCGATCCAGACTTTCTCCAGAATCTCCACTGCAACGCTACCATCCTCACTCACATCCCGTAAATTCTGCTCGCGCATTTGATGGACACCTTCTTAGGAAACGTATATTTATTTATTTATATCTATTTTGTACATTTTTCCCCCCTTCCACAGATTCCTGGAGCTCCACATCTCGAGGAGAGCGTGGTGGGGGGGGGGTTGTCCTGCCTGCTGTGATGGGTGTCAGGTGACTGGGAGGAGCCAGGCACACAGAAGGGGAAGCTATCAGCAGCGACACACGTTTCAGGGCTCACTGAATAAGCAGCGTCCCCTCTGCACAGACCCCCAGGACCCCTGCTCCTTCCTACTGTGTCCTCATTACAAAAGTACATTAGGTTGCATCTAATAAGCTGGACAGTGGAATTGTAATTTTTAAGACTGCCAGGAATGCCAGCCTGTTCCCGTTTGTAATGCAGATGGCTCAGCTGTGACTCTCTGTGCCCCCCAGCTGACCCCCGATGACACGAATCATCTACACACTTCGGATTCAATTGTACACGCATGTAGATTTTGAATACTCTTTAGGTAATTGGGGTTACGTCCCTATTTAACTTTATTTCCACCATTTTCAAGCCATCCTAACACAGTATTTAGTTTGTAGGGGAGTGTCCATTCAGTTTACTACAGCAACAATGGGCTTTTGTCTAAAAACTTCATTCATGTTTATTCTAATATAGTTTTGATTACCTCTACATTTGTCTGGCCAATATCCATGCACGTCATGCAAACACGCATTAAATATAGACCTTTTCAGCCAAATATGTATACAAAAAGCCACATGATAATGGCCCCAAATCAACACACATTTGAGCATTTCATTACAGTGGCAGAAAGCAACCAACAACCGAGCACCATTTGCTAAGCGGCCACTCTGCCATGTATTTCTGTTGCTGTCGCGTTAATCCCTATTTAACGTGCTTGGCGCTTTCCCGCAATGACCAGGAAGCCAAAAGGGGACCTTCAGACATAACAGCCACCGAGCAGAACAAAGGGAGAAGTGTGAGAAGGGAGTCTGCGGAGGTCAGGGGACCTGCTCTCGCCTTCCAGACCTTATCTCAGGAGAGAGGGCGGGCAGCGATTCAAAGGAGCCTCTCCTGGGCCCAGAATTTGTGGATAAAGAGAAAGACGCACATAGCAGGCAGAGGGGCAGCGTGTATCAGGTACTATAAGCAGAGAGAAGGGCCACAGGAAGTGGAGCCTGTCTTTTGTCAGCGACAGCAGATTTACAGTATCCACCCCCAACCCCTTCTTCCTGCCATCTCAGGAATGTGTTGGGTTACATCCACAGGAGGCCCGTGATCCAGGCAGGGATTAAGCCCCTCTGTCATCTCACTGATAGAAGTGTCCGCCTGTCCTCTGTGTGCCCTGTTGCACCTCACCTGGAGCGCGGGGCCGGAGCACTGGGGCCCAGAGTACAGGGCCTGCCCCGGCCAGCCGCGTTTGCGGATCCTCTCAGCTGCGGCGTGGAGCTCACAGTGGAGGGGCGGGAGGGTGACGGGGGAATTTTAATCCACCGTGACTGAAGAACGTGTCGCCCGACAGGAAGGTGGAAGGAAGAGATTATTAATAAAAGCAACAAGCAGATTACAGCTTCTCCTATTTCTGTCTCTGCCAGCAGCGTCTGTGGGAGACCTCTCCACAGGAAACAGAGTGCACATGGCCTCCTGTGCCAGCCCAGGCCAGTAACTGCTCTAATTAAATAATTTAGTGTTCAGGCAGAACAAAACCCAGAAGCAGTAACGGGTGCAAATGTCAGGGGCACCCACCCTCGCCATAACTGCTGTTAAGTCATTTTAGAGGTGGCTTAATCAATGAAAATGTCATTAATAGCAATTCATGCGACACTATCAATGTAGTGCGTCAGTTTAATCACGATAACTCAGGCCAGTCATGAGGAACATCGCTCAAGCATAAGTCAGGAGAGAACTTCATCTTTAAAGCACGTAGCACCGGACTTTTACCATGTGAATTACACATATGCTTACATTTATTTATTTATGTTTATTTATTTTACTTATTTATATTTTCTCTATTATTGATTCAATATTAAAAAAAAAACAACTTTACTATGTGACCTGTCTTTGCACTTTAAGTGTGTTTCTATCTCTGCACTTTATGGTTCTCGATTCCCTCCCGGGATCAGAGAAGCATCTCATTAGGTGGGAAAGCTGTGTGCAGCACAGACACACAGTCCCTGACGACAGGTCCTACATATAACGCTAATGCTAACTGGGCGTGCAGCACAGACACACAGTCCCTGACGACCGGTCCTACA
>JAODKN010000001.1:33843728-33858750 GCA_026774425.1 Petrocephalus zakoni
ACCTCAGCTTTCTGTGCTGTGCTCCCGTCCATTACGACACTCCATGGAGTACCTCAGCTTTCTGTGCTGTGCTCCCGTCCATTACGACACTCCATGGAGTACCTCAGCTTTCTGTGCTGTGCTCCCGAGGATATTTTTTACTTAACAGACCAGTAAATGCTTCACGTGGAAGTGATTACTGCAGGACGGTATAAATTCATTGGGATTTTTATGTAATCTGTCCAGAAGTCTATGGGATGTTGTTAACAGTGTAAAAATATAAAACCTGTGAGTGCTTACGCACTCATTACATATATTATTTTAAATAAACATTTTGGTGAAGGGAGAGACTGCTCTCGATGTACTCCCTAACTTACACACGTCTCTGGCTTTCAGATTGCCCCATACTCAACTCTGGAATAAAAAAAGTTACGACAATGGTGCCACCTATAGGTCAGACCCTAATTTATATAGGGAGATCTTATATTCTATACTTGTGAAGTCAGTTTTTGCACCGGTATGTTGTCTGTATTTGCATGTATGTTTCTTCCATCCAGATATATAGAACACAATATAAAAAGAAAAGCAGTTTTCTCTGGTTGTATAGACAGAGTTACAAATGATTTGTAAGCTAGTTTATGTTGTCCTTTGCTTGAGGGATTTAAATTAATTTATTTGGAATTACCTCATGCCACAATTGACCTAATTACTTACTTAGTTATGTAATGTGTTTGCTTTTTATGCTTATTATTTCTCAAAACACTGCTGCCTAAAATGCACAACTTCAATATATAGATATATATGATATGTATGATATATGCACAAACGTTTGAAATCCTAATATGTAACTTTGTGCTTCTCATGGACCACTGACTGTCATAATGCGGTCAAACTATAAATAGGATGCTGGTCTGTTTATTTTAAAAGTTTTTTCAAAGTAGTTCAGTCAAATACAATGCGAATGGCGTAACCTCCATCAGGGCTAAGTTCACTGTTATAATTCGTCTCGGCCTAAATATATTTCTGAGCTACTTTGCATGTCCAAATAAGAAATAAATGTATTTATATTTTCCTCTCATATGCCGTCACTGAGCAGCCTGCTCTTCCTTGCTTTGTTTGGTCTGGAAGTGGGGCTACTGTCCTTATGTTGCCTGGCAACAAATTTCTACAGTCTTAACAAACCTTCGCCTCAGGCAAATGTGATTTTCACAGACCTACTTTCCATTTCAGAGATAGTAAGAGGTAAGCTAATGGCCTTCCGATTTTCAGAAGAAAATATATTGCATTCGCGTTCATCTTCTCTGTTATTTGTATTATTTATTTATCTATCAGCATTACTTATCATTTGTTTAGAAGATGCTTTTAAACAAAGCAAAATACAATTGATAAGCCAGCCCCTGGAGGAATTGGGGTTAGAGACCTTACTGAAGAGGCCAGTGGTGACATCACAGTGCCGCTCACAGGATCAGGTCCAGCAACCTTATGATCACAGGCACCTAAATCAGCTCTAAGCCAGACAGCCACACACCAGCCTTGAATAAAGTTACACTTCTCCTTTTAGGAGTTTTTACAGCAATCCAGGTTTGTGTCATATATGAGATAGCACCGAAGGTTCAGAACAGTTGTGTGTGAAATTGGCTGAATTGCATCAATGAACTCCTACAAAGGACGGAACTCTCTGCCACTACTATACTGATTATACTGTATTTCCTCTCACCAGAACAGAGCTATATCTATATCTCTTGTGGAATCCTAAACCACACGTTCTCTCAGCCATCCTGGAATAATTATTAAGTATAGCCAATAACTCATTTTGAGATTCTTTCAAGTAAGTCCATGCAGGTAATCCAAAGCAGGTGAACCAGATCGTAGGTCCACTGTCTACACACATACAGAATGATAGGTGTTCAAAGACAATGTCCAATCCTATTGAATTCACCGTCAGCAGTTTGTTTGGGTTGTGTGAGCTGTTTGATCAACACAGTAAGACGTGAGACTGTACAGACTCTGCCTTTGGGAACTTCCCCAAAACTTGTCTTTGAAGGTAGAATTTTAGCGGTTTGAGTACAGCAGGAGATACCCGTCATTAGGTTTGTTTTGATCTTTACGACGTTTAAGCTCAACTGCGGTATTACCCCTGGTGAATGGTGATGAGGAGGCGTACTAGCGAATAGCAAGACTGAGGAAAACCGCAGTATAATTCGAAATGGAGGATGGTTCTTGACTGTTGTATGAAAATCACAGGGAAGAGTGAGCGACTGTACTATACTACACAAGTGTAGATGCAGGAATTCACCGAGAACTGGAGATCCCTCCTGGGGATTGCCGTCCAGTCTCATTTATTCTTTGGCAGTATAAGAAAATTGTGGGGATTATTGGGAGGTGGGAGGGGGGGGGTGTATTTCAGGTTGGTTACCATAGCAACAGGGAAACACTCTCAAGTTCAGTCAAGGAAGTTTGTGGGACATAGCAACAGTAGGGTTTTACAAACACGGATCTTACGCTCCGGTTTCTTCGAAATCAGACACTTTTCCCTATTACAAAGCATACATTTGGAAGGAAATGAAAAAGATGCATCAGGTAGGATTATCAGAGTGCTCTTTCATAACAGTGGTTATCTTTTGGGGTGGTCCCGATCACTGTGATTCTATCCAGACCCGCTTTCTGGCTCTCAAGAATTCTGCCCGCGCTCCATGTTTGTCTGTTAGCAACACTGTTTATGCCAGTTATTCTTGTTTATTTCTTTATTTTCAGCTTGTTTTTGTCTGTATTCTGAGCTAAATATTTTGTTGTTAACTAAAAATGAACTCCACAGAAGCAGGCCAGGAGGAATAAAGTAAAAATGAATAGGGTTCGGGGTCATGTTAACTTAGCAATGGTAAAACGTGACTGTTTGCTGAAGACTGAAGGGTCAGCTTAGAAGGACATCTCCAGGAGGCCAGTGCTTTCCCTACCCCAGCAGCTGTGATTAATAGAGTATTCATCAATGGGAACAAATAAACCCAGTCTTCATTATTCAGAACCTGTTTTTTTTTTTCAGTAACCGGCTGGCAAAAGTAGGGAGACTAAGCCTTAGGACTAGTGAACCCCAAGAAGGTGGAGGGAATCTCATGTGTTCCCAGAAAGCCCCTTGACCATGAAGGACATTGTTCTATCATTATTGAGTCGGGGGTGTGGCCAGATGGTCCAAGTAGAAGAAGATAGCTTTGGTGGAAGGATTGAGGTCTGCTTGGAGCCTGAGGTAATGCCTGCCCCTTGTTTATCCATAATGTATGGGGGGGGTGATTTTACCTCTCTTAAAGGGCACTAAGAGTCCTGTTTTTCTATCAGGACTATTTCAACTGGAAGTCGCAACAAGCCCTGATTCGCTTGTCCCGCAGTGGTCATGTTTGGACTGCAGAGGAACCTGCACCGCCTAAAACCTACAGCACCAGAAGGGGGCCCCTGGTCTTATACTCCGAGGACCTGGCACTGTCATCTTTGCGACCTGATGATGTCAGCACTAAAGTAACTGAGTCTGGGCCCTCTCAGCGCGAAGCCGAGTGCCAGGTGCACTCCCAGGGGCACCTTCCAGACTCCACACTGGCTTGTGGCAGAAAGCAGGTAAAACCCCACATCCATCCATCCTTTCAACCAACCAATGTTCCATATTTGTGTTTGTAAATTTCCCATAGAGTGTGTGTCTTGTGATGGACTGGCATCCCATCCAGGGTGTTCCAGGGAGCCACACTTACACCAACCTGCATCAAACCATTATCTGTATAGTCTGTTGACCCTTTCAGAATATGTATCATATTTCCTCGCATGAATTGAAATATTGAAAAGATGTGCTAAATGTACATCAATTCTGAAGATTCTTACAATTTTCCTGTATAGCCACATCAAAGCAGACCACACAGATAGAGTATATAACCGTGGCCAGTTACTGTAAGTTAATGATGGGAGAAATGTGACTTTGAAATCAGTGGTGGATGGGATTGTGGTCAGTGTAATCCATTTTCCGCAGTGTCCCAGCAGATTATAGGTATCTTCTGTATTTAGGTGTGCAGAGGACCAATCTCAGTCAGGATAAGGCTTTTGACATTATGATTATATTTCATAGAAATAACTGAATTTTTATGCATAACACTGTCTATTTCCTCTGGGTGGTTAACAAGGAATTTGTACTGTATTACAGATCCTTAAATAGCCTTCTGCTGTTCCTTCACCTCTCCTGTCTCCTTGTTCCCTCGTAACCAGCACTTCCATCTGTTTGCCAGTAGTGGCCTCCTTTTGCCGTAACGGGTAGAAGGCAGTGATGCGGAAGGCTGGAGCTACTCTGAGGATCGCGAGAAACCTCGCGTGACCTGAGATCTGAGAATGATAAGTGTATAATAAGCTATTGAATGAGCACCGTCAACAAAGATTTTTACCTGCATTTCTTTTGCGAGGCATATGAAAAAAAAAAACATCCCAAACAGCGTGTTGTGTTCTGAACCACATCGGTGAGGGCATTCCAACAACCGTGTGTCACCGACACCAGCATCTCAACAAAGAGCACAGTGTGGTCTTGTGACCCAGCCAGGAACAGCCAAAAACCCTGCAAAATGTGTCTCTATGCAAGGGCATCCAGGCGTCTGCTGCCATGCCTCTCTATGACTTACCATCGTGCAAACATCACACACCAGTGACACCATGAGCATCTGATACAAATCTAGGATGAACGCGGCCTGGATGTAAAACACAAACACATAATCTCACAGGAAGGACGGGCTGCTTAAAAACGGCATCTTATTTCACTCCAGATGGTCCTGTTTTTGTTTGCTTTCACTGTTGCCTGTTTTTATTCTGGTCTTCACGGATAAACTATGGGTCCTCTGTTTGTGTAGCAAACTAAATGAGAAATGAGGTAAATGAGGCTACAGACTTCCTCAGTGTTAAAAACTATGTTTGCCTGTCAGACATTTTTTGTTTGTTTGGTAGCATTGCCATAAATTTTGCTATTATAGTGATTTATTCCTTTTTTAACATTACCGCACGATTGCAGTTGTTTCATAGCTTTGCTTTAAGTGAGTTTTGCGAACTGTACGTTAAGCGATTATGTTCTGAACACGAAAAGCACAAGTTATCAATCAAACTATTATCATGTTTTCAAATGAATCATAACAGAAATGTCATAAACATATAAATATGGTAGAGCAGATTTGCAATTTCAAAGGTATTTGACTGGGCCCGAGGGTTCGTGGATGTGAAAATAATCATGGGAGATGATTCATCCTAAGATGAATTTCAACCACTAAACCAGACAGACTGTCAGCGGGGTGTTGGTCTCAGTACCCTTCATATCCATCCACTCCCCTTCAAACCTCTTGGCACTCCCATTGCGTTACCTTGACTGCAAACCCAAACCTGGTGCTATCAGGGGCAGAGAAGATGGAAGCACCATTGCCGTATTCTCCCTTTCTCCCTCTGCCCATTACCGCACCAGCAAATAGATTCCCATAGTTACACTCAGGGTTATATGGTTGTGATTTTGTGATAAAAAATTTTTTTTGCCCTTCTGTGTCCCCTGCTCAGGCCCGGAGGTCCTATATCTCAGGCGATGTGCACCCTCTCCTGCCCCCATCTTCTGACCTTCTGTCCACCATCCCCTCCAAGCTTCTTCTACCCAGATTCAACACAAAGCGCCCCCTGGCTCCTTTGAACCCGATCTGCAAACCAAAGGTCATGACCTCTGACTCTGAGCTCTCTCCAGGTACAGGTGGTGCATCTCTCCTGTCACTTTCATGATGCACAGCAAACATCGCTAACTCTCACGTCTGGCCTGTTCTTCACTGCGCAGCTTGGAATAATAAATGTATCTTACAAGTCTTTTTTTCTCTAAGGCACAAAAGCAAGAATTTTTCAAAACGAGCAACATAATTATGCTCATAATTCTGTGCATAATGCCAGATTTGCTTAAATTAAACATCACATTTAAGTTAAGCCTATATAATATGAGAACAAATTGGAGAAATATTTAGAATCAGAATTCACTTTATTAGTCAGGTACATCTGCATGTGCTAGGAATTTAGGCAGTATTGGTATGTACATTCACAGATGGAATAGAACATAAATGAAGAAAAATAGAACAAATAGAAATAAAACATTTAAATGAATAGACTTGAGTAGGGAAAAAGTACTGATTGGAACCAGATCCCCAATATATACAAATAAATACAATAAAATAGTGCTATACCTTCCGTATAGATTATGCACACGTGGAAGCAGCAGTTACCAAAAGACTATGAATACCATCTAATACTAATGATCTCTAATAATCTAATGTTGGGGGAAATACAGGGTTTTTAAATGAAAATAGTATAATACTGGAAGTGCTAATCCAGGTGTTTCTGAAAGAGGCAGGTTTTTAGGCTTTTAGGCTTTTAGGCTTTTAGGCGTCGTTTGGAGACACCCAGTGCCTCAGCTGTTGCACACCTACTGTAGGGGGGGTCATCCCACCCACTAGATGCCAGGACAGAGAAGAGCCGAGATGTGTGTTTGCCTTGTGCCTTGAGAGATGGTGGGACCAGCTGAGCAGTGCTGGTGGATCGGAGAGAGTGTGGTGCAGTGGGGGGTGTGATGAGATATGAGAATATGCAATAGCCTGTGGGCAGAGGTCTGGGACAGCGCTAACCACTGTGTTGCCCCTTATGTGGGACCATTTTTTCAAATAATTCATACTTAGTGCCATCCTTCAGAATCAGTGCGTGGCAAAAGAAGGACTTTACACTAGGTTTTAACATAGTGTTAAACCATATAACAGCATATAGCCATATCAACCATATAACAGCATGGCTGCAGGAGAGGGGAATGCTGGGGTGGATAGCAGACATCTGCGTTTCCGCTGCCATAGAGTGTGGCCGGGATAGAGTTTCATTTCTGAATGTGGGACCAGGCAGGAAGTGACTTATACGTCTGCATCCGTGGGAGAATAGAAATGACTTGTGGGATCAAGCCAAAAATGATATATAATTATGTATTGCATATTCACAGAACGAAACAAAAATAAGGTACTAGGCTTAATGTGGTTTTTACACAACCCACCTATACCCAGACTTGTGAAAGGACATCAGTTCTCTCCCATTTTGAAAGTCTCCTGTGACTTACTCGGGCGGCCAGCATGTGATGGCAGAGCCAGCATGAAAATCTTTAATGCCTGAGGATGCAAGTTTCCGTTTAAGGAAAGCCGAATATAAAACTGTCAAACCAAGTAAGGTGAAATCAGGTATTGGGCAGTCATTTCCCATTGTGGGAGATGGCGAGGGGAGCCACTTGCCTTTTTCCTGCGATCATACACTGGACACAGGTCCAGCACTTCATGGCCAAAAGTGAGCAAATCAGCAGTGACAAGTGCACTAAGAAAGCCAAACAACATAAGAATGTCTGGATTTTGTTTGTGCAGATCTTTTGAGAATGATCCTTGTCACTGACAGATGTACATACATGATTGCTGCACTGCGTGCCGCAGCGTTTCTCACTCCAAAACAGCGGCAATTAAAATGCTGGGGGGAACGAGACGCGAGGTGCGACCAACGCAGCGAGAGAGAAGGCGGATGATGTGGGGTTTCACACTACAGTCGGAGATGCTGACCATGAGCTCCCAGCTAAGAGGGCAACTCTCCACAAGTTCCAGGAATGGGAGGATTTAGGTACCATGGAGAGCAGCAGTTCAGTGTCCCCTCTATTCAGAGATCAAGGACTGTCTAAACGTTAAGCTGGACTCAAGTGAAATGAAAGGACCCCAGAATATTCTGGTGGTGGAAGAAACAGAGTGAGGAGTTTCCAGCACTAAGCCGACTAGCTTGGCATGTCCTCATTCAGCATTGGCAGACCTAAACTAGAGCAGAAGCGCAGCATTCTCAAGCCTTCGTCGCTGAAATTCCTACGTGGGGATTATCAGAAAATTTCCTAGGTCCACTTTTATCCTTAGTAAGATAGACCAAGGACTGTTATTGCGAACGTTGTTGTAGGTGAAATATACCTGTGGTTATGACTAGCCTACTATTATGTGAAAAATGTAACTGGTTTTAACTGCTATAACTTGAACGTAGCCTGTTTGTTGAAGTGACAGGTTTGTTTTTATTTTTCACCTCAAAATAAGCATACAAACCGTATTTTACCTTTGCAGTCAGCAGTGCGACGGAACTTAGAAGAACTTAGAAGGACTGGGCTGAGGTGGGACAGAATGTTAGGGGTGCAGGTGGCAGGAGGATTTAACATTCCATCCCACACAGACCTCTAGTGGCCAGTGATGTCAGGCACGCTGTGAAGCGAAATGCTCATCCTCCATCTCCTCAAATGAATGGCCACATGACGTCTGCTTCCCACTGCTATTTATCAGCTGTCTAATTGTCTAAGACTCTGAAAGTTTGCTTGCTGCTCTGCAACTGAACCTCAGCACAGGGTGTGTCTCTGCCTTCTGCCCTATGTGCCTGGGGCAGCCCTAAGACCCCCCATGATCGAGTGCTGGGTAAATGGCTGGATGAATGAGTGGTGCTTTGCTAATTGTTGATAGTCCAGTATAGTCTGCTAAACGTTCCTGTCCTGATGTAGGTCCCACTAGTAAATGTGCCCCAGCACGCCCCCACAAGGAGACAGAAAGCTGTCCTGCATCAGGTCACCTGCCCCCTGTATTTGAGGGAGGGGCCACATGCTTGGGGGGTAAAGAATCCCTCCTGTCCTCCACAGGTATGATACCTGCAGAATAGTGACAAAATTAGCTGGTAATAGCTAAAGTGTCTCATACACATAAAAAAAGGTCAGCTAGCTAAAATAACACATATAAACATCCTCTACTGTATAATATATCACTTGTAAAACCACAATAAAACCACAGTATTAAAAAGGGCAGTTGTTAATGTAAAAACTCAGTGGAAACAAAAGCATACATTTCTTTCACGAGTTGCTATGGTGTCTTTTGGCAAATAGTTGGGTGTTTTGATGTGGACCATTTTTTTTCTTAAATGTAATGAAAATTGCTCATTGTATTTTAACATTTACAGAAACTGAAACATTTCAATCAACCAGCCTGGAATATCAAAGAAGGGGTGAGAATCTGAAGACACTGAGCTTTAGGATTATTACGGGGACTCCTGGGCCACATGCGAGTACTGTCCCAGAAAGGGAGGAGAATTTTGGCACTGAGGATGGAAACGTGGCACAGGTAAGAAGTATTTATTTCTGCAAGCACTGTGTATGATTATATAGCTGTAGGTGTGTTCAACATGTGTAGATTTAATGAAAAATAATATTTTAAGGCACGCCGAATGTGCTGATTTGCACTGCTGGTGAACACTTACAAACACGAGGGAATTCATGTTATGATACCTGCATGCTCATGGCAATGCAGGTATCCACCTATTTCCTGCCTTTGAGCTGAATATTACTTCCAGGTTGCCAAACTGGCAACCGACATTTATATTGTATGATTATACAGACTGCACTATCCATGATACAAAAAGAAAATATATAAATTAAGCAGCAAAATCAAGCAGTTGGTCTGTTGTTGAAACTTTGGTGTGAGAATAGTAGCTAAACACCCCAGCGATGTCCTATTAAACTATTGAAAAACTGCTCTCCCAGCCCCAGTAGGTTAGGCTGAAAAGAGGTCTGGGAGGGATCGTCTTTGTGTGGGATCTCACATTACAAACAGCCCTTTGCATCATTCTGCTGTGAAACTTTTATTTGAATCAAGCTTAAAGAAACATTCTCGGTTGGGATCAACTGGTCACTGAGCTGAATACAGCATAGGTGACCAGTATAATGAAGGGCATTTTACACCAATTTCATACAGGAATATGATCTGCAAGGCAAGAAGCCGCTCTGGAACAACTTACAATTGAAATTCTGCATTATTCATTATTTTCAAATTCCCCCCAAGGAAATTGTCCTGTAAATTATTCAGAATTACCCAAAACATCCCACAAGGCAGCTGTATTTCATAAAGCCTTTAACCAAATGGGAATTAAGCTTGCAAAAGTTCTGAGAAAGATACGGCCAACAGATTTAACATTTGATATTGACAATGATACACATATTGAAATTCTGGCGGATGCAGTGGAGATTGCAGAGAACCCAGGGGGAAATCCACCCTCCTGGGAAAAAGCGAGCCAAAGCGTAATGTTGTGCTATTGTTGTGGCCTGTTTTTGTGTGTGCGTGTGTGTGTGTGTGTGTGTGTGTATATATATATATATACAGTATATATACATATGTATGTACATGCAGTATGTATGTATATGCAGGATGTAACGTAGATCCTTCTGGATAACAATGGCCTTCATAAAATCAGCATATTGGATGATAATCTTGCATGAGTGACTTTGGCATGTCTTATCGTGCAACGTGAGAATGTGCTCTCTTTTTCTCACTTTGGATAAATGTCCCCAGTGTCCAGGGATTATGCCTGAGAAAATGCTTTCCAATTATCTCCAAGGCTTCATGGAAATGCATTTTAATTAATGGCAAATCTGCCTTTATGACACCAGTTGTCATAACAGGTGGCAGATTAATACTCACAGATCTCAGAACTATCCATCCATTCATTTTCCATAACTGCTTATCCTGTGTAGGGTCACGGGGTCCGGCACATATCCCAGAAGCTACAGGCACAAGGCAGGGAACAGCCCAGAATGGGGTGCCAACCCATTGCAGGCCACAAGGCAGGGAACAACCCAGGACAGGGTGCCAGCCCATTGCAGGGCACAAGGCAGGGAACAACCCAGGACGGGGTGCAAACTCATTGCAGGGCACAAGGCAGGGAACAACCCAGGACGGGGTGCCAACTCATTGCAGGGCACAAGGCAGGGAACAACCCAGGACGGGGTGCCAACCCATTGCAGGGCACAAGGCAGGGAACAGCCCAGGATGGGGTGCCAGCCCATGGCAGGGCACAAGGCAGGGAACAGCCCAGGACGGGGTGCCAGCCCATGGCAGGACACAAGGCAGGGAACAGCCCAGGCTGGGGTGCCAACCCATTGCAGGACACAAGGCAGGGAACAACCCAGACTGGGGTGCCAACCCATTGCAGGGCACAAGGCAGGGAACAACCCAGGATGGGGTGCCAACTCATTGCAGGACACAAGGCAGGGCACAGCCCAGGATGGGGTGCCAGCCCATGGCAGGGCACGAGGCAGGGAACAGCCCAGGACGGGGTGCCAACCCATTGCAGGACACAAGGCAGGGACCAACCCAGGCTGGGGTGCCAACCCATTGCAGGGCACAAGGCAGGGACCAACCCAGCCTGGGGTGCCAGCCCATTGCAGGGCACAAGGCAGGGACCAACCCAGGATGGGGTGCCAACCCATTGCAGGGCACAAGGCAGGGAACAACCCAGGCTGGGGTGCCAGCCCATTGCAGGGCACAAGGCAGGGAACAGCCCAGGATGGGGTGCCAGCCCATTGCAGGGCACACTCACACACCATTCATTCACATAGCCACACCTATGGGCAATTTGGTAACTCCAATGAACCTCAGTATGTTCTCAGACTGTGAGGGGAACCCAGAGTACCTGAAGTAAACCCCACAACGACACAAGAGAACATACAAACTCCACGCACATGGAACCCTGGCAGGGACTTGAACAGGCATCTCAGATCAGTTTTACACTAAAATAAATGATTTTGCTATTAGTTGTGCTTTATATGGAAGTTAGACAGACTTGAGGAATGGATTATAACACTTACAGGAATCAAGGATATTTTTTTATATTTTACTGGCTTTTGACTGAACCCATGGCTTATGAGTGATACATGTGATGAGTGTTATGTGTGTGAAGTCTGCATGTTCTCCCCGTGTTTGTAAGGGTTTCCTCTAGGTACTCCAGTTTTCCCCCTACAGTCCAAACACATACAGTCAGACTAATTGGAATGTCTACATTGTCCCTAGTGTGTAATTATGTGATGGTCTGACATCCAGCCCAAGGTGCATCTGCTTAATGCTCTGGATAGACTCCAGGTTCACTGCCGCCCTTTAGTGGAAAAGCAGCTTGTGAAATATATGGGTGTCCCTCGTTCTTCCTGTGCTATTTTCGGTTAATGTGCAAAGAAATACGAAATACTGCCAAGAGTGTGGATTAGGTAAACGGGACAGCATGTTTTCATACAGACAGTTGTCAGCAGAGAGCGATAATACTTGTTCCGTTTGTTTTATTTGTGATGTTCATATATTAAATTAAGCTACTATGTCCAGAGAAGACTGCAAGTTCGTTAAAAGAAGATAGAAGAAGATAAGAAGATAGGAATCTAAGGCGTCCCTGGCCGACGAGCACACCGTCCTCTAAGCAGGATTGTCTAACTTCCCAGATGGTGCGTCGTGTGCTTGGCTGCCCTGGGCGCATAGAAGCAGGCGGGATATGTAGCGCAGTGGCGCCCTCCGCTGACAGGGAGGCAGCGTGTCCTCTGAGGACTGCCAGTGTGGACTGCTCCTGGGACTGCTGCCCCGTTTCACACATCACCTACTATGGAGGTCACATGGGTGGCACCAGGGCCCGGGGGAACAGTAAGTGCACCGTGTCACTCTGCCCGCGGACAGCTCACAGCATGACTGTCTTTAGGGACGCATCCTTTCCGCTGCTCTGCTTCACTTCAGATGTTGCCCTCTCTTTCCTCATACCGCTGGCAAAGTGCAGCGTGCGTGCTCAGTTTGTGGCCGATTGAGCTCCTCTCTCATTGTCTGTGTGTGCGGGCGTATTCACAAATGTCTACGTGGGTCAGTGAGGCTGAGGAAGGCAGACCCCCCTGACAGGCGGGACGAGGAGGTCCCAGACCCTGCCCTTCCTAGCATATGCCTGCCACCCCTGCCTGTGGGACCCTTGGTCGGATCAGACCAAAGTAGGAACACAGACATGGTGAGTCATTTAGCCGCTTGAAACTGGACTCATACCTGCCATGTGATGAGATTTAAGTGCAGCTCTTTTTATAATGCAGCACTGTGGCCATCTGCTCCTTGGGGGCTAAATTCTTGCTGTTGATGAGTTAATTAAGCTTTTGGGAAATAAACAGCCACAGACATGGCAGCCTTCAAGAACTAGAACTCTGTCTCCCTACTTCAAAGTAATGAAAGCATCCTCAAAATAAGGACTGCGATCTGTTGTATAAATCCAAGCAGTCAGTGGAAGCCAGCAGCTTGTGCTCCTTCATGCCGGCAGAAGTTTGGGTCTGTGGTAAGACCGGAGTGGCGGCCATGTGACACCAGCACCACGGTCCCTGCTCACACGCATTCGGAGAGACGGGTTCACAGGAAGCTGCTCCTGCCCCTGCTCATCCCTGCGCACAGAGAGCGGCAGAATATTCCGGAATTCCGTGGTACACCGTTTGTGTGTGGCTGGGCGGCTCTATCTACATGTGTGCATATGGGCATATGATTGCATGCTTATCACTGGATTCATATTTTGCAGCGTGTTGTGAACCTGCTTCGTGTCTGTGTTACTTCAGGCGGTGTCTGTGATGGCAATGTCGCAGGCCAGCAGAGGGACGAGCCCTCGGAGGAATTGGAACGGGACACATGCAAGGACTGCACCGAGAGTGCAGCAGGTCCAAGTGCTGCAAAGTTTGCTCCCACCCTCCACTGCAACAGGCTCAACCCAGACAGCATGACTGTGCTGGAGCCCACAGAAGGTGAACATAACATCGAGCTTTCAGGGCTGCACGGATTCACTCACGCCCTCGATTTACTGGGAAAACTGATTTTGTCGTAACCAAAGTGTACAGTGAATGACGTGGTCACACCCCAAAGCTCACAAGGCGGAATGGAATTAGATCTCACATTACACAGGCAGGATGCCGCCACAGCCAAAATGCACAGCGTGCAGAGAAAGAAGAGCTGTGTCAGATTCCATAGTACAGAGACGGGATACTCTCACACCCCAGAATAAATAAGTCAGGCACAGTATGGCCAGACCCCACAAGATGCAGGGCTGAAGGCAAGCAGGCTGTAGTATGTGTTTGGGCTTTAGGGCAAAGCCTCCATTGTACACAAAGCAGGAGGCAATCCGGCCATACGGTACAATATCCACACCATACGTGCTGTTCTACTGCATCCGTTTCTTAAAAAGGATACTTAGGGCTTTAAGATGGCATCACACGTGTGGGGATGTGACCTTGCTGACTTTCAAAATTTTAATCAGGATTTGCCTGGATCTCAGAAGGATATACAGTATAAAAAGTAATACATTTTGGTGACAGGGACTCCCTGAAATCAGTATGTGAATTGTTTTACTATATTAGTGCTTAGCTATGATTTAAACAAAAATAGTGCTTGACTATAAGTTAAACAGGAACTCTGGGTGAGTATGGAGTAATTTCTAATAGGTTAGACACGTTCTATTGGTCAGGCACTGCACCTTTTACACACCAAATCCAGGTATGCGGCTCTTCCTGTCAATGCAGATGACGACCGCCCCCTGGGTGTCCTGCCCCCCCTGGCAGGCCGCAGGGGTCCTGGGAAACAGAGCTCCATGGCCTTCCACAAACACAGCCCTAATGATGGCCATGACCTGCTTGACCCCCACGAGCCTGAGAATGGAGTGGTGAGGGGCAGTCTTCCTGTAGCCCTGCGAGGTATTTATTACTGCTCTGCAGGCTGCTCTTAAGTTCATCGCTCTCCTCCTCTTGGCAAGGCTAAGTTCTGACAGTTCCGTCCTTTTAAGAAGAAAGGAGAAAATATGCAAAAATTTTAATGTGTTATACAAACACTGCAGCAAAATACCTTATGGCCAGAATTTATGCTCCCTTTCCAGTTCTTCTTCAAGTTCCACTTGCTCAGGTGTGGGCTTTTGCTTGTCCTTTTCAGAGTGGGTCAAAGACGGTGTCACCGGGACCCTGGTCATGGGTCCTCATGGCGAAATCATTCGCCTGTCTATATGGGACCCAGCCACCGACATGCAGGAGCCACGGCTGCTTGATAACATTATCCGAGAGCAAGGTGTGTGGCCTTACTTTACAGCGGCAGACGTGTTCACTGTACAGGGAGGATGTGCTGCGCATGGGATCACTGGATGTGAAGGTAGCAGGCATAAATACAGC
>JAODKN010000001.1:33877026-33890370 GCA_026774425.1 Petrocephalus zakoni
AGTGTGTCACATTAGGGCTGTACCTCAGCTCTGCAGGAGCAAGGTTCAGCAGCCCAGTTTTAAGGCCTCAAACCTTGAATTCTAACAGTCTTCCTGTCCTTCCCTGACAGGAAAAGCTGAACCTGAGCTGCGTGCACAGCCCCGCTGTCGCCGAGCTCATGAGGGGCATTCGGAATCAGATGGAGGGGCTGATCACGGGGCTGCCCCCCCGCGAGTTCAGCGCCATGTCCCTGGGTCTGGCTCACAGGTGCGATGCCCGGGCTGCCGCGGCCGCTGTCTGTGATTAACTCTGCTGGCTTGACGTCTTGTGAAGATTCCCTTCAGCATTCGTCACTACCACTGAGACGGCCGCTCTACTAACTGGCATGGCTTGCTTTTCATTCACTGGCATTTTGGTGACCCCTTTTTCACTTCAAAGCCCGTTTCCTTCACAGCCTCTCTCGATACAAACTCAAGTTCAGCCCCGACAAAGTGGACACCATGATTGTCCAAGCTATCTGTAAGTACACTACCCCCGTAGTCAGTGTCAAAAGCCTGAACATGGTGTCAGTGCCCACAGCACTTTGCTATTCTAAGGCCTTATGTTCAGCATAAATAAGTGCTCTGATTGCGTCTCCCTGCCTGGAAACTCCCTCAGCTCTTCTGGACGACCTGGACAAGGAGCTAAACAATTACATCATGCGCTGCAGGGAGTGGTATGGGTGGCACTTCCCCGAGCTGGGAAAGATCGTGACGGACAACTTGGCGTACTGCAAGACCATCCGTAAGATCGGTAAGCGTAATCTCTCCGGTCCGTGCTTCCATTCAGTAGTAATGGTTGATTTTATACATTTCTGGTATCGGTCATTGTGTATACATGTGCATATTCGACTTCTGAATTGTTAACAAAGAAACAATTTTTTCTTCATCTCTGGTTTGGCTCTTTTTGCGACCTAGGTGACCGCACAAACGTGGCGAGTACCGACCTGTCGGACATGCTGCCCGAGGAAGTGGAGGCAGAGGTGAAGCTGGCAGCAGAGATCTCCATGGGGACAGAGGTGTCCGAGCAGGACATCTGCAACATCGTGCACCTGTGTGACCAGGTATGTGGTTCCAGGAGCAGGATAATCCGTTATGTGGTGACCCCCACGATTGCATGTGACGGAGGTGATGATGATGACGACTTAAGTCTCTACCCCGAAAAGAACATGTGGGTCTTTTGTCACTACCTCATCTGAACTTGGACGCAAAGCTGCTCGTCGGTCACGAAGGGGCCTTCTCTGCCCGCTTAGCTGGTGTCTTCCCATCCGGCGAGACTGACCGTCGATGTCTGTGCAGGTGATCGAGATTTCGGAGTACCGTGCCCAGCTGTACGACTACCTGAAGAACCGCATGATGGCCATCGCCCCCAATCTGACGGTGATGGTGGGGGAGCTAGTGGGGGCCCGGCTGATTGCACATGCAGGTGTGTCCTCAGTAGTCAGCCGGACCATGATGGATGTAGCACAAGCGGTGATGATAAGGACATGTTGTCTCATCCCTGAAACACCATGTGGGCTTTCTGTCACTACCTCATCTGAGCTTCTGCATATTCCTCGCAGGCCTGTCCTGTTTCGCTTTCTGCTTCAGCTTTGCATGGGTGCTGTTGATCCTAAAGCCCTCTTCTCTTGCTGGTAGGATCTCTGTTAAACTTGGCCAAACACCCAGCATCCACGGTGCAGATCCTGGGGGCTGAAAAGGCCCTTTTCAGAGCACTGAAGACCAAGCGAGACACGCCAAAATATGGACTCATTTACCACGCCTCTCTCGTGGGTCAGACCACAGCTAAGAACAAGGGCAAGGTGAGCTCCGGCTCTGGCAGGGGTTAATGTGCTGAGGCGATTTGCCGGCGTTAAACTCGGGAAGGCTAGAAAGCGGACTGCTGTTCTGGCTTTAGCTATGGGTGTCGCCCTTCCGCAGATCTCCAGGATGCTCGCAGCCAAGGCGGCACTGGCCATTCGCTACGATGCCCTCGGAGAGGATACCAACGCGGAGATGGGCGCCGAAAACCGCGCCAAGCTGGAGGCCAGGCTGCGGCAGCTGGAGGAGAAGGGGGTACGCTTAGCCCGCCTGTCACGCGCGCCAACCTGCAGTATCGCATTATATGCAGAACTTACCTGTATCCAGATTTATGGTTCAGCCTTGATGAGTCAGGGATTCTTGTAATTAATTGTCGTCCTCCTTCAGATCAGACGTATCAGTGGGGCAGGGAAGGCACTTGCCAGGGCTGACAAATACCAACACAAGAGGTGAGTTTCCAGTACTATCCTGCAACTGGTAGGTTGCTCACAATTTACCTCCCTGATAATGGTAAATTTGTACAGTGAGTGGGATAGCCACGTACCACTACTACTCTATCGTGCACTGACCATTAAGGTGTCTAGTTTATTGCTGCAGTGTGTTGTATTGGCTGAACAGTTCTGTTCAACACACGTCTGAGTGTGGCGTAGTAGGATCTCACGAGATTCCAGTAACGGTACATTAAAACTCGCCATGCTGCAGCGGGCCTTTTCATGAAAAGTGTAGCGCAGTGGATTCCTCACACCGCGTTTCCCCTCAGTGACGTCAAAGTGTACGACCCCTCTGCTGACTCTACGATCCCCACGGCTTCCAAAAAGAGGAAGTTCGAGGAGGTGGAGGAAGGTGAGGAGCAAGAGCAGCCAGTGGAAGTCAAACCCAAGAAGGCTAAAAAGGAATCCGTCCCGCAAGGTCAGCAGCTGATTGTCGTCGGCCATGTCTTTGACATTATGGTTGTTTGTGACAGTCCTATGGCAGAGTACAAACAAAACTGATGTACAAATGATGTCTGTAAAACATCAGTGATGGTTTATGACCACTGTGATTTATGGTGACTAAATTCTTTAATCTGAAGATAACGTTTTTTTCTTTTTTGTGTCACTACTTCTGAATTGGAATATAAAATGGCCCAAAGCAGCACTTGGCCTATTGCTTACCCTTTTGGTGTTACTGAGGTCACCTTTCTGTCGCCGTAGAAACCGAGGCAGCGATGGAGACGGAGACTCCCAAGAAGAAGAAGAAAAAGAAGAAGGAAAAGGCGGAGGTGGTGGAGGAGCCCGAGGAGGTGGCAGAGGAGGAGGTCACCCCGGCAGGAGACGAGGTGAGTGCCCCGACAGGCTGGCAAAGCCCCGCTGCCCACCGCGGGGGACGTGCTCCTGGATTAGGCATGAAACTGCGGTGCGGCAGTTTTTAATTGCTTATCAAAATGAGCAAACGTGACCTGTGCTGAGAGGTGTCTCCGGGCTGTTTGCAGACGACAGAAAAGAAGAAGAAGAAGAAGAAAAAGAAAATCAAGGAGGAGGAAGAGGACTGAGAGAATGCGAGTTCCAGTTTTTTTTTTGTCTGCTATTGCACATGCTCTGATATTTCTCAGATGAATTCTAGGACCTGAAATATCTGGGTGTTGAATACAGGATATGGGGAAGATCACCTTCTAGATCACAACAGTACTTTTTGTTTTTGTGTTCAGTGGACTGAAAAGCATTGTATGAATAACCTTCATGCTGTCTTAGTTCAGGAGACTACAGTTTGATGTGAAGGCTCATCATTTCTTATTTTGAACATATTTTAAAATATATGTTTTGAGAAAAGTGTATGGTGACTTTTTTTTTTTTCTACCACACAATAGGTCCTGACCCCTTTCAGAATATTCTGGGGGTTTTGAAAGACTTTTCACAGTGCATGACCAGGGCCAGTAGAGCCGACGCTGGTTTGGTTTGGCTTGGCATGGCATGGCGGAGCCTGGTTATTGGCTTCTTCAGTGTCAGTTGACGTACGCAAGCCCAGAATGAGCCATCCAATAATAAGCCGTAAGCCATGTCACCAGTGTTGAGGGGAGACGTTTTAACTCTTCAGTGGAAAAGCAGTGCGCAGTGAATATTGAACCTCCAAAGTTTTGGTTTGAGGTGTCCAGTCATTTATCCTCCTGGGAACGGTAGTGGTCATTCTGAATTTAGCATGTGTAGGGCCCGGGCCGTCCCCGAGTCAAGGACGCCTGACGGACAGCTCATGCTTACAGGCTGCCATAAAGCCTAGATCAAAGATTTGAGTTAAATGCAGTTACTTTGTGACAATAATGAAAACAGTGTGGCTGGTCTGCTCAAGGTAGAGTGCCGTACGCCACACTTACTGTATCGTGCTGTATTGTTGTTCTAACTTACCTACAAATCTAGGGAACGGATCTTGTTTGTAACCTGGGGACTGCCTGTAGTAGTGATCTGTCCCTGCGGCTATAAATTGAAAGCCTTTTCAGAAGATATAAGGCCAGGAAGTGAGCTAGTTAAATTAGAACTACTTTCCAGAGTATTTCCATGGTTCCAAAATAACACACACGAGTATTGTGCTATGACATCATTTAGTGATATACCAAACACAGTAAGTTGGTACATGCCAGCTTTTTGCCACTTTAATAGTATAAAGGCTGTGGCAGTCCAAACAAGGTGTATGACACCACACGGTGAACACTTTACACCAGTGCTTTCCAATCCGCTCTTCGGGGAACCGCAGACAACGCATGGGAAGGAGTAGAAACGTGGCGCGTCTGCGTGTCCCTCATGGCCGGGTTGGGAGATGCTGCTCTACACTTTACTACTAAAGGCAGACGGGAGTCACCAATTCGCCCGCATTGTGTATGGGAGGAAAACGGGAGGAAACAACGCTCCTGCACTAGTGTACATCAATACTAACGGGAGTGGGGTTAGAACTTCATGGGTGGCACCATCCTGGGGGCCTCTGAAGCAAAGTGGGGAACCAGCTGCACACAGAGGATCATGAGCCTGGTCCTACAGTGTCAACATCTCACTCATTTTAAACACCAGTGTTTCCCAAACCCAGTCTTTGGGGACCTTCAGAAGTTTGCCCCCGACCCTGCCAGACAGTCCACATTTTTGCTCCTTTCCCGCTCCTGTAAATACACAGATTGCGAAACACTGCTTTAGAAAATATGGCGCACCCTGCAAAGCTTCCAGGACCAAACCAGTGTAGCACTCAGTATCACGCAGCTTCATGGTCCTAGCTTAGACTACAAATATCTTTAAAAATCCCTTTTAAACACCGGATCAAACACAAAGCAGGTGTGCTTTGTCAGATGTTAAGTTGATGTTGAATTGTTTACAGTGCCGTAGATGCCAGTTAGAAAGCCAGCCGGTGGCATTTACAGTCGCTAATGGGCTGTGAAGCAACATCTCTACCAACACTTGTGAGGAAGAAACAATGACGAAAGCCGCTCAATCTCGGCGATGGCTGGAGCAGAATGCAGTTGCATAGTTCATTGGTTAAGCTCTCTTCATCAGCGAGACCCCTTGTGGCAGTGGCCTCCTAACGTCCCAGATGTCTGGTCCTGAGAGAAGTGCTGTCTGTCGCACTGCCGTGAGGTCAGGGGTGGAACGGCCTTCCACATGCTCACCCAGCCCACCCCCCCCAAGCGTGTCTGATGCTGAGCCTGCACCGCAGTCACACCGAGGCTGCCTCTCAGTCCCCAGGAGAATGTGGCGGGTAGATCCTGCTGTCTTCAATCTCCTCCTTCACCTGAGTGTGCACCAGGTCAGGCTCCCCTGTGTGAGCGCACATGTATGAGAATGATATTCATACCCTCAGTACACTAAGTCAAAGCACTTTCAAGCAAAGAAAGTATTTTTGATTTTCATCAGTCAGATTAGAGGTTCCCGACCCCCGGTCTGCAGAGCGGTATCGGTCCGATCCGTGGCTAGTGTTACACCGGGCCACAGAACGCTGGGGCTAAAGATGCCACCCATCGCATGTACTATGGGGTCATCTCATACTGAGAAGGACAAACGCAATGACCCACAAATTTCCTTACGTATTTTGTACCCCCCTACACTCGGCAAAAGCTATCGTTGGAATCCCCCCACTCCGCAGATATCGAGGGGGATACACCCCACCCATTTTAAAAGTCCGCAGACCTCAAAAGGTTGGGATCCCCAGCTCACTCAGACATTTTTCTGATGGTTGCTGCCTCTAGACACAGCAATGCCACTTCCAGAAGGGTCAACCCAGGCCTGGCACATTTGTGCACCGTGAGTTTTACTTATATAAATGTTCTGATGGCAGAATGAAAAACGATTGGTTTAGAGATAACCAGTCAGATGTCAGATCAACCAATCAGATGTTGTGGTCCCACTTCCTCTAGTCGCTTGGACCCACCATTCCTACAATCTGATTGGTTATTTAACATTTATATTTAGTTCCTGCAGAATATAGTTTCTGTACTGTCTTCATGCTTTGTTTTTATCCTGTGTTCATATCCGTGCACTTTATGTACCTCGCTGCTTTACACAAAAAAAGCACTATCCGTCTCCTCCCTGTATCATCGTGTCACCGTGGAATGAACTCTGGCTCACCTATGATGACTGGCTCTACGATTTGTACCGGGATGGCCTGCGCGTCGCCCAGGAGGATCTGCTGCACCCCAGCGTCAGTGCCCGCTTCCCCAAGGACAGAGACGCTCACTAGCTGGCCCATGCCCAGCAGTGCAGAGGTGTCCGTCAGGGAGATGCTCTCGGCCAGGGAAGCGCTGGGCTGCAGGAACTGGGTAGGACTGGAAGGGCTGAGAAGCTCAGATCCAGAGCATGCTGCTGCTGCAGGGGTCTGAGCAGGAAGCCCGTCACTTGGACATAAGACAGGCTGCAGCTGGATGCCCTGTCAGAGCAGGAGCACTGAGGTTACTGACAAGTTGGCAAGCGCAGAGATAATGCTATATCTGACCAGAATGGGGTTTAACTCACACGCAACTGAGCAAAGATCTTTGGCTGTAGGGAGGTGAGGGAGCTGAACAGCTGGACAGCCTCCGGGGACAATGTGTCACTCCCGTCCAGGACGGCAGCCTTTTGGCTCACTGGCACACACAGAAACAGACAATGATTCCAAACAGTGGTGCAGGGTTTTCCTGACTGCTTGCTACTGCAGACTGAAGCGGGAGAAGCTGACCTTCCACAGGGGCGGAGGTCAGTGTCAAGGTCACAGTCTCGGCAAGAGGGTTTTCATCCTCTGCTGTCCACTGGAGGGCACAGCAACAGGAGAGTGGGATCAGTCAAGGAATCAACAGTAGCTAAGTGTAAAAGTATGGCTTTTTCCTCTACAGGTCGAAGCCGCTGAAAAGGCGAAATGCTCGCACCTGTGCATCTGTGGCTGCAGCACAGTAGTCAGTCCTGCTCTGCTGCAAGGCCTTCTGGGCCTCATGTATGTGGTTTTTGATGTCGTTGACTGTGGGAAAGTAGCAGAGGTTGTGCCTCTCGGGGACCTCGTCGGACTTGAACATCTCTCGCTCCACAAACTTCCTATAGCAGAGTGAGTGGAGGGATTGTACCAGCCTGAACCTTTGGGTCTGCAGATCTCCGGGGCCTCTGGGTGGTGACGAGGACGGCAGATGACTGACCTGAGCTGCTTGCGGACTGTGTAGACCTGGTGGTGACCCTGTGCTACCAGCTCGCAGATCTTCTCCGCGACGCGGGGGTGCAGCCGTGACGGCAGGCAGCCCCCGTCCTCCGCCTGCTCCCCGTCACCCGTCTCCTCTTCCATCCTGCCACCTGGCTCCTTGTCTTCCTCTGCCAGCAGCTCCTCTTTGTGAGGGGGGGGGAGCGGCAGGGGAGGTGGGGGCAGGGCTGGCGCTTCCACGTCATGGTACAGATGGGCCTTCTGGGTGGGCAGCTGGATGTAATACCTGCGGGCATTCAGCACACCTTCAGGGGTGACATCATGTGACACGCACACCGAAGGTGACCGCCGATTCCAGAGACTCTTACGTCCTCTACCTCAGGACTCCGCCCGCTTCCCACAAATTTTTCTTCAGGTTGAAAAAGGCTTTCTCTTGCTCTTGACGGACCACCTTCTTGTCTACCTTGGGGTCAGTGGACACCCTGTATTCCGGAAACTTCCGGACCTTTTTGATATAGATCCTACAAGATACCATAAAACAACATTGGGAGAGAGAGACATCTCACTTATTACTAGTTCAAAGGGATTACCAGCTTTTGATATGTTTTTAAATGAAAAGTTCAGAATACTCCAAGTAATCACTGAGTAACCTGTTGTATTCTTACTAATTAATTTAATTATCAGTATAGTGAATTCAGAAAATGCGATTGCCCCTTTCCTCTCACAGCGCAGAGGTGCATGTGAGGGGTACCTGGCAGGACAGGTTGCCTTATACTGATGATTCGGGCCATTTTCAGGCTCAGCCACCTTCCTGGGCTGGAAGCCTTTCCTCCGAGGGCCAAACTGGCACTCCATGACGATGGCTCTGCTGCCTGGAAGGTCAGACATATGGGACACTGGCAGACCCACCCTGGCACCACGCGAAGCCGTCACACGTCACTGAACATGACCCGTGATCTCAGTCTCCATCTGTGACTGCCATCCCAAGTACAGGGACTGTTCGCACACAATCTGGCGCCGAGTCGCCAAGGTGACAGCAGGCCTATCAGTAACGGCAGGCGACACCCATCACGGCCACTGGTGGCTCACCTGCGTTGACAAAGGGGACTCCGTCATAGGGGACGTACTGGGACTTCCACATGAGCCGCGTGGCGGGTTTGGCAGGCGAAGGCGACTGGCGAGTGCCAAACACACTGTGGGTTTGCTGTTTGTGCAGCATCAGCACGGCCTCCAGCTCCGTCTCGGTGGTGCAGAAGCCGCGGTAGGACTCCCCGATCTTCTGCTCCAGGAGGTACCGACACAGAGGGGTGAGCACACAAAGCCTCCCATTCTTTACATGCACTTGTAAGTACAGATGGGTGACACTGGGCAGGCCCAGAACTCCCAGGCTGCGTCTGGTGAAGCAGTGCTCGCATATACTGACCTCACAGCTGCGCAGTCTATGAGCCCAGCTTGGAGCGCTGGGGGGCAGGGGTCGTAGTGGGGCCTGGAAGCAGTCAGGAGAGCTGGGTGGGACGGGAGAATACAAAGGGCGTGAGACACCTGCCATACTAGTGGGGCCATTTCCAGCACAATATGCACCTAGTGGCCACTTTATTAGGAACCTAGCTAATAACTGGTTGAGCCTTTGCAGAAGTGACTCTGCACACCACTACTGTACTGAGCTGCAGTCCTTACACTTCTGGCCTTCCCATTAGCTTTAATGAATCTGCCCATTCTCCTGTGACCTCACTCCATTAACTAGGCGTTTTTGCCTATAGAAATGGCAGTGCCACACCGTTCTCTGCACACAGTACTCTACAGAGATCCTGAACGGCACAAAAAAGTTCCATTTAGGATGGCAGTTTCTGAGATGTGGGATCATCACACCCGGCACATCAGACGACGATCAAAACTTGAACAGTCAAAGTACTTCATGACCCTGTCTGTGGTCTCCATGTACAGGTTGCAGCCAGATGACTTGCCGTTTCCATTAACAAGTAAGTGTTCCTAATCACCCTTCCTTTCATCCTCTTATTCTTCACTGCAACAGTTAACATAACATCTATATGAAAATGAATACAAAGTTATATCTGTACAGACAGAGCTAAGTAACGTATAATATACTAGTGATCTGGCAATCAGAATGAATGGTAAGCACACCTTGGTTCGGTCTTGGTGGGGGTGACAGCAGGAGATGTTACAGTCACAGGGCTGGTGCCCTCGCCGATGGTCGTCACAGCAACGGTCTGGATCTGTTCTTGAATCGGCCTCTCATCACAGGGCCCTGACATGTGACGAAAGATGGGGAAACCCGAGATTTGGCCGGAACTTCTCCATGACAGGGGCAGAAGGAGAGGACACAAAGCCAAGATGAAGAGGATGGTACCCGTCGCCTCAGCGATGTCCATGGGCTGTCCCTGGGGAAGCAGCTCCGGCACCTGCTCTAGCTGGCTGGAGGGAATCACGTACAACCCACCCTCTGACTGTCCTGTTAAGATCACCTGTATCAATGGAGACTTGGGTAAGCAAAAGGCATCATCAGTCATAGAAGACGTGGTTTAAAACAAGCGTCTCTCAAAACCAGAATACCACTATATATCAGAAACCCACTAGCCTTCCAAGATGGAAACATACACTATATAAACAAAAGTACTGGGACACCTGGCCATTACCCCTACAGGAACCTTTATGACACCCCATTCTACATCCATAGGCATCAGTATGGAGCTAGTATCCCCTTTGCAGCTACAACAGCTGCCAGGCTTCTGTTTTCCACAAGATTTTGGAGTGCATCTAGAAGAACATTTTTGAGGTCTGACAATGATGCTGGACATGAAGACCTGGCTCATGATCTCTGTTCTAATTCATCCCAAAGGTGTTTGATGGGGTTGAGGTCAAGGCCAGTCAAGTTCTTCCACACCAAACTCACCTAACCATATCTTTATGGACCTTGCTTTGTGCACGGGGTCACAGTCATGCTGGAACAGAAAAGGGCCTTCCCCAAACTGTTCCCACTGAGTTAGAAACATAGAATTGTCCAAAATGTCTTGGTATAGTGAAGCAGTAAAGAGTTCCTGTCACTGGAACTAGGGGGCCTAACCCAACCCCTGAAAAATGCCACCTAACTGTTCAGTTGGCACAGTGCAGTCAGGCAGGTAATGTTCTCCTGGCATCTGCCAAACCTGGACTCATCCTTCAGACTGCCAGACAGCTCAGCGTGATTCATCACTCCACAGAACAAGTTTCCACTGCTGCAGTGTCCAGTGGCGACATGCTTTACAGCACTCCACCCGATGCTTGGCATTGCACTTGGGGATGTGAGGCTTGCATGCAGCTGCTCGGCCGTGGAAGCCCATTCCATGAAGCTCCCAGCACACAGTTTTTGTGTTGGGGTTAATGCCAGAGGAAGGTTGGAACACTGCAGATACTGAATTAACAGAGCGTTGGCGACTTTTACGCACTGTGCCTCAGCACTATGCAACTCCACTCTGTTACTTTATGTGGTGTGTCACTCTGTGGCTGAGTTTCGGTTGTCCCTATATGCTTCCACTTTGCAGTAATTCCACTTACAGTTGACCATGAAATATCTAGCAAGGAAGAAATTTCATGAACTGACTTATTGCAAAGGTGGCCTCCTATAACAGTACCCTGCTTGACGTCACTGAGCTCTTCAGAACGACCCATGCTTCCACACTTTCAATGTCTGTAAACCTGACAGCATGGCTAGGTGCTTGAATTTATACCCCTTTAGCAACAGGTCTGAATGAAACATCTGAATTCAATGACTAACAAGTGTGTCCCGATACTTTTGTCCATATAGTGAAGGGCTCAAATCCAGGCCTTGTTTTCTGTTCTTCCAGGTAGTTAGTTTAATAATTCCTGATTCTGATTGGCTGGATGCTTCACACCTGCCTCGCAGGTAAAGGACGGCTAGAAAACCAACATGATTTGAATAGCCCTGATACACTATCTTTATGATGATCCTCACGCAATAAAAATTTAAATGCTTTTAGCATCTTCGTCATAAGCAGAGTGGAACTATTTTTAGTACTGAAACTGTTCTTATTGGACATGTTCTGCTTCTAAAATCTCACCATGCGTTCATAATGCAGAGGAGGTCCATTCTGATCAAAGATGATAAACTGCTCCGGCTGGCTTCTCTCATCTCCAGGTTTGGCAGGTTTCTGTTCAGGTGGGAGATTCTCCGAAACCAGCAAGGCGACAGGGAGCTTTTGGGAGTCAAGATTCGTCTGAACAGAAACCTCACCAGCCAACTATCACGCAACATGAAGTCAGCGTCTTACGGCTGGTTTATACTTCTGTGTAGAATCTACGCTGTTGATGGTATGGTGTAACCTCACACCCCACGCGGTAGCCTGTGCCACAGCCTGACGCGGACCTCAGAAATGTAACCACAGGCATCAGGCTGCGCCATACAGTACGGAGCCACACAGCTACCAATGGCGTACTTTCTACTTGGAAGTATATATCAGCCTTTAATATGATTAAGCCTTCTGATTATTAAGATTAACAGTCTCACACAGTTTTCTATATTATTATAACTTCATTTACGAATTCACTAACTAATAATTAGATGACAGTGGCTTGCAGCGGCGCCTCACAGACACGTCATTCACTGATTACACCATAACGGGACATGTGGCAGGTGCTGTCACCTGTGCAGTGCTCTGCTGGCTGGCGTTCGCCGTCTCAGCCTCTGTGTCTGGGTGATCCTGGGCTCCCATCAAGCTCTCCTCATCCATGTCCTGCCCCTGACCGACAGCCCGGATGCAGCCAGTCCACACAAGCGGCAGCCACTACGCAGAAGCATTAATGAATCTAGACGCAAAAAGAGAGAAACTTGAGGTTTCCACATAAGGAGGGTGCTCACTGCGGTATTAACAGGCAAGCCCCTCCATAAACACCACCAATACCTTTTTTTCCCCCATGGAAAGTAAATTCACAAAAGTATAGACTCATTCCCATTTACCAATCCTGGCCATCGATTCCTTGTGTTTTTCACAAATTTCCTTTTAAATTAGAAAAAGTGGTGCTCTTAACATCCCACCTAATTCCAATATCATGTTCAATCACTATACAGTACATTAAAACCGAAGTGACTGAAATGTAAATCACAGATAATTTCACGTAATTCAGTATGCGAATATACATAGCCAAAGACACAGACGATAATATAAATAGGATATTTTAGCCTGATACACATTTAAAATATTAATGTGAATATCTGTAACGCATATAAAATGGCGAATTAAAATTTAAAAGGAGGAAGTTGGGATGCATCACTCGCCCCTCATCTAATGACGATGCATGCTAGCGATCATGAGCTAATTTGCTTCCTATTATTAAATCGAGACATAGAAAAACCTCTTTAGACAACAAAACACACATTCGTGAGCACGCCATGTTGGATTTTACTGTAACTTAAGGGGCAATGCTGAATGACAAAGAATAAAGACCGAGACAGAAAACAGATGCTTTCAGCAAATTCGACTGTCCGACCCTGTCTCTTTAAACTGCTCCCTGTGTGTAGTGCGGGACTGGAAATAAACTGAGGAAGGACTGAAAATTCAGAACGAGTCTACTCAACCTCGACTTCGCCCAGACTCCTCTCCCCGCCGCTCTCTCCCACTACAGCGAGCGCGAAGCCCGGCGCTATCTGCGTTAACGGAGGCCGCCGAAGTCTTTTGATACTCGGAGGCCACCGTCGTTCCTCCTTAAAGGAACATGCTTTAAATGTCGGCGACGCTTTGTCCTTCATTAGCTTAAATACTCTCGGTGTGCGATACTGCTAAATTTGGTATCGATCCGATACCAAGTAAACACAGGGTCAATATCACCGATACCAATACTTTTTACTTACAGATGCCGCTTAAGTACTATGTAGGGGATAATCAATGCGCTATATCTGATTTA
>JAODKN010000001.1:33922664-33932769 GCA_026774425.1 Petrocephalus zakoni
GTGTGCGTGGTCAGGCTTTACCTGAGTAGCCTTGTCCCGCATGCAGGGTGCACACTGGATGCTGCTGCTGTCCCGAGGCCAGTGCCCCGACAGGTAAGAACCAGTGAGTGTATCCAGCGAGGAAGTGCGGTGGACGCCACTGCTGACGGGACAGGCAGGTGAAGGAGCCGCTGGAGGCTGTTTGACCCGCTCTGCAAAGGGTGGGGGCGGGGGTAAGACGGGGGACAATTGAGAGAAAGAGGGAGGTACATGGCAGTAAGTGGAATGGGGAAGAGCATTACACAGTGGGAAAAAGGCAAAGGAAATTAATAACAGAAGAGAGAGTAAGTACAAGCACGCATGGCAGCCAAACCAAGGTCGCTCATTTCCATATATTTAGCCACACACAAAAAAACCTAAACACTGACATTTCATTGGCTTCTACTGGCATCCAGTGTTGATGGCAACAATCCCGACATCCAATAAACCGTTTCTTCCAAAAATCACTGGAGCCCCAGATTAAAAGCCCCTAATCTCTGCCTGCAATATGGCAGTCAAACAATCCTTTTAAATGAATCTAACCCTTATTAATGCATGGTCAGCTGCAGCAGAGCCAAGCATGTGTTTGTTCAGACTGCCGGTTTACCCAGAGTTCCTGCCACTCTCCCATCCTCCTCCATTTCGGGTCCCTCTGTCTCCGCCCTCCATTCTGTGTAACCCCCTAAATTCCCCACGTCACCAGGGAAGAAAAGACCCTGTTTTCCCTGCATGCAAAGCACATGGTGCAATGCTTTTACACCTGGTCACCGCCTCCATTTTCCTGTCCGAACTCATTCGCATCTACACCCCACCATGGTTCTCGTGTAAATGCTCCTGGACAGATTTTTAAAGACAACCACTAGAGGCTAAACAAAACATGGACTTAGCGCATAGCTGCCAAAATACCATCAAAACCCCTGTGTTCCATTAAAGTAATTTTGTGGTTTACGGTTGCATCCAACTTCTGATTTATTTTATAAGCATGAGAGAAGATAAAATGAAAAGCAGAAATAAAACCTCTAAGGCAGGTCTTCTTAAATTTCTGAGTTTAGTTTTCAGGGTTTCCCAGACGGAGAGGATTAATGCAAACTCCCCTTCATGCCTTCCTGCTTGTACCTGTTTGCTTCAAAGAAATCTTATGCCTCAAGTGACTCTGTGCATGCACACCGCCACCAAGGCGTCCTGCATCCTATCCATGTGCACCAACTTCAATGCATTATCGCATCTTAACAAAACATACTGAGGGCAACAGCCAGACATGGTGCCTGCAATTTAGATGGTTGCCAGTCTTTTCCTCTGCCCTTAAGACGGGTGCTCAGCTGAAAGAATTCACAGCAGCTGGAGTAGTGATTAAGGATATAAATTCACAAATCAAACCGCTTGCTTTAAATCATAAGAGGGTCCCATAACAGGGCAAGACACTAAACCCCAACCCATCCTGTTTCGCATCCAGACACATGGGCCCAGAAGTGTCATGAATGACATCACCCCAGTGTGAATATGGATCAGTATCACTGGACATGATATACCTCACCATGCAGTAGCTTCTCTTTGCGGAAATGCCTTCCCCATGTGTACCGTGAGATTTACATTAATCCACATTTCTACAAGCATGTATCAACGGTGTATGTAATATATGCTCGTTCGGATTTAACCTGAAAACGGAACAGCTGGACGTATAGGATCCTCTATGCAGGCTTCTCTGCATGCCCTCACCAGCACTCACACACACACACTCGCACAGTCGCACTGGCTTTCACAGCAGGACTGCAGGGAACAATGCAAATCAAAAGAAAAGGAAAGGCGGGCTTGTCTCCATGCTGCTGTGCCAAAGGCAGGACTGTTGTTTTGTCCAGCAGCCATCGCTACCAGCTTGTCTCAGTGTTATCCTTTCTAATCCTGAAGACAAGGGGGGGGGAAACCTTCTAAGAAATTCTCAGTAACGTTCAAGCAAATGCCTGAGAGCTGAGTTTGTCCTTTCTACAGCTGCCATTAACACCTAAATAAGGCGCTCTTAAAACCGGCGACCTGGACTCCATTCTGTAGATAAATGGTGGCCCTGGAGAGGGAATATTTCACCCCTGTGAAATTTAGAGGCAGAAAGTAGCCTTTGCTCTGCACTACTGACAAGCATATGGAGAATTCTCAGAAGCACTACGCAAAATATAACGTTTCTGGTAGCTGGAAATGTAACATGACAGAAGAGGCAGCCATTTGCACCAGATAGAAGGCTTCTGTAGATGGCATCTGTTTGGTTTACATTCTATACCACTACTACATGTGGAATACTGTACATATGATCGCGAGGGAGGGACTATTTTGTCAGATAAAGATATTGTATAGTGGGCAGCGTGTTACTAGGGATGGGACCTGCAGGAAGGCCCTTAAGCCCAGCTGCCCCAGTGACTGCCTGATCCACACTCCCAACTGTACAGTGCTCTGGATAAAAGCATCTGCCAAATAAACGAATGTAACGAAAATGTAAATAGCTCTATTGCTCTTTAATACATGCAAGATAGATGGGGGATAGCATTTATAGAATAAAAACCAATGGAAAAGCTTTGAGTAGGAGGAATCTAGAGTCCAAATGACATGAATTTACATGGGATTGAAGAGCAGCTCCGTACGTCAGGAGTCAGTAGGTACCATGGTGTTCACTAACCCAACCGGAATGTCACAAATTCAGCTCGCAGAGATGATTCCACTCGCACAACACAGTCTCACCCTTTAACCACTGATCTTCCGTGCCAGATGCCTTTGCAAAACTGCTGTCCCACTGCAAGCATCTGACCTCTGCAAGCTTGTTATTAGACAATTAAGCTAAAACCAAGCCTCAGACAGACTATTACAGGCATTTCCTGCAGCAGGGAAGCCAACACTTCACCCAGCCTGTCCCTTCAGCACTGTTACCCCGTCCCGACAGAGGGGCCCCCATCGCATAAACTCGTACTCTTCTCTTCACAGATGGCTTTCTTCAAGGTAAAGAATGTATTATCAGCACTTTTGTTTATCGACCCTGTATTTATATAGTCAGAATACCTGTCTGCAATCCACCAATCCTAACGTAGATGTGAGGCAGAAACCTGATCCAAGCGAAGCAGGTTGCTGGGGTGAGATCCGCCATGGTGGCAATCCACCTGCGTACTGCTCTTCAGATGACCTCATCTATTCATTGCCATACTGAAGTAATTCATTGAATTTCAACTTAAAACACTCACTCGGCCTATATTTCAATAATAAGTACCTTATACATGACAAGAAAATGGGTAGAATACATTACTATGACCCTCACTGAACATATGATTACAGAAGAAAGGGGAGCAAATAAGGAGGATTACATGAATGGGTCTCTTGTTTACACCATATGTAGCAGATGTAGAGGGGAGCTTCCTCTGGCAGGAATACCCACTGCATTTACAAACATGGAGGTGACAGGAGCCTGCAAAGATGGGGAAGGCAGTGCCAGGCTGCCGTTTTACACCAGGCGGTAACAGCTCTCCGCCAAGGAGGGGCAGCGGAGATGGAGCCATTCTGGGCAAGGTGTCCTCTGCCTGCACAATCCCTTAACACAATCACCATTCATTCACCCCCTCCTCCATCTTTCACCTCTACTGCATTGCTGGGCTGTTATCACTGGGCTTTTTTTTTGCCCGTTGATTTCTTGAGCGTCATTCCGCCGGTCGGTAATGGGACAAACGGCTCTTTGTACATGGACCATAATAAAAGCGAGCGGCGATGTTGCTGTGCTCTCCGCTCCTGCCCGCTCCTGGTGAGCGCCTCGCACCTCCCCCCGCACTGTACCACAGCAGATGGCAGTTGTTCGGCTCCATGCCGCCAGCACAGGCTTTTGTGAGAGAGCCACATCTTGCAACGGCATCGAGGACGAAGGCATTAACAACGATAACCTAAAAGACTGCGATTCGTGAGCATGCGGACGTCTGTTAAAGATGCAAACAAAAACAAAGGACCGCTCCGATCTCCGGCTCATTGCGGCAGACATCTTCGTTTATTACGATTAATAAAAGCTCTGAATCGATTCGCAATAAAATGGTGTGTGATTAATGGTGCTTCGCCTATTCAAACATCGCGGCTGCCCTGGTGCAGTGGTGCAAAATGCGGAGTTAACGCTGAAAACGCACGAAGAGATTATCAAAACATCATAAGCATAGCACAATTTGGGCTCGGTTCGCCCGAATGCTCTTCGTGCGGGTTGTTTATCTCCCGCACGCCATGCATCCGCATCACTGGCTTCGCCATGGCTAGTGGCTGCATGGATTATGGCGCCGGCACGCAGCCCCACTGCTGCAGGACTGTAACTGCATGTATTATACAGGCTTTGCTTTCTCGTAGATTTACCTTTGCAGTTCGGGGAAATGAGGCTGCGTCCGCCTGCTGACTGCGCGTCGTATTCTGGCGAGTGCTGCAGTCTTCCTCGGGTGCCACCTGAGGATGATGGTGAGGCGGACAGGGATGGTGAGGATGATGCAGGCGTCGGTTGCAATAAGGTTACTGACACCGGGACGTCGAGCAGACAGGGCAGCTGCTCGACGGGGGAAGCAGAAGGGGAGCCTCCGGGTGTGAGGAGTGGGGACGCGGTGCTGATGCTGCCGGCGGTGCGGACGCTTGGCGCTGAGCGGACAGCGAATTGCCGCGGCGGTGCGCCTGCTGCGGGTGGCGACTGCGCCCGGAGTGTGGCGACCGTGCGCGGCGTGGAAAGCCGGGGCGAGGGGCTACCGCCGGGCGACGCTGACGAGGACGACGGCGGAGGTGTCACGGTCTGCGAGGCGACGGCGAGAGCCGGGCTGCCGACGGCGGAGACGGAGGGCGCGGAATGAATGGGCGCGTCGGGGACGGAGCGAGCGGGGCTGCGCGCGCGCGATGTGCGCGCGCCGCCGCGCGGAGCCCCCCCCGTCAGGGTGGCGCGCGACGGGGGCTCCAGGTGAAACGGAGCCGTAGCCCTCATGGGCAGCAGCCGACCGAGCCAGGCCACCGCCGGCTCGTCAGGTACCCCTCCGGGCCCGCCGGCTGCACTGCACGCGGTCGGCGACCTTTTCCCTCGAGCTCCCGCAAACATTTTATTCATAATTTCATTCCCGCAAAGCCATTGTCGTGTAGAAAAACAATAAACGCAAGATGTCTTTATTTACCAAGCCACTCTGTTAATCCTTTGTATCGGTTCCTATTAGTTAATCCCGTTTTGTTGATGATATTTAATTTGTCATCTCCCACACTCTCCCCACACACACAAACATCCCTAGCAGACTAGTGCTGAGTTACTTGGGTAGACTAAGAAACATGCCAACACAGCGCTGACTCCAAGGCTGCCGTCGTCTCATTGGCTAATTCCAGACCTATGTCAACTTCTCATTGGCCAATTCACACTATCCGTCTTCTTAAAGGCGTATATATCCAAATTTGGGGTGTTTTTGTTGCGACTACAATTACACATTTTTATGTTAGCAGGTTTGTTGGTGTAAGACATCAAGACCAAAAACTAAACTGCATAATTATTTTTAATACTGTATTTTGAGCAAAAAAAAGAGTCAAGAAATACCCCGAAATTAGGCTCAGAAATTGATCCCCGAACACAATTATTCAACAACTTTTATTTCACTAATGAATCCTTCATCAATGGACATGAAAACTGCTTTTTTCAGGCTAGATTTCGTCTGCATCTTGCCCATGAATTCGAATTAAATTGGATTAAATTCGACGTTTGGGTCTAATGTTTAGACCATATGTAGCAGATGGCGAAGGGAGAATGCAGGATCTCCTGATGTTCGGTTGCTAATGCATTTTCAACGACGGAGGTGTAAATAGTAGCAAAAGCTTGTGTATACGGCAATGTTTTACCGAACAGAGCAGATTTTCTCTTTATGGTAATGCTAGTTCACGTTTTAACTGACCTATCCTAGTTCTTAGAACTAAATACTAGTTGCACAAAACAGCCAACATATATTTTATATTTAAGATAACCGCACTCAATAAATATATGACTGATCACTAATTATGACAAACATACGTTCCAATGCTATAAATGGAATCGAAAATCACTTTATACCACAGATGCAAAGATGATTTCAATCGTTTACACAATGTGTCTCAAATACACTATCAGTTTTATCCTTGACATTGTTTTTTTTTTGTAAAATTTCGCTTTCACATCATTGGTGAATAGATGAGACAATCGTATAGAATTCTGTTTGTCTTAGACAACGTGTCTTTACTACTACTTTATTTTCCTAAACACGTGTTTTAAGTCGCTAATATAAGAAACAGCACCATCCTGTGGTCATACAACTAAACATCCATCCATCCATTTTCTATGTCCTATGCAGAGTGGTGGCGGTCCGAAGGCCGCCACCACTCTTCGTTATAGTGGAGACACTGATCAGCTTTGCGCTATGAATATATTTAATCGCAAGACAAAATGTATCTAATTCATACGAATACAAACATTTGTTGATTTTCTGAAAAACTAGTTTACCCGCAATATGATTGTAAACGGGTCTTTAAATCTTATAGTTCTTTCTGAGCAACACTTACAATTTACTTGAAATTTCGTCAAAACAGCAAGTCACAGCTTGGCCTCGGATTACCATCATTAATGAAAAAGACATCTGCAACGTGTTGTTTAGGTTTTTGCAGAATGCGTTACGTGCAAATAGTCAAACCAAACTGTACTCAATCACTGCTTGCCTTACTTGCCTTATATTTTAAGTAAAAACCGAATATAAACCATCAATATAGACATGATCATTGCAGCTTGTAAATTAAAGTAATTTGTCGTTTTTATAAGTAAAATTATAAAAATGATTATGTTTTCAGGATGTCCCACTGTAGTTATGCAATTTAATTAGTAGCAAATTTGTGTCGTTTGGTATATAACGACATATAAACCTTTTTGTAAAAATCATTACACCATTGTCACCATTGCCAGTGTAGTACTGGCTGTTATTAAGGTCCGTTTCTTTCACCAACATTATTTATTAGTTATTTTAATGACTCCTGATAACGGGGTGGCTCATTTTATTTCTTTGAAATAAAAAAAAAATCAGCACATAAGAACTTTTGTTATTATACATTTACTTCGGTTAACACATAGCCACTTTTATACAAATAAAATATTTATATTAGTGTATTAGCAGTTTTTTTTTCTATAAACTTCTTCTTTATTTAAAATAGCATTTTTCTCCTTTCCATCCATTTTCCCACCCCTCATCTAATAGAGGGTCACAGGAATTACAACCCGACAAACAATAAGTAATGCTATGCAGAAGATTTTCAGATGGAACTCTGTTTTATAAAAGCAATATCATGACGCTGCAGTACTTACTGGTCCCAAAACAATCTTTAAAGTCTCCAAAGGCGTGTCTGAGGAGGAGACAACAACATATAATGAGGCATTATATACAAGCCTATTTATATAACGGGATGAGCTTATATTATATAAATACAGTCGTGGGGTTTGTGCACTAATAAATGGGGGAAGAAGGGTCAGGAGCTAATCAATTTCATGTCTGGGATGCAACAGATAACCTGGTCCTTTAACTGAGTAAAGTCATTTCTTCTGTGCATAATGTATATATTTGGTATGATTAACAGAATGCTTAATTGTATTTGTAAGAAGAATTTAAGAAATGTTTCAGCAACACTGCCTTAAGATTTAAAACTATAGGCCAGTTAAATATAGAATACACTATCATTTGCAATTCTATGATTGTGCAGTAGGGGGCATTGTCTATCATTATTTGTGTAGTATAATTTAGATTAAAAATAGAAATGGTGATATTACAACAGAGAAACTAGAGCCCCCACAAACTTCGATGCTTAAGTCAGACATGAATACATCACACAGTTTTATATTTTCAGTGTCAAAAGTGAAGCCAAAACAATAAGCAGCAACTGCTCACTTCACTTAATTGTTACAAACAAAAATTTGTGAAAAAGTAAAAAGGGAGATACAGTCATACATGTTACTAAAGCAACGTTACAAAGCATTCCCGCATTTTTGGTGTACTGAGAATTGCTATTGACCAAAGTGAACCAGCAGCACAGACTGGGACTGGGACCGTTCCTACAAACCACATCCGCCTCACTGGTTTTCCAAAACATCACATCAGCAGGAGAGGCTGTAAAAATTAAATTAAAAGCAGACTTAAAACTCACTCCACAGCATGCATTGCTTTTAAAGGGAAGAAAAAAAAAACGAACTTCAGAAACATTGACGCATTAGAAATATACAGGCAGAAGAGGTCAAAAGTGAAAACCGTTTGCAGTGCTTTCCGTGAGCATACGGCATTCAAAGGCAAATAACAGAGCTGCCCACATACTGCAAAATGAAGTGATCTTGGATTGCAGAGAAGCGGCAGTAGCTGAATCTGGCCCAGTATCTACCTGCATGTCATGTAACTTGGGTAACGTGCCCCATCCTCTACCAGCAGTTCATTGGTCCATAACAGAGGGGTTGGCGCTTTCATGCACCCAAATGAACATTTGCTTACAGTACAAAGACAATGTCGGGCTCGGGCAGTGCAGGGCACCAAGGTTCCAGCACAGAAGACGAGGACGCCGAGTTATTTCCATACCGAACATCAACTGAATTGAAAGGTTGAAGTGAATTGTACAGACAGCTTGCAAAGGAAACTATTCATTGTGAAACAGAACTTTTTTTCTTTTTTTTTTTTTTTTTTAAAACCTCATCGAGGTTTCAATAGTGCTTTAAAGGCATTTTTAAAGCCAGGACTGCTTTTGTTTATCCAAAAGAACAAACACACAATACTATCCATGACTCAGTATTTTTTATCCCTTGGATTTTGACCCTTTTAGTGAGCGAGCAAGAAGGTGTTCTAGCCCATGAGGGTGAGCGAATGAAAAGGTACAGGGCTGCAAAGGGGCATAAGTGCATAACTCACAATGACAAAAATATGGGTAAAACACAGAGCATCTCTCTTTTTTTAAATAACAGCACCTTAAAGCTTAAGCGCATTGCACATGATTACATACAGAATGAAGGACAATAGCATAAGAGAAACAAACATATATACATTGCATAAAATATTTTCATGGGCACAATCTTATTGACCACCTTTTTAAAAAAAATATATGGACAAACATCAGTTTACATGAGTACATGAGCAGGATTGTTTATATATAAATGATGTATTAAGACCACTATTTTTCAGTATTTTGCATGCTCACAAGGCAAAGACAAAATGATGTAGCTAAGCTTCTTACAATGTGCAAAAAAAACATAGAAATACAGATACATATACTGAAAATAACACATCCAATACTACTGCATAGAAGGGTACTGTTTAAAGCAATTTCTTTACATTTTTAAAGTTGAAATAGTGAAATTCCAAATTAAGCCCTCTTTATCGGAGTTCTTATTTTCATTAGTCCTTTGTGGAATTTCCTTCTAATTGTAGGACAATAAAACACGGTGTGACTTGTCAGCACTGCTCCTGCTATGTCTGTCTTTTTCTGAAGGTCGTGATTTACAAGTAGGTGATGTCATGGGGTTCAGAGGTCAGGGTGGGAGCAGAGGTACCTGCTGCTTGCGGCACATGGGCGGTGCTGAGTTTGGGCCGGCCTCCGGCAGCCCGTGGTGGGCTCTCTCTATAGGACATGCTCCCGTGGTTGTTGTTGACCTCGCCATCCAGGCTACCAGTGGAGATAACCCAGGTGGCAGGGCGCCAGCCCTTCAGAGAGTAAGGCGTCTTCACTCGTCTCTTAATCTTCTCACCAGATCCCGTCTTTTCATCCTGCAATGTACCTTCACCTACAGAAAGAGATACAAATATTTGTGAACATGACTCTGGTTTTATGGAACTAATTAATGAATTTGCAATTCAATTAACTAGGGTGATTTAAAATAATGGATTTTAGACTGGTATGGGATTTCCTGTGTATTCATACCTCTGTATAAGTTTAGTGTTAAGTATTAAAAAGAATAATTTAAAACAAGAATATAAATGAAGATCCAGATTTAAGAAGTTTCACTATAGGGATTTGGCGTTTTCAACAAAAAATTTCATAATTAGGTTCCATCATTCTAATCACACTCACACACACACACACACAC
>JAODKN010000001.1:33963321-33981713 GCA_026774425.1 Petrocephalus zakoni
GGCCTGCGTGGGCAGAACAGCCTCTGCCGGCCTCTCCGAATGTCAGGCCGGCACGTGGCCGCCCGCCAGTTATCTTGTCCCTTACTGCCAGCCAGAAACTGCCCCGCGCTGGTCTCCAGTCCAAAGGTTCCTCGAAAAAGCTCGTCTGCCACAGGGCTGCCGCAGCACGGGCACTTTCATGTTACTTTTGAACAGAAGCAGCGCTTATTAGCCTTTTGGGGTAAGCGGCTCTGCCTTTTATCCCGAGCCGCGCTCCGTCTGCATTACACCAAGCTGAACGGCCACTTTCGGACGCGCTAATGACAGCACAGAGAACCGGAGCAAATTACACGCTGAAAAACCAACCGAATCAGGCACATTCTTTGAATGCTAGATGGACGGAGAATGGCTGATTTTCCCCACCCGTCGAATTAAGCTCGATTTCACACATTGTGGCCCCATTATCTGCTTCAGTCTTCTTCGCTCGTCCTGGCTACCGGCCCTCATCAGCTGATCTCATCCAGGGAGTTTGTCGTGAGATAAACAGACTACAAAAGAGTAAGGAAGAACTTTACATTCAGATCCAATCTGCCCAGCTCCAGCATGGCGGAGCAGCAGTACTACCTCCAAAGAATGTCCCCAGCACCACCCTTTCCTTCCCACCCCCCCCCTCCCCGTCCCCTCCTCCTCCTGCACGTCTCGTCAGCCTCCCTCGCCGTGGAGTCACGGACTCGCATTGTTTAGTCTAACTCCTGCTGCCCCACCTCCCACATGACACGCACGCAGAGGCGCGTAGGCGGGCACGCACACACACACATAGCACACACATGAACAGACTACAGCAGAACTCCATGGCCCCTGTCCCCACCCCTACTGCGAGTGCCAGCGCCGAGGGGTCTGGCCGCTCGCGTGCGGGAATCCACTGGCCCCCGGAGACGCGCCCCTCCCTCTGGCTCCCTCCTGTCGGCAGAGTTCATTTTAGAGACGAGCATGGAAATTACAGGAGACGCACTGGCACAGCGGGGGTTAACTGGAACATGACGGACGCTGGAATGCTAAGCACATCGTGATTAGTGGCCAGTTCCTGAATCCAGGACACAATGTCAATTATTCGGAATGTACTGTAAACATTTGGAGCTAATTGCAGTTTAGATAATTGCAGTTTTCTGCATGATTTATTTCAGGAAAGTTGTTTCCCCCCTCTTGGTTAGTGCCTAGCTTTGAGTGCTCCAGGCGGACTCACTAAAGTTCATTATCTCAGAGGCAGGCTCCGGAGTGGTAAAATGTACTGCATATATAAAAGGAAAGAATGACTCAAACGCTTTACCCTTCACCTGTCACCAGGATCATCTGAGTATGTGAAGGGCAGGAGAGTCACAAAGGTACAACAAAAAAAAAACACCACCCCCAGTGATAACGGATCAGGAACTTATCTGGGCCAAAGAGACTCGCATTATACATCGGTACAAAAACCCAGGGAAAAATCTAATTCCTTCAAAATGTTCATTTATTACCTCTGAAACTCAGCCATGCATTTAAACTCGACAATAAATAGCATGAGACTCGAGACAAGCTGGGACCGTTTCAGGAAAGCTCAGGTGACTCTTATGCTTAATGATTCAAGTTCGTCAATTCGACAGAGCAACTCTTCAAATAACAATGGACAATGTCACCTCATCAAAGACATCATCCACTATGGACACCATTCCACCACCTTCTGTGAATAGAGAGTTTAGCAGATTTAACTCCTAGATGGCTCAGCAACCCGAAATCCCCTCGTCTGTCTGCCCGTTATTATGCTCAGGAACTCAGGATCGGTGCATTCATGTTCCCATAACAATGTATGGGGCTTTTCAAAGCTAGGATACACAGTCAACACACACACACACACACACACACACACACACACACAAACTACAGGAGCCACCCAATAGCAGGAGTTGTGCCACCCCACCATCACCTAACTCCAGACTGGCTGGTAATGCACGTGGATATATTTATTCCTATGTGTATGGAGTAGTACGTCTGGTTGGCCAACCACCTGGTCTTAGACTCCCAGAGATTACTCCCAGTCTATTGTCACCCACCCCCACTCAGCCCCAACTCCCTCTCTGGAATGGAATAATCACTTTCTAGTTCATCACACTGTTATCAAGCTAGATTTCAATTCAGCTCCATGTTATAATTTCACCATATTTACTTTAAGGACTCTTAGGCAACTGTGTTGGAACAGTTAAAAAAAATTACTTGAATCAAAGACACATGCAACAAATAAGAAGTAAGCAGAGGTATAGAAAGGAGCCAGTGAGAAAGCATGGTGACACGCCTGGGAGGGGCAGCAGCACGGCCGGGTGCAGCCATGTGCTACCAGTTAAAGAGCGGGACCTGGCTTTAATTACTACTTAAAACAAGACGCGTCCACGGCATCTACGGGATTGGAACTCCGCGCCTTAAAAGACAATGAGATCCATCTGTAGGCAGACGGATGAATGCGTCAGATCATTCAGCTTTTACACATTTGGGGGAGTGGAGCAGACTCGTGGGAGGCAGCTCAGCCGTGCGGACCATGGGGTAAAGCCTCCACGCAGACACACAGAGGACCTGATAGCTATACACCAACTGCATGCATATTCATGGGTTTCCGGCAGGCATGTCTGGGCAGAAGCGAGGAGACATGCGTGACCACTGAGGGGGGGGGCTCATCTCTCCCCCCCGCTTTTGTAAACACGAGTTATCTTATCATGGAAGGCTGCACACAAGGTTGGCCAAATCTGCAGTCTACTGTTCAATGACTCCCAATTGTAGCTGAGGAGGGCTCCCGTTCTGCTACTGACACACGACTGATTTTTAAATTAATAATGTTTCCTGCTGGATATCAAAGACGGCTTCCATCTGCCTGCTGAGGCCTGATTAAATGACCAGAAAGTGAATACAGAGTCAGTTGGCACAAACACACATAAATCAAAACCATAACAAATGTTACAAATCTCTCTTGCTAACCGGCGTGACACATTCTACCAGAATTTAGGCACATAAACATTTAAAAATATTGTCTTTAGAAGTAAAATTACTTCAGCATTCATTCTGCTACTTGAACATTCAAAGTAAATATAATTACCATTTGCTTTATGAGCAGAAAAAACAACACAGCTCTGAGATTCTAAGTTTATATGCATCACAAGCATTTTGGATGGCTCGTCACCGAGGTCTCACAAACGCTAACACACACACCTGGCCGTCTTCCCTGCTTAAGCTGCAGTTTAAGGCTTTGGGCCAGGCTCCACTGTTCTGCAAAAATGCTACACTACATTTACCTGCAATTTATACATTCAGGGTTGCCTGCATTAACATTTAGCATAGTATAACCAACAAGGTGCAATTTAGGTAAATGATATGGTCTGTACATTGTAGTAGCACCTCAAAGTGAAGCTGCAAAAAATGCAGATAATTGTCTTGCACATTTAGTTCAATAAGTTACCAGTTAGTGACCAGACAGTAAACATCTTACCAAACAGGCTGCCCACTAGTAATGTCTGGGTAAAGTTACCACTGAAATTCTTCTGAATAACCTCTTCTGGTAAAAAAAACATCAAAACTGAATGCATTTTAACATTCGTGTTTGACGTTGTACTTATTTGTCAGTTTTGCTAAGCTTTTCCCCCTAGGCTTTGAGAATTGTTATATGCCAGATACAATAAGGGTTTATAACTAAAATGGGGCTCATAAAAAAGCTAGACAGCTTCATTGAAGCCACCATAATTGCTGGCGACTCATTTGTCAAAGCGGAGACGGTGCATCTTATCTCGCGGAAATGAGAGCGGCGGGGAGAGACGCCTACTCCCGCGGCCCGACGCCGAGGATACTCAAGTGACGCGTTCAGGGTCCGGATGGCGGCCTTAAGCCGCGGCTCAGGATCTGGTCGTTGCGGCTGCTAATATGAAAAGCGGCCTGTTCTCCTAGGCCAGATGGGAGCTTAGCAGTCGTCCCAGCATGTGGTCCAGCTACATCCTCCTGCCCTGCCAAGCCTATGCAGAGGATGAAGGGGAACCTTCGCCTTGGTCAATGTGACTCAACACCTGTCATCGAGGTTTCTCTCTGTGGCAAATGTGGCCTCATTCATCCCAAGTGCAGGAAAGCAGCAGGGGTAGCCGACGCCCCTGCTGCGATTAGAAACCAGTCGGAGATCCACCAGCTTGCACTGTCCCTTACACACGCGGTTGGCCAGACTAGCCACTGAGCGGGTGGTAGACAGAACCAAGCATTAACCGGGCTGATACATACCCATAAGCCTGATGAAGCCAATACAAAACTCAACCCAAAAGCAGCTGAGAAATAAGCAAAGCACTAGCTGGCAAAACGTCAGTACACATCCCACATAGCTTCAGATGTGCCCTTATTGAGCCTTTGGCCTGCACAACACTGCGGGAGAATTGATATCTCCCTCCATCCATCTTCTGTAACCGCTTGGCCTATTCAGGGTCACAGCTGGTCGAGAGAATATGCCAGAAGCTATGAGCACAAGACAGGGAAGAACCCACGATGGGGCACACACACACACACACACACACTATTTACTCACACATGCACACCTACTCCTATTAACCTCAGCATGTTTTTGGGCTGTGGGGAAAATCTGGAGTACCAGCAGGAAACCCCACGATAATACAGGGAGAACATGCAAACTCCATTCACATGGAGCCAAGGCGGACACTCAGAACCGGGTTCTAGAGGTGTAAGGCAACAGCGCTAAGCACTGCACCACTGTGCCACCCCAGAATTGCTATCCTCCCCGAATAAAAGCAGCATATCTAGCAAAGGAGTCCCACATCTATGCAGAAACATCACGAAAATCTCATGGCGTTAGATCCACTAACTGGGACATGGGAGGGAAACTATCCAACTCAAACATGCCATTTCCATCACCGGTAGCCTGCTCATCAAACAAGAGGGGTGCTCTAGCCCAATTAAGGAAATAAGTGGAAGAATTGCAAAATCACCCAGGTAAACCCCCAAAAGAACTCACCGCTAACACTCCATGAATCTGACTCATTCTATTAGCAAGCATCCACCATTACAGGTATGATGTGTGAACAAAGGTATGACCCTTTCAGACGGTATTTAACCAGCAGCATACCAGTCTTTCACTTACTGTACAAAGCAAGATTGACTGGATACAGATCCAACAAAAGCAAACATTTACCAATACTGCATACACATCGTCTAGTGTTATTCTCCTTATGATACCTCCTGAGCACAAATGAAGTAAGGTCATTTTTAAAAGGTGTTTTTCCGTAATCATCAGTGGCTCTCGTGAGTGTATGGCAGCATTAATAGCGTCCTTAATAGGGCGATCTATCTACATTTCACACGGCTGTACAGAAGCGATTGGCTGCAGGGCTGTGCTGGAGGTATACGGTGGAACCCGGAGGAATGCATGATGTATGACGGCGTGCCCTTGCAGCAAAATGCACTGAATTTATTATAGCCCCCCCCCCCCGACACACACCTATACAAAAATAGCAGTTACTAGTCTTTAAGTTCAGTGAATGTAGATGGTGAAGGTGATTTTTACGGACACACGTAAGGGTATAAATCACCAGGGATGAACAGGTATAGCTACCCCACACTAAAAAGTAAGGAGCATTATACATGAATATGCACGCGGCTATATCGTTATAGCATTATTGCGGTAACATTACCGTCCCCGCGCCGGTAACTGTGCGTGGAAACGCCGCACCGCGCACCGAATCGCAGAAGCCGCCGGTACCGCTAACGGTTCGCGGTAACGCCTCGGTGCGGGGACCGCGGCTCGGGACCAAGCGCTTCCCCCCCGCGGCGTTCACCAGGCTTCCTGCCATATAAATGCGGTCAGTGCCGGCTACTTACCCGCGGCGCAGAGCCCCAGCGCCAGCAGCACCAGCACCCACACTCGGCCCCTCACTGCCATTACGGCGTCTTCCTCGCCGGCTCCTCCGCTAAGAAACTTTTCCTTTTTCCGCCCTTTTCCCCCCAAGCAGTCGGTCTGCCTCATCGGCTGCAAGTGTCCGAATAAACGCCCGGGCGAGAGAGAGAATCCATGGCTCTGCTCGGAAACAGCCGCTCCGTCTATCCTGCCGAGCTTGTCATTTAGACCGGCGGTCCCTTTTCAGTTTAAGCTGCTATTCGGCTTATAATGTCGACGCTTTGATATTTATTTTCTTCTGTAGCTACACTGTAACAACGGGAAAAAAGCAGCTGTCAAAGCGCTGTAAGATTTATTAATGTAAAGTAAAGGTTGCCGATACTCCCCGTCCGCCCAGACCAATAACTCGCTACGCGCTGTATTCCGATACAATGTAGCGTTTTCTTTTCAGGTGGTTTCCGAGTAAAATAATGTAGCGCTTATTGTTGTATATCAATCGCAAATCCCACACGCAGGCTGGCTGGTTGAATGACTGAATTTAGCGTTGAGAATCGTGTCTTTCCGCGGAAAAGCTTGTCGGAATGAATACGACAGCGTAGATTTGACACCGATCCGAAGGGCCTTTAATTATGTTTTGGGGGGAAAAACTCCAGCGGTCTCCGAACATCCAGTGAAAGCTCATTAATGCCTCGATCCTTGCGGTGGATATGCGTTTATTCGTTTGAGATCCCAGTTTCTTTGAGAAATTGTTTCTTGAGGAAGGTAGTGACTGCGGTCGGCAGCAGATGCATTCCCCTCCTTTCCTTTTCCACTCCCATATTACCACCAAAAAAAAACTACTGTAGACTTTTCTTTCCCAGTGTTTCCTATAGCATCGATATTCTTGAAAGATCACGGAGTCCTATTCCCGTATGATGCAAAAGAGACATTGACGTCGATTTAAAAAAAATAAATCACAAAGCAAGCGGAGGCGGCATTCACAAAACTGCCAGCTTGGCTGCAAGACGGACGGGAATTACAGGCTATGTATAGAAATGTTAGCCAGTGCTGCTAACTTGCGCCTCAAAAACTGGGCAAATGAGCCGGCCTAATGGTTACTCTTTCTGTCTCCGTCGCAGCCAGAATGCATCGGATGATCCGGCCGCGTTTGTCGGGAGGTTGTGGAGATCATTGTTATCCTGCGCCGTTACTCTTCAGAAATGCTGGCGACAGTCGCGGCTCAGCTTCTCGGAGAGATCAGCTAGGGGCTTTTGCCCAGGAGCTCGTCTTTAGGTCTCGGCTGTGAGAATTGACGGGAGGGGGGGAGCCTAGTGTCAATTCATTCCTCAGCGATGGCTGCTGCGGAGCGCCCCCTAGCCGAAGCCCCGTGCATGTGCGTGTGACGAGCATGCTTCTCCCCTACGCTGAACACTTACGTTTACTGAGCACGTTCTGAGTCTTATTAATACTGTAGTCCAACGATTAAAAGTGTTAGTCACGATTTTACACTTCAACATTGCATCGGTTCTGTATCCGATTACACTTTTTTTTAAAATCCGACTACAGGAGAAAATAAGTTTTCAATCCGTCTTGTATTCCAATCTGAATATAGTGCTATCTGCATCGATGTGAACTCAGAAACCGCTATCGTGTTAATTTTAGTAACTTACTTTTCCTTGCGAACTTTAGTTTCTTTTTTATCCACTCGGGTTAACTTTCAACTTTTTATTCCTCTTGCGTGAGTGCAAGCCTAGGGAATTTTTTTTCCAGAAAACATTTCTGTGAAATAAGCATGGCTTCAAAAAACAATATAGTTTGCTTTGAATAATTTCGCAACTAAAAAGAAATGAGACACATTCGATGGTCTACTGTATTCCCTCTATCCTACATAACTGGTGTATGAGTGTTATGCACCATAGACTGTGCCTATGTGGGTCAAATGCAATTAGGGGAAAAGTGATCCATGTTAGAGCACTTGATTCTGAATTCATTTTAGAGGAATACTTGATTTCACACACGTATTTTTCCTGCCTGCTAAATTCTGTGTTGGCAGTATTTGCATAAATCATCTATGAACGGTTAATTTGTGCAATGAACATTACAGTCCACCGGACGCGCCAATAAGAGGGGTCATAAAGGGCTGAAGCCTGAATGAATCCGAACAAGCCCCGAGTGATTTGTTTAGCTCAGATGTTTTTAGCAATCATGCTCTCTGTTTAAGCACAGAGGCTAAGCCCTGGATGTCTTAAGAACATAGCAACGGTCCTGCAATCTGGTATATATCGAGTACTGCAAGGGGGGGGGGGGGGCTCTGTCTTTCGGTGAAGCATTTTTAGTTGCATTTTAGTAGCATTACATCAGTGAATAATCATTTTGCTTTCCGTTTCAGCACACATCTTTAGAATAACAAAACTCGACAATGGTGCTTACGTAAATCTAATTACTACGCATCTTGTGCAAATGGCTATAGAGGATTAACTTCTTAATTCAGTGTCTGCTCCAAAGCCACAAGTAATAGACTTTATTTTAAAATAAGACACCTTACAGTATATAAACATTTGTTTTCTGAACCTGTCACCTGGCCAGTTTTCAAAACCTTCATATAGTTATTTGAACATAGCAGCAAATTTTACATTCCATTCTGTTTATGTAATAACAAAAATGTAAAGAAATGTAAAGAGCCAGTTTTGATTTATTTTGCTTGTCAAAACAAATTTGTAAAAAAAGATAATAAATAAAAGCTAATGTATTAAATTAGCTTTGTTGTACTATGTAAAATGTTTTACATTTTTGGTTATCATTATATTACAAAGGACTCTGTATCCATGTATTCAGTGCATAAATGTAAACATTTTAAAGTTAATGCGGTTAATGTCTCATAGTAACTGTCATTTATAATTTTTAACTATAATTTAGTAATTCACTAAGCAGTTATGAGAAGCTAAGAGATAGTCGCAACTCCTCCTCCCTCAGACTCCTGTCCAATCGCTGTGTTTCAGCCTCCAGCACAGATGGGAGGGGCCTCTGGGAGACCACGGCCAAAGAGTCACTTAGGTCCTGTCTCAGAGACACCAGCAACTCGTTGTTCCGAGAAGCATGTTCGATAAACTCTGCTCTTTCCTTGTGATCCACTGCTAAGATTAACCTGAGAAAGTGCACCTGGGAGTTCAGAAAAAAAGATGAAGTTAAAAATTATCCAGATATAAAATCTAACATATTAAGACTCTTCAGTTGCATGAAATCCGCTGTAGCCTGATGCAGTTGTTGTGATGCTCCTGCTCCAGTCCTGCTTACACGTGTACCTGGGCATTCACTGGGAAGCTCACTAGCTGCACTTATGCCCAGTAGACTCCTTGAGAGCATGTACGTTTGCAAAGGGCTATTCGCCTCACTTTTGCACATCGCTTTAGACGAATGTGTCGTATATGTAGTTCATATACGTAAAAGCAGTAGCTTGCCTGTTCCTCCAGTTCTTTCACGCGAGCTTTCAGGTGCCCTGTCTCCTCCTCGTCTTCTAAGGCACCAGCCTCCCTCTATATGATACAGAGAAAAAAACAGCTCTTAACCTTTGTCCAAAGTCAGCATACCCGTGAACTGGAAGTGGCCTTTCGGTTAACCTGCAAAGTGGAGCTCTCCCCTGCAAGGCCGCCTGACTGCGACAACTGACGGCGCAATTTCACTCTCTCTTCTTCCACCTAAAATAAATGGCGAAAAAATGCAAATGGTGCAAACTATTCATCAGAACTACCCCACACAGGGGTTAGACAAAGGAAGAAAAGGCCGGCACCTGCGTCAGCGCCTCCCTCAGCTGCCCCCTCTGCGCTCTCGCTCTCTGCAGGCGCCGCTCTAGCTGCACATTTCTCGTCTGAAGCTGCTTCTGCTCGACCTCCAGCTGAGCCACGGCTTGCTGCATGGCTAATAAGCGTCCCTGCAGCCCGGCGCCACCTGCTGCATCATCACTGCTAACTCTTTCTAGCCATTGTCCCTGTCCACAAAATGGCAAGACAGTAAGTGGGTTTCATCCACAAGTCAATGACAACAAAGACATCTGCAGATTACATTCCCCACCTCCATTAGATGAGTGCAGTTACACAAACGATGCGAATATTAAGTATTAACACTCCTCCTAAGAGTGACACTGGAGGTGCGAACACCTGAACCACGCTCATATTTTAGCGTACAGGTCTGACCTCGGTGTGTGTCGCTCCTGACACGACTTCCTGCCCGCCCCGCAGCTTCCTCTCCAGCTGCCTGGCTTTGTCACGGTACTGCACCAGCGCCGTCCCGGTCTCCTCCAGGGCTGCTCGTATCCGCTGCCTGTCCTCCTCAAGTTCTTCTACTCGCTCTTTCAGAGCATACACCTCAGATTCCCTTTCATTTAACAGCCTGATACCTTCCTCTCTTACCTGGAGGAATGTGGACACTCGTCCCCGTAACGTTTTCAGGTGGCTTTCCCTAGGTCCACTACCCTGGCCTCCCGAGCCCATTTGTGACCCCCCCTGTCCCCCTCCCACCCCAGAAAGCAGCCGTTCCATCTCTGCCTCAAACACCTCAGCCCTCTTCTTCCACATTTCAGCCATAGCCTCCCTCTTTCCCAGATGCTCGGACAGCCTTTCTTTCTCTCTCTCTAACTGCTGCAGAGCTTCTTCTAGAACCTCATTTAATTCTTTTTTCTGAATCTGTTCATCTAAGCTCTTCTCTTCTACCTGTTTCGTCAACCTATGCTGCCCCTTCTCCAGTTCTCTCTGCTTGCCTCTCTCCCTTTGCCTCTCCTCTTTCATCCTCTCCCTCTCTTCCTGCAGCTCTTTCATTTTTTCCCTGAGCTCATTTATATCCTTGGTCCTCTCCTCCAGTAACCCTTCTAATTTCTGTACTTCCTTTTCTCTATCTCTCAGCATAGTTGTTACTAGCTCAGCCTGCTTCTCCCTTTCCTCAGCAGCTCTTTTAAGTCTTTCCCGTCTTTTCTCCTCCTCCTGAACTTGCTGGTTCATACCCTCCATCTGTTGCTCCTTCTCACTCAGCTTTGCCATTAATAGTTTAATGTGCCTGTCTTGCTCTCTCTTAAAATCCCCCCCATCTCTCTCCTCCTCCCCTACTCTCTCAGCTCTCAGATGTGGTTTCTCCTCCCAGTTCATCTTTATCTGTTGCTTCCACATTTGAGCCTCTTCAGTGTTTTGCTCTCTCACCTTCACAAGCTCCTTCTGTAGCTTTTTCACCCTCTCACTAAGTGCTAAGACCGCTTCACTTTTCTCAGCTGCTAATGTGCTGAACTTGCTCCTCTCCTGCTCTAAAACATCAAGCTTTGCTCTTGTCCTGGCCAACTCTGCTTTATTCTCTCCCAATGTAACTCTAAGCTCTTCCTCAACCTTCAATTGCTGTGCTTCTCTCTTCTGCCTCTCTTGGACTCCATCCTCCCATGACTGTAACCCCCTTTCAAGCTTTATCTCAAGCTCTTGCTTCTCTTGTTCGAGCAACCCGATCCTGTTATACAGGTCTTCCACTTCTTCTCGTAGCACTCGGACCCTTTCATCTCTGCTTTTCACCAATTCCTCTTTCTTTTCCTGGAGAAGGGTTCTCAGTCTCTGTCCTTCATGGTTACTCTGCTGTAGCAGTTCTTTCAGCGTAGCCATCTCTTGCACCCCAGCTTTCAACCCTTCCCGCATCTTCTGGTTCTCCACCTCTCTTTCCTTAACTTCCATTCTAGTCTGATCTTGGGTCCTTGTGAGTTTTACCAACTCCTGTTTCAATGTGGCCACCTGAGTTGCCATTGCATTGCCTTTCTCCTGAGACTCCCTCAACTCTTTCTCAGCCCATGTCAAAAAAGACTCCACCCTCTCCTTTCCTCTCCTAACTCTCTCTGCTTCATTCCTCAGGGCCTCTGATTCTTGCTCCTTCCTCTTCAGCTCAACAGAAAGATGATCTCGCTTTTCTTGCAATTCCCTAACCCGACACAAAAGCTTCTCCACTTGACTCCTCTTCTCCTCTAACAAAACACACTGTTCCTTCTGCAGCTCTTCCACCTCCTCCTTTAGCCTTTCCAGTTCAGCTTTCCGCTCTTCCAGCTGCAAGGCTAGGTGTTTCTGCTCTCTCTCCTTCCGATTCAGAGCCTTTTCTAGTTCTTCTCTCACCTCGTCAACCTCCCCCTCTTTCTCTTTAACCAGCCTTCTCCATCTTTCCGCCTCCTCTTGGAGCCTCTCCTGCTTTTCATCAGCTGCCCGTCTCTCTGTCACTCTCTGTTCCTCTGCTACGTTTAAGTCCTGAATCTTGTTCAGAAGCTCTTCCTCCTTTTCTCTCCGCAGACTCCTCTCTCTTTCTAGGAGGGATTCTGTCTCCTTGAGTTGGCCGGTGAGTTTCTGTTCTAACAATCCCACCTCCTGCAGCCGCGCTTTCAGCCTTGTTACCTCCTCGTCCTTCTGCTGAAACTTCAGTAGCTCCTCTCTCCCTTCCTGGAGATCAGCTCTCAGTTTCTGACCTTCGTGGTTACGCTCCTCCAGCTGCTCTCTCAGTGTAGCCAGCTCCTGCATTACAGCATCCAGTTCCTCGCTCATCTTCAGCTTCTCTCTCTGTCTCTCACTGATCTCTGCTCTGGCTTGGTCTTGGGCCCTTGTGAGCTCAAAAACCTCTTCTTTCAGTGCTGCCTGTTTGACCTCAACTGTCTCTCCTTTTTCTCTTGCCTCCTTCAGTTCCTGCTCAATATATTTCAAGGAAAATCCAACGTTCTCCTTTTCTCTCCTCACTCTCTCTGCTTCATCCCTCAGGGTCTCCGCTTCTCGCTCTTTCCTCTGTAGCTCAGTAGCAAGATGATCTCTCTCATCTTCAAGCTCCTTTACCTGACGCCCCAACTTCTCCACGTGGCTCCTCTTCTCCTCTAACGAAGCACTCTGTCTCTTCTGCAGCTCTTCCACCTCCTCCTTTAGCCTTTCCAGTTCAGCTTTCCGCTCTTCCAGCTGCAAGGCTAGGTGTTTCTGCTCTCTCTCCTTCCGATTCAGAGCCTTTTCTAGTTCTTCTCTCACCTCGTCAACCTCCCCCTCTTTCTCTTTAACCAGCCTTCTCCATCTTTCCGCCTCCTCTTGGAGCCTCTCCTGCTTTTCATCAGCTGCCCGTCTCTCTGTCACTCTCTGTTCCTCTGCTACGTTTAAGTCCTGAATCTTGTTCAGAAGCTCTTCCTCCTTTTCTCTCCGCAGACTCCTCTCTCTTTCTAGGAGGGATTCTGTCTCCTTGAGTTGGCCGGTGAGTTTCTGTTCTAACAATCCCACCTCCTGCAGCCGCGCTTTCAGCCTTGTTACCTCCTCGTCCTTCTGCTGAAACTTCAGTAGCTCCTCTCTCCCTTCCTGGAGATCAGCTCTCAGTTTCTGACCTTCGTGGTTACGCTCCTCCAGCTGCTCTCTCAGTGTAGCCAGCTCCTGCATTACAGCATCCAGTTCCTCGCTCATCTTCAGCTTCTCTCTCTGTCTCTCACTGATCTCTGCTCTGGCTTGATCTTGGGCCCTTGTGAGCTCAAAAACCTCTTCTTTCAGTGCTGCCTGCTGGACCCCAACTGTCTCGCCCTTTTCTCTTGCCTCCTTCAATTCTTGTTCAACATATTTCAAGGAAAATCCTATCTTCTCCTTTTCTCTCCTCACTCTCTCTACTTCATCCTTCAGAGTCCTTACCTCTTGCTCCTTCCACCTGAGCTCTGCAGCAAGATGATCTCTCTCCTCGTCCAATTCCTTCACCCGACGCCCCAGTTTTTCCATCTGGCTTTCTCTTTCTTCTAACCAGACATGTCTTTCCTTTTGAAACTCTTCAACTTTGATTCCTAACTTCTCTGCTTCAGCATGTTTCAGTGCCAGCTGGGACACCAGCCTCTCCTGCTCGTCATCCTTCTCATTTAGGGTGTTTTTTAGTTTGTCCTTCTCCTCTATAGCATCTTTCACTTCCCCCTCTATCTCTGTTACTAAACCTCTCCATTTTTCTACCTCCTCCTCCAGCTTCCTTCGTTCTTCATTAGCTTCCTGTGTCAGCTCCCTTTCTCTTCTCTGCTCTTCCCTTGCTATGTTCAGGTCCTGGATTTTGTCAAGAAGTTCTTCCTGCTTCTCCCTACGGAGACTCCTCTCTCTCTCCAGAGTGGATTCTGTCTCCCTAAGTTGGCTGCTGAGTTCTTGTCCCAACATTTCCAGCTCTTGCAATCTCGCGCTAAGATTCTTTGTCTCCTTCTCTTCCAATAGCAGTTTAGCATTAGTCTCTTCCTCTCTTCCTTGTAGAGTTGTTACCTCTTTATCCCTTTCTTTCAGGAGTTTCATATGAAAGTCCAGGTTCTCTCGCAGTTCATCATGCTTATTCCTGGTCCTCTCTGCCTCCATCTCAAGATCTTGGACCCTTCCTGTCAGCTGACTCAGCTCCACCTCCTTCTGTCCTAGTTCTCGCTTCAGTCTCAGCTCTCCATCCTTCAGTTCTGCTTCCCTTCGCCTCCACTCCTCTTCTTCTTCACACTTTAATCTCTGCCTTTCTTTCAGCTGTGAGGTGAGCTCTTCCAGGACAGTCACCTGGCCCTGTAGTGTCTCTTTTTCCTGCAGTTCAGTTGTGAGCCTCTCTTTTTCTTCATTCAGTGTTCCAACTATGCTCTTCAGCCTCTCTAATTCCTCATCTCTCTTTCTCACGTCTGCTTCCTTCTCTTTCAGAATTTCTGCTGTTCTCTCCTGGTCTCTTTCCCTTTCCCTTACTTCCTCAATCTCCTTTTCTTTCACTCTTAAACTCAGTGCATTCCTCTGTCTCTGCTCCTCCTCTGCTCTTCCCTTCCACATCTCTGCCTCATCCCTGGCCTCCTTGGCTTTGTGCTCAGCTGCCCTCTGCTCTACCGCATGCCGAGTCAGAATTCTCTCCATCTCTGCATCCCTTACCTGCAGCTGCCCTGACATCTCCTCCAGTTGTCTTGTTAAGCCCCCCATTTTGTGTCTCAGAGCCTCTAACTCTCCATCTCGCTGTCCCAGCTCTGAGCTCAGGCTTTCCCTCTCCCTCTGCCACACGTCCCTCTCCTCCACCAGTTCCTGCTCTAGCGCCCTCTGCTGACTGACGGCCTGCTGGACCTCTGCTTGCAGCCTCTCCAGTTCTGCCTGCCTGCTCTCCAGCTCTCTGTGAGTCTGCTCTCTCTCCACTTGCTGGCTCTCCCTCTCCTCAGCTCTTTGGGCCACCTCTTCCTCCAGTTCCTCACGCAAACACTGGATCTCTCCTGTAGGCCAGGGATAGGGAAACAGGGTCAGATCATACTCCACTGCATACTCCAAAAACTCAGGACAGCAAAACAGCTTTTCACTGCAGCAGCCAGTATAAATCTCCTAATACAAATGTACGTCAAATTTATTATATAATCTTGTTTATAAATCCCCTTTGAAATGTTGTTTGGCCAGTAAACCTCATTCTGATTCTGAATGACAAATTCACGTTTTTTGGCCAGTGATATCATAAGCTGCTGATGTTTATCTGCTACTGTTTTACTGATTCTGATGTGTATGTTCACTGTCTTCACCACCCCCTCACACGTTCCTGCGTAAAAATGTGAATGAGCACTGGATCAGATAAGCACCAATTCACACTCACATGAACACCCACAGAACTGCTAAACCCATTTCACAGCACCTGGAAAGTGACATCTAACTGTGTTTATAATTATGCCTATACACTACGTGGCTACTTCTTTTTAAATTACATATCTGCAGTGGCTTCCCTTTCCCCTTCAGGGCAGTGCTCCTCTCAACATGGACATCCCTCCTCTCGCCGATTCCCTGTGCCTGCTTCACCTTGCAGCACGTCCTTGGTCTGCAGAAGCATCTGAACCTGCACCTCCAGCTGACCCTCGTGCACCTCAAGGCTGGCAGCGTGGTCCTGGGCTTGTGCTAAGTGCTGCTGCAGGGAGGCTGTCAGGGACCTGAGGGTGCGGCGAACCACAGGCGCACGTTTGGAATTATTTCTTTGCGGGGACTCGCCATTCATTTCTTTTTTTGATTGCATTCACTGTACTTCAGAAAATTAAGGTTCATATTGTGGAGACTTGAAAAATAGAAAACGAGTAGCAGGTTTTTACCACATTGTGGGGTAAATACAGACACACACAAACCCACACAGACACACACAGACACACACAGACACACACAGACACACACAAACCCACACAAAGGCACGGCAGCACCACGTGTGAGGCTCTCCTTTCCATACAGGGCTCTGGTTCACCTGAGCTCTTCCCGGTCCTGTTCCACCTCCTCCCTCTCCTGCTCCAGGACCCGCACCCTGCTCTCCAGCCGATCGGCCTCCCTGAGTAAGTCTTCTCTCTCCCGCTCGGCCCGCTTCTGCAGCTCCAGCAGCCGGCCCAGCTCTGCCTGCGCACTCTGCAGCTCCCTGCACACCGCGCCATGCTGTCCTGTCAGCTGAGCATGCAAGCTGCGCGTTACACCCAGGCCCCCATCATGCTGCAGGAAACGTTAGAAACAGCTCCTTTCATCTGATGGTGACCTACCTCCTGCAATCTTTCTGCATCCCTCTGCTTCTCCTCCATCAACACGCTCGTTTCCCTCTCTACCTCCTCCTTCAGTCTCTCAATCTCCCTCTGCTGCTCTCTCTCCCTGCCCTCCATCTGCAGCAGGGATTCCAGCTCCGCATTCCTCTGGGCCCTGTGAGGACATCGGCGTCTTAAGCCTCGCACATCGCAGGACCAAACCGGTCACTAGTTACACTAAAGGTGGCCATATTCTTCAAACAAGACCAACAGAATTAACGTCGACGTTGTATGAGCGGTAATCACCGTGGTGATCGCCGTGTCGGCACACCGCCCGTGCAGGGTTCCCAAGGAAACCTTTTTCGTTGTTCTGATCCCAACCACTGTCCACGATTGGCTGACATCAATGGGACGCCACGGGGTTGGTCAGCAGGACTGAGTATACAGTTACCGGCATGTTTTACACTGCACCGCGTGTATCTGTAAAGCTGTATGCGTATTCGAGTATTTCTAGTAATAGTAGATGTCAAAACCAGACTGACTGTTGTCGCTGCCATGTTCATTTTCGTTTTGTCCGGACATCGTTTGACGTATATGGCCACCTTAATCCTGAGATTCTGATTCTGCTCCCTGCGAGGACGTCACCATCCTCTCCCTTGTCCATTGCAATACCAAACTGGTCATAAGCACACTAATCCACACATGACGATTCTGAGCACAGTCACAAACAAATTTTGATCATTTAAAAGCAGCCTAGTAACAACACCTCTAACTAGCGTTTTAGTGTTACAAATCCTGCCAGGCGAGATGCAATTATATAATATATGTTAACATTCAACAATACACCAACACATACCTTAAACTGGCTGTTTCCTGGGAAGCCATCTTTAATTCCCTGCGTAGAGTTGTGACCTCTGACCCCAAACTCTGCAGAGCCGAGTGGGCATTTTCCAACTCTGTTTCCAGCTAAGATAAAAGGGGCATGTCAGCCATGTATCTACGTGTAAAAGTGCAGAGCTGTAGGCAGTGATTCCCCACCATCGCCAGGGACAGACCTGCAGCATGCGGACGTTCAGATCCCGCTTGTCACCCGCCAGGGCCTCGCTCAGGGCCGCCATATTCCGCAGGGAATCCTGCAGCTCTGCCACCTCCTGCTTCAGCTGTGTCTGACTCGACGACAGGGCAAAGGCTGATTGGCGGGCCTGTCAGCGAGGACGGAAAGCAGATGTGTGAGGAGTCGGGAGCCAAGGAAACATGTGAGGGAAATGAATCAAGAGCAGTAAAGGGCCTGCGATTCCGAGGAAAAAACTGAATGCAAATAAAAAGTTATTTTGTGTCTCATACGTATTTTGTGTTGAAAACATGTGCATGAAGTGATAAACCTAGAAAATGTGCGAGATGAAGAGGCAGCCTGGGATTGGCCCTGTCATGACAGTACACCTAAACCTGCACACACCTCACCCGGTTAATCTTCCCCCAGCTGCAGTCAGTCACATACCAGGGGTGAATAAGCAAGATTCTGCTTTAATTACTCAGAATATTAAACTACTAAACAAACTAACCTCGGCATAAAAAAGTTCTGACAAAGACGCTCTCGTATTTATCTTATGTTAAAATTGCCTGTGATTACATATAAAGCTTATCAGAAGACCCATGCCTGAGATGGTCAGATGCTGCTCCTCACTGGCTATGTGGAAAAATGCAGGAGAGTCTTTTCATAAATGAAACCACTTTATAAAGAGTAATTATAATTATAAACAAATGTCAACAAAGCAAAAAAAGATGGGTCAACAGGGTGGGCAGTGTACAGTTGAGGGAGTTTACCTTAATCAAAGCCTCCTTGGTCTGGGTGACCTCCTCTTCAGCCTGTGCCCGGGCCAGCTGCTCCCTCTCCAGCTCCCCCCGGAGGCAGTGCAGTTCCTGTCGGCTCTGCATCTCTCTCTCGCTGAGCTGGGCACATTCCTTCATATCTGCCTCCAGTCTAACACACAGACAAGCAACACCCACAAAGGTAAACTCACCAACACGGACATACAGACACACAGCACCCACAGGGGTACACTC
>JAODKN010000001.1:33991764-34013509 GCA_026774425.1 Petrocephalus zakoni
CCGAGCCGAACTGAGCCGAACTGTACTGAACCGTGTCGTACCGTACCGTACCGTACTATGCAGTGGAAAAGCGCCATAACTGTGGTGGAAATGTGCTGGAATCTGTAGGACTCAGGTGCCCTCTAGTGGCCAGGTCAAAGCATGACGGGTGGGTTTACAACAGGACTCTTTGCAAATATTGGTGGGGGAACCCCCTCTGGGCTCACTGTGGCATTTGTGTTGCGGGCCCCTGTCACTCATATGCTGAAACAGCACTGGCACCACAATGATTCTTTGCAACTGGCCCTAAAGTGCTCCTTGCTCTGATCTTCTCGTGCAGTATCAGACCCGGATGCAGATGCCGTACTTAAAAAAACAACAAATCTACATAGATGCTCATACACAAGTATAAAGTGACTGAAAATGAGAAATAAGATGAAAAACATTCAGAGATGAATAGATGCTATGAACTAAATAAAAACAAACAAGCATGTTACACACTGTCAGTATTTGCATAGGAACATCTGTAAAGCACTGCTGTCTTTCTGTTTCTTTAGTCAAAATTCCCGGGACCCCCAATCAATGCACCAGGTTCCCTCCCGCCCACCTCCTTGTCTGGAATATTCACTTCATCTCGATGACCACCAGAGAGCGCCAAGTCAATAATGAGGAAGAGGAGCAGTACCCATTCCACAGCTTCTATGTTAAAATGAGTGCTGCACACCCCCACTATGGGTATCGCTTCCCCTGGAGCACCAGTACATAGTATGGAGAGTCAGACAATTGAGTGTGTAGCTTATCTCATTTAATTGGGATTTTCTTACAAAGGCAGCAGGAAATAAATCTTAATTTTACGCAAAAAACCATATAACAAACTGGTTTCATAAAGAATAATAATTTTTAAAAAGTATTTACTGCAAGGATGTATCAGCATTCCATAACTTACAAACAAATGATAGTAAAAGTAAAACCCACTTAAATTACGATGAAAGACCACACAACTGAGAAGAACCAGTAAGTGTTTAGTCTTCCCAAAATGCCCGTCATTTGGGATATTCTCATTCATCTATTTTACGCATGATTTCTTTAGTCAGTGACTGTCAAATGCAGTTTAGCTGAGCACAACAGTAGCTTTCCTCACTGACAGCTATGTGTACATATGCTATCTATTCTGCTACATGCAGCATAGTTTATGTTGATGCATAACTTAGTTTCAGTACTAGAATAATTAACTGTGACAGGTTTACAAACTGGACCTTTATTCTCTAGCTAACTGAATATTCTCGCTAGTCTCACATTTGATAGCTGCCAGTATTGTCATTTTAAAGCAGTGCATAAGGTTATCCCAATGTTTTAGAAAATAAAAATATAAAATACTTAATAATAATAATTATTATAGACAGTATATTTTCTATTAGTACCAATAAATTATCAAAATCTAAAGCTCATATAATGCTAAGACGCTCATCTTTTTTGTCAGTAACGTTGGAAAATACCTTTACTTTATTACATTTTTTATAACTGATATAAAAGATGAGACCTCTTGCTCCACATGGCCACTGTATTCATTTTCGGTTTCAGATATATTTCCAGCTTATTTTATCATTATATTAATAGCTATTTCCATCCTGTGATTGGCCAGTAAGGCATCGCTGGCATTAGTTTCAGTCACGGACGCAAACTGACAGTATCCGGTGCCGCTTTTTGGCGATGTGGCCGATTCCGCGCCACTTGCTCCTGTTCTCGCTCTCCTTCTGAGGGGCTTCTGGGCTCCCGCGTCACTCTATTGCACAGCTACTGCAGGAAGTGACCAGGCAGCTCTTTTCTCAGTAGGTCTTCAGCTTGAAGACCTTGGAAAGGGGCTCCCGGGCGCTGGAGTAGATGAGGTAGATGCCCTCGCTGGAGGTGAAGTACTCCCAGTCCCTGCAGCCGATGGTTGGGAGGTGGTGGATGGGGACAAAGCCCTCGTAGCCCTGCCATCTGTGGAGGAGTAACAGTAGAAGTCCTGGTAGAGGAGCACTAAGGCATTGGGATCAGCCAATGCATAAGCCAGTAATTACTCACTCCTTACCTTCTGTTACCTGTTACTGACCTACAGGACAATGCCTGCACTCTCTATGGTCAGGAGACCATCTATGAAGAAGTAGGCCTAGCAGCTCACCAGTTATCATGACTCTGTAAATACTTCAAACCTCTGTCATTACCTGTATATTACACTGTTCAAGGAGTAAGATGTTCCATCATAGGAATTGGCCACCACTAGAAACTTCTCATCTCCCAGTGTAAAGAATTCCCAGTCAAGCGCACTGGTAAGAAACAAAAGCCGTCAGAGGAAAGTTTCCGGCTTAACATGCTTATCTTGAAGATCCTGCGGTCCTCTCACCTGTAGGTGATGATGTCTTGAAACTTTAGGAAAGTCTTTGTCATCATGTCAAGCTCATAGATAGTGGAGTTGATGGCATACACGCCAGGGCCTCTCTCATACAGCCTCTGACTGTTGGCCACCGCCAGGAAGACCCTGCTTCCGATCTGGAACATCTCCCAGTCTGTTGCCCCAAAGGTCTGCGCAGAGAAGCAGTGAAGCAGCAAGACAGGCAGGTTGGAGTTTGGCATGAGAATGTGTTTCCCTGCCGGTGGCAGGCAGAGAGCGGCTGGGCTGCGGAACAGGCCCACAGCCAACTCATTGTGGTTAATAAATGTCAACACCATGAAAAAGGAGACTTACATTAAATTAAACATTGAAAAAAAAAACAATTTCTGCTGTTTTCCATATTGATGCTGGGGTGTTTTTCGGAGTGCTTTCACAGGTGTAAATGTTTTGCAAGGTATCGGACATTTTGAGCCAGAATCCAAATTACAGGGAGTAGGAGAGAGTAACTTCCTTCTTAATGAATAGGTATAATTATGTGCGCATGTGTCAGTAATTCATTTGACTCGCACCAATCTGCATATGAAAAAGACAGAGTGCTTGTCTTTTTAATTTAAAAACCTGACAGTAAGCCGTGGAATTCCCCTTCCAGCAGGGGCAGCTTTATGGGTGCTGTGGCTGTCTAGTGGAATACGATACCTACACAGGAAAAGCAATGAAACTCGCATTTGATTATTAATTACGGCTTTTGCAATTCCACAAGCCGTCTCGTATCGACTCAACCTGCTTTTTTCTAGATTCCCTGATTCAAGCTCATAGTCGATCTGTCTTTGGGAGGTAGCCAAGTGCTGGAAGGTCTTCCTCCACCGAGCACCTGCCCTCTCCTGCATTGGGCATTAAGTGAGGCCGTTGCAGGATTCATTAAAGCGAGAGCCATTTAGAAAAACGCCTGAGGCGGCCCATCGCCCTGTGAAGTGAACATCTCTGCCGCAGCAAGATAACATCAGTGCTGCAGCACTATCTGCAACAGCGACACTTTATAAGTGCGGTACTCAAATGTTTAGAATACATTATACATTTTAGAGTACATTCCGATTGACGGGTGATAATTGACGAGAACCTGCATTTTTGCACAATTAAATAGCTGCTGGTTGTCATCATTGTAAAAGTGAGTATATGCGCTTCATAACTTGAAACACACTAAATGTTCCTAGAGGCACATTGCAGAGAGACACAGACTTTGAAGAATGATTATCACCAGTAAAGAGGTCAAACCGATGACTGAATTAAAAACGTCTACATCCTGAGCGCCCTGCTCCTTCCTGAGCGCCCTGCTCCTTCCTGACAGTCAGGCCCAGGCACGACGGCTGCGGATCACCTCCTCCTCATGCTCTGCAGCGTATGCTTATTTATTTCCCTCCCCCACTTTGGAGGTAGGGAAATCCTGCACACCTGATGTCACGCCTGACATTTGCTGAAATGATCTGAGCCTGTCTAGTCTTCCTCACCCTGTGGCAATTTCTGCGGCAGGATGGATGTTTTGGGCACTTATTTTTTATAGTATTCTATAACTCCATTTCAAAATATCGCCGATGGCCTTTTGTTTAGCTTCCAACCATTTTATTGCTCGTTGAGTCGCTCTTGGAGACAGGTGCAATTATGGGCACACGCTGTATAACATCAACATCCAGACTCTGTATCGGTTTAAATCTTTGAATGAATTTGTCAGGACAGTTCACTGGGTGAAGTTTTGGGTTATATTTCTAGGGATTGTTAGTCAGCTGAGGATGTGGTACTTTCCGACTTTATGGATTTGTCAATGGTAACCAATCAGCTGTCGGTAAGACTCACTTTAATGTCCTGGAAGCGCTGAAACCTGCCACCCAACCAGATGTAGATGGTGGAGTCAATATGTGTGGTAACTCCATTGAATGTGTTAGCCACCACCAGAAAGTTGTACGGTCCCACAGTGAAAAACTCCCAGTCATAGGCCCCGGAGGTCCGTATGGTTTGATTGACTTGAAAGGCCTTGGCGCCGGGGTCCCACTTGTAGATGACGCTGTCAATGTTATGGTTGTTGTCTCCTGCCAAGCAAAAAGGAATTTCGCAATAAATGATCAATAGCATGCTTGCTTGAATAGTTTACATCTATGTTTCTCAATCAGGTCCTCAGGGGTCCCCAGACATTGCATGTTTTTGCTCCCTTCCAGCTGGAGGCAAAAATGTGGACTCTATGGCTGGGAGCTGGGAGGGAGCAAAGACGCGGACTGGCCAAGGACCGGGTTGAGAAACTGCTCTGTGTGTGTCAGCCTGATTAGGAGGCCTTGCCAGATCTTTGCTCTCTACTCAGCCTTCTGCCTGGGTAGACCAGGCCCCTACTGGCTGAGTTCCAGCTGCTGCAGGTGTATGTACAGTGCGGCTGGGACTCATTAGATCTCATAAAAAAGCCCTCCTTTATGTTTAGCTAAACTTTGATCCTGTAGGATGCACTGCAGCTTCACAGGTAAAGAAAGGAGACACACGGATTGATGCAAAGAGATAAACAGAGAGGAATATCAAAGGCAGCCGCCCTGCATACAAATCTACCATCAAAAACTAAAACTAACAGCATAGCTCAGAAAAACATTACTACGTTTAAATGTTTTTCCAGAAAATCTCAAGAGTTACCAGTACGTTTCTCTCATAATTCAAAGTCTGGCAGGTTTTTTGTAAATGGCATTAACCATATAACTGCCAGCTGTAGTTTCCTCTGATTCAAAGTATCACAGTGTTATTTGTCACGTACTCAGTTATACTCCTTTCCCTGTACCATGTGCAGGGAAACGCTTGGCTGCCCAGCTCCAGACCGTGAAACATGTAGTGTCCTCCGCATTTAACCCAAATGCGACATTGTGACATAGCAGTGGGCAGCTAATTCCCCTTGCCCAGGGTACCTCAGTGATACTTGCTGGTTGGGGATTCCAAGCAATTTCAATTAAAAGTTTGCTTACCTAACCATTAGATCACCGCTGCCCCTAATCATAATTATCTGTAGTGTGCAACTGGCAGTAAAGTGGCAAGTACTGCAAGACTCTAAGAATTTGTACACTGTACTTGTGTGAATTGAGTAGGTTGGAACATTGGTTGTGCAGGTTCTAGAGTCTGTCCTCATTAAGGATGCATTTTGCCTGAGCAGAGAAGCTCAACCTTGCTGTGCTGACCTTCAGACAGCCGGAGTGTTTCCCCAACCTCAGGCCAGAGAACAGGCCATCGCTGGGGCAGCTGGCATCTCTAATGACCTCGGTGGCCCTGGACCTACATCACCCGATTTTAATGTTCTGGTGGTTCATCAGTGGTTGGTTATGTGAGCACTGACTGAAGACCTGACATGGTCCAATTGGCATTATTGGTAACACTTTAGTTGAGGGGCCACAAATAATGCAGTGATACATGCTTAGTAAATGCATTAATTAATCATTAACTATGTGTTACTTCATCATTAATCAATGATGATGATTCTTGTATTCTTTGCAGGAACTTCAGTAGTTAGTTCATTAGTTAATCATTAACTAATTCATGTTCATGATTAGTACTTCAATAGTCAATGAGGTACTACTATGATTTGTGGCCCTTCAACTAAAGTATTACCGCATTATTTGTATACAGCAAAGCTAGCCCTAATGGAAGTGCCATTTGGATGATAGGTGGAGGCCATGATGGATGATCATGTGCTCCTGTACCTCCTCTGTGATTGGCCACAGCCAGGAAGGCCTCGCCTTGGATCTGGAAGGCCTCCCAGTTGCGGGCACAGTGGGTTTGCAGTGTCTGGTAGTGCAGGAACCTCAGCTTGCGAGGGCTCCACTTGTAGATTACAGACTGCTCCGGCCCCCCTTCATGCTGCCCCCTGGAATCAGCCACCGCCAGGAACATCTAGGCCAAGGCAGAGAGGGAACAATGGTGACCAAGTTAAGATATCCTTAAATACCCTAAAATATTGTCCTCTTCCCTCATGCAGATCATGCAGCATCCAGGCCAGAACTCCAAGGCTTAAAAACAAACTCGGAGGCCTCTTGAACACCTCTGTGGCGCATGGACATCTGTGACATGAAAGCTCACTGTGCCGTTGCTGTCTTCAGCGCTTGTGTACACAGCATTACAGCTTTGCACACGATATCTAATCTGGTTTTACCCTCCCCACAAACAATACACCTTTACACTTAAATTATTCAGTTGTGCCCCCCACCCCCAATATGAAACTCGCTCCTATGCCATTGTGTCCTATGTACATTTTAATGTTCGTTTACTTTATTTTATGCATTTCGACATTTTATTTACCTTTTTATTTATGGTTCTTAATATTTATGGTTCAGCCCTGTACTTTCATCTCGTATCCAGCATCCAGAGAAACTACGATTTCGTTCTCATTACCTTGTGTTTTGCAGAACGGCAATAAATCGTCTCTTAATCTCTTAAAGATACTATTATACTTCATAATACTTTGGAATTTTGTGATTTGAGGTATATATTGCAGAGACACTATATAGGTGTTTTAATATGTCTTATAGGAGATGAAGTACAGGTTAGTTTCAGTCTAACCTCTTATGATATGTTATGTCTAAAATGAAGGGCAGTGGTTAGCTTTTGGAGAGCTTTTAATTGCTGAAACGGTTGAAGATTTTAAGTATCCATTTTTACCTCCTCCACCCCTGTTATAAGGCAGAGATTTGAGCGCACAGGCTAGAGTACCATCTTATCTGAAGTGTAGTAGATGTGGTTAATGATAAAACAATAATGTAATTATAACACAGTATACCTTCAAAAGGACCAGCACATTCTCCCCTTCATGCTTCTATACTGTAATTAAAATGAGTTGCACAACAAAGCAAAGATGACGCATGGATCGTAAATCATAAATCAAAAATAAAGACAAATTCAATTCTGAGTATGATTTATGACATCTTTGGTGCACAGACTCAGATGTCAGCTCCCCACCCCAGCATGCCACATCAGAGGCCAAGCTGTCACTGCACACAGCAGCTGCAGAAGTGTGGTGCTGCTGAGGTTTGTCATCACCTTGGACGATATTACATTGCTGCGGTAAAAAAAAGAAGGACGCTAAAGCTGGTAACATGGTGTATAATCTGCACAGAAAGAAGGTGATGTCATGAGGAAGGGTTTCTAAAATGGTGGTGTTAATTGTTCATGAAGTCATATTGCAGTGCTATTCTATCATATAATGGTAACTGCAATTTTCAGTGAGTACTGTTGCAGCACACCCTGGATTATCTCCATTCTAAAGACATTACTATAGAGCAGTATTATTCAACCCGGTACTGGGGGGCCCTCAGACCATCCACGTTTCTCTTTCCATGCAGCTCCCTGCCACAAAGCCCTCACATTTGCTCACTAAAAAACATAGGCTGCTATAGAGGGACAAGAACTTTTAATCCATGCAAAGGAATATAAACTAATTTTGACTTGGCAGTCAAAAAAATAAACCACGATGAAATTCAACATAATTACCAACTAACCATAAATCCCACTGCCCTGGATTTACTACTTCCTCACCTTCTTGTCAACAGTAAAGTATTTCCAGGCCAGGGCTTCGGTGGTGCTGATGTTCTGGTAGGGCTCAAACCTCCCACCGTCCCACTTGTATATCCCGGAACCGTGTTTGGCTTCCCGGTTGGCCATTGCCGCGAAAAGCCCTACGGACGGGATCTGGAAAACCTCCACGTCAAACGTCTCTGAGTTGGTGTGCAGGTCTTGGTAGTCCTCCACATAGTCCAGCCTCTGTTTCTCTGCATATAGAAGAGTTTTGCTGCCAGTGAGAAACATCATATTCTTATGTGGCTCCTCTTAAAGAAATGGCCCAATTGTTCGATTCATTTCAATTTATTAAATCTGCTGTTAACTAAAACATGATTAATTAGGCAGGAGTGCTCCCGCTATAGCTGTTGTACATGGGGATTGCCTTCCAATGGGTCATTGACAATAGCACTTATCACGGACAATAATTTTTCATGCTGTAATGAAGGGTTCCCACTAGGAGCTAAATCTAATTTCAATGTTTCAAACCCAGTTCAGAAATTAGGTTTTTAAGGTGTTAAAGAAATGGTTATGTCAGGGTTGCCAACTTTCATCAGCTGGCTGAAGTGAGATTTTCAATTTGGCCCGGAAACCCCATCTGGACTACACATGCACAGAAATGGCATCATTTCCGCTCGTTACTGCTTTACGGTAGCTTGATTTTACAATTTCATGATTCGCGATTTTTAAAAAGCCTGGTCAATTGAGACCATTTTTGAAATAAAATTCTGTATAATGATTTAAAAAAAATAATTATAATTCAAACTATTTTTAAATAAACAGTAATAAGCCAAATTGTAAAATGCAGCAACTGGCGTAAAGCAGCAGCGAGCCGGGAATTATGTATTTTCTGAGTATGCATTGTCCAAATCTGGTTTCTGATCCAAATCGGGGAGTCACATGAGACGATACTGACATTTATGCAAGTGCTTATGCACACACATGCACTCGCACGTACATGTATGTAACAGTTTTCTTTCCTGTAAATAGTCTGTAGGGTTTGCAAACTACCCAGCGCTTTTGATTGAGTTTATTTTAGGTTTATAATGGAACACCATAGATTTGCTGTGAGATTTCTTCCGTGAGTTTATGATTCTGGCTGAAAGTGTGAGTGTCATACCAGATGCATGAGAGCTGGTAGCCCTGATATGCTGGAGGGTGCAGAGGGAGAGACACTCACCCCCGATCAGGGATGCCCAGGCCTGCCCATCACACAGCAGAAGCCCCTTCCTTAGTGTGTCGAACCAGAGCTGGCCCTGCTCCAGCTTGGAGCAGGGTGGCTCAGTGCCCATTGTCACACGCACTTCGGCCTCTGCAAGGGGTGGGGGTGGGGGCAGTGAGGCAATGCAAGGAGCTGCCATTTCTCACAGTCTATAACAAGCACGTTTTCAGTTAAATATGTGTTCAGTAGCTTCTGTGCTACATATACTGCAGAAGTTCTGTAATAAGAGCAAATAATTCCACGAATGATACAGTTTTATCTAGATGTGAAGGAACATTTTTGAAGAGATAATTAATTATCTTGGGTTCTTAGCTCTTCTTGGTAGAAAGATTCATAATCAATGTTTTATCTTGGCAATAAGCCAGTGTTAGAGGAAGTTCACTCGTGACAACGGAGATGCAAAGATCTGCAGGGCCCTGCTCAACCACAGCCCACAGTCCATGACGGCGAGTGCTTCTCGAACATAAACCGGCAGGCATACGTGATCCAGCCTCGCACACAATGTCTGTTGTGCTTTGCTTTTCATAACTCAGAGGTTAAACTAATTTGTGCTAATGTGTGCTGATGTTAAATTAAATAAACCTCAGAATAAGGAGACCATGGGAAAGACTTTTAATGTTCCTGGGAACCTTTAACCATCGTTTATCATTTAATTTGGCGAATTACAGCTGCATACTCGTTATAACACACCTGTACCCTTTTATTTAACCTTTCAGCTTTACCACCAATGCCAAATCCAGGTACCTAGAGGTGCACTGGAGCCTGACATAACCTGGTCCCAAAACAAGAGAGCATTCAATTTAGCCATACTGTGCTGAGCTATAGTCAACAGGTATTCAGGAACTGCACTAGGTTAACTTGTGTTGTGTAGCCTGATTGTAAGTCTGGAAAAAAACAACAACAGTGAAATTGCTGTTAACATTTTAAATCTGACGTGGCTCTGTGCGGAACAGGTCTAGTTGAAAGATGATATGAAAAGACACATCTTAAATGCGGCACTATTTCTCTCAGCACATGCTCACAAACATCCTAATTTTCACAACCAGTTATTCTCTGGTGTAGGGTAGCAGCAAGGAAAACAAACTCGTTAATCACTGTCATTGACTTAGTGTAGAGTTACAGTCCTTCTCATACCACCACACCTTACAGTTTACACTTCAAATACAACATCTCTTGACGTATAGGTCATCGAATCATCCCTGACTGCTGTTGCCCATGTCTTACCATATGGGTACAACATAACTTCATTTCCATGTGGTTTGACGGGTAGGTCCAATAAGACCTGAGGGATGGAGAGTACAGCAAGATTGGGCTCTGGTGAGGGACAGACCCGTGAGGTAGCATCAGATCCAGGCAACAGGACCAGCTGTCGCAGCAACCCCTATGGAACGAAACATCATCGGCTGCGGTCAGAGACTATCAACTGCTCCAGCTGAAACATCTACAGGAATGCACACACAAATGTCTTACTGAGAAGAAGCCTTTCCATCTCCTTCGACTGCCGATGTAAAGCCTGGATCCTTTGGTGTTGAGTGCCACAGGAAATGGCCTTTTATGGATACTGCATTTGAGAAGAGCGTCACCATCTTACTTGAATCACTTTCTGTTTTACCGATACATGGAATACTATTTTTGATAACTGTTTAAAATTCACTGTCAATAGACATAGAAAAAAATACTAGCACATGCTATGCCTGCATTGACTTAATCTGGAACCTAAAACCAAGTTTGGCACTAGCAAATGTGGGTGACCTGTTGTGTATGGAGGTAGTTGGTCCTGTTTGAAGGGGCTTGATCCTCTCAGAACATCCCCATGCTGGAACTCACATCTCCAGCGGCATGCCGCAGTCCAGGCTCAGGGTGAAGTGATGCCCTGTCACAGCCAGCACCAGCGTGTGCCAGCGGCCGTCCACCAGCTTCACGGCCCGGAGGGTGACGTGCTCCTTGCCTCTAGGACCCAGGAAAACCAGGTGGAGCTTCTCCTGAGAGAACCGCAGACCCAGAAGCAGCTGAGCTGAGTTGTCCTCCACCAGAGTAAAGATATACTCATTCTTCTGGAAGCAAGGATGGATAGCAATGCTGAAGGGACAGGGCCACTGGAAATGTGGTGAAATAGTCTCATCTGATACATTTGGATGTGTTAAAAACAGAAGATGACGCCTACCACCTGCCTCACCTTTTCTGCTGTGTGTGACACCTTGAGTGTGACCACAAGAGAAAACTCCTCTGGAAAGAAGTCACAGTTGACAAAGAGTTGTGAGGCAGGGAAGCTGAAGTCTCCATTGGGCCCAGACAGCTGGAGGCCTCGAGCCCCCTTGTATTGAACCATGTGCACCCCAGGGAGGGCCTGCCCATGGCTTGGAAGTGCTCTGCTCAGAAGGTCAAGTGGAACCAGATCTGCAACATCGAAAAAACGTCCAACACAAGCAGTTTCATTGTGGTCTTAGGTAAGCACAATGGACATCAAAATCTTATGTATCTTCTTAGTGTAAAGTACTCAGGTTTGTTTTGTGCAGTACTTGAACCCTACGTACCCATACGAATAAAAACGGCATGGTTCATATAAGGCTACCAAGCATTCTTCTTTTTCGATTAAATATGACAATATGTGATGTTTTTTATATGTGCACTACAAATCAGTGTTGTCTCTTGTATGATTTTGGCCACATACAAATCAAAAAACACACACCTGACATTAAGGCACTTAAGGAAAAAGCCTATAGGAAAAATACAAAACTTTTACATGAACTTTACATTTTGCTATACATGATAACATATGGCTTTAGTAGGAAATACATGTCTAATGGTTGTTGTTTCTTAGTAAAAATGTATGTTACTTTTATACTATTCTAATCTCTCATGAGATCTGCATGATCTCTCCATGTTCGGTTGGTTTAATTAGACATGAAAAAATTCAGCAAATTCAGCAAATCTTGAAAGATCTAAAGAACACAAAGTGATGTTTCCTTTTCAAAATACTCATTCTAGTTGTGTGGAACCACTGTCCATGATTCAATCCAAAGAATTATGCGTAAAAACTAACATTGACAAAAAATGACTAATGACATATACATTTAATGTAGATTGTAAATGTATGTACAGTGTAGGACTTTTATGTTTGACAGTATATTAATTTAATATGTATTTTACATCAATAAATGACATGTTTAATGACACATTAAGTTGATATGCATTGTATATTTGAGTCATATAAAGAGCTTATATGATTTCGGTAAAACACAAAGGAGTCATGTAATTAAAAAAAAAACGTTTCCATTTGGCTGTAGTCTCAGAACAGCATCTTGCACAATTTATTATCATTAGTGCTACAGTGTAAGATAGTTCTAAAGGTTTCTTTATTTATACAAACTAATCAAACAATGTTGTTAGTTCAGTGTGTAGAAAAGACATTGTGTGGAGATGCCAGACAGCTGATTTGCCAGGAGTCAATTTAACAAAGAAATCTTACATCTATCACAGATGATTGATGCACTATTAAAACTTTTCAAGGGAGGGAGGTAAGCCTGTCTATCTGCCGCGTCTATTTTAGTCAACTGCTAATAATTATCCTGATGGGAATACTTTATCTAATCTGGACATGCAAATGTGTTACTACGCAAAGTGGAAGGAACGAAGCGAATCTGAGGAGATAATCGCTTTCCACAGACACGGCACAACAGCAGAGCCGTACATCTCCATCAGCTTTGTCTGCTGGCACTCACAGGAAGGCACAATTCAGTGCTTCAGGGCCCATTTCTATTCATCCATTCATCCATCCGTTCATCCATCCATCCATTCACCCATCCATCCATTTTCAGTGGCCTGATATCCAACTACAGTCAAGCTGAATTGAGTGTAGTTGGATTCATTTTACGAAGTAAATCCTGTAGTGTTATTTACCTTTGGCTTTTAATACATGGTGAATAAAGGTACATACTGCAATTCATGACAGAGTTAGACAGGCAGAAAGAGATAAGAAAATATTTGTTGTTTGAGGAGGAGCAGGAGCAGTCCGTAATTTATTTCTGGCTATGGGCCTAGTGCTTAATTTAATGGGACTGAATCCAAGTTAAGCAATAATGCTGTCTATTTATTCTCACTGCTGGCATTATTGGGTATTATGCAGAACATCATTTAAATGTCATCACTGTAAATGTCACAACTTGCCGTCCTTCTGTAGCCTCCGTTTCACCAAAAATGTGTGACTGCTGCACAAACATGGATTGCTCAGTCAACATCACTGCTGTTATTTTGAGTTTTGTTTGGTGTTGTGATATTTCTATCACATAGGAAGAGGGCATGTTCAAAGCAGAGCTTGTGTAACAGTTTCAGAAACACCCACAGCACATTACTGAGGAACCGCAGAGAGCCACTCCAGAGTCTCGCCTTTAAAGGTAGGCTTTTTGTTTTGTTTTACAGCGGCGTGTCACTGAGGGTAGGCATGGGGGGATCCACTTAATGGGTCACATTTCAAAGCCAGATATGAAGGGTCAACATAGCAAATGGACTTATTGTGAAAAACGTGATATTCTTGATGAACCGCATATCCATATTGTTATAGTTTGGAAAACCACTTCCAACACGTATTATAGTTTGTTCAGGCCAAAATCCATGTCCTTCTCCCCGAAGAAGAGCAGGGAATAAATTGTAAAATATTTTTCAAAACGCAGTCAAAGCAATATGAAGAGCTTTGGGGAACACTGCGTTACATTCATATAGTACAGTCTCCTTGGGAAAATTTTATACATAAACCACAGGGTACAGAGTTCAGTTATCCCTACTGGCACAGAGTAGTTAAGTAATGGCCCTCTGGGGGGGTAGTTTACACCCTAAAAATGTGGTGGAGATTTGGCCACCTTCAAACAGTGAGACTTCTGTGATATCTGAGACATTTGCTGTTCTCATACAGCCCTCAATAAGAGGATGCTGTATAAAAGGGTAGATCTTTTCAAAGCGATTCAACTTTAACCCCATGGAAGTGACAAGCCTTTCTGATGCTTAGTACATAAAAAAACTGTATGTCTTAGTAAATGCCTGGCAATTATGCTGGAGATCGAGCAGAGGTTCTTGTTACATGCTGGGATTTTTTTTCTATCTCCCACCTGTTTCTTGACAGGTGACCTGAACAGAGCAGGGCAGTTTGCAGAGGACCTGCAGGCCAGTGCCCTCCAGCCTACAGTAAGCTCTCCATGCCCCTTTATGCTTGAAGAACATCAGAGCTATTCGCAGATAACTGGAGCTGATTTGACCAGGTTTGATTTGACCAACTGCACTGGCACTGAAGCAGAGACAATCCACGTGGAAGTGCGTATCCCCGGGCTCTGAGGAGCTAATGTCTGTATCGACTGTTGGCCGTCTCTCATGTGTGACAGCTGACTTTAGGATGACAGATTAAGCGGAGGCAGAGCCAGAACAGCCTACCCAGGAAAACCTCACTGCAGAGTCACAATCTCTTATCACTATTCTCCCACAGATACGTTATAAGGGCAGAAAGAAGGAAACATAAAAACTGCATCTGGGTTTCCGAAAGCATTTGCGAAACCCTGATTTAGTGCGTATAAACTCCTGAAGGTTAAGGCGAGGACACTGCATTTAATTTCACAGAGGCTTTGAGAAGTGCCTGTAATTATTACAAACTTGAAGACAGTTTCTTTCCTACAGTTTACAAGCAAAGCTCAGGTTGTAACTTGTTTTTCTCAGTTAGATCCCGTGTAATCTCCTAAAGACCCAAGACAGTGGTTTTCTTTAACTTTGAACTCTGACTTCAAGTGAAATTCAAATAATTCCCAAAAACATACAATCATATAAGTGTAAACATACAAATGATGTCTTACCTACTCCGTGCAATATAACAATAACAATAGCAACAATAATACTTTTATATATTTTTTAAATTATTTTTGTTTGGTTTGGTTTGTGTCTTTCTTTCCGATTTTTAAATGAGATCTCAATGAGTCACAGAGGAAATAACCTTGGTTTTAGACTATATAAATATACATGCATGCACACACACACACACACACACACACTGTTTAACATGAAGGTTATTGGTCTTGATTGGTCTTGGAAATGGGCCAATCTTGACATCTTGAAACATCTAAAGAAACATATACATCCAGGCCAGCAAATCTTGAAAGATCTAAAGAATAGATATATCTAAAGAATATATATAATGTTTCAAAATGGTAAGAGAAGCGTGGAGTAGAATTGGAGTAGTAAATTGGAATATTTCCAAGATTCTGCAGAGATAAATTTTTTAGATCCAAACAAGCTTTTTGGTAGAATTTCTGAAATTCGTAAAACTTGTATAACAAAAAAACCAGAATAGTGACAGGATTATGATTATATTTTAGGGGGGGTTATATATGCAAGTATAATTCACAGTCCTTTGTGTGATTAGACCAGTGATTTTGTGTCTATGGATAAAAACAACATATGACATGAGATGTTAGCTAAGATGCGCCATGATAGTGAGAATGGACATCCATTAAGCATGCTAGTCTAATCTGATAGCAACCGTAATACATGCTTTTGACTTCTGATGGCAATGTATCCGAAAGACAAACACGACTGAGTGAAGAGCATGGGGAGCACAAAAGGAAAATCTGTAAACAAAGCAGCGTTTCTTGTTTTGTTGATGCTTTCGTGTGCCTGACTCCCACAGTCTTGGCAGTGAGCAGAGAGGCAGGCAGTGGCTGAGGTTCTTACCTGTGCATGGCCTCCAGGACCTGGCATGGCTCCTGTGGAGCCCAAAGAGGATCAGCAGGAAGACGAGCAGCACGGAGGACATCGGGGCTCCCTGACATGCAGCTCCAGTCACTGGAAGTGCGGCTGGTCCAGAGCTGATCCACGGTCCCGCATCTCCAGCAGGCTCCTGAAGGTCATGCCTTTGCTGCCGGGGGCCGTGCGCTCCTGGGGTCTGTCTCAGCGGCAGCGCCAAAGCATCACACAGGGGGGACCGAGCAGGAATGCTGCGCGTGCCAGTGAAAGGGTGCGATGCACCGGGAGATCACAAGCCCTGCTCTGCTGCCACTACACTTTGTCCCTCTGGTATTTCCTGTTTGGTCACTTCTCTTAAATACGCCTGCTGAATCTAACACTAACCAGCTGGTAACTGATCAGTTTACAGGGCTCTGATATCGTACGGTTCCCGCTCGTCTTCTCCCTCCTAAGTGCACGGTGTTCACGTTGGGTTCCCACGGAAGGTGACGTGTCCTAACGCCAGGTGATCTCTCCTCCGGCCTCCCCAGCTGAGCAGGGCAGAGTCACGTTCAGTTATCTGAGGCAGCGCAGGGGCGCCTGACAGACATTTAAATGAGAATAAGTCAGCTGTGGAGGGGAGGGGTTGCCGCTGAGAGAATGGGGAGGGGGGGGGGTAAGGCGGAATGGAGTGGGAAGCAGGAGAGGTGCACTTCGGAGTCAGGTTATTTTATGTCTTATTTGAGAGGAGAGAGGAGGAATTCCCCATCTGCCAGAGTCGCTGTCCTCACCGTGAACCGCGTGTGGATGTGAGGAGCAGCTCTGCTGGCACACGTGAGGCAGCCTCTGTGAAGTGAGACCTGCTGCCTCTGCACACTGCCTCTGAGAGTGCTGCCTCTGCACACCGAGGGACACCGCAGCCCCTGGGTGGACAGAATCTCCTTACATAAGAGCAGTCCGTAATGGCGCCGTTAGGGCCATTAAAGGGTTATATACACAACCCAGAAATACATATTGAAGTACTGGGGGCACAATGTGTGCACTGCCAGGCTATACATTTAATATTTATACATATTTATACAATATTTATATTAATATCTGATTTATTTATATTTCATACTGTAGATTTTTAAATTACTGACAATAGGTTTTTGCCAGCTGTTTTATTATTTTCAAATATAAATTTTTAATGATCCATTTATTAAAAAGGGTCTGTGTACTTTTGTATTTTCAATAGCTGAGATTAGATGATAAAAACTGTCAAGAAGCCAAAAGCGTACTTGAAAACTATACCGAAGCATGCAAACAGTACTTATCCCAACTAATATTCTCATCATTGAGTATTATAGTTTCATGTCATGTGATCTTTAAAATGGTTTGCCTTCCTAAACCCTGTGTATTATATAATGCGCATTAAACATCACAGTATATGTCTAACATGCGGGTATGATAGCTGAAACACAGCCAAGGGAAACACTAAACACAAAGACCTGGCGTACACCGTGTAGTCCTCTTTACCTGGGTGTGTTTAAAATCTCCTGACTTCAAAGCCCTCCTGGCACATAACTGGGTGTTTAACAGATGACAACGTAATTATGTGTGAAACCCAAATGAGTACAGTCTCTCAGGCCTTCATGGCACAAACAGAGGCGTGCGGCCGGCAAAGTCACGAGATTCGCCAACAAATGGAATGTGTCATAGGGTTCTTCATTCTTAAAGGACTTCACAGCAATTAATCAAATCAACTATCTACCTGAATGTGAAAGGGGTGGCGTCAGGCAGGTGAACTGTCAATAGCTTACAATTTTGTTTTTTAGTAATCGTTACTAACGTCTGAATGTATTGGATTTAAGTAGGATCTACAGTCATGTGAAAAAGAGAGTTGTAAGGTGTATATCAGGACAAAATAAAAAATCATCTAGTCCTTACCAGGTTTTAAAATAATTTAAATCTAACCTCAAATATAAAACAACACAACAGATTCTACCATGTCATTAATAATTTGGCAAAAATGAAGCAAAAATGGAGAAGCCATGTGTCAGGTACATGAGTCAACAGCTCGTAGAACCACCTTCTGCAGCAAGTGTTTTCTGTATGACTTTATCAGTGTCTCACATCATTGTGGGGGAATTTCTCGCCCACTCTTCATTACAATGTTGCTTCAGTTCATTGAGGTTTGCAGGCATTCGTTTAAGCACAGCTCTCTGAAGGTCCCGCCACAGCATTTCCAGCAGATTGAGGACGGGACTCTGACTGGGCCATGTAGCACCTTCATTCTTTCCTTCTTTAGCCGTTCTGTTGTAGATTTGCTGGTGTGCTTGTGATCATTGTCCTGTTGCATTACCCAGTTTTGGCCAACCTTCAGCTGCCGGACAGATGGCCTCATATTTGACTCAACAGTGCTTTGGTTAACAGGGAGTTCATGGCCCACTCAATGACTGCAGGGTGCCCAGGTCTGGTGGCTGCAAAACAAGCCTAAATCATCACCCCTGCATGTCAAACACAGTGCTGTGCATTATGGCCAAAGATCTCCACTTTGGTCTCATCTGTCCAAAGGACATTGTTCCCAAAATCTTTTTGTTAAATAAATAACGACACTGCATAATATGTCATGTGTTGTTGTTAATCTGAGATTGTATTTGTCTAATTTTAAGACCTGCTAAAAGTAAAATGTTAGATTTGAAACAGGGTGTACTTTCTTTCTCACATGACTGGAAATCGTGCTTATCATGAATGCTGCCCCCCCCCCAACCCCACCTCACAATCTCTCGAAAGGAAGGCTTGTGCACACCTGCTCTTTTGCCTTTTAAAAAGATGGCTTCTTCCACTGTTGTGGGAGCACACGTAAGATTCGAGTCTCTTTGTGCAGGCAGACAAGCCTGGCATGAGGGACATTTACACAGAATGACATGAAAGAGCCTCTCACCCGGGTGTGGCCCTGTATCAAAGTGACCCTTGACTGCAGATCCGCTCGGTGCAGAAGTTCTGCCATTCATCTCTGCGACTGATCTTCTCACCACCGTCTGCACAATGCAAGGCTGGCTGGGATTCACAATGACTTCCCAGTCCTTGTCTGGTGACACGTCGAGTGACATTTTATTCCTAGACACCGTGTGAAGTAAATTTAATGAAAATGGGTAAGAGTGCGGAATAATGTCAAGGACGCTATCTCTTCCACAATGAGGGGTGTGACCACAGACTACTGTCTTTCCACAAGCAAAATTCATTATGAGAATGCGGATGAAACATAAGTAGCCATCTAGGGCGTGAGAGAAAGGCACCAGAAAAACCCCTTTGCTGGCAGCTTACCAGCATTAAATACCATCAATAACAGTGGTGACCTTTGGCAGCTTTATTCCTCCCAGATCGTTTTTTATTTGACTTTTCATCAAGCAATAAGTAAATGCTGTTCCCAGCTACTGGTATGAAGTCTGCAACATGTCTACTGTGTGTCTGAGGGTGTATAAAGGCGTCTAAAAGATGTTCCAACTGCTGATCCAAAACAGGGTGTCCAGCAGATGCTTTTCAATATATCCAAAGGCAGTAAATGTCATACAATAGCCTCTAAAAGTCCTATTTATCCGGCATTACTACATTCGGAAGCATAGCCCTGTGGTAACAATGAGATTACAATGGGCATTTAAAAAAAGAGTTCAGTGTTTAATCCTAGCCGGAGGAGATGTAGCTGTGAACCAGCTTCAGCCCTACTGACATTCGTCTCCCCGTTGTCTTCATGGCTCATTGAGATTCTGTGTAGGTCCCTCTTACCCCAGCATGGGGTGAAGGGAGATACGTGTCTTCAGTCTGGCTCTTTGGTACCATTCTGACAATAACTATCAGTCCTTTCCACTGATCACTGGACACAATGTGAGAATGTGACATAAACAGACATTAAATAGGTAGTATAATTCTGAAAGGCAGTTAATTTGTATGTGTTCATACATAGCAGTGGATGTAAATGTTTTGAGCCTTAAAATCTGAGACCACACACTGGATCTGATATTTTATAGCAATGCACACCTCACTGCATAGTTTGCAGCCTACTCTTCTACACTGTTGAATGGTTAATAATTTTATAAATAATTGAAAACCTAATACAATTATGACTGTTTATATACATTCACAGTCTTCCATCACACACTCAGTCATCCAACCATCTTCCATAATGATTTATCCAGTACCGGGTCATGACGAGCATGCAGCATATCAAAGGAGAAGATTGGACACACTGCAGGGGACACCAAGGACAAATAATAACACAATATGGGCAATTTAGAGGCACCAACAAGACACACACATACCTGCTTGTGGACTTTTCACAGATTTCAATACAAAATTAGTAGGATCTGAGCATATGAGAAGAATATTTTGTCTGGCTGAAAAAGGCAACATTCCGATACAATGGGGCTGTAAGTACCTTCTTTCATCTTAAACCCAAATAAAGAATGATTCTTTAGTACCTGCAGATACTCTCATGGGTGTAATCTGTTCCTACTGCTGCTGCTCACACACAATAGTATGTCTTTGGTGTCATCTGTAAGAACTAGGCTCTTAAGCTCACTTCAACTGGATGAAGGCAATGAAAAAGACACTTGAAGAGTCCCTGGAAAGGAGTATCTAACACAGAGGTTGGGGGTGTGACACTAAGGACAGTTGTAGCAGAGCAGTAGCCATAGAAACACAGGTAAACAGACCCTGCATATACACCAAGGAGAAGTAGAAAACCTTTGACCAAGCAGCCAACACAGAAGAAGTTTGTAGGGCTGTATTTACCAATCCAGTCATCAGGGACCCACAGGCAGTCCATGTTTGTGCTCTTTCCCAGCTCTGTTCCAGGAGGGAGCAAAAATGAGGACCACCTGGCAGGGATCTAGGACAGAGCAAAAATGCGGTCTGTGGTTCCTAAGGACCAGGTTGGGAAACATGGGCTGATCCTCAATATGCATACTTGACCATTCAGATACTCATTTTACGTTATATTCCATTGTCAAAGACCAGGTCCAATACTGAAGGCTTCTGAATAACAAAAATACGGAGGACTGCAAAAATCATAGGGTGCCATAGTTGCTCGCACCACATATCAAGGAGGCGTCGTTTGCATACTTACCAAACGAGAACAATCCTATTATTCACTGCGCACCAAGTTCAGGTTTGGGAGGCAAGATAGCAAGATAGCTAATGCTAAAACCACAAATACAACCTTTTGTTCTTCATATTGAGAAACTCCTACTGTCCTAGGGGATCAGGACAGGCCCCATGTTCTAACATCTTGTGACCACCTTTCCCGGTCAGACTTCCCTAAATTGACACCTGCGTTTATAGAATAATACTGTAATGTCTTCACAGCACAGTCATTCTAATCTGTAACATCTATCAATTTTCTCTACCTACTGTATTGTATGTACTGTATGCAGGATACGGGGGGCCAAGAGCCTACAGACTCGAGGCAGGGAATAACCCAGGATGGGACACCAACCCATCACAGGACACTCACACCTCTCACACCTATGTGCAATTCGCCTACTTCAATTAAGCATATCAAGGTTCTTGGACTGTGGGGAAAAACAGAAGTATCAGGAGGAAACCGCAAAACAACACGGGGAAAATGACAGACTTCACACACATGGAGCCATGCCAGAGACTCAAGCCCTGGTCTCAGAGGCATGAGGCTACGATGCCAGCCACTGCATCACTGTGCCACACTGTAACATCTAAAATCTGTATCTACAACAGCAGAGAACAGTGAGAGAGATCCCTGACACTGCCCATTGCCTGACACTGCCCATTGCCTGATACTGCCCATTGCACTGAGACACTGCCCATTGCACTGACACACTGCCCATTGCCTGACACTGCCCATTGCCTGATACTGCCCATTGCACTGAGACACTGCCCATTGCACTGACACA
>JAODKN010000001.1:34050332-34072851 GCA_026774425.1 Petrocephalus zakoni
TGACATAAGCCCTTCATGACAGCCGACATAAGCCCATGACAGCTGACATAAGCCCTTCATGACAGCCGACATAAGCCGACATAAGCCCTTCATGACAGCCGACATAAGCCTTTCATGACATAAGCCCTTCATGACAGCCTACATAAGCCCTTCATGACAGTCAACATAACTTGTCATAAGCATGTATAAAGGTTTGTTCCAACTCTTGTGGCTGTCATAAATGCTGACATAGGGAACTTGACACAGAAGTTATGTCGGCTGTCATGAAGGGCTTATGTTGGTATCATGTAGCTGTCATAGACCACCCTTAAGTAAAGTGTTACTGCATTTCCCACTAGTTTCTCTCACTAGCTTTGTAACTCATAGTTAATGAAGCATTTCATTCCACACAGCTGAATCCAAAACGTACACTCAGTGATGTATATATAAATACATAAGATTATTTCTGCTAAATATCAACAAAAGTGTGTCAATATTTTCTTGTGCATTTCATTTTTTTATTCGCATCCCTTGGTGAGGGGTGAAAGCAGGAAGCCCTCACCTCCACGTCGAAGAGGGTGGAGCCATAGCCGGGCCACTCCCTGATGATGGACATGTACTTGAACATAGCCTGGTGCTGGGGAAGGCCCTGCAGGTGGGACCACTTTTCGTGGATGCTGGCACGCGTGGCTGACATCTCCTCGCGCACCCACATCTCCAGCATCTGCTCCTCCTCCACGCGCTGCTTCCTCAGCGAGCCCGTCTTGAAGCTGCGCCTTAGTGTGCCCTCCAAGAAGCTGGTACGCCTCCGCTCCAGCGTGTGGGCCCCTGCGGACCCCGAGCCGCCGGCCTTGGTGGACTGTGTGATGCGGGCCCGCAGCCGCCCCACGGGATATATGCTGTCCAGGCTCCAGCTGGCCCGGCTCACGTCCCCGAAGAGGTACTGTAGCCGCAGGGCAGCCAGGTGCTGCAGGGTCTCCTCGGGGGCAGGTAAGTGGCCATGGATCAGGCTCTCGTGGGCCTAGTGGGCAGTCAGAGACAGAGGGACCGGAGGAGAAGCCAGCAAGCAGGACAGTAGTTAGTCCAACAGCTCTGCCACGCTATTCAGACCACACAGAATTTATAAAGCTCCATCATTCTCATCCATCATCATGTGTCTATCACACTAATAAAGTTGTATTCATTGAAGAGCCACAGAGAAAAATGCAGACATCTTTTTATAGACTTTGCCTTGACACGATAACTGTCATCTCAACAGGGAAGCAGTCAAGGAGATCTGATAGGTAGAAGTTAGCTATGTGTAAATAAGGTTTCCAAATAAGGATATAATTAACATTATTTATAGATTTTCTAATGTTCACTATATGATATTCCATTAATGCTATTACTCAGCAGTGTCAATTTCAGGTCCAGAAAGTAAAAATCCAGACCAGGATTTTGTTTCAACCAATCAGTTGAGCATAAAGAGTCACAGTCACAGAGCACTCAACTAGTTGGTTGAAACAAAATCCTGGTGTGGATTTTTACTTTTGGGACCTGAAATTGACACCTCTGCTATTACTTACTCAAATTCTTCTTCTTACACTGACAATATCCACTTGTTGTTTACTAACCTGCTCAAACATGAAGGCAAACTCCACCCCTTCCCTCGGCACATTCTCCACATCCAGGAAGCAGTAAAGCTTAAAATAGAGCCGCCATTTTCCATCTTCCTCCTCCTCACTGCCTGACAGCCTGGAGACGCATCAGCAGCCCCACAAGAGAGTGTAAGGGGTTTAAATCACACTACTGTGAATACTAACTATGCAACAAATGAGATTTCAAACAGCAGTATGCCAACAGTTAAAACACTTAGTCGCTAAGTATCTACCTCTCAAATTTGGCCAGCACATCAGCTACAAAGACGCGGCTCTCTACGGCCCGGTCTGTGGTGTTGTTGTGCTCAAAGAGGGCGAACATATTCCTGCTGTCTTCCATGGCCAGCCCCCGAATCAGCTTCTCCACCACCTCCGGAAAAGAAAACAAATGTTGGGGGAGGGGGAAAGACACGCGACATGGGCCATTTTTAGCTCTACGGATTTATGCCCATCAGCAAAGCTGACCTAGAGAAAATACACATTCATGTGGCGACAAACAGAGTGATACAATGTAACAAGTTGGGGGCAATATATTCAATATATTGAAAACAGAGAAAAAAAATTTAAAAAACAAACATTTAGATTTTTATATAAGTTAAGCAGATTATCCTGCATCACTGAAGTGGCTGAAAGATGGTAAGATAGAAGGTTCAATAAAATGATTCATATAGGTGTCTGTGTGGCACTGAGACAGACCTCTCCAGAGGTGGTGTGTGAGTTGATGCTGATTTTGCAGGATCCACCTCCATGGCAGTAAACAGTGGTAGTCATCTCCTGTCTCATCCGTAAGGCAATAATCTCACTCTGGGATGGCACGTACTCTCTAGACTTGGTTTTTTTCAAGGACTCCCCAATAAAGTGAGCATACTTCTCAATTTCAGTCCCTGGAAACTGATCCTTAATCCTTGACAGAAATATACAAAGACACAGAGGTTTAATGGCTCAGGAGTCAGCGGATGGCTTACATACATTACACAGCGAAAAGGATGTGATGTAGAACAGCAGGGCCCAGTGGGGGAGGCATGGTGCGTACCTCTTGAGGTGGAACCTGAGGTAGCGCAGAATGGAGCGACTGGGCAGGAAGGAACAGCTCATGCATGTGAGCAGATGCCAGTGCGCCTGATTGGCTGGGCTGTTGGGCTGCGGAACATGATTGGTCTGCTTGATCAGCTGGCAGTACACTTCATCCCGTAAGGGCCGCAGGTCCTGGCATGTCTGTAGAATGCCCTGGATGATAGGCACTGGGTTTGACACAACTTCCATCTCCTGGAGTGAGTTGAAAATCTTCACAGCCTCATCCTGCAGGCTAGCATAGCCCTTCTCTTTTTGGACTGGAGAATAATTAAGGAGAAAAATGCATGAAAAAAAGCAGGGTCACAACATAGAGGGTCTTTTACATAAAGCCAGCGAGGAACCGGAATAACATCACAACTCACAGCTGATGTTGACCTCTCCGTATGGCAGTGGCAGCAGGGGTGAGTGTAGAGGGTGCTGGGTGTATCTCAGGATGGGGTTCCTCCGATACATCTGCTCCACTGCCTCTGGGTTCAGGCTGTTCTCCTGCAGAAAGGAATGAAAAGAACAAGATCGCCAGCAGTGAGGAGCCTGACCTACAATACTTCACCAACAACAATATAACCTTGATAAAATACTCCATGAAGATGATTCTCCTCTTGCCATATACAGAGAAGATTTCCCAGCACTGACAGATGTACCTTCACTGTGACAGGATGGAAAGAGAAACACAGCACTCCAGAGGAAACTGAAGATCAGAGCAGGTACATCGGACTGCTAGAGTTCTGGGAATTTTTTTTTTCCCCAGCAAAACTGTTCCTAATACCCTTTCAAAATGTCCCGCTGTACGTCGTCCGAAATCTCATGGAACTCGACATTGCAGCAAAACAAAGCACTGCATACAGATTACAAACCACTCGCAAAAAGATAAACACACGAAAAGCACACAAAAGTGGCTCCGTAGGTTTCACACGCTGAGTAATGCCACCAGCTCAGGTTCAGATACCTCACTCAGCTACCATTTGTGTCCCTGGCCGTAAACAGGGTCTGTAAAGGTATATGTCTCCACTGCTGCAATGGAAATATGTCACACGTGAGCCACAAGCACAGACTGCTGTACTGTAACACAGCGAGAGAAGTAAGCTAACCCTAAGTACCAGGCCTGAAGCTCTCTTGCCTTCTTGTCCCAACAGTCATACCTTGATGTCCCGGATTAGTTGCTGGGTAGGGGTCTCAATGGGAACCTTGCTGTCGATGACTCCCTGTATGGCAGAGGTCCACCTCATGGCCTCGTTCAGCATCTTGGTGTAGAGGCGGTGAGAGTGTTTGCGCCCATGGACAATAATGTTCCAATAGCCTGAATGGAACAAAGAGTGGAGGTTGGGCTAACAAAGCGCAGAACCGTATTGGACACCCAAAGGGGAAATAAGGCTCTTTCACAGTGGATTTTTCAAGACAAGGGGATTCCATAAGCACCTGGTTCTATGGATGATTTTTTTTTTGCTGCTGCACTAAGAATTTGACGTAGTTCAGGTTGTAGAGATTCTGTCGTCAAGCACAGAAAGTGAGACCTAGGCCCTGTTCCCTTACCGGTCTCCTTAAAGACCTTCTCATCTGGGTGCACCACGGAGCACAGGCTATTCAGGACCAGCGTGCCCAGCTTCGAGGCTCCTCGCTCCGAGGTTTTGTAGTAGTCCAAGGAGTTGTTGGTCAGCACAAACCAGCGCTTCTTCAGTTTGAGTGAGGTGCTCTTTCCACTCGATTTCATCTCCTTGTGTAACCAGCCTGAGCAGAACAGGACAAACCAGGGTAAAGGGTGAGCAAAATCAGGGCTGTGATTAAACAGAAGAAACCATTGTTTGGCCAGATCTTAAACTGTGCTTCAAATGTTAAAAAAAAAACATCTATAAGCGTTTTCCCCCACAACCAAATACTTTAAGAGTAACTTACAATGCGCAGATTTGAGATATAAACATTTACTCAATTAGACATGACTTCATTTCTGAAATGTCACTCACCTCTAATCACAAACTCCTGTCCGTCAATCCTGGAGTCACCCTTTGGCTTCTGCAGAAGGCTGATCCAGTGATGCATCTCCTCTGGTGTGTCTGTATTACAGTGGATCACCCGATTGGCCGTGATGATCACAAAGGAGTTGGGTCTGCAACACAAAGCATTAACTTCTGTCACGCCACACATACTCAGGGTAAACTTACGGCACCCAAATAACCCAAAAAGGTGCCAATCAAACTAGAAAGCTCACAACGGCGCATCCAGGTAGTCATGTGTATGTCGGTACATCTAAATTCATAGACTGAGGGGTAGTCTTACCTGTCTGGATTGTCGGAGGCACAGACAGAATCAATCAACCCGACATCCAAAGTTCCCTGGAGGAAGATGGGGATGGGAGTGGTGGCTTAGGTTTCTCTAGCACAGCTTGCTGGCAGATGACCGCAGTGTGGGAGTAGATGGCTTTACTCACCATGGCATTCTTAGGGTTAGCCTGCTCATGTTGCATCTCCAGCAGCTGCTCCGGGGTGGCACTGTGGACGCGACTCAGCACACTGAACCAGCCACTGCACTCACAGAGGGGAATTAAGCACAGTTAGGGACGGTACTAGGCTAGGGCACTAGGCTTCCAGCAGGGGGCATAAACTCTTCTTACATTACTGTCTAAAGTAGTTAGTGTGAAACTGGAAATCACTCTAATATAAGATATAATCCAGCAATGTTTGAAAAAATAAAAAGATTTAGATGAGAGTTTTTAGTTTTTAACGAGAGCACACCTGGCATCCTCTGGGGATTCTGCAAAGACCTGGTAGGTCCTGTCCTCAGTGACAATGTTCAATGCATTCTCCTTTTCATGATTGTCCACAATTTCTCTATATACAGGAAACCACAAACAGAAATTCATGAATTCTGTGCTCTGCACTTTTTTAAAGCTGCCCAGAGTCCTTCACTCGAAAGACGTTCAAACACTGGTTTTCATTCAGTTTCATTATTTGAAACTGTTAGTCAAAATTTTTGCTAACATTCCCATTGTACCCATGCATTACTTAATAAACGATTGATTAAATATGGCACACACAGAACTTCACTGCTAAGGTGGTACAGTTTTTCTTAAAGCAAAATAACCTGCACATAGCGGGCCTTGGCCACATGCAGACAGCAGACATACACATATACACATACTTGGCTGTCCGGATGACACAGAGGGCCCTGCTCACATGCAGACAGCAGATGGCACTCTTACTTGGCTGTCCGGATGTCGATGGTCCCCTTCAGCTTCTCCTCACTGTCATTGTCGAAGTACATGAGCTTGGAATCGCGCAGCACAAACCAGCGCATCTTCCAGTTCCTCCGGGAGAGGGTGGACAGGCCGCCACCCTTCTTGTACAGCCACCCCGACTTGAGTGACTCCTGCTTGGCTCTGAACCACATGAAGGTCTCATCCTTCAGGACACACCAGCGCCGGCGCCACGGGTTCATCAGCCCACCTAAAGGAGCGGAAGCCGTTCACCAGACGAGCCTTTCTATACTGTGCATAGTAGCATCTGAACATCATGAGCTATCTGCTGTTAAATTCAGCCAATCACATTTTTCTGCATGACACCCCTACTAGCCAACACTATGCTGGCTTGTTAGTCTCTTACGTTCTTCGTTGGCTTCAATAGCTATCATCTTGCTTTGTTCTGAATGTGTTGTGCAGTTCTTGCTCCAATACTGCACATCACAAGGCACACACACGCACACACCATTCACACATACTGACAACTTGGCAACTCCGATTCACTTCAGCATGTTTTTGGACTGTAGGGGGAAACCAGGGCATCCGGAGGAAACCCCAGGACGACATGGGGAAAACATGCAAACTCCACCAGGGCACCTGGAGGAAACCCCACGACGACACGGAGAGAACATGCAAACTCCACCAGGGCACCTGGAGGAAACCTACCGACGACACGGAGAGAACATGCAAACTGCACCAGGGCACCTGGAGGAAACCCCACGACGACATGGAGAGAACGTGCAAACTCCACCAGTAAATGAAAGACTCCTGAGTGAAGGCAGGATTCTGTAGTAAGGAAAGGGCACCATACTTACCCTTCATGTAGAGGTAACTGTGAAAGTATGGCGGCCCACTCCCATTGAGCAGACTGACTCGCCCGTTGGACACCTCCTCATCTGTGTCCACGTCATTGTCATCATCACTGTCAATGAACTTTAAATAACATCTCCGTGTTATCGAGTGTCTCTTAACGTCTGCAGTCCCTAGGGTGTTTTATCATACTTAGGTGAAATGACAAATTCCAATACTTGTGGAGATACGTGTAAATATTTACTATTAATATTATTAATACCATTAAAACCTTAGCAATCATTTGAACTGCATTCATCATATCTATTATTATGAAATGTGAAGTAATAAACAAAGTAATGATCTTTCAAGACATTTGACAGGTGCATACTCACAGATTCAGAACTGTCACGGTATGAGTCCAAGCTGTTGTAGGTACAGCAGGACTTACGGAGGACCTCCTCATCAGTCATGTGACCCCCGTTCGTGCTGGCGGTATCATCGTAGCCACGCCTAGCCTCCTCAGCTTCCTCCTGGTCATAGTCTGACTCCATGTCTGGGGTGTTGCTATAGATGGGGTCCTCAGATTCGGGCTGGCTGTCGCAAACAGCCATGTCGATACTCGCGTAGTCCGGCTCATCATCCTCCTTGGCGGAATCTGGGGGGGGTCGCAGAGGTGCAGAGCTGGGACAGTCGGTTGCCTCCAGCTCCTCTGCGAATGTGGGTGGGGGGGGAGGCAGGCTGGCGAAGACCTCCTGGTCCAAGGGGTTTTCCACAGTAGATGGAAAGTCAGGCAGGTGGCTGCACTCATCCTCTGGAGGGAAACCCTCATCTGCTTCCTCCTCAGCTAGCGGGGCACTGTTCTCTGAGAGGTCATGAAGATTCTCCTCGCTTGAGACGGACTGCTCCAGGCCCCCAAAGTCCAGCAGCTCCAGGAACTCTGTAGCCACCCGTGAGGCCTCCTTCTCCAGCCGGTAGATCTCGGCGTCACGTTGCCGCTGGAGCTCCTCCCTGCCGCACTCGCAGAGCTGGGACACCCCATCCTCCCGCTGCTTCTGCAGCCGCTCGATCTCCCGCTCCAGACGCAGGATCTCCTCCATCTGACGGCTCTCCTCCTCGGATACACTCCGGCATGAAGATGATGGCTCCGCAGACTGGTCCTTCTGTTGGGACTCCATCTCCTGTTTGGCCTTCAGTTCCTCCTCCTGCTGCCTCCTCTTTAACTCCTCTTCTTGTTGGAGACGGAGCCTCTCTGCTTCCTCTTCTTTCCTCTTTCGCTCTTTTTCCTCTTCTTGCCTCAGCCGCTCCTCCTCCTCCCGTTTCAGCCGCTCCTCCTCCTCTCTCTCCCGCCTCTCCTCCTCCTCTCTCCTCCTCCGCTCCTCCTCCTCTCTCCTCCTCTGCTCCTCCTCCTCCCTCCTGCGCCTCTCCTCCTCCTCCTCCCTCCTCCTCTTCTCTTCTTGCAGCTTGTAGCAGAGGCTGCGGGCCAGCTGCCCGCGGCGGTGCTTCTGGAGGACCAGCGTGGCCAGGCGCAGGCGCAGGAAGGCACGCCTCCAGAAGTGAGCGCGGTAGTTCTTCTGGATGATGATGATGTTGGTCCGCACCTTCTTAAAGTGCTTCCTACAGACGTCACACAAAACAACATCTCTTTAGACCTGCTCCCCATTCTCTACCTATGGTTTGCATCTTGAACTTGAACTAGAGCCTGCAAAATGTATTGGACAGTTAAATCTTGTTCACCATGATAGTGTGGCTCCTATACATCTACCAAATAGTGTAGCTCCAATGCATGTACCAGATAGTGTGGCTCCTATGTATCTACCAGATAGTGTGGCTCCTATGTATCTACCAGATAGTGTGGCTCCTATACATCTAGCAGATAGTGTGGCTCCTATGCATCTACCAGATAGTGTGGCTCCTATACATCTACCTGATAGTGTGGCTCCTATGTATCTACCAGATAGTGTGGCTCCTATGCATCTACCAGATAGTGTGGCTCCTATGCATCTACCAGATAGTGTGGTTCCTATACATCTACTAGGTAGTGTGGCTCCTTTTCATCTACCAGATAGTGTGGCTCCTATACATCTAGCAGATAGTGTGGTTCCTATACATCTACCAGATAGTGTGGCTCCTATGCATCTACCAGATAGTGTGGCTCCTATGCATGTGCCAGATAGTGTGGCTCTTATACATCTACCAGATAATAATGCATAGTGTGGCTCCTATGCATCTACCAGATAGTGTGGCTCGTATGCATCTACCAAATAGTGTGGCTCCTATACATCCACCAGACAGTGGCACGGGTTACATTAAAACTGAGACTGCAAACCATGTCAAACCATGTCATGAGTTCAGTTAAACTATGAGTCTTCATGGCACATCTGATTCTCTGCTTCTCTCTTTATTGAATTTTCCTTGAGTCCCAGGACAAGTGATCAGTGTAGTGAGGCAGCTTAGCTGCCCAGCCACAGTGATAACCTTGAGGGCAGTCAGTTCATTCCAGGTTTAGAACTTGCAGGCAAAACAATGTCTCCCACAAATGCTGCATGCATATTTCACTTGTAAACAAAGAGCATTTATCCTTACAAGGAAGAGAAGATTATTGCACATTACGTTTAGCATTTTCCATAATAACCATATAAAAAGTTTTCTTTGAATACGTTTGAACAATAAAGAAACTGTATGATGTCATTATTAAGCACCAATTTAGTTACACTTTCTACTCATATATGCAAAGATTCCTACCAGCTATCAACATTCTGGGGGTCTGCTACTCTCTGCCATGCACATATACTTTTAAGTGCAAAAGAATAAAAGATAGCAGCTGGAAAAATAGGCAGATGTGCACACGTGCCCCCCAGCTCAGCAGCAGCTCTCACCTGGCCACATAGCTCAGGATGTGGGCTCGGATCACCATGCCCGCCTTGTACCGCACCTCCTCCCTCTCCTTCTCCAGTGTCTGCTCCAGGGCTTCCTTCAGGAACACCTGTGGGACGCACACACGAGCCTGAGGGGGAGGCAGGCCTGTGAATCTGCCCCTGCCGCACAGGTCAGGAGCGCGGGGGATACAGAGAGGCTCGACGACCCCGCTGCTGACTGCCATCACTACCACTCCCGCTCTCCCAGCCTCTCCGACTGCACGGAGACAGCGAGAATGTGGGGGGCGGGGCAGAGCCCAAGCCACACCCCCGCGCATTCTCATAGGGGCAGGAGGGGAAGGGAGCTGCAGCCAGGCTTATTAACCCTCCCCTGCCAGCCGGGGGCCTGATGGCAGAGGGGTAGCGAGCCATTCTACTGTGTGGTTAGAGGCAGATTGAGCTTTTCCACCGCAAACTTAAAATATGTGTTGCGACAGCAGAGTGCTACGGATACACTGTGGAGAGGCACCCTGCATGCGTTCCCCACAAACTCTAAATAGCTGGGTCCATTCTAGGGTTAGCAGGCTCAGAACATCTATACAGTCATTAAGGCAGCGAATGGTGCCCAGGCATCTCCTAACATGCTGACACAGGACGTGCATTCTGGGCACGGAGCCCTCTCGACACCCCAGTGTGGGCTCAGAGATTCCTGTAATCACACACGCAGCTCTGGCAGCGCTCCGCACACTCCAGCGGAAGTCAGACGGCACAAGCGTTTTTAGAACAAAGAAGCAAGAAGTTAAATGAATGCAATGAGCCGTTCAGGCTAGACTTGCTCATTATTTCTCCTACATCTGGAGTGCATCTATTGGAGTTTAGTGGCAAAGCATGGAATGGCCTCTGATTCTCCCTCTCGTTACGTTATTCCACACAGAGGGAGAAGAGCACCAGGTGTTAAGGGTAGAATTCACCCCTAACTAATCGCCCGGTGCCCTGGAGTTCAGCTGGCTGCATTCAACGTAAACTAGTTACTTTAATCAACCTCATTAATCGCTTTAAAAATCAAAAAGCTTAAATTAAATCCCCCAGTGACCAGACAAATTTACATTTATTGGTTACTAAAATTTATCCTCATAAGTTTTCTTCGTAGCTCAAACTCAAACAACCATCGATGATTTCCACTACAGACAATGACCAACTCATCTGCCCAAGTAGGGATGGACTACCTGAAATCCAAGTCATACATATGTAAATAATGTGAAACAGAATAATAAATTATGGTATTCTCTTACACAAACCAGTCTAGGCCATCGCTCAGCACTGGTTGGTATCTGGTGTCTCATTTTGACAGACGAGCTCGAGGTCTGTAAGATTCTGTGGCATGCCGCATATCGAAGGCCATCACCGAACTGGCTACCGGCCGGAAATGTGCCTTGAAAATATTCATTCGCACAGGGATATCTTTTAGCTATCACCTTCCTGCAGCCGCCGGCGTAGCATTAAATCTCCAAGGGCTTTCCCATAGCATGCAAAACCGAATAAAAATAATCATTTACATTCATATATCACCTTTCACAAACCCATGGACTCACAGACATGCGACTGAAGAAATCAGGCTTTGCCACCTGCGCTAACATTTTGTTTAGATACCACCCTCTAGATTTTGCCTCCAATAGTTATCCTGGCTCTTGCTTTACTGAAGCTACATTGGCTGTCATGGATATGAACTAATATTAAAGGTGATTAATTGTCATTGTTGACACACCATCGCACACAGGATGCAACAACTAAATGTGTCCTCAGCACTCAACCCATGTGACATCGTGACACAGCAGGAGGTAGCTACATTAGCGGCCGGGGAGCAGTGCTAGGATACGATACCTTGCTCAGGGCACCTTAGCTGTACAGGTCAGGGACTCAAACCCGTGATCTTTCAATTACACAGTTGCAGCCCTAACCATTACACCACCTGCCTGGCCCAGGAATAGGGTGGCATGTAGTTTATTGAGTTAGGTATCTGTACCTGTGTCCTGAGGGTTATGGGTTCATATCCCATAGGTGACAGAGCATTCATTTCAGTCACTGATGGGTCCCTAAGCCAGGTCCTAGCAGTAATTATGCCAGGATGTCCTCTAACCCCAAGCCTTTTTCACTAGTACAGATAACTAAATAAAGTTATAGTGCCTTTAACTAGACAGCAAATTATCATTATTTCCCGGACTAAACAAATATACAGCCATTACTGGTGCTTATAATTTTGGATGACACAGGTGAGATTAATTTACCATGCGTGTCATAATGGGTGGAGTCTTCTTGCAGATCTGCAAATCTCCTTTTTAAATAGCAGCTTGTCCAGTTAAATATCAAAGAATAACGCAACAAGCCAGTAAAACAGGCCATAACTGGCTTTCAAAAACCGCTTTTACTGTCTAAGAGCTGTCTGCTTAGATTAATAGCTTTCTACCATCCAAAATACAAACGGCACTACCCAGCACACCCTATTCCTAAGCCCCTACAGCCGTCACAGAGAGTCCCACAGAAGTCCTTGAAAATGGGACATTGTAGTTTATCTTTTCCCCTGCATAAGATTAATTATATAATACATTCAGTCATGTATACACTTCCCAAATCTGTCATGTCCTATATCTGACTCAATGGGGACACAGAAAAACAAAAGTTTTTGAAAAGCAATTGTCTAAGGATTATTCTTTACCTTCTCCAAAACTGTGCCTGTGATAGGATAGCATGAAATTACATAGGAACACATACAAACCCCTGACCAAACTAAATGTAGCAGGGGGCATAACCTCCCATCGAGAAAAAAGAGGGCTCCTTAAAACCTTTCCCATGGGAGACTCAGCTGCCCTGGTTCACCCCCCCAGCCCATGTGTGCTGGACGACTCACTGTTTTCAGCATATTCTGTAGTTTTTCTTATGAACCACCTCACTGCTTTCACTGCAGCTAGGGTGACGCGCGGACTTTTCTATCTTTTCCTTTGAAGCAATTCTTGCTTGGCTAACTTCCGCACTTCCTCAGACTGCGGCCAATGTAAAGGGAAGCTGGAGGGCCAAACCGCAGCCCGGTGTGGCTATCCAGTGGTCTTTCCGCAGGGTAATTACCCAGCAGCCTTTGCTGCCCCACAGCCTCAGGGATCACTGGGAAAGCACCGATCTGCCATGGGAAAGTGGGATGGAGCATGTTTGCGAAATAGGTTTACTACATAAGGAAATGAAAACGAACACTAAATAAACAAAGGCTGAACAATGCATTTGATTGTTTCTGAATCTTGTTTTTTTTTCTGGATGTTTTAACCCAGAACAACGTTGTAGAACTACAGATTATGACACAAAAAGAAAATATGAGACAATGTATATGTTGGCGTTGACTGAAGTGTAAATGCATATTCTGACATAATGTCAGAAAAATGTAGAATTTATATTCTGCAAATGGGTCAAAATATGTTGCCTGTGTGCCGGTCAGACCTAATGCAGAGAGGAAGACCACCTCGCAACAGTCAGATGGCTAGGATGAGGGACCCCCACGCTTCTTTGTCAGCTGAAGTCCTGATACGCTGGATGGCCTGTAGCAGGAGCTGCAGCTGAGCCTGCAGTAGGCCGTCCTTCATGGCAGTGCTTACCTTAGTCTTCCCTTGCTGCCACTCCTTCTGTGAGCCGCCGTACGTCGCCAGCAGATCAGCACACATCTGTTTCTCTCCAACACCAGAGTTTTTGTTATTCATGATCATCTTGTACCTGAAGGTGAAACAACATGGTGGGAGACTTCAGATGGACACGAGTACATGACCACAAAATATCTGGCTAAAACCCCAGGCTGGAAACCCCAACGCCTCTGGTCTCTGAGGCTCCTGAGCTTTTTCTAGCTGAAGGTAGTTCATGTTTGTTGGTCTTGAAAGAGCTCCAAACCTCCTACCGGCTGAGGAAGTCCTGAAATGTTCTGCGCACCGGGAACCCAGCCCGTCGGATCTTCACAGTCTCCAGCATCCCGGAATACCGCAGTTGATTCAGGACCACTTCTGGGTCGAAGACACTAGGGGTCTGCGTGTTATAGCATACAACATTACACAACCTAACCTTCACCCTATGGAGAAAATCGTGTCACTTACATTCATATGTATGTCTTTACTTGGCTACCATATGATTTGATATAGGTATGCACCGAATTCATGCATCCCATTCGACTGCATCTGATGCCCAGCCTGGCTGAATCTGATCCCTGTGGGCTGAGGCTAGCACAAGTATGGGCCAGTTTCAGTCTGTTCCCCTATCTGTTTGGTATTTACTGTTTATGCGTGACACATTGGTAACACTTTAGCTAAAAAGCCCTTTACGATACATTCATACCCCCTTCATAAGACACCCTCATAATGAAAGCATTAAGAAGAGGATCATTGCCAGCTGGGAGTGCATTTACAGCCGGAATCGTGGGGGTGGTGAAGGAGCAGGGCACTCCTCTCTCACTTTGTGTTTTCATTGTCGGACTTCCCTGACATTCCACTGCCAAAGGTCAGAGGTCAACTGGCTAGCACACCGCGCCTAGAAAGGACAGCTGTGACCTCTGCACCCGTGCCGACGGCTTTGGGTGGCAGGAATGCTGAGGCTCCGATGCCCGGTTGCGTTTTAGCGAGGCACAAAGGGGTCCTTTCACAGCCCCAGGAAGCGCTGGAACAGCGTGTCCTCGGCATTGTCACACGCTAGCTCACAGAACCAGCAGCAGCTCCAGCTTTTCACAGTTAGGCAGAGCCGGGCCCTCGCCCATCTCCTTCCACGCTCCCCAATAGACTCTCTGTGCTCTCCCAGCCTGGCACTAAAGCATTAAAGAGGCTTTAACAGACACGGGCCAGCTCCCCAAAATGGCCATCAGTAGTGAAACTCTCAGAGATAAAGGGATCTTCTGATGCAGATAATGCTATTGAATGCTCTTTGACATTTCCTCCCATGTTCTCGGGGAAAACAAACGGCATAATTATACAGAGTGTAAATGGCAGTTGTTTTTAATTACATTCTGCCATTTTCTGGTAAAAAACACGAGAAAAAAGCAGTCGGAGAAGTTTCTCCTCATTATATGTCGATCACAGCATCTGTCGTTGGGCATACCTTCTCCATGTTGGGTTTGATGCAGCGGATGAAGAAGGGGTTGGAGGCACTCAGGGTGGCCATCAGGGAATGAAGGGAGTCCTGGGTCAGGAGAACAGAGTCAGGAGAACATGGCTTACAGTCAGGCTTCAGTCAGGAAGCTGATTCCTTTTGACCAATCGCACACCCTTTTTAGGCTTAAAAGGGTTTAGGCACCAGTCAGGTGACAGACCTTTCAATACATGTAGAAATAAGTTGCTTAAATAGGTCTGAATAGGTCCTCACCTCCTTTAAGTAAACTTTTCATTTATATCCCGTATACATCTTCCAATCTACCAGCAGGTTATCTCAGAGTCACTGGTCTACTGTAATCATTTTCAGTCCTCACCCTGAACTGAGAGCTGACTGTCGGCTTGCGCCTGGCAGTGCCCATTTTCAGCGTCTCCTCGCTGCTGCGGCTGCCCACGCGCTCAAACAGGTCATAGATAAAGTCCAACCTGACACACAAACAGACAATCCAAGGGAAAACCGGAGATGAGTTCCCAGACAGCACTGTGCAGGAGCAATGCAGTGACAGCTCTTCTGCCGATTCATTATCTCACAAATGCTGGCTCAGGACATGAGATGGCAGGAGATGCCAGGACCTTCTCTGACTGGTGAGATGCCTCACCTGCTGTCCTTCAGCATGTTTAAAATGTCGTCCCTGAATGTGTCTCTGTTCTTCTCCAGGATCCCACGGACATCATAAAGGACCTGTTGAGGGTAAGGGACACAGTAAAAATGCAACATGTTTTTGAGGGACTATGAGGGGAATTGGCTCTAGGATAAGATATCAAAGCACTGCATTCAGACCAGCTCAGGTTCCTAATAATGTATATATCAATTTGATTTGTTCCTTTCTGTGAAATGTGACCAGAGGTGGAAAGTTCACGGCTAGAAAGTACAAATCCAGACCAACCAGGTGAATACAAAGAGTCACAGTCACAGAGCACTCAACTGGTTGGTTGAAGCAAAATCTTGGTCTGAATTTGTACTTTCTAGATCTGAACTTTCCACCTCAGAATGTAACTCATAGTTCCTATTCCTCAACTTAACCAACTACCACTTTTAACATGAATGTCAGACAGAAATTACTGTTCTCCCAACTTTAATAATTTTAATCGGCCGCCTAAAGCTCCCTAGTTTACAATTATATACGTTCGCCCTTTGTTCTCATTCTTTGATCTATATTTTTATCTGGCTGGCTTAAAAAACACCTTCCCCGAGGCAGTCTAGTGGAGTGACCTTCTTCAGGAGGTAACAGAAGATGCTTTGATGATGGGCTGCACAGAGGAGATATGGAAGACTGGCACAGAAGAAGACTGACAGCAGCAGCAGGCCTGTGGCTTCTGGGCACGGTGACTGTGGCGGCATTGTCTGCTGGCATCTCCAAAGGGCAGCCAGTGAAAGGGCGCCTTTCCGCCTCCTCGCTGCCAGGGGGCAGGTCCCGCTGCTGTCAGCAAGCCCAGCGCTGACCTTTCCCTGTTCTTTGCTCCGCTTTGAGGAGTCGCCCCGGTCTGTCATTCAGTGGCAGGCGCTGGGCGGGGTGGGGTGGGGGTAACCCCGGGGAGCTGGCTCAGGCCTCGGCAGCAGTCCCGGAAGGGGCACGGTGCCGAATCACCCCCCCCCCAAATCTCCCCCCCAGCGGTCCAGTCCTCCCTAATTAGTGAAAGAGAAGCCGAGTGTGGCATTGCAGCCTGGCCAGTGTGTGTTACTATGAAACGGGGCCAGCAGCGGCTCAGACAGTCCTGCAGTGGCTCCAATAGGCTGGCAGCAGCTCAGCGAGACACGCAGCGGCTCAAAGAGGCCAGCAGTGACTCAGAGAGACCCACAGCGGCTCAGAGAGGCCCACCGAGGCTTGGAGAGACCCACAGCGGCTCAGAGAGGCCCACCGAGGCTTGGAGAGACCCACAGCGGCTCAGAGAGGCCCACCGAGGCTCGGAGAGACCCACAGCGGCTCAGAGAGGCCCACCGAGGTTTAGAGAGACCCACAGCGGTTCAGAGAGGCCCACCGAGGCTTGGAGAGACCCACAGCGGCTCAGAGAGGCCCACCGTGGCTCAGAGAGGCCCACCGAGGCTCAGAGAGACCCACAGCGGCTCAGAGAGGCCCACCGAGGCTCGGAGAGGCCAGCAGCGGCTCAGAGAGGCCCACGGCAGCTCGGAGAGAACGGCAGCAGCTGAGAGAGGCCACCAGAAGCTCAGAGAGGTCCGCAGCAGCTGCGAGAAGCTGACAACAGCTCAGAGAGGCCCGCATTGGCTTGGAGAGGCCAGCAGCAGCTCAGAGAGGCTGAAGGCAACAGAGTTTCACTTAAAGGGACACTAGCATGCTCACATCTGTGCATGTGATTATTTCTTTGCGTTTCCATGTGTTACAATAAAACAGGAATACATGTGTTACAATAAAATAGGAACCAGATTCATGCCACTTTTTGCATGAGAGACGCTATCGCTCTTTGTGATCATAATCGCAGGGGCCACGCCACTCTGTCCTGTTCTATCCGGACTTGCTTCTTCCTGTTCATGACACAGCCAACAGGGATTCACTAATCTAGATTTTCCAAAGGAGCATGACTGTGAGTAAGCAGGGTTACACATCACAAATCCATTCGCAGGGATTTACTGAGATCATTTAATAATTAAAGAAGAAAATAACTTATGATAGATTTTGCTGAATAAGTGAGACAGTGTGGCTCTGTGGAGCAAGGGTAAAGTTCAGGGGTCGTAGGTCATCAGTCAACAACAGTATTAGTAATTACCTCTCCGGCATAGTGCTTGATGCCAAACTGGTGGTCCGCCACCCGGGGCTTCACATAGTAAGGATTTGTCTGCAGGGAGAGGAACGGTTGACACAAGACTTAAAATTGCAAACGTTCGTAACACAATTTTCACACTTCAGGTACCCAGAGTTTCACGGTTTAAGGATAAATACACATGCATGCTAATTCACTGGCACGTGCACGTGTTTTAGATACCTTTCCGGCTGCATGGTTACCCCTGTGTTAGTCTATCTGTGTGTATGTGTGTGTGTCAGTGTGAGCATGTGTTTGCAGACTCACAGCATGCCGGCTGTGCAGCTTCTCCAGCAGGGTGTGGTCGGTGCCTTTGGGAAAGCGGCTCTCCTCGTTGATGAGGGCCAACATGCCGAGTTTCTGAAGCAGGGAGAGACAGGCCACTCTTCCCATAAATGACACCACTATTAAGGATGCTGAGGTCACGGTCTTAGGGCTGTACTCAGGGTTTTCTAGCCGCTAGGAGATCACCTTCTCAATTAGATCCAGACACTCAGCATTGTCCATCCAGTCAATGGCCTCCCAACGTATTCCCTCTCTAAGGAAGTAGCACAGGATATTCTGTGGTTAAATTTACACACATCCGCACATTAATGCAGCTAGTGAAGAGCCTGGGAGTATGACATACTGCGGCTTAACAATCCTCAAACAGAAACCACTCTGTGGGGAGCCTACCTGTTGTATTCTAGCTGTTCTAAGGAGAAGATGTGTTTGTTGAAGTACTCCTGCAGCTTCTCGTTGGCATAATTAATGTTGAACTGCTCGAACCGGTTCACCTGGCAGACAGAAAACAGAACATATTCTACCGCATGTCTACACCGTGTCAGTCATACGTTTCCATGTCCGTCCACCAGCTGGGTACCCAGTGTGAGCAGATCCACCTCACCTCGAAGTTCTCAAAACCAAATATGTCCAGGATTCCAATAGACTTAAAGTTGTCCTTCCCTTTGATTTTTTGATTGAGCCTCATGATGATCCAGGAGAAACACTGGGAGTAGAGAGCCATGGCGACCGAATCGCGGGAGTCGACGGCCTGCCAAGAGTAATAGCACATTTCACAGCTGCCTCACAAAGGTACTGCTAGAGGGACAATAAGAAAACGGGGTCATACAGGACCCGGGGAGGGTAGAGGTCGCTCTAAAACAAGATGCAAACAAGATGCAGTGTGTAAATTTGTCAGTCAAACTGCCTAGTGCAACTATAACACAGAATGCGCTCTCTGTGATGGGCTGCCGCATGAGCACGGTAAGAGGGGAGACGCAAAAGATCAAGACTAAGTCTCCTGATGTCATTTAATGTGCTAAGGCTCCCCCTGCTGGATAAAGTCTGCACCTTCGGCTCAGTCTCATACACTAGTGTAACTGCAGACTACGTTTCCTATAATGTTTCAGGCAAGTCAAATATAAAAAAAATGTCCAGAAGACAAAACAATGAGACAAATGTTGCAATTAAGTCATTGTGATTGTGTTTGGCTCAGGACTATGTACAGGCGGTGGCTGGGGCAGGTGGTGCTAAGTGCTGCTATCTGTGTGGAAAGCTGGTTCTGGGAAACACAACCAGCAAGCCCCACCTGCTCCACGGTCAGAGGGGAGCAGATCTCCTCTCCTCGCAGGATCATGGAGCGCTGGGTGAGAACCTCCGAAAGTTGGAAGGAGTCTAGTCCCAGGAGATCACTGACGTTACTGATCACTGCGAACGCAAAGGACGGCGATATGAGGATAAAGTAAACAGGAGAAGGATCAAGCAGGACCCCAGAAATACTGCTTACAAATACTGCTGATGCTAAGCTTTCAGTACTCTCATCATGGGCAGGCAGGGAAGCTCTGACGCCATGGAACAGCTCACTTCCATATTTGGTTATAAAATCCACCAACACCTACTGGTGGGCTGCTGTGCTCTTGAATACAGTGAAGACAGATGGGCCCATTATAATTCCTAGTTTTATGGAAATGCTACCATTGTGAGAGAAATTCATCCCATTCCTCTACTGATACTGCGTTATTGGCTTAGGGATTGGAATAATTTACATCCCTTAACCTGAAAATCTGTCTCCTGCCAACCTTCTGAATGGTCACCCACTCTCTACTAGCGAACCAAAATTGTATTCTGGCCAGACGTGTTTCTCACCTCCTTTCGTTGTGATCTGGGCCCCTCCAGCAGTCATGAACTCAATATTGCCCAACTGCAGAACCCCAGACAACAGTTTGAAGACATCGCGGATCTCCTCCTCAGTGAATTCCATGACCTTCAGAGCTTCCTGCAGATAGGGGAGAACCCAGAACACCCATTGACGAATACTTCTGTCTGAATATGAAAACACAAGTTTATAATGACTTCAGCAGAGGCAAGCACATGCAAAGATGTCAGCACCTTCAGGTCTAGCATCCCTTACCATCACACTGTCAAACAGATCTTTATCATTCAGGCTCTTGTCTTTCACACATCCAGCCTGCCGCAAGTAGTGATAGTTCTTTGGCTCTTCAAGGAAGTACAACTCTAATATCAAGAAGAATCATATGTCATGTGGTCATATTGCCTGTAAAGCATTCATAATCGCTCATGATTTCACATGTGTACTTACCTCACCTGAGTACCGATTGTAAGCTCATTAAAACCTATTCAAGACTGGAATTCTGCTGTTGAGGGCAGGAAACCATTGCTTAAAACAGTGTTTCCCAACCCAGTCCTCAGGGAACTTGCTTCCTCTCAGCTACCAGCACACCTGTACCTGCCCACAGTGTCCCTGATTGATCTCTGCCTAGGTGTCCTTTCCATTTAGTCACCAAAAACCCGAGATAATCTGCGTGACTCACCTCTATGGTCCTGATCAGCGCCAGCTAGTAGTGCATAGAAGATGTGGTAGTTCCTTTCTCCGGGGTTCTGACGCACCACGCGATTCTGGAAGGGAGATCAGAAATCTTTCAAGACAATTAAACAAGCTTGGGTGCGTCTCCCAAGTCATCAGTCGGGATTTTTTCAGCACCCAGCTGCCATGGAAGAATTCATACGAGCCAAAGATCGAGGAGAAATAAGGGAATGGAGATGTAGAGGTCAGACTACCTTTTCAAGCAAATCTGAAGGGCAGAGGTCAAGGAATCATACATAGAACTGCTGAGAACTCCACTTGGGTTCAACACTTACTCACGCCTTGAGCTTACAAACACAAAGGTATGTGTGTGTATCCAAGTCTGTGTGAGACAGTGCAGTTAGGGAAGGATACAGTCCACAATGCAGCCCCCCTGAATGTGTCCGCCCTCTGAGAAATGCAGCTGGATGAACTTGCCGAAGCGACTGGAGTTGTTGTTGTAAACAGTCTTGGCGTTGCCAAAGGCCTCCATGATGGGACTGCGGCACACAGGCAGAGAGATATTGTCGGGCTTCACGGTCATTCAACAACGAGAGCCTGGGTCTGTGCAAGTCATGTATGCGCACCTGCTCTGTACAATGGCCTGCTCCACACGGGTGGTCCTCTCAGAGGGCGGGGTCCCACACGAATTCTGGCTCATGACGGACAGGAACTTCAGAAGCAGCTTGGTGCTCTCAGTCTTCCCGGCTCCGCTTTCTCCGCTGCCAGAGCAGGAAGCAGACCCACTCACAGTGTCAGACAACGTTCTCAGACAGCTCACCTGCACCTGCAACCTTACAACCCCAGTACTTCCTTCATTTACCTACGTGCATTGACAGAATAAATTACTGTTAAAAATCCGCTTTGATAGGGCACTTCCATGTAATTACACCATAGTGCTGGGATAAGCACAATAATCCTTCTGAGAACCACAAATCCCGGCCCCCGCATCTCACTGGTCCCGAGCTGCACTGCATCCTCGTACGCGAGCAGATGCCGTCACGGCTTGGGCTGAGGTGCCACGGTCCGGCGGGACGACCCCCGTGTGGCCCGCTCACCTGATGAGCACGCACTGGCTGTCGTGCCTCTTCCACAGGCAGCGGTAGCACTCATTGGCCACGGCGAAGATGTGGGGCGGCAGCTCCCCCAGGTGGTGGCGGCTGTAAAGGTCCACGGCGGCCGCGTCGTACAGCCCGGGGATCTGCTTATAGGGGTTCACCGCAGCCAGGATGGAGCCGATGTTCGTCTGTAAAGTTTAACTGTATTTACGGAGTATTCAGATGGTATTTAGATTAGTGTGTGGGGGAGAATATTAATGAGGAGACTGAGAAGCCCTGCCACAGAATGATATTTTTATTACATGCCCCCCCCCCCATATTCCTTATCAGGAACAAGTACTATTTATGGACACACCAGTGGGATTAAACGAAGATCAAACGAAGATTAAACAAAATCACTGCGAAATCATCACCAGTGAACTAGTGAGTGAAAGTCTGGGGTCATGAGTTTCCTGTCACCAGTGCAGGGCATTAAACGCAGACAGTGCACAATCGCACAACGGATTAAAGCTGTAAAGATGCCGCCCGCCTTTATAATACTGCCTGTGTCCTTCCTTGCAGAACCAGGGGGCCAAAAGACAGTTAATGAGGTTTTTCTCTTCTTTCCTTCCCCAGTGTTTTTTCCCCATTATTTTCGCATCATTTATAATGCCACATTGATTTATCTCGATATTACAATCAGCTGGAATGCATAAGGTTATAAAGGGGCGAGCTAAAAGCGTGCCGAGATAGGATTACACTTCCCAGAGACACTTGCAACCGATATATTGCATAAGCAAATAACTTGAAAGGCGGCCTTATCCATTTACACATCTCCATTAATGTGAAATCTGCTGCTGCAGCAGGACCCAGGACAGATACGGCCACATTCAGTCAGACACAGGAAGCTGTGAACATTAATGCTGAGGCAAGACCTCAATCAATGAACAAGATTCCATTGTAGCCTATTTCTGGATGAAACAGCTACCACCCATCCATGTCCCCTAAGACAGCGGTTCCCAACAGGGGGGTCGTGGCCCACAAGGGGGCCTCAGCGAGCTCTGTGGGGGGTAGTGGGCAATCAGGAGAACGATTATGTTGCCTTAGTTAATTTTATTCCCTGGCTGACCAAAAAATGGACAAATGGAC
>JAODKN010000001.1:34081107-34100837 GCA_026774425.1 Petrocephalus zakoni
ACTCACAGGTAACAGTGGGACTCTTCAATTAGGTTCCCACTGTGTAGCTAATCTCACGTTGTGGCTTAGACAATCCCCAAAGACTCCATAAGCAGGCAGAAAGTGGAGCAGAGTGCTGAGTGACAGTTATACTCTGGATTGGTCGGGAGTAACATGGAGGCACAGTGAAGACTGGGTCTTCAAGAAACTGAAAAAATCTTTCAGATCCTTTAAACCGACCGTGCCCAAGGTTTTACAAAATAACATAAATAAAGAATATTACACACTGATGTTACTTCAACACCAGTTGTAAACACAAGGTCAGATATACACATGTCTGTTATTATCTCCTATGAAAAGCACTTATTCTGCAGATCAGGGACCCTGTAAGCTATGCTGCTCTGAAGGAGTCCCACTGCATAGTCACTGCACACTGCACAGCAAAGTCACTGCACATGTGATATATCAAAAATCTATTGTCACGATATTGTCAGCTTTGGGTAAACCATGAATAAGTAACGTTAATGCTATATAAAACGTTCACTGAAAAGCAAGAAAAAAATTGTTGAACAGACTGGAAAATTTGTTCTCTGAATAGAAGGTGTTCCCAGGATTGGGGGATAATTCTGAGATAAACCAGTGTGAGAGGATTGAGTAAATCAGCATTGGATGCAAGAAGGCATGCTGCAGAATGTGCTTGGTGACACGTTCAGGATTACATGCAGCAAATTATGTTGAGCCATTACATTTAACCACACAGTAAAAGAGTTTATTATGCACATATACGTACTCTGTGATCACAGCAAAGCTACAACGATTAAAATAAAAGCAAGAGAAGAACGGAGATTATTGGTGTCGTTATATTGCCTATGAAAGTCAAGACAAAGCAAAGAAATGTCTGCTGCAAATGCTGACCAGAACCAAGAACAAAGGTATTGGGAAAAGATAATATTCCCAATGCCACGGGAGGGACCTCCCCAATAAACCGGTGTGGGCAGTAAGCTTCTTCTCGACTGCAGCAGCCCAGTGGCTGGTTCATCCAGACTTTCATTATCTACTCAGATATGTGGTGACATTATCTTCGAACCCTGAGACGAGGCTGCTAGCACTAGTCGTAACAATTACATGTTGCTCAAGATCATCTGTAGGGGCAAGAAGCTCTGCTGCACTTATGTACCAGGCAAGACATACAAGCTGCTCACAAGAGACCCTCTCCTGAAATTCCTGAGAAAGATGCCATCATTATTTGATCCTTGCACGTCCCTGACCTTTTGTGACATGACTTTGAAGCAGCAATATTTAATAATGCAGAGGCAGCAGGAGGCCCGGAGTCGATTTCCAAGGAGAGCCCCCCCGGTAACCTCGCACAGGTCCTGGTGGCCTGCCCCCCCCCCCTCCCCCCCATGCTATCACCTGCCACAACGAGCGCTTTGCTCCCCAGCAGGACTGAGCCACTCGCACAATCGCTCAGGTGTGCTAGTCCCCCTCATCGCCCCCATTCAGCCAGCCCGCAGGGTGTCGCACGTACTGTACCCCCGGCAGCGGCGGCAGAGCGGCAGCATCAATGAGGCCACGGTTCCACGACGGAACCTGATGCAAGATCAGAGCTCAGTGACATCGATCCTCATCAATAATGGACAAGCCCCCCCGTGCCACATGAGGAGGCCGGGACACACTAGCAGGAGCAGCCCGGCGTGGCACAGGGTCCACTCCAGTGTGCTCTGGCCATTTTACATGCTGCTCTACTTTCCCAAACCTCAGAAGTCAGCATAGCCCTGTTTCATAGACAGGGGGGTGGAGGGGTTCTAGGGCCTTATTATCTGGAGCTGTAAGTGGGATAAATGTAGCAACGAGGGACTGAAATAAATAGCAAAAGGACAGAGTCAAGTACATCAGGATGGTGAGGAGAGGAGGGGGCCACGTGCCACTTTCCTGGAGCGGCGGAGGAAGGAGCCTTTTTCAGAAACACAAGCTCACTCTCTGCTCGGACTACAGAGTCACCATTACACAACCCATCACACTAACACGCCGGGACACAGTCGCCACGCACAATGAGCAAACGGTCGCCATCGAGGTGCTCGCAGTTACAGACAGCGTGTAGGCACCTTCTCATTCAAGCCAGATCGTTAAAAATAACTTTAGTTCAGGCTTTGAGGAGCAGACCTCGGTAAATGGGAACACACCTTTATGGGGTAACTGGCTACTGCCACATACCAGGCCCCCAAGTGGGTGCAGGTGCCAGGCGTGAGTGAGCCCAGAGGGGTGGTTAGTAGCTGGTATGTATAACAGAAGGAGGCTAAGTGCTGGTTATGGGCCCAAATGAGGTGCACATTTTGATCAAAATGTAATCTTTAATACAGACAAGGTGTTTAAAAACATAGCCTGCATCAGTGTTTCCCACTGGCCTAAATTTGGACACATCTGTCTGTGTACGGGCGGGTTGACGATCCCTGGCCTAGAGGATTAGAAAGCACATGCCCTAAGGAAAAGGGTGCAGCGTGCAAACTGGGGCAACAAGGGCAGTTTGACGTAAAAGTGGGGGCAGGAGGAAGGGCAGAAGGGCTCGGCTGTCAGAAAATACCAAACCCTGCAAGGGACACAATGCAAGTCATTCGAATGTCAGTCAGTCATAGTATTACCTAGTTTACCCACCACTGAAAATATTTAATTTATAAATGTCTTGCGGCCCCTTTGTAAAGGCTACACCACAAAAACCAAGATGCAACTTGGCAAAATGTAGTTTAAGTCAAACCAGTCTCAGCATGCCGCATGATCTATATTCTCCCCATGAGGCACAGCTGGTCCGCATTGCTAATGCTAAACTAGATGCTAATGCCAAGCTGACACTTGTCTTCTTGGCTTACAGAGACTCAGAGGGAGTCGTGTCAGACTCTCCTGTGTCTGTCACTGCACTGAAATAGGGGGCTACATGGACTCGGCAGCTTTGTGCCATCCCGTGGTTAAGCACCTCCCCGTCAACATCGCTCCGGCAAGGGCGGACACCGGGGGGGGGGATGAAAAGGAGGCACCAGATGTGAATCCCTGAAAGAGAAGGAGAGCCAGGGAGGTGTGTGAGGGATGAATGGTTTCGGCAGACAGATGGTCCTCCTCGGCCCCACCTCCGACCAGCAGAGCCCTCAGCACACGCTGCTGACAAAGGCAGCAGGGGCTGCTCTGAGTGCGCGGTGTAACCAAGCAGAAAACCTCCTCACAAAAGTTAGCCGGTCACTTTGGCAGAGCACGGAGGCGTTGTTAAGTGCATCTTCGTGTCCCAGCTGGATTAACCCCAAGAGGAAGCGCTTTCTGTCATGGAGGATCTGACGCACTCACCCTAGTTCCCATACACCAAGATACTCAGACAGAGATATCAGACTCCAGCTATCCGAACCAGACAGCGCATCTCTTCTCCACTCTGCTCCAGTCACATTAACACTGATTACAGAAAGCTGTGGATCATAACCCTACCAAATACTCGTTTATAAAACAGCAAAACCACTGGGTATTGTTATTGCAACAAACTCAACCCCATAATGCATCTGTCTCAGTAAAGCTCTGACTTTTCGAACAGAGGCAAACCACGCAAAAAATGGAAAAAAACCCATGAACAATTACCACAGGGTAAGACTCAAACAAGAGACATTCCCCTGGACTATTACACAGATCATGGGCTCCACAGAAACAGCAGAACAGGGACAATGATATTAACAAGAGCAGGTGTCTGATGGTGATGGCTTGGATTGTATTACTGCTACTTCATTAAAGATGCTCATTCAGGCTAAAACTGCTAATGAGCAAGTCTTAAATATTTACATGTTGACAAAGTGCTGGTTCTCTCTTTCAGTCTCTGGACTGTAGCCAGAGAATGACATTATCAGCCGATCGAGACACAGATCCATGTATCCTACACATGAAAGGTAATTAGCTAAAATAGCGCTTTCGTTGTTTGGTAATTAGCATCGTGGTTGTTATTTCACATCCAAGATGGAACTCCTATCAGCCCCTAACGCCATATCAATGCCGACATGGAGCCCGAACTTATGATTCAGAAACACAACTAGAAATCAATAAATGCCGTGCGGTTAGAGCAATGCCTGCCCTGCCCATGATCAATAATGCGATTTATCGGACAGGCAATAATAACATTCATAGTACAGCTGATAACGAGATTTCCGGAAGAAAGCCACAGTGCTAAGTCTCGCTTTGTCCTTAAGAGGCTTGGGCACTGACAAGCAGAGCGAGCAATTTCCCGCACTTCATACTTAGATACATAGACACTATCTAGACTGACATGTGCTTTTGACTAACTGCACGCTAAAGCCACTTACAGATGACCGAAGCCAGCAGCACTGACACCACTGACAGCATCGGTTCATTAACCTAAAAGCCTTTCTCCAACAAGAACGAGAGCTCCATGCTGAGGATCAGATCAGACGGATCAGAAGTTCGACGGCGAGCGCTGCTTCTGTGCTAGCAATGAGACTTTTAATGAGGTCTGGGGCATCATAAGATCAGACGGGCAGGAGTGACACTCAGCGACACGGATGAATTTATGACGGATGAGGCAGCTGATCATAAATTAGCTAATGGAAGCAAACCCCACGGGAACGACAAAAGCCGAGGCAGAGACAGACAATGGAAAGGGGAAGGGTAGGGGCACGTGTGCTAATGTAACGGGTCTTCCCGGGGGGACGCGCTTACCCGGCACTCGCTTCAGCATGGCTAGTGCATGCTAGCCCCGCTTAGTACAACAAAGGTTCATCATAGAACAGATGCTTGCACAAACCCTTGAGCCCATGTAATCGTAATAAAACAGGTATCAGAACCCTGAAGGCGAACTTTCTCCAGTTGACTGGGACAAAGACAGCTTCCATTATAGTATTCATTGCAACACACAGCCTCTGCCAGCAACAGCCAAGACATTCCTTCCCCAGACAGCACCAGACAGAGAGAACCTGAAATATTATAATTGAGACAGTAGCCACCAGTGCGAGGCTACACAATACGATGAATCTGTCCACATGCCAAACCCCCTCCTGTTGTTCCACAGATTTGATAGACAGTTCTCAAAATATTTGTCCAAAGATTGCAGTGAAGCGGTGCCCCCTCAGGCAGATTTACACCTACAAATGAGGCAGGGGAGGTTCCCCAAGAGGTCACAGACAGGCCTAAGGAAATAAAAGGGTTAATCAGCCTTGGAGAACAGCATATGGCCCCTGGGCGGAAACATCCTGCCCATGTGGGAGTGGAAAGGCGGGGCCAGACAGACACAAAGAAACACACCAACCAGAGGACAGACTCTGCTGTATCAATCCCACTTAGCTTAGGGCAGAGCCCATAAAGCAAATAAGAGCCAGGCCAGCATCCCTGTCCCTCTGAATCTCGCCATCAGGGGCCAGCTCTGCTTCAGGTATGAGGAGAGACGTCTGTGTGCTCTCACCCTCTGCACCCAATCGGTCCTTAATCTATAACAATTAATCAACGTTCTGCTGAGCATTGTGCTTCCTCTGAAGATTCTGATGTATGATGCCAGTCATGCTGGTACTTGTCAGATACTCTGCCCAGGACCATGAATCTGTCTTCCTGGACAGGAACTGAGACTGGTAGGGGTGGGAGCACACAGAGAAGGGAAAGAGCAGCACTCATCCTGAAGAGAGCTACAGCCCAAACAGCCACACCCATGATCACAAATGATGTCTGCAGACGAGTGCAGAGCGGCTAAAGTGCTTACTCGAGGTGTTCGGCTCTCCCTCAGGGCGCCTGTCACATCAGTCAGTGCTGAGTACGCAGTATTGGCCTTCCTGCTCTTCTCTTCCTACTCGACAGTCTAATGCCTCATTTCCACCAAGGCAGGGCCGGTGCCGCTGCCGCCGGGCCGGCTCTCACTTAGTGCCTGCCGGCATTTCCACTGCTTTCAAAGGACAACGGAATAGATATGTTGCGGAGGTGGGATTGAGAGTAAAGGCTCATACGTGTTCTGTTTTTTTAATTTATTCTGATGTTCCGGATTTTAAGTTTTATAAACTTGAACCAAAAAAAAATGTTTCAAAGACTGAGTCTTGCGCTCCATCTCTACCTCCTGTATGCACTTTTGTCTCCTTGAGGCTCCCCAGGCTGCGTGTGTAAGTGAGCTTATTCTCACTCGCTGTCCTTTTAAGGATCACGCAATCAAAGAGGCTGCGAAAAACTGAACTTTGCTGCCCACCTCATGATCTCTTTGCCACTTGAGAGGCGCCATACTTTATTTAGAGGTTTAGACGCTATAGCCCGTCCCACTCTCACTGACGTTACGGTTCCAAATTCTGAGACCAGCTTTTCTGTGGTGCCAAGCTGGGGCTGTTTTTTCTGGTCCAGGGCAAGTTTTTTGCAGTGGAAACATGCGGAACTAGTTCCAGGTTGGGAAAAAGTCCGGCACCACGTTGCTGGAAACAAGGCATAAGAAAAACGTTCCTCCTCACACAAGAGTAATCAGTGGTGACCCACAAACACCATGCAGTAGTCTGGATGAAATTTTCATGCCTTATATGGCAATATGCATATCTTAACAATGTACTTCACTTCACCACTAAACCGTGCTGATTGTTTTAGTTGGCTACAGTTGAGTAGAATCACGGATGATGATATGGGAACCTCTGAGGGGAACTGGGGTTAAAATAAAATTTTTGGGGAGACCAAGATTGGCCTATTTTTTTACTTTGGTTTCATGACAAATTTTGGTTATTTGGTGGACCGATTTTAATATTAGATCATATTTTCGGTAATCAATGATATCAGACAAGTAACCTGGTGTTGCTATCTGACAGTGGCTAAATTATCACCTTTGTGGACTAAGTAGGCTTAGGCTACACGCAAAGCCTCATAACAGATTTGTTATTTAGATTTCTGTTCAGATGCAGTAAAAAAAACGTTGGTATAGTTTTTTATCTCCTCGCATGTGATACAAAGGTAATTAGTGCATGCTAATATTGCCTATATTGGTGGTAAGCCGCTAGAGCTACTGTCAGTCTGTGAAACATCATTTTAGACAGTTTTAGACAACATGGGGCCACAACATGTTTTTAAATCATAATCAAATATGACCCGCCGATCAATCATTTTCCACAGAGACTAAAAACAATGTTATCATTTATCCAAAAAGGTTTGAATTGAAATATCACATATTATTTTTGTTTAGACAGCCCTACGGTGTACATGATGTGACAGCCCAAACCAGCAGAAGCTCCTAAGAAATCTCATAACAGGGTCCAGACCTGAGTTATTCAGATCAGAATGGATCACAATCTACGCCTTCACAGAGAACCTTTGTTTGGGTAAGGTCTGAGGAATCAACCCATCTACTGATAATTACCACAAAAATGTGACACAGTGTGGAAAATCCTGAAACTCACCTAATAACCGCCTCCTCACACCACGTTAATCCCAGAGACAGACCTCCTGTCAAAAGCAGCTTACCCCAGCAGCTGTCACGGCGGTACAAACATTAAGTCGAAGGTGGTTAATGTGGTATTTTATTAAACGCGTTCTTACTGGAACGGGATCGGCGGCCTGAGGAACATTAATAATTGTCCCGAGAGTCTGTGTCCTCAATCATGCTGCATGTAAATTAATTTACCTGGAGTGCAACTACATTCTTAAAATAAGCCCTAAATCCATAGCTTTCCCAAATGTTCCACGGACAGTGCCATACTGCCCCATTTATCCCACGGATACCTGCCGGCTAGGACGGGGGAGCCGGCGTCTGTTTGCTTTGGGGCTCCGTGTGATTAATGGGATCACATGAGGGCTGTGAGCAGCCCGATGGGTGGATGGATGGAAATCGAATAATTCACCTTTGCCGTCACGAGCTGCACCTTCTACCAAGCAGTAAATGTGTGTTCTGTTAAATGATGATGTCACAAATGTAAAAAGGATCCCCCCCCCATCTACAAGCCAAATCCAGTCATGCCCTGATGCCAAAAGCATCAATCTCCATTCCTTGTTCAACTTCTTTAGCACAACACCGGAATAACATCTGCGGTTAATCCCAAAGTGTAGCCCATAAATACTTTTCCATGCAGCAGCTTGGGAGACTGACTTACAACACCCTGACTCATAGTAATTTCGCATTTTAAAGAAGCCACAATGTGTCTAAAATAGTCTTCAGTGGGATACAGATGGAAAACGAAGGTCAGAGAAGCCTGATTCCCCCCCCCCCCGACAGGCAGGCCCTCTGCTGCCTGGCCTGTGCCGTGCATAGGCAGTCCCTGACACCTCAGGGAAGGGGGGTCCCTTTGTGCTAGCCACTCCTTGTAAGATGGATGGACTACAATTTTGAAATCGACAGTCATGCTATTTTCTGTGGTATAGTTAAGAGGCATACAAAACCGCCCTCAATGAAACATTCTTCATTATAGGAATCAGAGAAATGCTAGAAATGATGCTACAGAAAATGTATCCGAGTCTGAAGGATTTTTAAAAGCCTATTAAATGAATGGAGTTGCGTTTTACTGCTCTATAGACCATCACGGGTAGGGCTGATGAAGACCTTAGGAAAAAAAGCACCCCAGCTGGCCCACACTGAGTCTGTTCTGATTACAAGTTACTGAAGGATCAGCTCCACAATGCAAGGCGGCACCAGTGGGCCAGCAGGAGGATTAAACCTACTTTACTATATAAAACATAAAAATACCTTCAGTTCCTCTGATGTATACACACCCTGTATACAACGGCTACAGCACCCCTGCTTACCAAGCTGTCCAGAGAGGCTATGCTGGTGGATGTTTCACTGAAACCTAACCTAACTCGAGCCTGGGGGATGCAACTGGCAAAACTCCTGAAAATGGCTTCGACATTCCAGGTATTGTCGTAAATTCAGGATAGTGTAAACGTACACTTAGGATGGAGACCCACTGATGTCAACAGAGTGATATTCCATCTCACTTGCTATCAGATCACCAACTTCCCTGAAGTTGTTTGTTCAAATCAATTATTCACACACAGAAGAGTATGCGTTCAAAGTAGGTCAGACAAATGACTTAATTTCATGTTTCAGGAGTCTGAAACACCTTGACTGAATGGGAATATATAGATTTTCTTTAACTATGCAAGTTTGGTTACTTTTAGCTATATGTTAAACATATGAGTATTGAATTTAATATATACCCGATGACTGATTAAATCTTGAAAAACCTTAATTGAATTAAAATGAAGCTTTTAAATATATCTAGAGTTTATGAGAAAATCTAGCTTGGCTACATCTATAGCCAGGGAAGTGACAAAATGCTTATGCACTCTGTAGCTTAACATCATTATATCAAAATACAGTAATTTAACACCATGACTCTGCGAGAAATAATGTTCCCTGCATGCTGGGAAGAAGCTCACGGCAGCTATGGCCTCCACTGCCCAATTCTACAGCTCCTTATGAACAAGCATACAGGCTTTCTTTATAGTAACGTCAATCTTAAAGTCTAACGAATGAAGTTAGGTGAACTGGCAGCTCTAAATTGCCCATAGTGTGTGTGTGTGTGTGTGTGTGTGTTTTTCCTGCAATATACTCCTGGCCACCCTGGAAGCCTTTACTGGAGATGTGGTTGGAAGATGGATGGATGGGTGGGTGGATGGATGGGTGGATGGATGGATGGGTGGATGGACATTGTCATGACAATTAGATGGTCTAACCCAAAGACAGCGGGATAGAAGTACATTACTGACTAAATACACAGTCCAGCTAGTGGTTCACACATCCCTGCACACTAAATAGGTTTCTGAAGCCACTGGTGGTCATCATGACTGAAGGGTATCAGGGGCCATATTACCTAATTTCTTCAGCTGCATTAGTCATATTCTTGATTTTAGTCCAATTTTGTCACATTGCCTCCAATTCAGCATATTGCACACTACACACAGTAGCTGACACGTGCGGCTAATATGTGCCAAAACATTCCCACCCCAACTACGGATAATTGCAGCCTCCATCCCAAATGTAAATTGGGGAACTACACAACAGGGCTGAGTATCAACAGTAGGGCTCACATTACCCTTACCGGCAACACCCAGTGAACTTACAATAATAATAACAATCTAATAATTTCAATCTAATGTGCAGCCAAAACATAAACCCCAGAAGATCTTGGTAAGGCCACCAGTTTTATCTGAATTTATCCAATGCTGTCAAAAGCCTTTAATTTTTTAATGACATAGACGGTATACTGTATATACTGTGAGCTGGCAGGGGTGCAGGGCTGGGATTAAGTAGGGGCTGTCATCCTTGTTTGGGTGATTTATTGCAAGCCCCGGGGTCACAGATGCTTTTGTTAGGTGCGGCCCAGCTGGCCCTGATTGGGTTAATTGGCTTGTTATGGTTTTATACACAATCGACCGGGTGGCTTTGCGGAGGGCGGGGCTGGGCTGGGCTGGGCTGGGCTGGGCTAGGCTGGGCTGGGCTGCCAACTCTCACACGTTTGGCATTACATTCATGCTTTCAGACACTCATGTCTGAAAATTAAAATTACGCAAGATATCTTACGGCAAACCTATATTCAATTATAAACCTAAAATTAGCTACACTGGGGTAGTTTGCAAACATAACAGACTATTGATAAGGTAATAAAAACTGCTACATACATGTGTATGTGTGTGCATGTGTGCAGACTTGTCTCAAATTGAAAATCCCACTCCAGCCAGTTGGCGACCCCGGGGCTGGGAGTGGGTGGTGCTGATGGGTTAAGGTTAGGTTTGGATTGGGGTTAGGGATAGGGTTAGGTTTGGGTTAGGCTGTAATAATAGGAAAAGCAGTAGCAGCAGGAGCTGTGGAGGTGGTGCTGGTGCTGCTGCTCATTTTGAGTTACAGCTTATGCAAATAGATATTAGCACATTTTCAGTTTAGCTTCTTTCAAGCCCTTGACCTAATTTCATGATTGGGGCATAAAGTGAGTTTTTTTTCTAGGGATGTCCCGATCCACTTTTTTGGTATCCCAACCGATCCATTCACTATTTATCTGCCAATTTATCTGCCAATTCCGATCCAGATCAGATCTTTTAATGAATATTTAAATATACTTACACATTTTGCAGTATTCTAACTTATAATGTTCCTGCAAGAAATGTAAGAATTTCCAAACGGAGTCTTGACTCCAGACTTTGCATGTGCCTCAGGCTTAGTGCAGAATGTCTCAGAACTTCACAATCTACGCTACTGATGCAAATTAGGTGGTAGTGACAAATGAAATACGTCGGCTCTGTGGACCGAGCTATGGTAGCTGATACCACTCATTTAAAAATGCCAGGAACGGCCCCGAATCTGATCTTTGATATCAGCTTGGGTTTTTTTATTTGAACCCTGACAGCTTGTGTCTCTGTGTCATGGAGGTGTGGTGATACAACCACACACACACATACAAACGCACAAGCCCTCAGTGACACTGCCTTAATTAGATGGCACTGGTGACTTTTATTGCAGCAGAATGATAAAACACGGCTCAGCCAAGTGTGAGATGCATCTGTCGTGAGATCCCAGTATCTGCCTCAGCCAATGAACTTCAGATGCATTTCTCCAGAAACAGGGCCAAGGGCAAAAGCTACTAGGTTGCTCACGAGTGACCCAGCACTGAGACTCCAGATGGGAGGGGTCACACCGAGCAGGGAACTCTCCTTTCCCGGCGTCACGGCACTGGCCCACTTTCTGGAGCTCAAGCAAACCTTCTTCCTCCATAATACCACATCAGAGTCAGAGTCCCCATACATTACGGAGAAAGGCCTACTTCACACAGCCAGTCACGGGCACCCCCGCCATCGTGGCTATGCCCGCCATTGGCTTAGTGCCGTGAATTGAGCATTCGCTATTCATTAATCCAAGAACTTCACAAGTATCGTGTGGTAAACGCCTCACACTCCAAACAAGCCCCACAGCCCAATATTAAATATTTAAGACTTTTCTCAGTTGCACAGCAGGTATCATGATGGTAAAAGGAACGGTTAGTCTCACCGGGAACACTCTCGTTTCATCCTTAGGTAATAACAATGGACGGCTGGAGTGAGCTATGCAAATCAGAAATAATGTGTTTCTGCAGCTAAGAAACAAAACTGTGATAAAAAAAAATGCCTGTTATTACAGGGATTCATTTTAAATGTTACGCCTCAATTACTGAAAGGCATGTTTGATTTTGTGGCAGACATATGAGTAAGACGTGTGTCAGTAAAGCCTCAAGAAGAGTAGGCAAGATTGGCACAGTATCACCTGGAGCGCCGTGATAATAGTGAGCATGGTGAGCAGGGGGGGCGCGCCACCATCAGACGGCACTTCATTGTTTTCTGCTTCCCCCCCCTAACTTAGTCAGCAGGAAACGGGAAACGGCGAGATTCCAGACGCTTTCGTCATTTCAAGACAGCGCCGTGTAGCCAGAGGAAGGGCCGGACTCTGACTCTGACCCTGAGTGGTGACACAATAGAGGGGAGAGGTGCGGAGAAGCCCAGGCTGGGATCAGACCGTGAGCATGAACCTCACCAGCTCCCCCAGAAGACCAGAGGAACCCTCCACCTTCAAAGTGACGGCCGCTTAAAATGATCCACGCAGCGTCAGTGTAAAGCTTCACAGCGAATAAAGTCCTTTGTATTAGACCTACTTTTCCAGGAATGAGGAGTAGATGGCAAACCCTGGGGGGTGACAGGGGTGCCAGACGTGGCTGTAAAGCACGACTCCCACAGAGGGAATGTCTCGAGAGGGGAATGGGGGGTCGGCTTCACCTCCACAGAAGGGCTAGGATTCTTCTGGCATGGGGGGGGGAGCTGAAATGCAAAGCATGCAGCCAAAAGAACAGGGATCCGCTCAGCACGGATGGAGAAGGGGGGTATACTCCCCATGCTGGCCGCCATCACAGTGTTAAATATGTAAAGAGATGGTTCACGAGAATCCCTTACCTGAAAAGAACTCCAAAGTGTGACTAAGGGTGAGTCTCAATACCAAGAAGACAAAGATGTACGTATGGTCTTGGCAAGACCGGTCTTGCTACCTTGCCTTCCAAGAACGGACTTGCGCGAAATGAATCATGGGATCCGTGATATTTGGGGCGGAGCAAGAGCGACATCTGGGGATTTGTGCCGTCCTCTGTACTTGTGTTCTGAGTATCGAAGCTGGTCTTCGGCAATGGAACATGACATGAAACAGGTACATGAGAACACAAGGACGGTCGAGTACACATACTGAGATTCACTCTAAGTCTATGTCAAAGCTGATGAGGTGCACCACAGACCTCATTCTACCTCGGCCATGTCCCAGTTGCTCTCTCTTACACTAAGTCCAAGCCTGTAGAGGATCCCACTGATCCATTCACATGTTCTTAAATACATTAAACCCCTTTACTCTCTGTCTGCCATCCAGCTCACGTGAGCAGTTAGCAGCCACTCCGCTCGTCTCCAGGTTGCGTCATTGGCCCTCTGAGCTGTTTGTGTCTCCTCTGGTCATCACAGACAGTCTCACTTCTTATCAGTTATACTCCTCAGATCAAAAGGCTACTGATTAAGCCTGGATCTGGAGTGTCACCTCAGCTCCTGGAGAATAACACTCATTTCACTGAAATTCACAGCTAAGAGATAAAACACCAGAACACACTGCTGTTTCTCCTGCTGTTTTCACCAAGTCATTTGACTAGAACAATAGCATGGCCTTCAGAACCAGCGTGGTTACAGCTTACTGATGATATGCCACCATGTAATTTTTGTCACTGAGGTCGGGGGCAGGGACCACACTGGGGGGTCACATGCGAGGTTGCGTACCACTCACAAATCGAAACGACGCAGAAAAGTCCGTTCGGCGACACTTACGTGCCTCGATCGTCCATCGGCAATCGGACATGTAGCAGGAAGTCAGATTCACCCCACCTTGGGGGCTCCTTGCCAGGTGAATCCGGTACCACCCTTTCCTTAGCGGCAGTGACCGGACACCAGGAAACAGAAACCTAGTGGAGGGGCAGTGCTGCCTGGCAGTAGATCCAAAAGGATATAGAGATTCAGATTGCCAGCTCAGGTCGCAGGTGACCTGGCACTTGGAGCAGAAGCCACAGACAAGTCACTCCCTTTACAACGTGTATCTGTTTGATGACTCAGTAACTGACCGAGGAAGGATAAGGTTTTTGGTGGATTTGGGGCTATGATAGGGTTTCAGGCAAGGCTATAGCTCAGAGTTTCACTCATTGTTACCCTCCCAGTGTTAACCAAGGCTTCAAATGGTCTGCTCCAGTAAGAATATGTTCTTGAAGTACCTGAAGGTATTTAACATCCTACCACGAAGAAACAATTGCCAATTAATTTGCAGTGAAATGTCATAATAAATTATTTTCCTATATCTCAAATTGCCTCATCTTGTCCCTAAAGCCATCAGACACACAAGTTTTAAAACACAGCAGTGCATAAACATTAGACATAACCAGTAATGAAGGATGAGGGATGCCTATAAGAGGGATGTGGATGCCTATATCATTGATAAGGAGTAAAAAGCTTTCCTGTGCAGAGCAATCCACAGATAGCGATGCTAAAACACCTTCACAAACTCAAATCCTCACAACACTTCTTCCAAGATGGGCACGATGTGATGCTGGACAGCATAAAATGTCCAAATGTAATGCGCACGTTGGAAAAAATTATGCACAAATACTGTTCATATTACTCAGGGGAAGATCAGCATGTTTAAACAATCATAAAACGGAATACTGAAAGTGTAATTCCAGGAATGTCACATCTGCATTTTTTTTGCCTATAAAAAAATTATAACGGAACCCATATTAAGGCACTTCCAGCACACACTACAGTACCGTTTTTACGCTTGTACACTTCAATAATTTCAGGATTTAGTCCAAAAGTAAAAGACCCATTCCTGTTACATGGCTATAGATGTCCGTAATAGAAATTCCATGATTTCAGGATTGTTTCAAAGTCAGCCATTCATTCAAGAACCACAATTTGTAGTGATACTTTTAGAGGCTGTTTATAAGTGCATGGATCGACTCTTTAATCATAGGGTTGAAAATTAAAGGGTAGCCATAGAAACTGGGAAAGCATGACAGCTCGCAGGGACATGCGGTCTACAGTATATAGCAGCCTTAGGGTTTGACTGGACACTATTTAAAGGAATAGCAGCAAGGAGCAGAGGCTGACAGAGTCAGTCTTAAATGCAGAAGCCACTTCCTGCCCTTCAGGCATGTCATGGAGCCATCAAGAAGGACAGGCTTAGGATGTTCTCCATCAGGTCAAAAATGCACCAGTACCACAAAGAGATGGGCTCCTTTTCTGTACTCACAGCATCTGGCAACCTCTGCCCATGAACAGCAGAACTTTCATGAATGAACTCTTCCACACCACAGATTTTTACTACACCTTTACTAGGGACTTCACGCTACCTATACAAAATATTCAAGCAAATAAATAAACAGCTTTCTTCAACTCAAACTTGCATATACACAGAGCTAAATGTGTGCTGTTGTTTTCCACTGGTGGTCCAAAGAAAACTGTCAGTGTGTTAGGCTTTGTATTTTACAATGTAGATTATCATAGTAAATCTTTATACTTATTTTTATAGCTATGATTCACTTGTGAACCCATGTGTTTTCACCTAGTTGGGGTTAGTGGAGGGTCTTTAAGTTAGTCAAGGACAAGGGGGTTTTCGTCGATTAAGGTTGAGCGTGAGAACAGACCAGGGCTGGAATTTTTACATGCAGACCCACAGCTGCTGAGATAGTGAGGGCAGGGTTGGTGTTGGTAGATCATCCCGACACTGCCATTAAGTGTACATAATCTCCAGTAGTGGGCCTTAAAACAACAAACACTTTGGGACTTTAAAGAAGTCCTTTCTCTCATGCCCTGTAACATTATCCCAGACCCCCAGGAGGAGGGTGAGACTCTCGTTCCCCAATGACAGGCACAAGGCCCCCGGTGACTTCAATCAGGGAGGCAAGGTGAGCCTAAGAAAATAACCCCAACTTTGAACATTGTAAAGGGAGCTGGGACCTTACTAGCAAAGATGAAAATGAAAAGAGATGAAAGACCATGCTCTCGTTAAATGTAGGCGGGAAAGTGCTGTATGTGTATCTTGTCTAACAGGCCGACTGACATAAGAAATCGCTGCGCTTTGCTTCATTTAGTCTCTAATCTTAGACATAGCTGTTAGAAAATAAGTCCAGTTCCTAAGTTAAACAGCTCGAAAACTGAGAGAAACTATAACAAATGTACACCACTTATTTACCTTAAGTGACACTATTTGGAAGTTTAATCTATATGCAACACTAATAAACAAAGAATCAAAATGTTAAGCCCGTGACCAGGAATCGAAAAGAACAAGAAGATTTTTATCATGGAAACCTGATTAAAAAATATACACCATTTCAACAGTAAACGATAAAATAATCAGTGATAAACAGGTATTTCTCTAAATAGAGACTGTATGTCTTTTATCCGGGCATCCTGTTTTATTTGTGTAAATCCGCCCTTAGACACGCCTTCCCTGCAGAAGCCCCTCCCGATCCAGCCCTATCGCCACCGGCATCTGCCTCGGCCAAGCCGACTCCCATGATAGCGATTCCTAACCATACAGCTGCGACCCACAGCACAATTGATCCATAACGGGACCCGAGCCGGGCCAAGTGTCAGCGGCAAGACCTGCTCTTGTTAAGTTGATACAAACTGTGTTTTTGCGTGATTTTCATTGTCAATCGACTAAGTTTTAAAGTTATATTTCATACCGGCTTAATGTGTGCTTTTGTATATAATCGTTACATTGTAGAAGACTAAGGTCTAGCCTATATGATGCGTAATTGTCTTTATCGCAGGTTGCTTGTAATAGCAACAAGACGTAGAAATGTTTCGCCGAAAAATGACTTCTCAAGAATGATCGCGTGTTCTCGTTTATTAACCGTACAAGACGCAAATTAAACGTGCTTTCTTATAACGACCACACAATGTATGAACCACTTTCAACATTTAATGGGGGTTATCTGTAACACAACACCTACTACCAAGCAAGTAAAAAAAATAAAGTGAATATTGTAGCTGCCAGCGCAAATGACATCATTTAAGACACTTGAGATCAGAGAGATTATTTGGATGTATAGTATCTGTAAAAAATAACAAAGATAATTACCTACCTTCTTATTCCTTTTATCGGTTTCACTTTAATTTCTATTTCTAGTTGTATTACATTTATTATAGCCCATCTACCCGACCCCATAAATCGCTAAAATCTGTAGATAATAATATAAATGTCTCACCTCAGCGAAGGTTTCCATTATTCGGAAGTCCTTGTCCAGGAGACTGTCGCTCCTGTAATCAAACAGAGCACAATGCCAAGACTTGCGGGTTGGACTGGAAGGTGATGGTCCACTTTGTGAATACTTCCCATTCACGATCCTAGCAAATATCGGGAGCTTCCGTTCGCATCCCCTGGCTTGGGACGGAGGGAGCGCGGATACAAAGGGATTCCCCTCCGAAGATCCCGTATCCGTCCTTATCAGCTACTACTTGCAAACCTCCGATGCCCAACTTCTATTCAGCCGCGTGTAGCTGTGTATCCTTTTTTTGCGGCGATGGACCCGCCTTAGCTTGGGATATAATACGGAAGGCGGTGCTCTGAGCGCCTAAGCCAGCCCCCGAACACGCCCCGTTCGTCCTCCGCTTTATCATCCCTTAACATTTGTTGTTGTAGGTATTACCGGCGGCTATGGGAGTTATGAATACAATAATAATATTTTAATATATAATTTCAATTAAATACATGTAGTAATCTCAATGGGATAACGCCGTTTCATTTATGATCAATCGTGTTTTCTGACGACAGACAAATAAAAACGGTGTTCTGACCAAGGTCTGCGTCGACTTCTCAGTTTATGCGCTATAGACAGATTAGCATTTAAGTCAGTCTATATTTTAGTTTTCTGTAATTTATCATTAAACAAAATGAACTGAATGGAGAGCAGAGAAAATCGAGCTTCTGGACAGACGATATATCTATCTATCTATCTATCTATTTATCTATCTATCGTTCCCAATAACACAAAAAAAGAAACACAGGTGCACAAAGAGAGTCGTGGAGGTTAAAAAAATCTCTACTTTTAGTGGAAATGCGATTTTGCATTTGCATCTCCTGAAGAGGCTTTCGGGGAAAAAACATCTGTGCATCGATGTCTTAATTTTACTTAAATTCCTATTATGTAACAGGACAATAACGTAGGAGAGAGTTTGATACTGGAGGGACACAACTGAACCCCCTGGAACCCCCTGGTTCCTGTGCGCCTCTGACAGGATACCTATTTTGAAAATGCATAGCTACTTCCATATAAGCATCTGGTTTAAACACATAAGAATGAGATGGCAGAAGACAATGTGGAGGAGACTCTGTGTTCTTTCTAATTAAAACAAACAGCATGCCTTGATAGGGAAGAAGAATGTCACAGGAAGTGAACTGCAAGGAAATTCTCAACATGTCTATTACCTACCAAGAAAAACAAGAGTTACACTACAACAGTAGTTTATGATTAAAGGATGTGTGTCTGTCTCTGTTCTCTTTCCGGTTCAGTGAGTCTCTTCTTTTCTTTTGACTTTCCATAATGTTTAACCTTAAAACCATGTTTTACCCCATAATTAATTCACATTAATTCTCATCTATGTAGCCAAAGAAATGACTTCACAGCCACGGTCTCTAATAATGACATCACCAAGGGATGGTCATATGTAATTATTGTAAGTGCAGGATATGATGTCACTTTTCTGTCATCATTTACCTGACCGTTAAGTTCAGCTCCACCACAAGCTTAATGCATTGCTTCAGGTGTAACATATGAATTGCTTTACAGATTTGCAATTAAGCGGTAGAAATCAAATTTCAGCTAGCAGTTATTTTGGGAAGACTACACAAGACAATATTGTTTAAACGATGCTTTAAAATATTCTAGTTTGACAACACGTTTACTTGGCTACTGAAAATCCTTGTACTGGCATACCTGTGATATGCCATTATTGCAAAAATAACTCCCCACTCTTCCCAGAATAACTCATCAGTGTAAGCATGTGAAAGCAGTGCAATTTGCTGCATAAGGCTTGCTGCCTGCTGCGTCAGTATGCGATATTATGATGCCGTGCCATACAATCCAACGCAAAGTCTTACGGAAACTACAGCTCACTTGCACATCCTGATATCCTGTACATCTTTGGCTAAAATGGCTTCCCATTAAAGGGACTTGAAGGCTTTTACATCCACTCTTGATCGGTGTGGAGAGTCACTCTACAAACAAATGGTTCTGTCCGTCTCACTGCTAACAGCCATTAAATCACAGCTGTCATGAGAAAAGGTTCCAGAAATTAATCGCTGCAGTAATCAATTGTTCTTGTTTTCACTGAGGAATTCTTTTAAAGTCATTGTGAGATACATATCTAAGGAATACTCCTATGCGAAGTACCCCACACTACTTAGGCTTGAAATGTTACATCCGTGCAACTATGGTCTCAAGAAGACCAGGAAAGATTTGAGCATATGAAAAACAGCATCCCAAATGGATGGATGGATGCATGCACGGATGGGTGAAGAATTGGTATGCAGTGCTGGTAGCAGCAAAAGATGCTGTTTTAATATGGAATACATTAACATCAAAGATTCTCGATTCCTTAATACAACTTAGTACATTAGTTGTCATATTGGTGTGTTTTAGATCAGTTAACTGAGTGAAAAGCAAAACATTTATCTTAAGTATTGGTGAAATGAAATCATCAAGGGGCTTAAAAAGAGGTTCTAAAAA